>JAJOZX010000118.1:917500-1600000 GCA_023014485.1 Bathynomus jamesi
CTCCAATTTTTCCAGTCAGCTTGAATTCTGTTGTTTATTTCTCTTTCCAAGTCTCCCTTCTCTCTATGATTGATCCCAGATACTTGAAACTTTTAACTTTCTTTATAATAAATTCTGGACCATGACACTTCCTATTTGTTGTCTCCAGGTGCACATTTCATATACTCGGTCTTTTCTCTGCTTATTTTTAGTCCTCTAGTTTCCAGAGCTACTCTCCATCTCTCTAATTTCTCTTGCACTCCCTCTCTTGTTTTTGAGCACAACACGATGTCATCAGCCAGACTCCTTACTTAGCGGACGCATTCTCTGGGCTCTGATATGGTTTCTACTTTTGAATATTGCCGATTAATTTACTTTTGGAAAGTTCTGAATTTTATATACTTGCGTTTATATTCGCATTGTTATAGTTAAGTAACTGAAATATTAGTGGTTTTCAGCGATTTAGAAGTTTTCATTGCGTGCCGGCTTAATTTAACTAAACTTGTGATGGTTATAACTTTAACTAATTTAACTTACGCATGCCGTCGCAGAAAGCGTCGTGTGCTATGTGTGGTTAATCGGTGGTATACGGATTTTAAGGATTACAACGGCGGTCCTATGGCGATTACCGAGAGATCGGTTTGTTTCTTTTGTGATTTAAGGGAAGAAATAGTTGATATAAAACGTAGTGTACGTGAGGTGACGGACAGACTTGCAACGCTTGATGAGGGCAGGGGTAGGGTTACAGTTGACGAAGGCCGAACGTATACTAACGTTGAAGACGTTAGTAATTTGAAGGGCGAGGTGAGGAACCTACTTTCTAGTATAGGTAGCTTATCGGGAAGATTAACAGAGTTGAGGAAAGGGTTAAGGTTGGTCCGAGATTAGTAGACGGGGAGGGATTTAGAGAAGTTAAGGGTGGAGCTAGGCCACGTACGTTAGGTGATAGGAATCCCCCCCTATCGAGGTTTCGAACCCTTTCGCCCAGTCGGATAGGGATGTGAACGAGGGGGAAACTATTTTAATTGGGGACTCCTTAGTGCGCCATATGGATAAAGAGTTCGTTGAACGGAATCCAACCAAGAAGAGGGGGGGGGTCTGTCTACCAGGGGCCAGGGTTGACAGAATTAGAGATGAAGTAGATAGGATTGATGTTGCCTCCCGTCACTCGATGTTGGTGACGATGGTAGGGAGCAACGACTCGTATAGGCCCGATACGAGAGTGCCTGACCTTTTGGAGAGATATAGGGGGTTAATTAGGTCCCTGAAGGCAAGGTCAGATAGGTCTTTAGTTCTAGGTATTACCCCTAGGCACGGTTTGGGTCTTAGGATTACGTCTAAAACGATATTTTTTAATACTAAACTTTAAACGCCGCCTTTAAACGTTGTGGGTCCGGGGAACGCGGGCCCGACGTGAAAAATAGTTTAAAATGCCGATCCGTGGTAAAAAATAATTTAAGTTTTTTATTGTAACGCGCGTAGTATTAGAAATAAATTGAACGAATTTAAGGGGATAATTTATTCCGGGAACTACGATATAGTTGCTATAACCGAAACGTGGTTAAATACCGTGACTCGGGCTTGTTGGGGAAACTTGATATAGCGGGTTTTAAACTTTTTACTCATGATAGGTTACATAGGATTGGTGGCGGCGTTTTGCTGCACATGTGTAATTCCCTTAGGGCTACCTGAGGTTAAGGTAGATTTTCTGGCAGCAATTAATGCGATATGCGTTGAAGTTAGGGCACGTAGTATTTATTAGCTTCAATTGTGGAGATGTTTATAGACCTCCCGTTCAACCCCTCGATACCGATACTAGATTTTACACACTTCTTGGTAACTTTATTAATAATCGGGATAGTATAATTGTCGGATACTTTAACTGCCCCAACGTTAATTACGAGACTTTTACTGATAATGATGAAGGTTTGAGATTGATTGAATTCATGGAAGATAATTTTTTACGACCGATGGTTACCAAACCAACGCGCGGTGACAATATTTTAGACGTGGTGATGACGAACGACGACAATATAGTTGAAGGTTTAGAAGTAGGTGAGAGTTTGGGATGTAGCGATCACCAAATTATTAGGTTTAAGTTATTGATAGAAACACTAGGGATAGTAACGTAATAGAAGTCCCCGATTTTCGTAGGGCCAATTTTGATAGTTTTGTGGACAGGATGAGAGTAGTGGACTGGGATAGCTTATTTATGGGTAATGACGCAAATTTTCATTGTGAGGCGTTTAAAGAAAGTTTTTTGAATATCGAAAGGGAGTTTATTCCTCGTAGGCCCAAGCGCGCTAGAAATCATGGTAGGCCCAACTGGTGGACTAGGGAAATAGGCGAGTTCATAAACGAGCGTAACAGAGCGTATAGACTTAATAAGCGCAATGGCACGGTAGCTAACTTTAATAGATACATCGAGCTTCGACATCAGGTTAAAAGATCAGTTACGAATGCTAAACGTAATTTAGGGATATTTATAGCTGCGGAATAGTAAACAATCCAAAAAAGTTTTTTGACTACGTGAATAATCGTAAGCCGATAAAAGCTAATATACGCCCTCTAGTGGACGCTAACGGCGCTTTGGCTTCCGACGCTCAGGCAATGGCGGGTATTTTTAACATTATTTACGTCTTCTACGGTAAAAACAGACGCAAAAATGTCTCCGACGTTGACGATATCGTTCTATTTAGTAGCGAGACTATTTGGAATGATTTAACCGTTTACGAGGGTGAGATTGCGCATTATATTGATAAGCTAAAAGTTAGCAAGGCTCCAGGCCCTGACGCGCTTTATCCTAGACATTTGAAAGACGTTATAGTAGGCCCCTTAACAAAAATTTGTAATAAGTCACTGGAAGCGGGGATTATTCCTGAAGACTTCAAATTAGCTAACGTTACGCCCATTTTTAAAAAAGACGACCGCACAGTAGCTAGCAATTATAGGCATATTTGCTTAATGCCAATTGTCGGTAAACTTTTGGAGTCCGTAGTTAGGGACCATATCATCGATCACTTAAAGTCGCGATTTGATTAATAGTAGTCAGCATGTGTTTCGACGACATAGATCTTGTTTAACTAATTTGTTAGCGTTTTATAATGAAATAGTGCACGAATTCGATAGGCATAGAGCAGCTGACGTTATTTATTTAGACTTTAAAAAAGCGTTCGATACAGTTTCGCATAGAAGATTAACTGCGAAGGTTAAAACGCACGGTATACAGGGTCAGGTAGCTAACTGGTTAGAGGAATGGCTTCGTGCTAGAAAACAGAGGGTCGTTGTTAATGGTAGTGAATCGGGGTGGTTGGATGTAGGTAGCGGTGTCCCACAGGGTTCAGTGTTAGGCCCATTGCTATTCGTAATCTACATTAACGATATACAGTAGATGTAGGGTTGACCAGTAACGTGTCAAAATTCGCGGACAATACTAAAATAGGCAGTAAAGTTGTTAACGTGGACGATAAACATAGGCTCAAGACGATGTAAATAGGATTATGGAGTGGCGGATGCAATTTAACCTAGACAAATGTAAAGTTTGCATATAGGTTCTCGTAACAATAATTACATGTACACGATGGACAGTAGACGGTTAGCGAGCGTTGACGAGGACGTAGATTTCGGCGTACGCGTATCTAAGGATTTAAAAGTTAGGAACCAGTGCCTGGAGTCTTGCGCAAAAGCTAATAGGATGTTAGGCTTCATAGCGCGTAATTTCGAATTTAAATCGAAGAATATTATATTGCCCCTTTACAAGTCCCTAGTCAGGCGCCTCGTTTAGAATATGCCGTTCAGTTTTGGTGCCCATATTTACGCGAGGATATTGATAGGTTAGAAAGGGTTCAGCGTCGTGCCACGAAACTAATTCCGTCATTGCGCAACAAGCCTTATGAAGATAGAATTAAAGTTACACTTGCATTCACTCGAAACAAGGAGATTAAGGGGGGAGCTTATTGAAGTTTTCAAAATCGTTAATAAAATCGATACCGTAACGTAAATTTTGACAAACTATTCACATTCGATAATAGCAATACTCGTAATAATGGATTTAAGTTGCGTGCAAACGTTTCATTACTAATATCGCAAAAACGTTTTTACGTTTAAAGTAATTGATAAATGGAGTAATCTTCCCGCGCCCGTCGTGAACTCTACCAGCGTTAATATGTTTAAGAACCGTTTAGATAGGCATTTTAAAAACAACGTTGTTTAAAATAATAAAATTAGCAACAGGAGCTCTGGGGGTGATGGTCGAGGATGAGTCTGTTGATGATTAATGCCAGCTTGTGACATGCCAGCTTGATATGCCAGCAATAAAATTATTAAAAAAAAAAAGTAACACGAACGTAGATGTAGCTCGCAGCGTAAACTAACCCACTTTTTGTTATCTACAGAAGCTAAGGCTAACAAAGACCCTAAGATCCACTCTAATGTTAGCCCGAGAGAAAGGAAAGAGTAGGGGGTTAAGAGAAGAGAATAAGGGGTTAAGTAAGGAGGAACACCTATCACTCGTGGGTTAACATTCATTCAGAAAAAGAAGAAAAAGACTCTATCATCATCCGCCGGCCACTGCCGACAAGTCAGAAAAATAGTCGGAGAGAATAGGAGAGGGGTGAAAGATGAAAAGAAGTAAAATAAGAACGCTTACAAACCATGCAAACACAGTCTTAACTCTCTGTCCTACCATGCAAACTACAAACATGCTACCATGCAAACTACAAACATGCAAGAAAAGAGAGTTACAGACATGCAGAGTAAAGAGAGGATAAGGAAAAAAAAAAAAAGTAGGTAAAGTTAAAGTGGGTTATAACTTATACTCAACCTACTTTTTTTTTTCTTATCCTCTCCTTACTTGCATGTCTGTAGTTTGCATGGTATGATAGTGTTTGAGTTAAGACTGTGTTTGCATGGTTTGTAATCGTTCTTATTTTACTTCTTTTCATCTTTCACCGCTTTCCTATTCTCTTCGACTATTTTTCCGACTTGTCGGCAGTGACCGGCGGTGATGATGGGGAGTCGTCCTTTCTCTTTTTCTGAATGAAACTTAACCCACGAATGATAGGTCTTGCTACGTACTTAACCCTTTATTCTCCTCTTTCAACCCCTCCTCTGTCTTTCTCTCGGGCTAACCTTAGGGTGGATCTTAGGGTCTTTGTTAGCCTTAGCTTCTGTAGATCACGGTCCATGGAGCCTCCTCTATCACATCCATCACAATATCAAAAATCAACGGACTCAGCGCTGATCCCTGGTGTAGACCAACTCGTACCTCAAATTTCTCGGTCTCTCCCATACTACTTCGCACCTTCGTAATAGCTCTCATACGTATCTTGGATCAGTCTGACACTTCTCAGGTACCCGCCTGTCTCTTAAACATCTCCACACTTCCTGCCTTGGGACCCTATCATACGCTTTTTCTAAGTCTACAAACACTAGATGTAACTCCTTTCTTCCTTCTCCGTACCTTTCTAATAATTGTCGAAGTGCAAATATTGCATCCGTTGTTCCTCTTCCAGGCATAAACCCAAACTGCTCATCAGAGATCGCTACTTCCTCTCTGTCTTGCTTCCACAATTCTTTCCCAGATCTTCATGGTATGGGATATAAGCTTTATTCCCCTGTAATTTTTACACTCTTGGATGTCTCCTTTCTGCTTGTAAATTCGTACCAATGTACTTTCCCTCCATTCCTTCTGGTATCCTCTGTCTCAAAAACTGCAGTCATTATCCTCCACAATATATCCAGTCCTTCTTCCCCCAACGACTTCCATACTTCTGATGGTATCTCAACTGGTCCTCCCGCTTTTCCATTCTTCATTTTTGTTAGTCATCCTTACTTCTTCTCTGTCTACATTTCTTACCATACCTAGATTTTCCACGCTATCCTCCAAAATCCTCCTTTCATTTTCTACATTTAGGAGGTTTTGGAAATAACATTCCCATCTCTTCTTATTTCTTCTTCCTTGACCAGTACTTCACCTCTTCATTCCTGACTTACTTTATATACGTTACATCCTTTGTGGCTTTATTTCTTGCCTTCGCTATGCTATAGATCCTCTTCTGGCCTTCGTGTCTCTCCAACTCATCATAAATGTTTTGCCAGCCTCCTGCCTTTGCCTGAGCCACTGCTTTCTTAGCCCTTTTATTTGCTTCTTTATATCTCACTTGATCATCCTCCTCTTGATTCATCCCATCTCTTCTTTGCGTATTCTTGTCCTGTATCTCTGTTTGCACTTCTTGGCTTCGCCATCACGTCTCCTTGTAATCTCTTCCTCCTCTTGATATCCCCAGCGCTGTCCGTCCAGTCTCCCGGATCTTATTTGCTACCTGGCTCCACCCATGTCTAGTCCTCTCGTCGAAATACCCCATCTCATTTCCATGTCCAGTACTGCTCGCTTAAAATCTCTCATTCTTTTGTCTTTAAGCTTCCACCACCTGATCTTAGCCACTTTTCTCCGGTTCGAATTTACAGCACCTCTCATTTTCATATCCATCACCAGCAGTCTATGCTGTGGCGCCACACACACACACCTACTATTACCTTACAATTTACAATCTCGCTACGATGTGTACTTTTGCATAGCAAATAAACTATCTGTGAACTTCTACCTCCACTGTTGTACGTTACTAGATGTTTCCCCTTCTCAGTGTGTTTACCAATACCAAATCGTAAGCAACCGCAAAGTCTATCACTCGCTCTCCTTCTGGATTTTTGTCTCCCAGTCCATACCCTCCATGCACCCCTTCAATATAATTGTTATCGTCTCCCACATGTCCATTTAGGTCGTCACCCACCACCATTTTTTCCTCTTCTGGGACATCCTGCATAACCTCGTCCATATTCCTGTAAGATTCCATCTTTTCTTCCTCGTTACATCCCGCTTGTGGTGCATGTGCACTCAACATTTAGTCTTCTCCCCCACCACAAGTTTCAAAAGTATCAGTCTGTCATTTATCCTTTTTACATCTACCACTTCATCCTTCATCTCTTTGCACACCACTACGCCCACCCCATTTCTTCCTCCTTGCTCTGCTCCACTGTAGAAAAGTTTGTACCCAGCTCTAAGCTCTCTTGCCTTATTTCCTTTCCATCTCGTTTCCTGTACACACATGATATTCCCCTTTCTTCTTTCCATCAGGTCTGTTACCTCTCTTCCTCTCTCCCCGTCATGGTACGCACATTTATGGCAGCCACCCGCAACTTCACTTGAGCTCTCTTCTTTAGCCGCACTCGCTCATTGTGCGGCAGCCCTCGCCTTTCCGCAGAGATAGGGCGGTATATCTGCGCGTCGCTTACGGGGTACGCCCTAGCCCTTATACTGTCATTGTAATGGATCTGTATTCATAAGGTTTGGCAAAAGTTTTACGGCCGGATGCCCTTTCTGCCGCCAACTCTCCTCCTTTATCCGAGCTTGGGACCGGCTGAGACTTGGGCTGGCTTGCCCACTCCCAGGCGGAGTTATATATATGTGATGTACCGATCCTATAATTTAGCCGTTGCCGATGCAGATTCCATGAGAAACTGCCGATACCGATGCCGATTCTTTGCCTTGATTTTAAAAAATCAATTCTTTATAAATTTTACTGATCTAATGTGAAAACTTTTTCATATTTTTAAATTTCAAATTTTTTCAAATGCTTTTCTTTAGCTCACTCTACAATATACGGTACCAAAATTTGGTATGCATGTACCTTAACTAAAATGTTGATGAATAGTTATTGCTCGGTAAAATAAGAACTTTATTTTAGTTTCACAAAAATAATCCTCGGGAGAGGCTGTTAGTTCAAGCCTCGAAGGAGGGAAATTCATTTGAAGAACAGGACGAAACAAAGTGTTCAGAAACAACTGAGTGAGAGAAAAAAGTTGTCATAATTATCTAAATTTTCTAAGGGTGACGTTTCATCGTCACAAGAAAGGTCCTGCTCGGGTGCATTGCACCAGAGGGAAATAATGTTCGTTCTTTATTCCAATTATCGACGAAGCATCGAGTCGAAAAATGTAAACACGATCCATTATATCGTAGGAATTCTGGGTCACTAACTAAATCATAACTGGGACACTATTCTGGAGGAACTAACAAGAAACCTCTACAAAAAAGACAATTACTGAAGCATATAGGAAGTACGATATCCGCAAGAACGAGAATAAGGTTAATATCGGAATCCCGAATGTGTGAAACGGATGACGGCTCTCCAGAGGGAGAACGCAACCAGTGGTATAGTCCGGGGGTAACGCAAGGTAACGGCGTTACCCCACTGGTTTTATTTTACTTTTAACGTTACCCTACTGGTTTTATTTTACTTTTAGCGTATCAGGATGTTTTATATTTTTTTGCTGTTTCTATTGAACATTTTTGTAATAGATACTCTTTCTAACTATATTTATTTCCTAACCCTTCAATTTCAACGTGTTTTTGGGAATGTCCATAAAATGTAAAAACGCTGTAGAATTTTATAGAAACGCTATATAAGAAAAATTGTTACTCCACTGAAGAAATTACGACTACACCACTGAACACAACCATTTATCCATTATAGACGCAGAAGCAAAACTATACGAACAGGTAGGATGAAAACGGCCTTTAAGGGTTTTCTTTGGGGAACGGAGACTGCGAGCGATTTCAAGAGTGAAATAATAAATTTCGGAAGATTCCAAATATACAGAATTCAAAGAGGAAGTAGATTGGGAAAGGGGGGAAGAATGATGCACATTAAACGTCTTCCTACTTAGACCAAAAGGGTCAGTGGAATTACACTGATTCTCTACAGAAACATTATTGGGAGATGCGTTTTCGCGCAAAACTGAAGAAGGAAAGCGATATGGCCAATGAACAAGGCAGTGAAGGAAAGTTCATAACTGGTCTGTTCTACTGTCTTCTACATGTTTAACGTCAAGGAAGTAACTGATCTCTCCAAGAGTTGGGTCACAAGTATCAAAAGCAAAACAGATTTTATCGGCATCTGAAGTCTGACAACCGAATCTTCAATTTTACTGAACCACTCCTTAAAGAAGGGTTCTACAAGTTTATTATTAACGTGACCACGAAAATGAGTGACGGCAATTGCACGTTTAAGGATCGAAGAGGGAGTTACAAGCTGGACATTGATGTATTTCACTGGGGGGGGGGGGTAATGATTTGGATATAGTTAGTCATAACACGCGTCGTTGTCATGAAAGTGTGTGTGCAAAAAAAATAATAATAAACACGTTAGAAATAAGAAAAGAAATAAAATGGAACAAATTCTAAGTATTTTGAATAAAAAAAATTAAGCAAAAAAATGAGGTAAACAATGAAACAAATTTTTATAGTTACGAGATAATGAAGAAAAACAAAAATGAGTGACGCAGCGATGGACGAGTAATTTTTGGATCTCCCAACGCCGAATTCTCGTAGACAAATGGTCGAAATTGGGTCAGACGGGCTCAAAATCACACTAGAAAAAAAAGAGCTACATTATAACCACAATAAACAATTTTTCACTAAAATTAATGAAAAAGTTTAAATTAAAAAAACCCTAACCGGGTACTACTAAATAAAAATGTAAGCAAACAACCACAGGAAAAAGAAACACGAAATCCAAGCGCTTTCGTGATATATTCACATCTTCAGGGACAAGAGAGAATATATATATATATTATATATATATATATATATATATATATATATATATATATTACCGGTCAAAAGTTTAAGTACACCCTGAAATATTCATAAATTTCAAATTTTGTTTAAAGTTTTTCATTTATTAACTAAGTTGTCATGACACAAATTCATAAGTACAAACATGGAAACTTCAGTCTGCTTCCAGATCTCGCAAGGGGAGGTTGGGGAGGTCAAGACTGGCAGTTGGGCCTAACTTTGAGAAGTTGGTCTTTCTGAAGGGCAACCAGCACATTGTGTCAGTCTTTAATAAATGTGCCTAAAATTTAATTTTACCTTTCAGTTCCCGCCATAATAATTCTCTGGTAAATTAAAATTTAGTTAATGGTTAGTGGTTACAAGGGTTTCAAAACATGTAATCAGTACATTTTTTATTAAAAATAAAAAAAAAGTTATTAAGCAAAAGTTGCAGAACTTGATAAAAATAGTTAAATACCTATTTATTGTTGGATTTTGCATAAATAAACATTTCCTATGGGTTTTAAAGCTTTTTTCCTTGATTATTTTAAATGTTAGTAAAGAAATAGTTATCGTTAACTTCCGTTAACTTTGTAGTAAACTTATCGGATTATCGTTATCGAAGTTAACTTTTTGGTTAACGGTGCCCACCACTGTTTAAGGTTAAAGCCGGGTTTACACGGTGAGAGCTACTCGCGCGAGTAACTATCGCACTACTTGCTTCATGTCAACTACCACGCTATCCGAGAGTTACTAGCGCCGCCCACTCTCGCGCTAGTAATTTTCTACTCTCAACAAAGTTGGTTTCTTCCAACTTTTCAGTTTACTGTCATGCGAGTTCAGACGTGGACTGTGTTTGGAATACTGTTTATACTTATCGGACATTCTGCAAAAATAATTATAACAAAAGTGGAACACAGATCAAATTATTCTATTTTTAGAAGAATATTTAAAACAGATGTTTGTGGGATACCACAGAGGAGCTATATAGAATAGAGATGCTAGGACAAGTGCGGAACAACAAATACTGAAAGTAATAAACTTGAAAAATGTGGACATTAAAGTACTTCATAATAAAATACGAAATATTAGAAATACTTAGACAAGAGGCAACAAAAGTTCTAAAAAGTAAGAAAAGTGGAGCTGGGACAGAAGACGTATATACCAGCAAATTATCATTGTTTAAATTGGCTGACAAATGAATCGCCTGTTACAATGTACCGCAAAGTAATTTCCAATTTTATTTTGGCAGGCAGCGCTCTTCTTATGCATGTATCCTGTTTCTGAATTGCAGTTGTTAACATTCGTTAGTAAAAAATCAAACTGAATTTTATCTAGTCGTAGAAAATTATTAAAGCTTCTTTCATCTGCCTTGATGGCATTTCGATGTCAACTATCACTGCGAGTGACCAACGCGTGTCAACAGCTACTTTCACGAGACTACCTCGTGAGAGTACTCATGTCCAGACGTGAGAGTTACTCGCGCGAGTAGCTCTCACCGTGTAAACCCGGCTTAACACCGGTAGTGAGCCGGAGCCGGTTAGCACCGGTTCGCGCGAACCAGTTGTTAAAATTTTGAAGCATTTTAGAACCGGTTGTTAAAAATTGATACGAAAACAAATATTATTATAAAATGATCTTAAAACCGAATAATCTTATAATACGGCTTACAAAATAAACTTCAAATGCAAAGGAAAAAATAGCACTATCTGACCATTTGGAAATTACTACCTAATTAGTATTAAATAAGGTATGTATTTAAATGTTCTTCAAAATAATAATTTCTTTGTGTTATCTTGAAGCTATTTTGTAATTACTACCTAATTAGTAATAACTAATATACTTAAATATTATTAATTTTCTTCTTTTCAAATTTATTCTAATTTATTTTTGTTTATTGTTAAGTACGAGTACAACTCCCAATGACACAATGCATTGCCACTTCTTATGCAGAAAGGTACAAAAACTACATACTGTGGCACATCCTTTAAATCAGAACTTTTTATATAGGGAACCAGTTGTTAAAATTTTGGCAGCTCATCAATGGTTAACACAATATAATTTTTATATTTGGCATTTTCTTTCTATGAACTTTTAAGGAGAACGACTTTCACTTCTTATGCTACCCACAATTTTTCAGTACAACTTCAGTTAAGTTTGAAATGAATTTTTTATCCGAATTTATTCATTTAAAACACCACACACACTCACAGAACGACCTTTATAGACATGGTCTTAAAATGCACTGACTGAGTGCCCTGCCTCCTTTGATTTCGCTCGGGCATCTTCCGTTTTGAATTTTTTTTTTACGGCAACCATTTATCCCATCTCTTTTTTGATAAATCTTATTTTACGAATTACTAGCCTTTGGAAGTGTAATTTGTATAAGCCAATCAAACCGGTTAATGATGTAACAATTCAAATTTCAACGGAGTCTTTCCATTTATTACGTAAATGAATGTTAATTTTTTAAGTGTCTCCTCTCTTTGTTTCGAGGAAGTGAAAACCCACGTGTGTTGGCCATTCCGTTTGAAAATGAAATTCTTTATTTTAACTTATTTTCCCTAGTATCGGGGTATCCTTCATAGGTTATGAATTTAATTGTCAATTCTAAAATAATTCGGTTAAAAATGTCTTTCTCCAAATTACATGCGTATTTAACAGTTAAGTTTTATGCTTTTCATGTACTTAAGATTTTCCAAAATGTTTCGTTCACTTTCGAAACTAAACGAAAATACCTGCACCATTTTTTGACGAACAACAAATCTTTGTTTACTTGTTTATATTTTTATTTTATTGGGTTCAGAATCCCAGCTGAGCCCTGAACGGCCAAGCTCTGAAGGGCCAGTTCAACCTACAGCCTAAGTTAAGCTAGACTAAAACTTACGGACTTTGAGGTCCTATTAGGTCCTACCTCAGGGTTGCTGACTCGATGTGGGCCTACCTTACGCCTCGGTTGCATAAAATTAAGATAAAAACAAAAGGGGCGCTATCAAACCCTGCACCATTGCACATATACACCCTGTAATATATACAAGCAATGCTGCATCAATCAGCTTAGTCATCATATCGCCTTGGGACAACAATGGCTCTTCCTCTTTCTTATCTTGCTTTTAGTACTATCAGGTCATTCCATAAGTAATGTCGTTTTTTACGATAGATTAAGTTTAAACTAGTCCTACTCGGTTTAAGCATAAATTTTTCGAAGGTTATATCTAAGAGATGATCTATCGTGTTTCGCTACATACTTTACAGACCATGACCAGTGAAGAAGTGTTTGCTTTATGTGAACCCTCATAAACATGGCGGTATCAGAAGAGCATATCAGGCATATAATGCTTTACGAGTTCAAAAAAGGGAATAGTGCTACTGAAGCAACGCGAAACAGTCAGGACGTTTATGGCAACGATATTCTGCATGTGAGGAAATGTCAAAGATGGTTTCAAAAGTTTAGGAATGGTGACTGCTGTTTGACAGATGCAGCACGCTCTGGACGCCCTGCTGAGTTTGATGATGACCTGCTGTTAGCCGCACTTGAAGAAGACTGTTCAACAACTATCGAAGAATTAGCCCAGAAACTCAATTCATCCCCGTCCACCATCCATCGACATTTGCAACAACTCGGGAAAGTGCTTAAGTTAGGAAAATGGGTGCGGGTAAACATTAGCGCAGCTCTTCATTCCCGTGAACTCCAAGATCCGTTTTTGCACCGTTTAGTGACTGGTAATGAAAAGTGGATACTGTACCAGAATGTTAAGCGCCGTCGACAGTGGGTTTGTGCCGGAGAACCAGCGACACCACAGCCAAAACCAAATCTTCACCATCGGAAGGTGTTGCTTAGTGTTTGGTGGGATAAAGGTGATGTAATACACTTTGAAACCTTACCACACAACCAAACAATCACCGCTCAAGTCTACTGTCAACAACTGGATCGATTGAACACTGCACTAAAAGAAGAGAGACCTTCTTTGGTTAATCGGAAAGGAATCGTGTTCCACCACGACAACGCACGTCCTCATACCGCTCGGATCACTTCTGCAAAAATTGAGGAGCTTGGGTGGGAAAAATTTCCACATCCTCCATATTCTCCAGACCTTGCGCCTTCAGATTATCATCTCTTCAGGAGTCTGCAAAACTATCTTGACGAGAAACAGTATACTTCTTTAAATAACCTGCATACCAGTCTTTGTACGTTTTTTGCCTCAAAACCGCCTGAATCTTATAAACATGGCATTGAAAAGCTTGTAGGACGTTGGCAGAGTGTCATTGATTCCGATGGAAAATATATACTAGATTAAAAGTTCAGTTGAGTTTTTATTGGCCTTCAAATTCCGATCTAAAAAACATTACTTATGGGATAACCTGATATTTTCTCTATTCCAGTTTCTCTTTTACCATTAATCATTCTCTTTACACGTTTTACTCGCTTTCATTGTACTTTATAAATACGGTAGACGTGACCGAGTGGAAAGCCGTTATAATTCAAACAATGCAAGGGAGACCGGGGGGTTAATTATACGCGTATTAACATTTTACTAACTTTTATTTATGCCGAAACGCTTTAGATAAACAGGGTAATGCGAGGGGGAATTTAACTTTCACACTTAAAAACCAGAGAGAGAGAGAGAGAGAGAATAGTCTAAATTTACAATTACATCTTAACACACAAATACACCAAATTATTGAGCCCAAGGCCGCCCGATGACTTTTTATTTTATTTCTGTTTAAGGTGCTACAACCCTGCTGGATTATCGGCACCAAGACTAAAAAGGAAATGAAAAAAGACCTCTACCACTTCGGTTGTAGGGTTCCACTCTACCACAGATAGGATGGAAAAGAAAAAGGAACCTGTTAGTAAAAGAGTAATATTGTAGCTACTACAAAAGGACTATCAAACAAACACCTAGATCAGGTTAGATAAATTGGCTTTCTTTAAGGTCAAAAGGATGATGGAAATTCATTTCCCAAAACATTTTCATAAGAAAAACAAATTCCTTTACTATTACAATAATTAATCAAATCAGTTCTAAGAAAATTACAAGTAGGGCAATGAACGATCGCATGTTCTGGGGTGAGTTGAACATTACAAGTACCACACCTCTTAAATAAAGTTGCATCAAAAAAGTGTCCATGGGACAGTTTAGAGCAATTCAACTAAGCCTGGTCAATATGACATCACTCCTACGATTCTTTTCTGGCATCCTTTTCCAAAGAACAGGTTCCATCTAAGGAAGGAGTCCATTGCATCGGGACCATTCCTGTTGCTACTCAGAGAGAATGAAATGTGAAGTGGGCTTCATAAATTCAACAGAGTAAGGGATGGTCTGAACTTCATCAAGACTACAAGCCATGTGTGCTGCTTCATCAACAGTATCATTCCCCCGGATACCAACATGACCAGGAGTCCATAAGAAGACCAAGATTATACTGATTGAGTAATTCAATAATCTGTATGATGTATAGCATACAATTCTGCAGTAAATATAGACCAGTGGTCTGGAAGGCAAAAACCCTTAATCGACCCATCCCAAAGAAATGCACATCCAGTGCCACTTTCTGATTTTAAATCCATCAGTATATACAGGTAAGTATCCTCTTTCTTTGTAAGTTTCTACTCTTTCCAGAAAACTTCTTTCGAGCACATTTACAAAAGTCAATTTGTTGTTAGTGGTATGAACAGAAAAGTCAAAACTCAGTTACAGGGTGATAAATTAAATATGAACTTTGCTGAGATGCTAGCAAATCAAAAGTTAAACCCACTTGGTGAATGAAATCCTTGATCCAGCCGCTAAAAGGTATTGGGTATGGGCGTAGTCTATAAAATTGAAAATTATAAAATCTATTAATACATGTTTTAGTTGGATGTGAATCAAAACTTAACATTTTAGTAGCACACCGGGTCACCAGTGCCCAAATACTGGATTGGCATCTGGCACTGAGGGGGCAAAAATAATTTTAATAAAAAAAAAAGGAAGGAAGGATTACAAAAATTATCTATGAATTTTGTATTTTATTGACAACAATTAATAAACTATGTGCAACAATTATTTGAAAATGCAAAGAGGATTTTTACCCGTAACAACTTGGGTTGTGATATATAGATGTGAAATTAAATAATGGTACTGTTTAGCCAATATATAACAATCTGTAACTAATACTAATATGTAACCAATACTAATAGCCACAATGACAACCTCATCTGCAAAGAGACAGACAAGAATACTGTAAGAGTGTAAGTGATAGTCCAGAAAGAAAATGATACATAATAAAAATGACAAAAATTGATAATTAAAATATATATGCTATATAAGCCCAGTAACCTGTGGATGATAAATTAGTTAATCCTCATTATGGGATTGTGCTAAGTTGAACAGGAAAACTATCTAAGAAAGTATGTAGGCCACAAATGATTAGTAGGCCATCTGCTAAGAAAATAACATGAAACATAATTGGCTTGTAAAGTATACTAAGAAAATTAATGGGCAGGCCTATGCCTCTTCAATATAGTAGGCTGAGGTTAATTATCTAGAACAAAGGCTACGGTAGGCCTCAGCTAGGCTAGGAGTAATTTACAATTTGGCTTTTGCATAGATAGGTCTTACTTAGTCTACATAAGATAATTTACAGTATGAATCTTTCAGTACTAATCACAAACAGTATAAGGCTTGTTAATGTCCACAGTATGCGGTATTGCATACAGATATGCAATAGTAAAAAAAAAATAAACATTATGAACAAGAAACATACCGCGAAGAAAATTTTGCTTGCTTGCTTGCTTGCTTTTTTGATTGTATATAAAATGCGAAAAACTTGGCGTTCCTTGTGGTGTTGTCGTTGCCAATACCTTTTTTTTCGCTCAACGATTTTACCAACAAGCCAAAAGAATCCCTAACAGCAAACTCAAATCTAGTCACACCATGCCTCAATATTTACATTATTTAAAAAAGGTACAAAATATATTTTTATATTTGCTTTGAACTACTTTAATAATTGCACTTTAATTTTTTATTTAAATTTCTATTCACTGGATGCTTAAGAATTAAAATTAATCACTGGACATTTAATTTGTACTTATTTATTTAGATTTAAAATATTTCATTCATGCCAATTTGTGGCAATTTTCATTAATAAAAGATAATCCTGTGGTGCAAGGCACTACACCAGACAGTATCATAAGCCTTTTCAATATCAAGGAACACAGTCAAGACATTCATTTCTCAAAAAGGACTCCCTTATATCATTTTCTAATCGAACAAGGCTATTTATTGTTGAAAATCTATACCTGAACCCACTCTGAAACTGCGACAAAACATTCTTTTCTTCTAAATATTTCATAAGTTTAAAAGATACCATTTTCTCTATAACTTTACACAGACAGCTTGTTAATGCTATAGGCCTAAAAGATGCAGGGTCAGTAGAAGGTCTACCTGGCTTACACAGAGGGATTAAAATACTCTCTCTCTCCAGCAATCTGGGAAGACATCTCGTAACCATAAAAAATTATAAAACTTTAGTAAAATTTCTTTATTTGGGGAGTCATATAAGATAGAAAAGGATATACAATATTATCTCTACCAGGAGCCGTTAGTTTAGTATTCTTAAGAATTCTTTCCAGTTCATATATGGTAAATGGAGAGTTGTAATTAGTATCACTTGATTCAAAATGAATAGGGACAAACTCAGATTCCACCATATGATAGACAAAAGGTTCACTATAAAAGGAGAGGCTACTGGTGTTTGCAAAACTGCTGCCTAAAATCTGGGCAGTGTCAACTGGATCAGCATATAAAACACCTTCAGACTTTAAAACCAAACAACCCCTAGATCCCCTATTGGCACTAAAACGCCGTATTTTATTCCAAACCTCACTCACTGTGGAATGTGACGATATAGACTGTACAAAATCCCTTCTTGAGTACCTCTTAGATAGTTTGACAACCCTACGAGCCAATGCTTTTGCTTTTTGATAGATGACCAATGTTTCTTGTATGGGATTACTAACAAAAAGTCTAAATGCTCTCTTTTTAACTCTAAGAGCTTCAGCACAGGTATCATTCCACCAGTATTTACTATATTTAAAGTCCACTGTTGATGAAGAGCGGGGAATATATTTAGGTGCATAAGCAATGAGTGAGTTTGTTATATTACAACAATTTTCATCAGCACTTCTACAAAAATCAATTGTAGGAAGAGAGAGATTGGCTTCAAAGGTTAATAAAGAACTACCGATCTTCCATTTTGGCCTCTTAAAAACCAACAACAACTGAAAAGTGTCAAGAATAATAGGGAAATGATCAGTGTCATATAAGTCTGGTAACACAGTCCAAGATAGTTGCTGAAATAAACCAGAAGAGGCAACTGTTAAGTCAATGCTTGAAAAGTGCCCCCTAAATTCAGTACAATAAGTTGGGACTGGAGAGTTCAAAACATATAAATCTAGATCAGTAAACAGTTCTGCCAGTAAGTTACCCTTAATACAACTATTATGTGAACCCCAGGAGACATGATGACTATTGAAATCCCCCATCAGTAGGACTGGTTACGGCACTTTCAAGAGGACACTCAAATTTCTTGTAAGATTCAGATGTGGAGGTAGATAAATGGAATAGACAGTAAAAGACACTGACCTAAGGTGAATTCTAGCTGCCACAATCTCAAAATCCGAACAAATTTCAACAGGAGAAAAAGGGATGGAATTGTGTATTCCTAGAAGGACACCACCTCCCTGCCTAGTCCTATCTTTACGAACACAAGTATATCCCTTCAATCCAATATTAGCATCCTGACAGATAAGTTTCTTGCAAAGCAAGGATAGTAGGTTTATGATCACTTATCAAGGTCTGAAGGAATGGATATCTTTTATGAAAGCCCCTCAAATTCCACTGACATAACTTAACAGACATGATGAATAAAAGTGGTAAAAAGAAATTAATCTCCAAAGAGAATCCTAAAACCATCCCTAATATCTATTTGACTCTTTGGTATTCCTTGTTTCCCAAGCATGAGGGCCAATTTGGTAACAAATGCCTTCGGTTGAAGATTCAATTCGGAAAGTTTCTTGTATTTATTAATTATATCACAAATAGAAAAGTTTGGGATGTCATTGGATGAGCTGAGTAAACTCTCTATAGGAGAAATGGTAGTGTTAGAAGAAGTATTACTTGTTGTAGCCTTGGAAGATGCATTACTGGCTGGATGTAATTCACACTGAGTTCCAAATGACACATATGTAAGAGACTTAGACAGACAAATTCTGGGTACCCACTTGAGCATAAAATGCAGAGATAACCGAGAAAAGTACTTACGTCTAGCTTCAGGAAAAGACAAATTAAATTATCATCAATTTTGATATGAATAATCTCACTCTCTCTAATCCAATGGGGACACTGTCGAGAATTAACAAAATGGGAAGCTTTACAATTAATACAAGAAACCTCTCTATTAGGTAATACACAGGTCTCTCTATCACGATCTTGTCCACATTTAAGACATCTGTTACTATTTGTGCAGGTTCTTGTCTCATGTCCATACCTCCAACACTTAAAACAAAGTAAAGGATTAGGGTAATATCGCTTGACATCATACGCTTCCACAGAATAGTTTACTAGGAAGAGTAGTCCCACCAAAAGTACATGCTAAAAGAGAAGTAGGAATCTTCTCTCGACCTTTATTCAATCGTTTTATACCAAGAACAGAATTGGTAGAAGACTTTAATTCAGTCAAAATTTCCTCAGTTGATAAATTAAGGAGTTCCGGGACAAAAATAATACCCTGAATTTTATTCAAATTATAAGCAATCTTAGCCTCAACTTCATAAAGACCATTTATAATTGATTTAGTATCCAAGAGAGCCTGAAACTGTCTCGAGTTGATGGTATTCACGAGTAATGAGCCAGACCTACATTAGTTGACAGATTTCACTGGTCCACCACAAATAAGCTCTATAGACTTCTTAACACCAAAAGGACTAAGTTTGGTTAAGGGAACTGACAAATCTTTGCTATTCAAAAAAATATAAGACATGCTTAATAGGAATATTAGGTCCAGGACTATTGGTAGTAGGTCTAGCAGGAGATGTAGGACAATTCAAGGGTTGAGTAAGACTAGATGGTTCCTGAGTATCTAATCTTTGAGCAACTTCATTGGAACTTTTCTGGCAAAAAGAAGTGATAGCATGGTCAGTTTGCTTAATGATTTTACTCAAATCCATCAAGCCGACTCAAGGGTCTTAGAATCATCCACCCGTAACCTTTTAGTACTTTTAGAAGTTACTCCTTTACTCATGATTGGATTTAGCAAAGTAAACATAACCTATACCCTAGGGTATAGGGCACACTAAGGCCAGGCCTAGCCCAATGAAATGGGCTAGGCCACAGTCGTTACCAAAAACAAACCCTAGACAAGGCCTATGCCTTGCCAAGATCTTTCAACAAACAAGTACAGGAAACGCTGAAGTGATCTCATACCAGTTAAAAAATAATTCCAAAACGCAGGACCAATCTCAACTGTAGCCCTGGAAAATTTTTTCAACACCACACCCCTGGTTTCAGTAATAAAGAATTTGAACTTTTTGTTAACAAGCAATTCGAGACACGTCCGATTACCACAAAGGTTCACCGAAAAGTCCGCCCGATGACTGCCGGGCATTCTTACCCAGCCTTTAGCCTGTGTTCAGGCGTTGCCAACTCGTATTTTATAATTTTTTATAAACAAACCGTTATTTATCGTAATTACATTTATTAAATATTATTATCTTTTTAATTTCTTATAACCAAAACATTCTAATTTTTAATTATACATTACTACACTAGCATCACCCCCTTGAAAATAAGTTTTTAACTAGGAAAACTTATTAATATCGTTTAACAAATTTATTTATTTATTCAACAAAGTTATTTATTTTGCAGTTTTTTCCTTTAACAAGTTCACAGTTAGGGTAGACAAGAAATCATTAGAATGACAAATTCCACACATTAGATATTTTGTATCATTTTATAAAAATCGAAAACAAAAACTATAATATTCACAACATTTGCATAAAATAACATTTCACACTAATCATCAAATTTACAACCTGGAACGAAGCTGTAACGTGAAAAAATAACGAACAATTTTCTTAACATTGGTTAAAAGCAAATTCCAAGTTCACAATCTATTCCAGCGATTTCTCATCAAGATCGCTTTACATTCAAAACAATTATTCCTATAGTTATATAGTTACTAGCAGGGCAACATAGAAAAACGAGAAAACGTTTATATAAAATACTGACCAGAGAGCACATACTATTTCACGAAATAAAACAAATATGGGCAATAATCGCACCCTTTCACTTATAATTTCATTACATAATAATCAGTACATTAATAGCTGGACGTTGTTTAAATCACAATCCGCACAGTTGACAACGGACTTCTTCAATTTTCAATCGCAGCGCTCCTGCTCACTTCTATAGAATGCAAGGGGTTGCATCACCATGCAACAGGTCAGCACGCTTGAGGTTGGTTCCGCTCTCTCTCCAAATGGCGGAAAAAAAACAAGAGACGTCCAATTCTAAGAGGATCAGGGGGGGGGGGGGGGAGATATACTGAAAGTGGAACCACGCACCGGAATTGGACGGAATTTGCAATTCTACAAGTCGACGAATCAACTCGCCTGTCTCATCTCAATTTTTGTCGGTGAACGCTGCTCTTTCTACGTCCAGCTGAAAGACACGCTTACTGGCAATAATCAAACGATCACTTCGCTGTAGGCGGTTTCGCAACGAACCTACTGTATGTCTGTATGGACAGTAAAGCCTTAGACACTCGTTCAAACTCTCGTGGTTTGCCTACCGAGTGCTAAAACACACATTTAGCGAAGCATCGAGCAGTGTGACCAGCTACTGCCCGAAAAATACCAGTAGACCATCTTCGACCGAAACTGTCCTGTGCCACCTGCACATTCGGTTTCTCTTCTCTCACTCTTCTTATCTCTTCTCTCTCATCGGTGATCGATCACCTATTGGGTCAACTAAACTCAATGGATGGAATTTGGATCCAACTTAGCTGCCTCCAAATCGATCCTCTTGAAATTTTGACAAAAAATTTATCAAAGTTTATACTGCTACTGATTATCACGTCATATTAATTTACCAAATTTTCTTGACAGTTCACTTCGAAACAATAACTATAATTTGCTCTGGCCAAATTCACGGAAAAAACTATTGCAAATTTTACAGAATTCACAAAATTTTAATCACAGCCTAGCTACCAATAAGGTCACTTATGGCAGTTACATCGGAGAAGATAAAAAAAAAAATTCATGAAACGCAACGAAACAAAACTGTACAGTAGAAATATAAAAGCGCCCATACATAGTATCCGTTATTATAATTTAACAAATAATAATCAAACTACCTTCAGAAATTACATCAATACATTTAAAGACAAAAATGAAACCCAGAAACTTCATGTCATCAATTCTCTGAAAATCACAAACCCTCTTACACTTTGAGGGAAGCGCACACAGATACCACAAAAACGTTACTGGCCATCTAAAAGGCTCCATCTCCGGTTAACACTTTAGCTACAGTTTCAACTGCATGAGTAACCCCCAACTGAAGTTTAAAAAATAACAATTTTCCAAAACAATCATTAAATATAAAAAAATTTAAATATTAATACCGAAAAGTTACTTTAATACATTAATTCCAACTTGAAACGCTAAATTTCATAGGAGGAAAACTCGCAATTCACAAATTACATCTGAGAGACAACTCGCTCCTGCAACACAACCCAGTATGGTTTATAAATCACAAGAATTCCAGGAATTTATCGTTTCCAAGTGAAACTACAAATTTACATCGTTATTCTAAATAAGAACGGATATGATGAACCCAAAAATACAACGCAACCTACTATGTAAACAAAACAAAAAAATTAAAACAAATCCCTGCATAATAAAGAGTGTTCGCTTTGTTTGTAAGCGAGCCTCTATAAAAATATTCCTAATCGAACAAACTGCAGTACATCGGGACCTAATTTTGTAATATTCTCTATGCAAACGCGCGAACGTAAAAAAATTTAATTTTTAATATCCAAAATAAAACGGTAAACAAAAAAAAACACTAACACAATAAAATCTAACCAGAATAAAAAAAAATTTAAACAGCCTAAGTATACAAAATATCACTCGGAATTTGTCTTGAAAATGAAAGAAAGAAAAAAAAAAGACAACAATAATCAGTCCACCTATAAAAAATAAAATTTAATGAATATATAAAAAAAAATTAAAAAAAATTAATTTATCAAAAGAATTTACGAAAACAATTTCTCTATTTCAATTAAACACATTTTTATCTTTTTATAACAAATTTAGCTTCCTTGTGGTCTCACACAATTTATATACGGCAAACATATAATCTTACAGCGTCCGAATTTGACCCAGTATAAATTAGTGTCTTTAACGATTATTTTTCGACTTTAAACCTTAAAATTATAAAGCGAACTAAAAAAACTACAAAGTGATTCTTAAAAGTAAACACATTTGATATTGATGTGTCGGCCTGTAAATCCATTATAATACATCTAGTCAAAGAACAATCTTAAAAACTACCTACTAAATTCTGGAAAATTTTGTTACTCATTGAATCTCTTAGAATGCTCTACTATTACTATATATATATATATATATATATATATATATATATATATATATATATATATATTTAGGGTGATTCAAATATGGGGGTAAAAAATTTTTTTTTATATTTTAATGTGTTCAACCCTTTAAATGGTTCATTTCAGCATAAAACCAACTATCCTAAAATATTTTAGCAAATTTTTAATTTTTAGGGGTTGCTACCAGCAATTAAAAATTGACAGAACGACTCAAATTGTCAAATTTTTCCACACCACCCAGGGGACAGTACAAGGCGCATTGCTTTTTTTTAATGTGGAAAGCTCCCCTGTAGGTCCTACCATAACCACAAGCATGCATAATTAAACTAGCATGATATTTGAGACATTAGCTGTCCTTACTTCATCAATGTTTCTTTCTTTCTATCAGGGTAAACAGCCCTGTAGTTTTTCACTACTTGTAGCAAGAATTGTTTTTGATCTTCGTCATGTGTTAGTATTTTATTATATTCATCCATTAATTTTACTCCTCTTTCCGCTATATTATTCACGACTTTCCACTGTTTGATAGATTTCTTAGCGGAGTTATACTCTTCATCATTATGCCATTCTTTAGCATCTTTGAGTAAAAATTTTGAACTAAATTCTGTTATTGTAAAGAATCTTTGAGTATTTGATGTGGCAAAATCTTCTAATTTATTCGTTGGAATAAGTGCAGGATCTAGAAAAGCCCGTTTTGCAGGAAGAGTTTCTGTTGTATTTTGCAAGGCCTTTACAATTTTGTTTTTCGTTTCAGTAGGCACTTCATCATAAAAGGCCAAGGCTACCAGTTCTTCTGATAGATACCAGAGGTGACCTAACAGTTTTTAATAGCAACAAATGCAATTGTGTCATTTATTTGTTTGTAGACTACAAGATTCTGTAATAATTCCAGAGCAAGACGAGGAGCGCAAGATGGCACAGGAGCTGTAAACCATGCCTTTACATATAACCGAGTAGCAAATAGACAGATGTCTTTTAGTCCTTTTTTGTCTTTTACTGAAATTTTGAACTGAGATTTGAACATAAAAGTTTTTAATGAATATGTAATTTTGGCCATCCACCTAGCCCGATGAAGTCCCGCTGGATGTTTAAATTTGATTCCACCTTTTGGTTCACCTCCCCAAAAAATAATTGTTAACTGCAATAGTTGTAGGTAATCGTCTTTTGGTTGGAATGTATCTAGTTTATTTGCTGCAAATATAATTATGTCATCTTTGATGTCATGAATATTTTCATAGATATCTGGATCTGATAATGCTGTTTCGTAGTCCTCCTTATTACTGCTTGACCATTTTTCTCTGAACTTCTTGAAAAGGACTATATCTGGGCCAGAAGATGGTGATAAAGACTTTCAAACAACAGCTTCCAGCATAATTTCAAATATGTGGTGTCGACATGCCAGCCACAATAAATCGTTGTCGAATTTTTGTTCTAGAAGAATAGCTGCACCATTTCTAGGACCAATATTGGCTGCCGTTGTATCGAAACACACGCATTTTATTTGTTCGCAGATGCCCCATTCAAGCGATGTCTGATTGTTTGCATTAAAACTAGAGACGCATTTCTGTCACTCAATTTTGCAACATCAAGACTTCCTAATAATTAATTTATCATCAAACAATTTTCTACGTTTGCCTACCTTACTTTTCCATGTTGAAGGTTGTGCAGCACAGAAACCAGATTCATCACTTTTACTCTCTTCTGATTCTGATGATGTACTGGTGAGTATGACAGCCTCTTCATTCTTCTTTCTTTTGATCTCTTCTTCTGCTTTCCTCTTTTCATAACGTTGTTGCTTTTCTGCTGCTCTTTGCTCGTTTTTAGCAACAGCCTTATCAATGGTACCCATTTTTCCATGACGTCCTTTCTCACGTTGCATTTTCAAGAATTTCTTATCTTCTATTTTTATAAGCTGCATAGCATTCTCATGCGCAATGTCAAATAAGTTTTCCAGTTTATCTTTCCATTTTTCTTCTTTATTATTTAAATTTTGTGATCTTTTCAATTTGTTTGCTTTGTTTTTCTTAAGCAGCTGCCATTCCTTTAGTATTCCTTGAATTTTATCTACTACATGTATTCTTTGTTTTGCTGGTATTCCTGCTTTTTTCCAAACTGCTAGCACATCATCCGCAGTAGAGCAGCATGATTCTCTAATGCCTCGCTTTTTAATATTTCTGTAGTGCATGAAGAGGGCCATCATTTCCTTCTCTGATGGTAATACGGATGTTTTTAGTACTGCAGAGGGCTGCCCAATTAGCCATACTTCAGTTTCTTTTCTCGTACGTAGAACTTCTCCAACTGAGCAACTGGGTGATGGTGAGTTAGGCCTAGCTTCCATAATCGATTAATTGGTATCAAAATTACGAGTTCCAAGCAACAATTAAAAGCAAGCTAGTATATAAACCATTAATTAAAAATTCTGAAATATAAACAATTAAACATAAAATCATAAGTTGTAAAAACAAACAAATTGAAAAAAAAAGGGAGACTTTGACGCCTGGTAGCACATAGTAAATTTTATTTAAAATTCACCAAATTTGGCATACACTACTTTTTTGTCATAGGGAACAAAAATACAGGTTGAACAATTAAAAAAAAACCTGATTTTTTTGAATCACCCTAATTATATATATATATATACGTAGAAAAGTGTTTCTACGAGAAAATAAATTTGTGTTAAAATTTAAAGATATTGTGTTTGTATAAATTAAAATATTAATCCTTTAAAAGATATTGTTTTGTTCATATAAATTAAAACAGGACTCCGTTAAAATTCTTAATATTTGTATAAATTGCCTCAAGCCCAGATTCTCTGACACCCTTTCGATAAGCCTAACGATGCTCTCCACAACTGCCACATCTATAAAGTATAATCTTAACAGAGATTCCTAAAATTCTAAATGTTCTTTTCGACTAGTATAAAACCACAATTGTATAAATTCTTTTGCTAATATCATTTTATACCAATTCTCTTGTTAATACCATTATTAGAGTAGGAATTTACAAGTAAATAAAGCTTTGGTAAACGTGGCACCACGGGGTTTCTCAAGGAGGAAATGAACACACCTTGAGAGCAGAGCTGGGCACTTGCGGTTTTTTTGTGGTACTGCGGTACTACCGTGTTGGTCGGTACCGCGGAAAGTACCGCGGGAAATTTGAATGCGGTAGCGGTACTGCTGTACTTTCAGCGATCCTTTGCGGTACTGCGTTATGCGGTACCGGTTTGGTAGTGCGGTAGTAGTACCGCAGTACCGCAGTACCGCAAAAAAACGCAAAAAAAACCGCAAGTGCCCAGCTCTGCTTGAGAGTCTGCCTCAGATTTGAGACAGGGAGTTAAAGTCTCGCCTCGGCCTCGAGTAGGTGTGTGTTTTTCCGCCCTTGGGCCGGGCCGTTTCGGCTGGTCCCCTTAGCTTTTTGATGTAAGCATTTGCCCGTTAATAACTCTCTAAACAAGTGTAGTGAAAAGGTTTTCATTGTTTTCTAATTACTAAGAAATTCTAATATTTTAAAAGTGATTTCGACCTTGTAAAAATAAAGGACTGAGCAAAGGAAGACTCGTCATTTTATATCCTTCCAAGAAGAAGCATTCCCGTCTCTCAACGGACCGAGAGAGAGAGTACGCCATTGAGCGAAGGTATAAATCGTTTCATCGTAACTCGCAGTCAGATAAAGTAAAGTTGAAAAGAAGAACCGTGGATGTCAGTCAGATTAATTAAACGGTATAAACTTCCTTGTTGGTGCGAGGAAGCGACATACTGAGAATACCTTTTAAAGGATAACAACGTCATATCCGACATATATAATACATACATATTTTCATTACCTAGAAATGCGTTACATATTTACGCACAACCTTTTAAACCGTACCGTATAAAAATGCATGTCACAATGTCATTGCAACTAAAATAATTTAATTATATTATTTAATTATTATTGAATTTGTATTGTTATTATTGTCATCATCACAATTATTACTAATTCCAAAATTGTAAACGCAAAAAGACTTTAAACACAAAATAGGTAGGCTTTAAGTGGAAAGGAAAGAAAAAAAAGAATGAGTCACTGGACAGCAATTATCAATTTTGAAAGTTCTCTCTCCGACCGAACGAAACGAAATCTAAAGAAAAAACGGAGTGAGGAAGGAAACAAACTACTCTCGAATTTTGACTCTAATTTTTGACTCACATTACAACGGTCTCGACAAAACGAGTCAGAGAAATTTTGAGTCAAAGCGGTTTGGAAATCTAGACTCGAACGAGAAGAGAGAGAAAAAATTTTGACCGCGAAAATTACGAAGACGCTCCTAGGATTTCGGAAGTGAGACGCCATTTTGAATTACATTTACAATGAATTGTTAAGGAATGGAAATCGAAATTTGCTTGCAAATGTGGGTATACAATGCATTTTACCATTTAAATTATCGAAACAGAATATTTATTAATGCTATAATACGGGTAGCAACAATTTTGATCGAAATATAAGGCAAGTGGGAAAGCCCCGTAAATAAATGTAATTAGGGCCGCCGCTTGCCACCAAAATGTCGTAATTATGCCTTTTCAAACATTTCTTATCTGCTTTTTTATACTATTTTGCTCTTTCTTTATTCCATTTCTCTTTATCTTTCATCATTCTCTTTACGCTCGTTTCACTCTCTTTCGGTGTACTTTATAAATGCGGGTAGCATGACCGAGTTGAGGCGCCGTTATAATTCGAACCGGGCATGGGAGACCGGGGGGTTAATTAGACTCTTCTTAACATTTTACTAACTTTTATTTATGCCAAAACGCTTTAGATAAACGGGGTAATGCGAGGGGAAAATTAACGTTAACATTTTTAATCGGAGAGAGAGATGGAAACAACATCCTAGATTTACAACTACATCTTAACACACAATCAAACAAAAGACACCTTCTTATACCCAAGGCCATCCGATGACTGTCGGGCATTCCTACCCAGCCTCTAGCCTGTGTTCAGGCGTTGCCAACTCGTATTTCTATATTTTTTATAAACAAATCATTATTTATCGTAATTACATTTATTAAATATTATTATCTTTATTAATTTCTTATAATCAAAACATTCTAATTTTTAATTAGACATTACTACAATATATTATGTATGGGGATAATAATAATATAATATAATATGCACTGTATAATTCGATACGTTTCACTGTGATATGTATTATGTATGATAGTTAAAATATTTTTAACTGGCATAAATTTAGGAAACAAAACATCGCTTCACCTTATTTATGGATCACCTGAAGATCTGTCAACCCAGCCTTTTTTAGCTAGCTTTATAAGGTTAACTAACGAAAATATCACGACCTAACCTAACCACTCGTCAAGGGCGTACAGTTGACCTAACCGGGCATTCACTTGACCTAACCGGGCATTGATTCTTGGTTGTTGTTTTTCTGCTACTTTTACAGATCTGCCGGGCTCCTTCAAAACACACATTCTTCGTTAGGGATAATTTAAAGTTGCACTTTTTACCGTTTGACCGACGCTTTTGGCAGCGAAAGAACTGGGTATTTTTATCAAAGGAACACACTTTCTCACACTTAGAGCACTTTTTCATAAACAGTAGCAGTTTGTGACTCTGGCTAAATTTAACACAATCCTCTGTAACTAGTTTAAGCTAGTTAAAACACACATTAATTATTTAAAGTGCTCTAACATGTTTGTTTTTCATTTCTACAAAAATAGTTATTTTCGAAATCAGTGAACAAAACTACATTAGTATACCGATTTTCATTAAAATTCGCTGATAGTCCCCAAACGGAAAAGACCCCGTCTTTATTCTGTTAAGCGTTGAAAAACTCCTTTCCGTTGACACACTGGTTACAGGGATTGTCAAAAGGAGCCGAATTAATTTGATCGTTTCAGGTAAGGCTGTTTAAGTCCAAGGTCAAGACAAAGCTTTAAAATTCCTTTTGCACGTTTGCAGTGACAAAAATCGGAGTCCTGATAAATGTATTTCAATTCTGACGTTAAAGCTTTTACGTCAAATAGATTACTGTACTTATATTGAAGTGCTTCTATTAAGTTTTTGGGGAAATTTTCTTTATATACTGCAAACATTAATGAATTCAACAGCTTAAAAAATGAGAACTCCTGAATGCATTAAAATTGTTCCTTCAAGGCCATTACAGAGGTATTCCAAATGCTAAAGTAAATTTCTTTAAAGTCTGTTACTGTTCTTCTAAGTCTCTTAGTAGGGGGAGGAATGGTCGGACAACTTACTATGTCACATTAGGCCTGTTCAAAAATCAACTTTTTCTTATTTTCATATGTTTCTGTACATTTTCCCATGCTTTTTGACCTGAAAAAGCCGAAAATCACAACTATTTTGACCTAGGATGTTGGAAAGCTTTGCCGCATGGAGCTTTAAATTTTCTGCCTTGAAATCGGCCAAAGCGCCAATTCCGGGGTCCCTTGAATTATGTTTTGCACTTTAACTTTTGATCTAAACAAGATAGAGCAACAAATTAGGTATCAAATGAAAGAGCATAAAATTAATAAATAATAATAATAATAATAATAATAATAACAATAATTATCTATCATTTTTCAGGAAACAACAGAAACTCAATCAGAATCTAGAAAACCATCTACAAGTTACAACTTCACAATGGCATTAAGCAAGGAGCTGAGGGAGCTCCGTGGGCGCACAGTTGATATCTCAGAACCTCCACGTACTGTCCACAGGCAGGTGTCAACTGAGCCATCTACCAGATCTCTCACTGAAACTTTCCTGGTTGGATACCCTTCAGCTTTTATCAGTGGTTCCCAGCTTCCCACCAACAGACAGGCGTTCCAGTATTTCCTTAATCTTCAGAATTTATCGGAAAATGCAGGGAGGCCCATGGTTCAAGACCTTGCATATGAAACAGTTGAATCTATCATCCTATTCTGGCAGATGGCTAGGATCAAGACAATGACCAAGTACAACGCAATGAAGCTCTTCATGAAACTACATGAGAAACATCGTGCTCTGGTGAAAAGCAAAGGAAGAGCATTTGTGCTGGAATTAGACAGCCTGTTCGATATAGGAGCTCCAGATGCAATCCAGGAAATACAGAACAACAGACTGTTATCCAGAGAGAAGAAAGATGAGGATATCAGGTTCTACGAAGACCAAAAGACTGAGAGGAAAGGTCATATGTCTGGTCATGACAAGATTTTTGAGACGATCCCTGCAGCAAGTAGCGAGGAATGAAAGACTGTAGCATAGACAAGAACAAGGTAAAACTAATTACTTTGAACGTTACAAAAAGTTTTAAGTTTTACTCCATTGCGATATTTAGCATGTACTTAACAATTACTGTCTTAACATGTTGTACTATTTTACAGCTGCAGCAGAACAAGAGGCAGTTGTTCATGTGGATGACATTACCTGGGTGACTCAACTGACAACGACGCTAACACAGAGGACATGGATTACCATCAGCCTCGTCCTGGATGTTCTCACCATCAAGACACTGTGACTAGTGTGACTTTGACGTTTCCAAGGAAGGTCATGGAATGTGATGTCATCTGCAATACAGCTGATCGTCTTGGTTTATCAGACAATCAAGTTACTGCCATGGTTTCTGCCACCTTGAAAGCTGGAGGGGCTGATCTGGATAACTTCGTCATCTCAACCTCAACAACACGTCGCAACAGAATGCTGTCCAGGTATAATATCAGCCAGAGTCACATGTCCAAGTTTTGTGAAAACCCCCCACAGTACGCTGCCTTACACTGGGATGGAAAGTTGCTCAAAGATGTCTTGGGCAGTGAACCTGGAAGTACCTCGGAGACTTTAGCTGTGCTAGTGTCTGGTCCACCTTCATACACTGAAGGAAAGTTATTGGGAGTACCTGTCATCGACAATTCTTCTGGCACAGCTCAGGCTGAGGCTTCAATGGATTTACTGGAGACATGGGAACTTACGGATAATGTTACTGCCCTTGTTTTTGACACTACATCCAGTAACAGTGGAGTTCACAGAGGAGCTGCCAAACTGCTAGAGAAAATGCTGAACAAAAAGGTGTTTTATCTGGCCTGTCGACATCACATCCTGGAAATCCTAGTAGGAGCAGTTTGGGAGAAGCTGTTTGGGAAGGTGAAGGGGCCAGATAATCCCTGGTTTGAGCATCTGAAGGATGTTTGGACGGACTTGTCCAAGGAAAACCCAAAGATGCTGGCTATCAACAGCAAATGGCTGAAGGAAAAGAAGAAGAACAGTGAAGAAATACTCCAAGACATTCTAACAGCAGAAAGGCTTCCAAGAGCCGACTACAGGGAAATGGCTGAACTGACAGTCATTGTTCTTGGAGGAACGCCTCCTCGAGGTATTCACTGGAGTCGACCAGGCGCCATTCATCAGGCCAGATGGATGGCCAGAAACCTGTACTCCATGAAAATGCTGATGTTTGCAGATCAACTTGAGTACGACGAAGACACTGTATCAAAGCTGAAAAGACTCAACACCTTCCTTGCGCTGTTCTACACTCCTGTATGGATGATGTCAATGTCTGCTGCAGATGCTCCCGTGAATGATCTAAGTCTAATCCAGGACATGTTGAAGTACAAGAAAACTGACCCAGAGCTTGCTGATGCAGTACTTAATAAGATGGAAAACCACAAATGGTACCTGACGCAGGAAGTCGTGCCATTTGCCCTGTTCAGCAGTAGATTGAGTGACACATTGAAGCACGACATTGCTGCCCAGTTACATGCCACTGAGAAGCCAGACAGCTTCAGAACAGGAAAGCCTCTATTCCAGAGAGTCACAGCTAAGACCACCCTGGTTGATCTCATTGGCCCAGAATCACATTTCCTGCAGGACACACTGAACATTGGATCCGAGTGGCTTCTGGAACCTGTCACGTCTTGGCCACAGAATGAGGACTACAGAAAAGCGTTGGACTATGTTAAGAATCTGAAAGCGGTGAATGACATTGCTGAACGTGGTGTCAAGATGATGAGCGACTTTGCAAATGTCATAACAACAGATGCCAAGCAAAGGGACTATCTCCTTCAAGCTGTGGAGTTCAACAGACGCCGCTTTGACAGCTTCAAGAAACAAACTCTCAACAACTGACTGTGTAAATGTCATTATGAAATTAATCATCATGTAATGCTTTCACTTCTTGATCGATTAGACTTGTGACAAAATGTTAATCTCAAATTTGTGTCATGAATAAGGCGCCTTGTCTGCCTTGAGTGTGAGAAAACGAATTTTGTGATATTTCTGAAATCTTTGTATGTAACAATGTGCCATTTCTTGTTCCAAGACTATCATAATTGTATAAGTTAGAAAGAGGATTAAAAACACTTTAATTTGGTGCCTATTTTGTTGCTCTATCTTGTTTAGATAAAAAGTTATAGTGCAAAACATGATTCAAGGGACCCCGGAACTGGTGCTTTTGGCCGATTTCAAGGCAGAAAACTTAAAGCTCCATGCGGCAATGCTTCCCAACAACCTAGGTCAAAATGGTTGTGATTTTCGGCCTTTTCAGGTCAAAAGGCATGGGAAAAAGTACAGAAACCTATGAAAATAAGAAAAAGTTGATTTTTGAACAGGGCTAATGTCACATGTCTTTTTAAGAATTTCATTATAACTTTTGTCATTGATTTTTCCTTCCAGAAAACTAATAAAATCATTAATTTTCTTTTTTGCAAAGTCCGTGTCCACTATCTTGCACTGTAAAACATCAAATAGTTTTTCAGCATTGCTAAGTAATTGTCCAAAGCAACAAATATAAAACAAATAAAAAGTCATCTGGTTTTGTGTAAAGGTTTTCAGTAGTGATGGGACGATACCAACATTTTTAACGATTCCGATTCCGATACCACTAAAAAGTCTCGATTCCGATACGATTCTCGATTCCGATTCCGATTCTCAATATTTTTAAATATAATTCTATACCGGTACTTGTTTTTCTGGAAATTGTCATATTTTACTCTGGTAAGATTAACTATTTACATTATGAGTATGGTAATATAAATTATAATAGATTGGTTTAAAAATAAAAATCAACTGTAAGTTGTAACAATTCATTTTAATCTTCTTGATTACACATCATGGATATACAATATACATGTTTTAATGTATAGCTACAATAAAATAAAATTTGTTATCCTCTTTCATTTAAATTTTAAAGTTTACATTGCAAAACTGGTTCAATTAAAAGTTAAAGAATCGGAAATCATGGTACAATTCTCTCGATTCCGATTCCTGAAAAATGCTCGATTCTTCCGATTCTCGATTCCGATTCCGATTAATCGTCCCATCACTAGTTTTCAGCCTGGTTTAAACTATCTTCATCAATGTGATTTCATCATTCAAAATGTCGTACCACCTCGCATGCAACGCGTTGACGTCACCACGTGACGTCATACCAATAGCTCTCTTTCGACGCAAACGTGACAGATTTTATATAAAATGAACAGTTTCCATATGCTGTGTATTAAATTTCCCCAAATTTACTGTACTATGCCAGGATGATATGCAAATATTGCTGTAAAATAAATAAATCATAAGATTTACATCATAACATGTTTCAAAGAGAGACGTCAGGCTTAAAATTGTTTGATATATATATATATATATATATATATATATAATGACATTTTTCAAAATGAACAAAAATTTGATCTGTTACAATTAAACAAATGTTAAACAATTAAAATTCTAAAGAATTGCCATTAAACAAAATGAAAAGTGACTTAAATTGACTTAGTTAAATTTAGTTTAGATAATTATAATTATACAAAAGAAAGGATTGAAAATATAGGAATTTGAGAAGTTAAAAAAAAAAACCTAGTTGGCAACTGAGTTGAAAAAGATCTAATTCAGGTTTTTTCATTGCATTTTATACAATACATACCAAATATTTATACGACAATTAATTTGTATCGCATCCATTACCAAGGCCGATCTAGGCATTTCAGTAAAGGGGGGGGGGGGGGGGGTCCAAAGAAAAAAAGTGTACCCCCTAAAATAAAAAGGGTACAGTACTGAAAATTGTTTCTTAAAACCGACCATCAATGAGCGAGTGTAAAATCAATTGTATTGTTTAATTAGATCAGTCTCATTCAAATATGATACAAAATAAAAATCTAATTTGCGTACAACGATTATTACAGAAAATTTTTCATACAATTACAAATGTCTTGCCAATTAAAAGAACTATCCAGTCCCATAGCCAGGACTTCCCAAGGGGGAGGGGGTCGAAATTGTAGAAAGGCGGACCTTTTGGTGCAACGACCTAGTCACTGCGGAGGGGGTTTAGAGTAAAGTTTAGAGAAGATAGTGAAGTTTAAAAAAAATGCAAAGCAAAATGCAAGTGTTATTTACTAAATGACGTTATATATCATAATTTTATCACATCATGACTTATATTATAACTATGGTTACAAAGTGGACCTTTCCTGTCAAGAGGGTGTCGAACGGAGGGGGGGGGGGTAGTTCGAACCCCCCCCCCCCCCCCCCCCTGGCTACGAGTCTGCTATCAGAATAAGATGAAGATAAAAATAGTGATATGTCTGCATCAGTACTAAGAGCACCTATGAAAATCATTGCAACTACAAATTTGGAAATACAATGTATACAGATAAAGAAGACTCAAAATAGAATTTGAATAAAATAAAATAGCCATGATCTATTTACAAAAACAAAATTTGTTTTCAGAGGCATATACATCATTCAAATAGGGCACTTGCAAAAAATTTAAAGTAAATATTTGCAATTATTCAAGTTAAGTCTAAAAAACGTGTATACTGTACATAGGGATTTTATTTATGCGTGACTCCAGAAATAGCATTTAATTCAAATTCCTTAAAATAAGCGTTTACTTACAAAAAATTTGGAAACTTAGTCTTACAAAATTTCAGATTATTACCATTTCTTAATTAAATTTACAGTTTGCAGCAGAGGTTAAATATTTCTAAAACGAGGTAGCGTCACTGCACAATCAGTCACAGAGCCTGACTGGTTAGAGCCTAGATAGAGGCACAGACAAAAAGCAGAGAACAGTTGTGATTGAAAAATATTTTCAATGAAAATAAAAACTTACTCAACAAAAATCGTTTTTGTTGATAAATAATTTAGCATAACTTTACAGCTTGGAGGCTCCGCAATGGCGGGCATAAGGGTAAAGTTAAATTTCCTACAAAAGAATTTAGTTGGAAAGGAAAATATAGAGTGCACCTGAATTCTATGGTTGATAGAAACAATTTCAGTGATTTTTATAATAGGTTAAATACTGATAAGAGGAGGCTGAAATTTCGACTGTAATTGGGTCAGGATAAGAGAAGAAGGGTGGTATAGAGGTTCGCACAATTATGCTTTATCTATGAGAAAAGTGAAAGAATTTTAGTAAAATTTAACTAAACAAATGGTGGAAAAAATGCCTTGCTTATAAATGCTTGCTTTAAAGGGCGTGATGCTGACTATGACGGAGGTGGGGAACGAGAAATTCATGCGCTATGCATATTTTCATATACGTATTGCATTGAGTGATTTTAGGAGATTACACGAGATTATTACTTGGGTTACTCGGGATTACATGGGGGTTACACTCGGGATTACATGGGGTTTCTCGGGATTACATGGGGTTACACTCGGGATTACATGGGATTATTTGCATACGAAAAACTGCAATACTCTGTGATGATATGACTAAAAGATTCTAGTTTAACATTAGAACGTAATTCGTCAGAAACAAACTCGTTTCGACCTTAGAGTTTACTACTATGGGACAAATGTTTATATTAACAGTTTACTACTATGGGACAAATGTTGGATCACTTTAACATACTGCTTCCCAGGAACCCCTCTCTAACATATTGCTTCCCAGGAACCCCTCTCTAACATATTGCTTCCCAGGAACCCCTCTCTAACATATTGCTTCCCAGGAACCCCTCTTTAACATATTGCTTCCCAGGAACCCCTCTCTTTAACATATTGCTTCCCAGGAACCCCTCTCTTTAACATATTGCTTCCCAGGAACCCCTCTCTTTAACATATTGCTTCCCAGGAACCCTCTCTTTAACATATTGCTTCCCAGGAACCCTCTCTTTAACATATTGCTTCCCAGGAACCCCTTCTTTAACATATTGCTTCCCAGGAACCCCTCTCTTTAACATATTGCTTCCCAGGAACCCCTCTCTTTAACATATTGCTTCCCAGGAACCCCTCTCTTTAACATATTGCTTCCCAGGAACCCCTCTCTTTAACATATTGCTTCCCAGGAACCCTCTCTTTAACATATTGCTTCCCAGGAACCCCTCTCTTTAACATATTGCTTCCCAGGAACCCCTCTCTTTAACATATTGCTTCCCAGGAACCCTCTCTTTAACATATTGCTTCCCAGGAACCCCTCTCTTTAACATATTGCTTCCCAGGAACCCCTCTCTTTAACATATTGCTTCCCAGGAACCCCTCTCTTTAACATATTGCTTCCCAGGAACCCCTCTCTTTAACATATTGCTTCCCAGGAACCCCTCTCTTTAACATATTGCTTCCCAGGAACCCCTCTCTTTAACATATTGCTTCCCAGGAACCCCTCTCTTTAACATATTGCTTCCCAGGAACCCCTCTCTTTAACATATTGCTTTCCCAGGAACCCTCTCTTTAACATATTGCTTCCCAGGAACCCTCTCTTTAACATATTGCTTCCCAGGAACCCCTCTCTTTAACATATTGCTTCCCAGGAACCCCTCTCTTTAACATATTGCTTCCAGGAACCCCTCTCTTTAACATATTGCTTCCCAGGAACCCCTCTCTTTAACATATTGCTTCCCAGGAACCCCTCTCTAACATATTGCTTCCCAGGAACCCCTCTCTAACATATTGCTTCCCAGGAACCTCTCTCTAACATATTGCTTCCCAGGAACCTCTCTTTAACATATTGCTTCCCAGGAACCTCTCTTTAACATATTGCTTCCCAGGAACCTCTCTTTAACATATTGCTTCCCAATATTTAGGATAAGGAGTACGATAAAAAATGTTCGCTTTAATAAAGTAAAGGCATAAGAAGTAAATCATAACATGTTAAAATATTAGATTGAAAGTAAATTTATTAGAATTGTTGCGCTATATGGTCACACAAAGTAAAAAATGGATTTCGGAAGAATCGGTCACGCCACATCATTTGCCACAAGTACGAGTTGAGTAGCTCGCTCCTTTTTTGCATCCTTTCATTTTCTTTAATATTTAATGTAGGTCAACTGAATGCCCGGTTAGGTCAACTGTACGCCCTTGACGAATGGTTAAGTTGTGATATTTTCGTTAAAAACTAACGAAAATATCACGACTTAACCTAACCACTCATCAAGGGCGTACAGTTGACCTAACCGGGCATTCAATTAACCTACATTAAATATAAAAAAAATGCCCGGTTAGGGCATTTATAGCTTTGTTTACGGTCGGTAGGTTTGTTTACGATCGGTAGGTTATCTTCTAGATTACCAACCTCTTTCCAACCAACCAACTTTTCTCTTTTTAACAATTGCTTCCCAGTGCAAATCACTTTAAACATATTGTTTCCCAGGAGGGATCACTTTAACATATTGCTTCCCAAATGCTTTGGGAAGCAATATGTTAAAGTGATCCCAATGTTTGTATTAACACAAAAGTACACGTCTGTAATTTCAAATTATTTTATTTGTCTCTGTACTCGTTCCTTCCTTTCTTAAAGTTGTGGGTTTTTTCTGACCACTGTGTGTGTGTGTGTGTGTGTGTGTGTATATATATATATATATAGTGGAAACGAAGAAACTGAGAAATAAAACAAATAGTTTTGGTCTTTTATTGTAAGTCCAAATATTGACGTTTGGCCTTTTGGCCTTTTTTTGCTTTTTAATACCGGAATGTAAATAAAAATGTATTGAATTTTTTCTTCGAATTCCTTTAAATGAATTGCTTTCTTTTGTGAAAGATAAACTAAAATAGAAGTTGGATCGCCAACATCTAAAGAGAACTGAAATAATAACAAAATTATGATTCTCTTATACAGTAGACACCTTTGGTTATCTTGTTGGTTATTTTTTTGGTTTGCTTTGGTTTGGTCTGTGCTTGCAGTGGCCCGTTGCGTGAGTGCATGCGTACTTGTTTGCTTGAAGAATGCTTTTTAAGCCTTCCGTAAGAATGGGGAGGAAAAAAAACGCCCTGCTTGAGGAAGAGTTCGCTGTGCAATAGGGCGCGTCGTCAGGTTCCTGCCAAGGATTTCCCGTACAACAGCCGAAAAGGAACCGTTGAATATATTTCGGCGAGGTGTTAACGAAACGATGCGCCGTGTAAAGCGAGTTGAACTTGCTACAGCGCCGGGGTATGAGGGGTGAGGGTGCGTGTTGTGAGAAGTCCGGTAGTGAGTTCCGTGAGTCCCTCCACGATCCGTGTGAAAGCGAGGCAAGACCCAATACCAATGGTAGCTTTGCCAGGGGGGTCGCTGCGCCCCTGCGTCTGAAGGGCAGTGGGACTCGTAGGGATGCAATTTTGAATCCGAAAGTTGTAGTGGTTGTGCCGCTGCACATGACTGCAGGACAGTAAGGCATTAATTAATAACGTACCGCACGAAACAACGAAAGCCAATGTTATTGGAAGTAGGCGTAGTAATTTCGCTTTGGATTTATGAGTACCATATTGAATGATTAGTTAGTTAATATCACTGCAAAAAAATTTAAATTGTCACTAGAAACTTAGCACACAAGATCATTGTGAAAAAATATGATTTTGTGGTATTCCCGAAATGCCCACCAGAGGACGTCACCAAGGCCTATAAAATGAGAGTTCTTTCTCAAATTTCTCAAATCCGTTTAGTGTACCACACCCAGTGGGCGTATTAAGGGGGGCCAGGGGGGCCATGGCCCAGCTGTTTTAGGGCCGATGTTTATAATGATATAAATAATAAATTTGGAACGCTCAACAATATATCTCAACTAATTTCAGAGGAAGCATCAAAAGCACAAAAAATCTGGCTAGTCCATTACCCAAATGATTTGAGACAGCTTCCCAATTTGAGTTTCAGCATTTTGTACTGTTGTCAAACAAAACGCTTTAGCTGACACTCGCCCATTAGGAGTACTACAGGAAATTCACAAATTGAGGGCTGTTTCCCAAATGCTTTCATTGCTTATCGCATTTATTTGTTGATGATGTCAAATACAACTGCGGAGCGTTTTTCTCATTTGAGCATGTTAAAAATGGTAAACGTCAAATGCTAACCTAAAAGAAATTGCAAAGTCTGTCATTGTTATGCATAGAAAAGAATGTTTCGCAGAATTTAAATACTGAGCTTGTGATTGGAAAATTTAGTGATACGAAGCAGCTCAAAAAACTTTTGTATACTGGTGGTGGATGATTTTGTGACCAACTTTGGTAGATCAGTAGTGAACTTGTCGTTGTGTAATGGTTTGGTGTAATTGTAGCAGCTTGGTATTTGTGTAAAACTTGTATTATTGATTTAGAAATAAATGGTTTTATTAAGTTACATGACTCGAAGATTTGTCTTGTTGAAGGACCCCAAGGAATATTTTGGCCCATGGCCCAAAAATCCTTAATACGGCACTGACCACACCGTATTCATTACCTCAGTCATTATAGGCTTAATTACTTATTATTATGTGCTCACTGCCTCATATCTCATAAGCATACCTAATAGTGTTGCTTGCATTATTGTATTCACTTAACGCTTATACTGTATAAACCCATTTCTCATTGTTAATAAGCAGTCATTACTGTATACATAATTGTTAATCCACATGTGAACAAATAATCATTTATTTTTCTAATTAAACGCAAAACAACGAAGTAATTTCTTTCTCCTTATTAAATATTGTTTGTTTGGCCGTATCCAAACTGGTGACTCCTAATTATTCATTTCAATTAAATAATAAATTATAGTAAGCCTACTTTCTAGACCACTACAAATTGGTGATACGTAGGCTACTATAAATTGGTTAACTCTGGAGTGACCTGTAATGATTTGTAATAAATTTAATAAATGCACCGAGAGAAATGTTTGTAATGAACATAGTTAATATAGCAGTTTTATAAGTATTTCAAATTAAACTTTTTAATATAGTTTTTTATATAGTCGTTTTGGAAAGATAAATTTAAGATGTCTGATAAATGTAACTTCTCAGAGAATGTAACGGTTTTTATATTTTTTTGTAGGTGTTTCGGTTGGGGATGGGGGAAATGCGGGAAGAAGTTGGGGAAAACCCTCTTACGAGGGTGCCCTAAGGTCCTACATACGGGAAGTTGAATTCTAGATTTTGTTCAGTCAGGATCACAGGTTTTTGGGGCTCTCAAAATTTTGTAAGTATAGCTTGTCAGTTTAATGTAAATCGCAAATTACCAGATCTCTCTCTCTCTCTCTCTCTCTCTCTCTCTCTCTCTCTCTCTCTCTCTCCTCTCTCTCTCTCCTCTCTCTCTCTGTGCTGTTTTATGTATTAACGTTCGCCCTTGCCCTAAACTTCAAGCAGGGATTCTTAACTTTTCATGCACCTTAACTTTCATGCATATTAAACATTCATTGCTACGTTTGATAAAATAAATTGCTTTTTATGAGGCAGGGGGTCAAGAGCTTCACTATAGTGCTCGCGAGCAAAGTTTTAGGTGATGGTGGAGAGCACTGTACACAACTTAAAGATCACTTTGGTGCTCACGAGCACCAGGTTAAGAATTTCTGCGGCCTAAAGGCTTGAAATCCTAAAATAATTTAGTTATTTTAATAAAACAAACTCCAACCTGTAAATTATTTCGGCAATCCTTAAGTCGTGTCAGTGAAAAGTCGGGATCTTTTCCGTTCTACCCCAGCAACAATTTTCTAGTGTATTTTACTTGCTGAATTCAATAATATATATTTTATTTTGGAGAAAGTATTCGTGCTTTAATTAGTTATGTTTAGTTATAATTTTTTTTTTTCTCTCTTTTGTAGATACTGTTATGGATGATAAATGGAATTTCATAAACATAGTTAAGGAAATAACGTTTCTACCCCAGCCTTCTTAGTTAACCTTATAAGGCTAACTAAGGAAAATATCACGACCTAACCTAACCAATCGTCAAGGGCGTACGTTGATTTAGCTAAACAAAGGAACGAGAGACATTGGGGAACATCTAGAAATATGATAGATTCTTATTTATGTGAATTTCTGTGGAGGAGAAGACAAAAAGGAAAGGATATTTTTTATTGAAATCTTAAATGCAATCTCTACTTTTAAATAAAATAAACGGACTATAACTCTTTGTTATTAATTTCTCCAAAATAATATATATATATGGCCTATATTGAATTCAGAAAGTAAAACTACGGTAGAAAATAATATATAATTTCATTTTTTGTTGTGGGATAGAACGGAAAAGAACCAAAAGTCGGCTGGTTATAACTGGACATATATGGTACTTAATACCTCTTGCACTCTTAATATATCGGCCAAATAGGCCCTTTAATAAATAAATCACTACAGACCGAACGTGTTTCATGGCTACGTTTCCATTAGGAAGGGTTCATTGTAGTCTAAGCGAACGTCAATTTTACCTAAATTTCTATAATTACCCTATACAGTGTGTGTGTATATATATAATATTATAATATCGGTTTACTGGTATATGGCAAAAATATAAACTTGATAGGAATAAGGAAAAATTATATAGTGTAGCGTACTTATTATTGCAAGTAATACCAAGGTAAGTCATTGTTAAAGACTCGACTCTTAGTAGCTATAAAATAAAACTTAGTGAATAATCACGCATCATACATTAAAATTACATATTTCTGCAGCAAATTATAGTTTCAGCTGACACATTAAAATATATATATATTACATACTGTATATATATTTCACAAACATAATCCTAATTTAATACAGTTTCTGATTTTGTAAAGAAATGCTACATAGCTAAAGAAACTACAATAACAGCCTGTGAGATTTTCAAGTAACTATTTTACTAATATGTGAGTGTCCACATGTTGAAAATTATGAACACAACTACAATATTCTTGAACAGAAACAAAATATGTAGCATATACATAGTAAATGTATATTTGTTAGGTGAGAAAAACACGATAGAATGTTAACATGATGGGACATTAATCCTCCTATTCGACATAAAGGTATCACAATATTTTGTAAATTTCTATTTATACGCACATACTGAAATATAAACATTTTCTAGTTTCAAAAAGACACTCACAGACCTCTAAACGTTCTTTACAGGAAAAATAGCTGACGAGATATGGCAACATTTACAATACGAGAGGAAAAAAATAAAATTACTTCATGTAAGTCAAGTGATGCCACTTGTACAGATATCTGTGTGTGATAAAAATGTATAGATGTCAAAACTTTGTAGATAATGATTAATTGTTAACTGCTTCAGAGCGAGTGACATCACTTTTAACGTTATTTATTGTTTTAAGTAATTTTCATCAATATTCATATTGTGAGCTGACAGGGTTCTTATTTTTTCAGGTAGTACACAGCATGCATTAGGCCACATAATGTGTCATTTTTTAAACGGATCTCTGAAAGGTTTTGGTAAGATTCATTTGACTGAAAAAACGCTCGACTGAGGCATTTGGGAAAGGCAATGATAAAAGGGTGGATATTACTATACAGTAGTCAAGTTTGGATAACAGAGTAGACCGGCTTCATTTGTTTCTGCTGAAAACAATGTCCCAGTATTTTATGAAGTGTAACTGACTCGGACAGTTCTTCGTCCAGATAATGTTTTCTCCATTTTCCATCGAGTAGTTTTCTGTCTGCAAATTTCTGAAGTTGTGATATTTCATCAAAAAGGAATCCCAAAGGAGGAGGTTTCAAAGTTGAAGCAGCATGAGGGTTTACACAGGCCACTACTTTATGGATATCATCATCTAGAGGAAAATCGAGTAGTTGAATTTGTGAAACGCTTCTACTAAGAATGACCTACATTGTGGTAAAATCGTGAGAGTTCTTCAGTTGTTACAGCTCTGGGACTTTTCAACTTGGCTATTGTATCTGTTGCTGTTATTCCCACGTAAATATTCTCAATAGAAATGAAAGCACTAGAGAATGTTGGATGTGCAGGAGTCAGCAATGAAATGTCTGCATTTTTGACATGTGTAACATTCATGAAATCTGAGCATAAACTTCGAATGAGTTTCCATGTTTCAGGTTTAAGACTGAAAAAATTGGAATATCTGACTGAAAAAGTGTATTGAAGCTATTAAATTTGCCTAAATTATAATCAAGAAATTCTAGATAGGCGAGAGTCAGCTTGTTATTAAGGATATCAATAATCATGTCGTTTACTTGTATAGGATCGCCATACGTCCTACATCCTTTCCTACAGCGTTGTTTCACGGCAAATCAATTGGAGTAGGGCGTGTTAAAATGTAGCCGAAAACTTTAAATGGGCACTTTCATGTCAAGTAAGTGTGTGTGTTGCGTCTAAACTGATTATAATTAAAATTCTGTATTTTTTCAGCAAATGGGCCTTGATTACCCGAGATTTTGCCTATTTTTTCTTTACCCTAGGAGGGAGTCAATTACCCTAGTCTAGGATATTTTACTCTAGAATGGAAATACTGATAAGGAGAGCATTTGGAACAAAAACGCTTCAAGCTAAATTCAGGTAAATAACTTTTTTTTTCCATGATATTTGAGAAGGGCAAGGAAAGAATATATCTCTCTCTCTCTCTCTCTCTCTCTCCTCTCTCTCTCTCTATATATATATATATTATATATATATATATATATAAAGGGTGATCCAGAGAAATGGGACCCAAAGAAAAACCCCTGTAACTCTTAAAGTATAAGTCCTTTTATAAAATCATACGCATCATTCGAAAGAGGATAGTTACAAGTTTGTACAGGATTGTATAGGTTTTGACAATACAAGACAATATAAGATACAAAACAAAATAAAAGTGTTAGTTAAAACTAACCCTTCAAGATGACTGCATGGACTGTGGAACAGCTGCTTTCATAACTGAGCAATATATGAGCATGGAAGAAGCGTAGTTTCAGCTCTTAGGTGATTTTGACATCTGAAAATTTGGGACCCATAAAAAAAAGCCAAATATTCTTAATATTTAATTCCTTTCAAAAAACTATATATCATTCGAAAGAGTAGAGTTACAAGTTTATTATGAAATATTTATTTTTTTAAAAATGACTCCTTTCAAATGTGCTCCATTAGTTGCCAAGCATTCCAGTGTTCTCGCTTGTAAGTTCTGCATCACTTTTGCAAGAGTGGTGCGGGGTATGGCCTGTATCTCATTTGTGATGGCGGCCTTCAATCTTGCAAGGTCGTTGGGTTATTTCTGTAGACCCTACTTTTTAAATATCCCCAGAGATAATAATATAATCTAAGGGAGGAAAAATCCGGAGACCTTGCGGGCATTCAACGTCTCCAAATCTTGAGATTAACTCGCCTGAAACGTTTGACGCAAAACTGGCATGCAGTTCCTCGTAGTATGGCAGGTAGCTCCGTCTGTTGGAACCAGTGGTTTTCTAGACAAAGATCTCTTAATTTAGGAATAAGGAAATCGGTCAACATTTTTTCGTAGCGATCACCATTTACAGTGACCGTGTTTCCGGTGGAATCCTCGAAAAAGTACGGCCCTATGATCTGAGATGCAGTAAGACCACACCAAACAGTTACACGCTGACTATGCAACGGGACTTCGGTAATATTCAATGGATTTTCTGTTGCCCAGAAACGACAATTTGTTTGTTTACAGTTCCATCAAGTGAAAATGGGCGTCGTCTGACATAATCAAAGTTGCTAGGAAAATTGGTGGTGTCATTTACCTTCTGTTGGATCCATTGACAGAATTGTCGTCTTCGTGCGAAATCTCCATCGTTTAGTTGTTGCACTGTTTGAATTTTATATGGAAAGAGCATTAAATTTTGCTTGAATATACGGTGTGTTGTTGTTCCATATCCAACTCCTAACAGCTGAGAAGCACGTCTGATGCTTATGTTAGGATTATCCTGTACAATTTCATGAGTTCTGTTAATGATCTCGTCTATCCTTGCTGTGCGCACTCTTCCAGTTGGTTTTCTTTTTCCAATGCTGCCAGTTAGGGAAAAGTTTCTGACACACCGACGGATTACTTTCTTAGAAGGTGATTTTGACATCTGAAAATTTGTCTTGAAAGATCTTTGAGCTGAAACTACACTTCTTCCATGCTCATAATATTGCTCAGTTATGAAACGCAGCTGTTCCACAGTCCATGCAGTCATCTTGAAGGGTTAGTTTTAACTAACACTTTTATTTTGTTTTGTATCTTATCTTGTCTTGTATTGTCAAAACCTATACAATCCTGTACAAACTTGTAACTATCCTCTTTCGAATGATGCGTATGATTTTATAAAAGGACTTATACTTTAAGAGTTACAGGGGTTTCTTTTGGGTCCCATAAAAGACCCATTTTTAATCTTACTGAAAATTTTAAAGATTTTTAGCACTTTCAAACATATTATTTGAATTCGCAAAAAATTATTGTTTTAACAGTAACAGCTGAAAGAAACTCATATGTTGGGGAGAAGATAAGTGAAATTGAGGATGACCTATACACATTTTCTAGACGGAATTTCATCGACACAGCGACACATAACCTTACTTTACCAAACTTAGCCTAACTTAATCTAACCCTAAAAAATTTGTCATTTCCATTTCACGTCGACACAATATCATTAAATCGGAAATGATGATGGAAGGAAGTAAAAGACAGAAAAACAAACCAACTGAGTCTGAATCTGTAAAGAGAATGAAATGAGCTTAATTTTTCTAAACTTATTAAAGATATCCCTGCAAATGATAGCAGAAAACGTATATTAAGTTAATTTTAGAAGCGAAACTTAGGAAAATTATTAAATTTTCACGCTAAATAAAATGTTAAATTATTATTAATAAATATCTACTTCACTGTTAGAGAATTGTTTAATTAACTAAAATATTTTTTTGGAGTATATTTGAGAGTTGAAAGCAAAGTTAAATACAATATTTGCGGGGTTAGGCGCTCCGAACCATAAGCTGCCAAACGCCAAAATTAGAAAAAGGGAGAAAAATGCAGTTAAAGTTGATTTTGACTGTACGTACAAGTCCACAATCTGCTCCCTGACTCACCCATGGGATAGAGGAAGGGTGGGGAAATATAGTGGTATAAATAATTCAATTCTAGCCCCACTGGCACTTGGCAGGTTGTGGTCCGGAGCGCCTCATATATCCATGGAATAAACAAATATCTTGACTCGGAATCTATCGCGTGTGTCAAGATTATTACATTTGTTTCCGATTGTTTCTGTTATTAAGTACATCATTTCATTCATTAAATCCCGTCCGGCTCTCGTCGGGTTGGGTCCCATCTGTCATGTCGATATCTTCTCCACTCCCGTCGCGTCGGTTGCCAGCTAAATCAAACAGTTCCTCTTGCTCAATTCGCCGTTTGCTCCTCTGAATGCTTTGTTGCTCCTCTGAATGCTTTGAACCACGATGTCTTTGGTCTTCCTCTCGGTCTATTGGTTAATTGTACAACATCGCAACATTGTACAATTAAAGTAATAACGATTCCTTTGTAACCTTACCTTACAACCTTACAAAGGTTCCGCGCGATGACTTCTCATTTCGCGAAGGTCAAGCTTAACGCCCCTCCTCTCGAATTGCCCTGGTGAAGTAGTGAGTTGGATTCTTGCGCTCTCCGCCTCACATAGCACAAATGTTCTAATACAAAAATGAAGCATTCTTTTTAAACGAATATATTTTCAATTCGTGGGAATTTTGTCATAACATGAAGTGGCTTACGAGTATTAAGGTATACCTTTTTTTATAGGAAGGAGGGGCCATGGGCGAATGCCCGGGAAAACGCCCCTCCCCCTTCTCATAGAGGAAGAAGAGAGAGAAATCAAGGTCCAGGGTTTTCGAGATGCCTGGACACTGCGTTTAAAAGATTGGAAGTCATAGACCGGAGGAAAGATGGATTGAGGAAGATTGTTCCAGAGTTCATCGATTGAGTAGATGAAAAATTGAAAATTCTGATAAACCCTCGTTGAAAGTCGGGTATTGCATGCTCTTCTTAAAGGAGGAGGCATTCAGTTACAGAATTCAGAAGATCAGTGTCCGTAATAATAGCTATAATAAAGAGAGAGTGAGGCAACATTACGGCGGAGAGAGAGAGTTACAAGGAGTTACAAGGAAAAGAAGTACCTCAAAAGGCCTTGCGGCCCATACCGAGGAGGTACGAATGGCAACAGTGCCAGGGAAAATTTTCCACACCCTCAAATAGTGTGCAAAATTTGGTCTAACCTTTTCTTGAACTGATCCACAGAGGAACTGTTCACAACTTCTGAAGGTAACCTGTTCCACGTGTTACAGATCTTATACGTAAAGTAATTCCCACACACACTATCGACATCGTTGAACCCGCGTAAGAGCTTGAAAACCTCGATCAGTTGACCGCGCAGCCTCCGAGTTTCAAGCGAAAACAAGTTCAGGCGCGTAACCGTCGATTGTAGCCCATATGCCTAACGGAAGGGATTAACTTTGTGGCCCTCGCCTGCACTCGCTCCAGCCTCTCAATATCTTTCCTGAGGGTGGGCGACCAGAACTGCACAGCATACTCCAGGTGCGGCCGAACAAGGGAATTGTACAGTGAGAGCACAATCTCCTTGTTCCGAAACTGAAATTGCCTCCTGATATAACCCAATAGTTTCTGGGCTTTCTTTTCCACCTCTACACACTGTTTCGTAAACTTAAGGTCGCTGCTAATTAGTACATCCAAGTCCTTTTCTAAATCAGTCACCTCGATATTACTACCCAACATCGAGTAGTCCGACTTGGGATTGGCGTAGCCAATGTGCATCACTTTGCATTTACCCAAGTTAAACGGCATTTGCCATTTTTCGGACCACTCTCCTATCCTACCTAGGTCCGCACGCAGTTGCTCGATCGCTTCGGGCGTCCCAATATTGGCCCCAAGCTTGGTGTCATCAGCGAATTTGGCGATCCGACTGACGATGCCACCGTCGATATCATTTATGTAAATGATAAACAACAGTGCCCCAAAACGGAACCCCACTAGTGACCGAGGCCCAACCCAAACTAGCCCCTTTAATTACCACCCTCTGCCGCCTATTCCTCAGCCAGTTTTCACTCCACCTACCTATTTCCCCACCGATACCCAGCGCGCGCACTTTCGCCATTAGCCGGCGGTGAGGTACCTTATCAAAGGCTTTCTGAAAGTCGAGATAAAGTATATCAATCGCCCTACTCTTATCATACTCACTCAACATGACGTGGAAAAACTCGAGCAAGTTGGTGAGACACGACCTATGCCGTCTAAACCCATGTTGGGAGTCCCCAAGCAGCTTGTACTTGTAGGAATCCAAATGGTCAACGATCCTATCAGCTATTATCCCTTCTAATAATTTACCTACAACGATTTGTTGAAGACTGTAGCCAGGTGGGGAGCCACCTGGTCGCGCACTTCTCGCAACACACTGGGGAGAAATGGTCTGGCCCAGGAGCCTTAAACGCGCTCAGTTTGTCTATTCTATCGGCAACGACTGTCGCGGTACATCTAACACTATCCAGGCCAGCACCTTCGTGCCTCACGCCTGGCTCGGGGATGACGCGGGTATCCTCCCTGGTGAACACTCCCGCAAAGTACTCATTAAGCACATTAGCGATGTCCGCGTCGAAGGTCCGCAGAACGCCGCTTCCGTCCTTTAACGGACCTATCATGCTTCTAATGGGCTTTCTACTATTAACATAACTGAAGAACTCCTAGGGTTCCCCTTGCAGAGGCTTGCCACCCGTAGTTCTTCGTTACGTTTCGCTAGCCTAACCTTCGCCTTCACTTCCCTACACAGGTGGACATACGCTTCAGTGTTCTCGTGGGAACGATTGGCCTTCGCCCTCCTATACGCTACTTTCCTATTTCGGATAGCCGAAGCGATGTCACGATTGAACCACTTAGGCTGCGTTGAAGCAGGGGTGACCGGTTTTGAGGGTATGGCAGCAGACTGCAGCACCATAAACTCGTCCCGGAATGCACTCCACACTCCCTCAACATCGCCGCCAACCTCTAACCCCATCTCTCCTACGCTATCCCTGAGGCTAACAAAGTTCGCCCGCCGGAGATCGAGCTTACTGCCTCTCGAGTTACTACGCTTCACCCGAGGGACGCACACACGGAACCTAATAAGACCGTGATCACTCCCGCCCAATGATTCGTCAACGGTGAGGCCAGTGACGAGGTTGTCTCTCGGTCGTGAATACTAAGTCTAGAACGCTTTCGCCTCGTGTAGGCTCGTTGACCCACTGAGTGAGGAAGTTCTCATCAGCAAAGTCAACTAGCCTCCTCCCTTCAGCATCGGCAGTCCTGTTTTCCCACTTTATGCCGCGACAGTTGAAGTCTCCTAAAACTACACACACCCTATCCCCTAGCAGGCTACTGAGTTCGGTGTACAGGGCTGTATCATCCTCGAGGAGGAGATGCGGAGGTCTGTACACCAAGATTAACCTATAGTTCGTCCCTCCCACGTTCAGATCGACGCCAAGCAGCTCCCGTTCCGACCGGAACTGGCAGTCAACCGGACTCAACGTGTCTCTGACATATATTAGTACCCCACCCCCCTCCCACGGGTGCGGTCTTTGCGAAACATTCTATACCCGGGAATTTCGAACTCCCCAACGTAGTCCCTACGATCAGTATGAATCCAGGACTCGGTGATAGCAACGATATCCTGGTATTCTGATGCTAAGAGCGCCCGTAGCTCGCAAAACTTGTTCCTGATCGACCTAGCATTAAAAAGCATTGCACGGAGGGAGCCTCCCCTATTCTGACCGCCCCCTAGCACGACCCGTTTCCCGAACAGCCAGGGCTGTCGGGAGTTGAAGAGCCCCTCACTAACGAGGGGACAATCTCCGCAGGAGCCTGAGCCCCCTCCAACGTGGAAGGAGAGTCACTACCTGCTGTTGGAGGGGGACTAACTGCTGGGGGAGGGGGACTAACTGCTGGGGGAGTAGGTTTAACTGTTTGGGGAGCAGGATCAATTGCTGGTTTGGGGGGTCCTAGTTTAAAAAGAGAGAGAGAGAGCATTTTAACATTTTCTATAACAAAGATAGGGGTGATTATTGAATGTGTCACGAACACAAATTAATATCCAAAATACATTTTTCTAAAGTATTTTGGTGTGTTCTGTTCAAATATGACCTTCATATCTTGCGCAAATGAACCGAAACAAAGTTATGAAACATTAAATTTTTCCTATGTTTTGGTTCATTTTCGCTAGAAATGAAAGTCATATATGAACCAAACACACCAAAATACATTAAAAAAATAAATTTTTTGGATATTAACAAAAACCAAACGGGATAGGTATATATATAAAACCTAACCTAACTAACCTAACCTTAACCCGTGTGTTCTCCGATTGCGTGTGTTAACTGGGGGGGGGGGGGGGGCCGAAGCCTCCCAGATCTTCCCATGATAATATATACATACTAAACTTACCTTATTGTGGAGGTGGATATAGTTGCACTTGTCACAATCCACCATAACTATGAACTGTGGCTACAATCGGTCCTCTGATTAACTAATGTAGGTATATCGTCATTAGGGTTCTCAAGTTATATGCAGCTTTCTTCCTCTCCGGAAATCCCGAGAAATTTCGAAAAAATTAACCCTTTCAGAATTGGGATAACCAATTACTTATGCCTAGATGACCACGTTTGCATTGTAATACTTGAATTGAATTTACCAATCAGTGGTATCTATTTATTATTTATTAAACATAATATTTATCATGCGTACTCAGGAAATAAGAATGGTTTCATGTATTCTGATGATTTAGTGAGTGACATTAGTAGGCCTTTTTATTTTTGATGTAGAAAGAATACTGAAAAATTATATCTTTCTCCACAATTTTTTTTAAACCCATTTTTTCTTCTTTTTTGATTCAGAGTTTATTATAAAAGTAGCTAAACTGACTAAAATGAAGAAAATTAGCATTTTTATGTATTTTCTTCCCTAAAACTAGCCCATAAAATGAAAATAATTATTTAGCATATTTTTAGCATAAAATGGAAACAGGTTTAGCATAATTTTGAAATGAAATTAAAAAATTAAATGAAATGAAATGAAAAGGTTTATTGGCAGACTATATATAGTCCATATGACAAATATTATTAATACAATGACAGTTCATATACAGTCGACCCTCGACTTACGTAATTAATCCGTTCCGAGATGAGTTACTTAACTCGAAAATGTATATATTTCCGTCCCTAGTACAGACGACCCTCGACTTACGTCGTCACCGTCTTACGTAATTTCGAGTTACGAGAAGCCCCCCCAGTGACTGTAATTGATTCGTCTTACGTAATTATTTCGTGTTGCGTAACAGCTGCGTAATCGCAAACGCAGTGCATGACCACTCACTGGCAGGACGCCGGATATTTCACGTTATTACATTGTATTTTTACTGTGCATTAGTCACCTCTCTCTCCAATGTAAGTCTAAATTAATTTTTTAGTATTAATTTTTAATGTATTTTCTTTTACAGATCGTGTTGCTTTATAATTATTAATTACCATTATAATTCTGTTTACATACACTGTTTTTATCAAGAAATTTAATTATTTTATTATTTTCAATACTTTTTTGGGGTCCTGGAACGGATTACCCGATTTACATGTATTTTGGGGTCCTCCGTGGCGGAGGGGACCTACAATTTTACGTGGGTTCCGAACTACAAGAACATAAGAAATTTATTATAAAAACTGCCTGTACATTGGCAACGACCAATTTTCACAAAAGTAAATAATCATCAATTTAAAAGTAATTAATTATCAATTTAAAACTAAAGATAGAATCTCTGGATCCAGAGCATCAAGTCATAATAGACTACTATCCACAAATATGTTACACTCTATATCTATTTATAACCGACATGCAAATATATCAGATCCAAAGAATCCAGTCAATTTCATTACGGTATCCATCAATACTAGTACCTTGCCACCCAAAAATAAGTCACGGTCCATATCGATTGCGGACCAAGTCAAAATTTACAACCATATACATTACAATATATATATACTTAGGAGGAAAAGTGTAGGTGTGGCTGTAAAGACTGTACAGTAATGTAGAAATGTGTGTGCACCCATTTTGGGTCTCCCATTTAAAGGTGTTTGTGGGGCAAGTGAAGATCATGAGTTTTTCAATACCTCACAGTACTATGGGGGGCACCGCTCGGCAGAGGAATCTCTTTAAATGGGGTGTGTTAGGACAGAGAGTAGTATCCCCTAACCCAAAATGCTGCCTCCCTATATCCCACAACACTTGTGTTGAGCTGTGGGATCTATCACCGCAAAGCCTTAATTTTACTACCTTAAACTATACCCAATCTGTCAACATATGCGTCAAATCGATTTTTAAACATGTTTATAGACGTACTACTAATTACTTCTACCAGCAAACTATTCCAGCTATTTACTATTCTATGCGTAAAAAAGTTTTTGGCAACTGCTGTCTCGAACCTTCTACTTGTCAACTTACACCCGTTATTTCTAGTCCTATTATATTGAGATCTTTCGAAAAAGCTATCTCTATCTACGTTATCGGACCCATTCATAATTTTGAAAACCTGGATTAGATCACCCCTTAACCTCCTTGTCTCGAGTGTTGTCAATTTTAACTCCTTAAGCCTATCCTCGTACGACTTTGACCTAAGCGGCGACGGAATCATCTTAGTTGCTCGTCTTTGAACTCTTTCGATTTTGTCTATATCTTTGCGCATATGCGGATTCCAAAATTGGACCGTGTACTCCAAATGGGGTCTAACTAATGATTTATAAAGAGGAACTATAATATCGCGCGATTTGTACTCAAAATTTCGAGCTATAAAACCTAACACTTTGTTCGCCTTATTGACCGCTGCTGTACTTTGTTTCGCTACTTTTAAATCACCAGTGACTATAACTCCTAAATCTTTTTCCTGCTCTACGCTTGTTAACTCTTTCCCTGACATACTATATGCAAAACTACCGTTACGCGAACCTATATGCAAAATTTTGCACTTATCAACGTTAAATCTCATTTGCCATGTGACTGACCAATCAACGATTTTATTCAAATCTTCCTGAATTTTACCTCTATCTTCGTCATTAATCGCCCTACCACCCAGCTTCGTGTCATCCGCAAACTCTGAAACTGTACTGACTAGGCTGACATCTAAATCGTTAATATATATATATATATATATATATATAATATATATATATATATAAGAAAAAGCAAGGGGCCCAATACAGAACCCTGAGGAACGCCACTCGCTACATTAGCCCAACACGACTCCGCTCCATCAACGACCACCCTCTGTTTCCTACCTCGCAACCACGTCTTTCACACTCGATAACTCCGACATTGGCATCAACGACCCACGCTATCTGATAAATTTAAAAATCCTTTTTAAACTAAAATGTAGTTTTTTTTTAATTCAAATCAAAACAAAAATTTGATATTCTAAACTCGTATTTGATTCAGAATAAAATTCTTAACTGAATAAATACTCTCTGATAAAGATAACTGTTCACAAGAATTTCCAATATTCTAATTATCACTGGTATGCATCAATTTTGCTGTCAAGGGTTTTGCAAGTGATTCTTATAGTTTTTCCTGCTGATTTCGAATCTGCAATCCGTTTTTCTCAATCAGCTCGTTATCCGGCTATGGCCTCATATGTAAAATAGAATTTTTCGTGATTTTGTCAAAGCGGAATTGGAACAGTAACATCTATCATCACTTGTTTCACTTGTATAATATCTTTTTTTTACTTTTCAGGCATATAGATAAAATATTTTATAATGAATAGAGCGTGTAAAAATGATCCCAATAGATTCTGCTGCATATGTGGGACGGTTACCATGTCAAATAACCAGTCCCAAATCACTAAATTTGTGAAGACAATGTATAGAGCATACTTTGGAATTAAGCTAGGGGACCAGGACAAAAATTTCGCCCCTCATATGTGCTGCAAGACGTGCATTGAAAATTTCAGAAGATGGAGCAAAGGCAGAGCGAAATCTTTGCCTTTTGGGACAATATGAATGAAAAAGAAAGAAAATATATAGACTCCATCGACCTATTTCATATCTTACAGACCGCAGCCTTCCCTCACGAGCCGCCACTGTCTGAATGCTTCTTCTATTTCATATGCAAGTTTTATATCCATGTTTCTGTGTTTCTATTTTCAGGAGTTAACAAGAAGAATAAACACATTGTTGTATACCCTGACATTCTTTCTGCTATGAGACCTGTACCCCATGGTTCTGGAATTCCAATACCCGACCCACCTCAAACCCTGGACTTCGATGATTCTGATGATGAATCAATGACCAATGCCAATGACCAGTCCCAGTCGTATATACCTCAAAATACCGCTTCAAATGAGCCGAGGCCTCTCAACCAGGCCAAACTTAATGATCTTACCAGGGATTTAGGACTTTCCAAATTAGCTGCCGAGATCTTGGGCTCACGACTTCGAGAGGACAACTTGCTGGCTCCGGGAACAACTGGGGGATCTGTGGAGATTTGAAGGTAATACTAATATCATAAGTAAACTATTGCTATTGACTATGTTGTTTTTCCAAAGGTTATTTGAGAGCGTATAAGAACACTTAACTTCCCCACAGAAGTGATAGTCCAATGCATAGATTTTTTATCTGATAGAACAAATTCTCTAAATTCTCTAAATTCTTTAAATATTTTCATTTTTTTTCAGATTGTGGCATTTGTATTGGGAATGCAAGGGGGATACACGAAATACCCATGTTTCCTCTGCAAATGGGATAGCCGAGCGGATGAGAAGCACTATGCACAGCGTGAATGGGCATCCAGAGAGAATTTTGAACCTGGGTCGCATAATGTCGTTTCAGTGCCCCTTGTACCGTTCATCATCCAGTATCCCCAGCCCAACCTCACCCCAATATCGCGTAACATCAAATTGAGTCAGTACAGTTTCCTTACAGACGACGTAATAAATTGCCAACGTTTTATTTGTTTTGAAATTCGCATTTCTTTAGTAACCTTTAGAATTTCTCATTACTTACCCCTGTTTCGAAACGCAGCTCTGAATGTACTCAAGACTTAATTTTTTTACGTATAAATAAGTCACAAAAAAAGACGGAAAAGTTGTTGTTTAATTCTACTTCATTTCAATTTTTCTTCGCGAATTTTTTTCCGAAAAAGTTTGAATAAACTCTGACTAAATAAATATCAAATAACTTAATAAATCATAGGTTTAATTTTGAATCATATATTATACATACTCGTACGTACAGTATGTCCGCTTCAGTCAACATTTCCGCACGAAGATTTAATTCGTTGCCCTACCTTAGGGAATCCGAATCACGACCCCGCCAAGGGGTCTAAAACCCGTGCCCTTCAGTGTAGCAACTTAAATGTTAAAAATTATATATATATATATATAATGTGTGTGTGTGTGTGTGTGTGTGTTAGTCAAAAGCCGAAATTCAAATGACTGATTTCGGCTTTTATAACACATGCATGTACATGTAACATAATGACCTAAACTTAATCTAACCTAACCCAACCTAACAGTCAAAAGCCGAACTGTTACTGTTAGGTTAGGTTACCTTTGGTTTGCTTCCGCCCGAATTGTTCATTCTGACGAAGGTTAAGCTTTTCACTCCACCTTAGGCTTACAGTTTAACGTGGAATCCGAACCACACCCCACCAGCAGCCCAGCGTTTTAGCCATCAGGCTTCCCAAGGTACCCATTTATCTACCAACCAATATTTTATCATGTGCAAAGATGAACAGCTGGGTTTTGTTGCGCGCCGCCTGCCGTCATCGGGTCTCGATCCCGGGGCCGATGGATTCGTAGTCAGCGACGCTAACCACTACACCACCAAGGCGCATTAGGTTTAGGTTTAGGTTAGGTTTAGGTTAGGTTTAGGTCATTATGTTACATGTTATGTTATAAAAGCCCAGATCAATTACTTCGACTTTTTACTAGTCAATACGCGGATTGTCTGATTTCGGCCCCGGTGGTGTAGTGGTTAGCATCGCTGACTACGAATCCATCGGCTCCTGGTTCGATTCCCGGCGAAAGCAATCAGCGCGCAGCTTACCCAGCTGTTCATCCTTCAAAAAAAAATAGGTTGGTAGATAAATGGGTACCCTGGGTGGCCTAGTGGCTAAGACGCTGGGCTGCTGATCGGGAGGTCATGAGATCGTGTCCGGGCAAGGACTTTCTAATTCCTGACCAGCCGTGATGGTCGTGGTTCGGATTCCACGTTAAAGTGAGGTCCAAGGTGGAGCAACAAACTTGACCTTCGTCAGAATGAACAATTCGGACGGAAGCAAAACTAAGGTTATATATTTTTTGTGTGTGTGCTCTCACTCTTAAGTGAACTCCAAAACAAACTTATGTTAGCATTTTTATTACTGATACTACAATTATTATTATTATTATTATTATTTTGATGTTAATAACTGATACTGAAATTTATAATAATAATAATGATAATAATATTTAATTATATGATGTATAGTTTTATTATATTTCCATTGATTTGATATTAATAATTGGCTTTAGTTTTAATAATATAAATAATATTTAATTATATTAATCACATTGATTATATTTGAGCGTGTCTAATATCCAAATAAATACGAAGTTATAAACTTAGCTGAACCTATCTGCAATTATGTGTAGTTATGTGTAGTTGTAATCCTAACCTACTATCGTAACTGTACGTATTTCTAAACATGTTTGAAGCTTACAACAGATAATCTCGATGTATTTATCTCTCTTTACCTCTTTATCTTTAAAGCTACTCTGCATTAAACATATGTAACTACTGTATGCGAAGGCATTACCATCCCATTTCTCAGAATGTACTCGTACAATGAGCGAGTTAATGCGTCTATATGTATGTCTATACGTCTGTATGTATGAACATATATATGTGTGTGTGTATGAACATATATTTTTGTATGTCTATGCGTGTGCATATACTGTATATATGTGCGTGTGTGTATATATATATATATATATATATATATATATATATATATATATGTATGTATGTATGTATGTATGTATGTATGTATGCTTCCTGTAGCAACTGATGGTCTCATCAACTTTCGTAAAACAATAAATTGTAATATTGATATTATTGTTGTGTGTGTGTGGTTGTGTGTGTATTATATGTCACTCTTTGTATACCTTTTGTATGCATTATGAATGTAGCAAAGAACAATAAAGTTATTATTATTATTATTATTATTATTATTATCATCATCATCCGTTTGAAAGACATTAAAAATTTTTGCTTATCGGGGAACAACTGTTAAGTGTGATGTTCATAATAAATTATTTACATCTGATATCCATCAAACTTCCGCAATTTTTTTTGTCTTTTTACGTACAATTTTTTCATTCTGATAGTCATTTATTACAATATTTATTACGTTTCTATTAAAAAAGTAATAATAGGCAAGATTGGCGGGATATTTGAGTAGCGCAGCGGGAGAAGCGGATAAGCGACAAAATCGGCGAAATGCGTTTTCTGTTTGAAAAAATGGAGGTCATATTTCCCCAATTTTTGTCGCTTATCCCCTTCTCCCGCTGCGCTACTCATTTATCAACATATTCGGAAAATGGCTCTCTTTCGTAAAAGGCCATCGAGACATTTGGCATTTAAGCCTTTGTTGCTTTGTGACCAGGTTTCTTATGTTATTCTAGCTAACGCCAGACGATTTTATTCATCGTTAGGTATCTACAGATCTACAGAAGCTAAGGCTAACAAAGACCCTAAGATCCACTCTAAGGCTAGCCCGAGAGAAAGGAGAGAGTAGGGGGTTAAGAGAAGAGAGGAGAATAAGGGGTTAAGTAAGGAGCAACACCTATCATTCGTGGGTTAACATTCATTCAGAAAAAGAGGGAAAAAGTCTCACCATCATCATCCGCCGGCCACTGCCGACAAGTCAGAAAAATAGTCGGAGAATATAGGAGAGGGGTGAAAGATGAAAAGAAGTAAAATAAGAACGCTTACAAACCATGCAAACACAGTCTTAACTCACTGTCATACCATGCAAACTACAAACATGCAAGAAAAGAGTTAGAGACATGCAAAGTAAGGAGGATAAGAAAAAAAAAAAAAAGTAGGTAAAGTTAAACAAAAAGTGGGTTAGTTTACGCTATGAGCTACATCTACATTCGTGTTAGTCTAATTTTTTTTTTTTTTTATTGCTGGCATCACGCTGGCATGTCACAAGCTGGCATTCATCGTCAACAGACTCATCCTCGAGCACCACCACCAGAGCTCCTGTTGTTAACTTTCTTTTTTAATTTTAAACAACGTTAATATTTTTAAAATGTCTGTCAAGACGGTTCTTAAACACATTAACGCTGGTAGAATGAACGACTGACGCGGGAAGATTATTCCATTTATCAATTACTTTAAACGTAAAGAAGTTTTTAGCGATATTAGTAATGAAACGTCTGCCACGCAACTTGAATCCGTTATTGCGAGTATTACTATTATCGAAAGTGAACAATTTGTCAAAATTTACGTTATCGATGTTATTAACGATTTTGAAAACTTCAATAAGCTCCCCCCTTAATCTCCTAGTTTCGAGTGAATACAAGTCTAACACTTTAATCCTATCTTCATAAGGCTTATTGCGCAATGCCGGAATAAGTTTCGTGGCACGACGCTGAACCCTTTCTAACCTATCAATATCCTCACGCAAGTACGGGCACCAAAACTGAACGGCATATTCCAAATGAGGCCTGACTAGGGACTTGTAAAGGGGCAATATAATATCCTTCGATTTAAATTCGAAATTACGCGCTATGAAGCCTAACATCCTATTAGCTTTGCGCAAGACTCCAGGCACTGGTTCCTAACCTTTAAATCTTTAGTTACGCGTACGCCTAAATCTACTTCCTCGTCAACGCTCGCTAAATCCCTATCATCCATCGTGTACACGTAATTATTGTTGCGAGAACCTATATGCAAAACTTTACATTTATCTACGTTAAATTGCATCTGCCACTTATCCGTCCACTCCATAATCCTATCTACATCGTCTTGGATCCTATTTCTATCGTCCTCGTTAACAACCTTACCGCCTATTTTAGTATCGTCCGCGAATTTTGACACGTTACTAATCAATCCTACATCTATGTCGTTAATGTAAATTACGAATAACAATGGGCCTAACACTGAACCTTGTGGGACACCACTACCTACCTCTAACCACCCCGATTCACTACCATTAACTACGACCCTCTGCCTCCTAGCACGAAGCCATTCTTCTAACCAGTTAGCTACCTGACCGCGGATACCGTGCGCTTTAACCTTCGCAATTAGTCTCCTATGCGGAACTGTATCGAACGCCTTTTTAAAATCTAAATAAATAACGTCAGCTGCCCTATGCCTATCGTATTCGCGCACTATTTCGTTATAAAATTCTAACAAATTTGTTAAACAAGACCTATGGCGTCGAAACCCGTGCTGACTACTATTAATCAAACCCCTACTTTCTAAGTGATCGATAATACGATCCCTAACTACGGATTCCAAAAGTTTACCGACAATTGACGTTAAGTTAATGGGCCTATAATTGCTAGCTACCGCGCGGTCGCCTTTTTTAAAAATAGGCGTGACGTTAGCTAATTTGAAGTCTTCAGGAATAATCCCCGTTTCGAGTGACTGATTAAAAATCTTCGCTAAGGGGCCTACGATAACGTCTTTCAAATCTTTCAAATGTCTAGGATAAAAAGCGTCAGGGCCTGGAGCCTTGCTAACTTTTAGCATGATACTCAGGTATGATACTCACCCCGCTCCCTATGCAAGAAAGAGTTACGTCACATTACTTACATATGGACAACAAGGAGCCAGTCGGGTCTATGGAGGTAATGAACGTAAGTTTTTCTGAAAGAATTTGACTTTTCCTGCGACTTGTAGGCTACCCTCAACTTTTTCCCAGCTTTAAAAATATGAATGCCCATTTCGATTTAAGTTCAATCACATTTTTCTCCTGTTCAGTCTGGGACACTCCTCCATCCGATTTACCTTTTATGAGTTAGGTCTAACTAATCTAAATGTTCATATTGTTAATTGCAATTATAAATGCATTTATTCAGAAAAATCAAATTAGAGAATTTTTTCACCCGAGTACACTGTCGTTCTACGTAACAGTGATGATTCATGATGAGAAATATTTCACACCTTTAAGTTTTCTATGAAACAACTCCAATTTTGTAACATAGATATTTTGTACTCGAGTCATGAGTCATGAGTCATGAATCGTACTGCAAGTACAATGTCATTACACATACTTTACACAAAACAAATCTAATCCCATTCGCGAGTCCCTGAGAGTATAAGAGTTTATAGGAGTTGAAATTTAAAATGTTACTTTCCACTTGAAACGAGAATACAAGACTTTATATAGGCAAACCCGATCTACATGGTATGCAGACTATTTCCTTATCTTGTTTCGTTTTAGGACTAAAACATGAAAGTGTTAAGAAGTACTTGATCTTAGTGTGTTTCAGGTTGCTGGCATTATGCAGCCTACAGTCCTAGGTCTCCTGATCTAAAGCTAGATCTAACTCAGGAGCATTTACAGAGTTGCTTTTATTCATCTCCGTTAGTAATACTATACAGGGTGAGGTTAGTAATACTATACAGGGTGAGGTTAGTAATACTATACACTGATACAGGGTGAGCCAGCATCTCTTAGGTGAGTAGGGAATGATGATAGTCTAGTTTCTTTCATAGACAGAACATAAGTTCTTTCCATAAAAGACAGAGCGATCAGGCGTTTTCACGTGTTTATAATGTAGCGACGTATTCTTACGTTATAAATGTATTTAAAAGAAAAATTAAGAATGCGCCCTTCTCCACGTACAGATTTTGTTGACGCAGAGTGCATCTTCCCCAACCTTTAAAGATTTAGTAAAGTGAAAATAATGACGTGGGACATGATTGCAGTTGTAAGGTATGGAAGTGGGAAGAGGTAGGGATTGAAAGCAGTTGAGTACGAGCAGAACTAAATAGATAATCCTTCCTGGAAAAAATTTAAAAGTAGCTCAATTCCCCTAAAAAAGGTTGGACAACCCTCGTCTAGTCTATAGAAAGTCTTAACTTACTAAAATTCTTTTGAGACTGTGCTTAACTTTACAATTAAATTTTACCTTCGCTTTACAATAAAACATAAAGGAACGAGTTGTAATTCAATATTGACAATTAAATTATGTATCCCCTACTGATATATATATATATATATATATATATATATATATATATATATATATATATATATATATACACAGTGGGCGGTCATAAGTATTCGTACAGAGAAATATTTCGGTTATATTCGTCCTTATCTTTTGTACCATGCATAGGAGAATTATGAAAAGTTTAACGTTCTTTTGCAAATATTTAATAAACAAAAAAAAAAAATTAGTTTAACTCCATCATATAACGTAAAACATCAAAGAATTTGAGGAAAATAAAAAAAAAAGTTGAAGTGCAAAAGTTTTCGTACATTTACAAAATTATTTAATACTTTGTGTCCACTTTAGGCTTGAAGAATTTAAAATTTTTATCAGAAGCTGGCTGTTTATTGATGAGAGAATATTGGCAATTCTGAATTCTAGAATTTTCTCTTTAAATTTTCATGGAAGACGGATGACTGTACAAACCATTAGTAAGAAATGGGTCGGAGTGGTAAGGAGCTGTCTACAGATTTTATGAGATAAGAACTTCGAATTCAATTTACGACGATTGCTGCAGTTATGAAAAAATGGAGAGGCTTTGGAACAATGAAAACTCTACCAAGTTGTGGACGACCTTGCAAGATTTCAGAACGTACAGCTGAACGGATTGAAAAAATGACTGCTGCGAATCCACTAGTGACTGCAGGTGGTATTAGCCAGACAATTAAGACTGTCTGAGATCGATGTCCAGCCATCTACTGTACGTCTTACATTAAGAAAGAATGGTCTGCATGGAAACGTTGCACGAGAAAAACCTCCGCTACAAAAAGCGCAAAAAGAAGAGCTCGTTTAAAGTACGCCAAGGATCATCAAAATAATGGACTTGCATTCTGGAAGAAAGTTCTCTGGACAGACGAGACTAAAACTGAATTATTCGGGAACAACGAGCAACAGTATGTTTGGCGAAAATCAACTATTGCATTCGAGTTAGAAAACATCCTTTCTACGGTTAAACATGATGGTGGTAGTTTGCTTCTTTGGGGATGCTTTGGTGCTTCTGGTCCAGGTAGGCTTGTTGTCATCAATGGAATCTTGAATTCGAAGAAGTATCAGGAAATTTTAGAAGAAAATGTATTACCTTTAGTTCGGTAGTAGGGAATGGGTCGCATCTGGGTACTGCAACAAGATAATGATCCATAAAAGTAAGAACACCATGAAATAGCTTCAACAAAAGAACTTCAAGCTTCTCAAGCGGCCCATTTAAAGCCCAGATCTCAATTTAGTCGAGAATTTATGGTTTGATTAAAAGTAAAAGCTATCCGCAAGAGAAACCCTTCGAATCTGAATGAATTGCAATAATTTTCTTTAGAAATGAGCTAAAATTTCTATTGAGGATGTCGAAACCTTGTCAAAATACCCAAAAGCGAATCATTGAAGTCATTCAAGCATAAGAGGGATGCACAGAGTATTAAGGAATTTTGTAAGTAAATGCATAATAACTTTTGCTTTTTAACTTTTTTTATTTTCATCAAATTCTTTGATGTTTTACATTATATGTTGGAGTTAAACTAATTTTTTTTGTGTTAAATTTTTTCAAACCAACAGTATATATTATATATATATATATATATTATATATATATATATATATATTATATATATATATATAATACAGGGTGGGCCGTAAGTTTCCATACATAGGAAAAATAAACATTTTTTTATGGACAACCATTTTTATTTATATAATATGCTCTACATGGTTGCCATTGTTTTGAAAACACATTTCAATACGTGTTCCCCACTGTTGATGAACACGCATTAGCACAGTTGACGTTATGCTTGTAATGGCGTTGGTGATACGTTCCTTTAGATGATTTATGTCTCGTATCTTTTCCTGATACACCATGGCCTTCAAGTGCCCCCAAAGATAGAAATCAAGGTGGGTGAGATCTGGGGATCTGGGAGGCCACTCCACAGGACCACGCCGACCAATCCAAGCATCCGGAAACTGCTGATCCAAATACCGACGCACGTGAAGACCATAATGAGGTGGAGCTCCATCTTGCTGGAAGTAAACTGGGAAGTTACCTTCCTCGTTTAGCAGGGATGGGAAAATCTCTTCTTGCAACATGTTAAGATACCTTTCGGCATTAAGATTTCCACTGACAAAAATTGGTCCATAATTCTGTCACCCATATCCCGGCCCACACCATCACTTTACCGGCACCTTGCATCTTCGTCGGACTCAGCAGTTAGGGTTAGCATTACTCCAATAACGTGTTTTGCCGATTAACCTCTCCATTGACGTAAAATTTGCTTCATCAGTAACATAAAAACAAACGTTTAATTTTTCCTATGTATGGAAACTTACGGCCCACCCTGTATATATATATATAATTATATATATATATATATATATATAATATATATATATATATATATATATATATATTGTCGTGTATTGTTTTTTAGTAAGAAATTTAATGTTTTTTATAATACAGTATAATAAACTGATTAAAATTTTACGAAATTAACATATGTAAAATGTAATTATTTGAAATATAAATCACTAATTTACTTAACTTAAAGCTCTCTCCACGATCCCATGATAAAAGTTATTCACGCTCGCCTTCCCCGTCATGTCCATTGTTTCAATTAAAATGAAATCAGAAAATAGCGATAAATCGTTGTAATTTTCCCTCGCCGACTTTGTTTAAAGGACGATGTCGGCTGCTGGGCTCCATGTCAGTTGAAAACCGGCCGAGCTACTCGTTTATATAATACAGAAATCAGCGTAAAACAGTAGAAAAAGGTGCAAATAACGTAAGATTAAAGAAAAGTAAACAAAAATGTATATTTTTAAGACAATATGTATACATCATCTGGTAAAAGTTCCGTGCGTCGGTCTCTCTTCGCACGAAGGTCAAGCTGGTGGCCCTACCTCGAGACCTGGCGTGATGGAGAAGCCAGTTGCTTTCTCGCGATCTCCATCGCATATAGCCAGGCACACCCGCCTCATCTGGTACCGTCCTGAGCCAGGCATCTAGTCTTCTTTTGAAGATGTCAACTTTGACCCATATATATAATTGAAAGAGGCAAATTCGAAATTTTTAATTTTCACTCCAAGGCCATAAGTTGGAAAAGTATCACATCCAGCATGGAAGCAATAGATTGGAAAAACTATCTTTAAGGATAAGACAATGGAAGAGATGCTAATAACCCTCGAAGAGATGACGCTAGAAATTGTGTTGTTCAAAACAACAACAACAAAGAGGAAAAGGAATCAGGTTTGAGAGACAAACGAGGTCAGTGTTCCGCAAGAGAAAGAGAGTGACTGAAAAATTAAGAAACTGCAAAGACAACATCAGAAAAATAATAAATGATAAACTGGAGAGCATAGGTTGCGTCATACAGGGTCTAATTGAGAACCATACAGAGAAGGATGATGATGCTACAGAAGAGATAAAGGTTAACTCAAAATATTTCTAGAATTTTGCAAAAAATGAAACCGAAAGGTTCCGAGACTATCGGACCTTTTAAGAATGAAAACAGTGCATTAACCGATAATCTAAAAGAAGTATCTGAAATATTAAGGGGGTCAATATGAATCAGTTTTCAGTATCCCCAAACTGACAAACTAATACGCGATACAAATACGTTCTTTGAAGGAAAATTACGAGGAGAAAGTATAACGGACTCCGACCTTCACAACAGATAATATTACACGAGCTATAGAGAAACTAAAATTGCATTCAGCAACAGGCCCGGACAAATGGAACGCCACACTGATTAAAAACTGCAAGAATGAAGTCGCTAAGCCCCAATATTAAATATGGAGATGATCACTAGATAGATAGATAGATAGATAGATAAATTAGACCCCTCCATCCCAAGCACTTTGTCGCTACATTAAAAATGAGAATGTTATGTTTTCGACTTGCTTTAACAGTTTAACTGATGAACGCAATTAATTTCGGATTTGAAATTATTTTTACGGCAAACACATTTTGTGTAACTATTACTGTAATCCAGCGTGACAATTAACACATGTTTCACATAGTTTACACACACACACACACACACATATATATCTACAAATATATGCCACCACGCAACATACTGTATACGCACATTGAGCACCTACTTACGTTTCATAAAGGACACACTTTCTTCGAAGATCATTCCATGGGTATGAAAATTAGGGTTCATTAGCATTTTTAAATTATATATATATATATATATATATAATATGATCAAATTAAGTTATTCCCATTATCATTCAATTATCTCAAATTCCTCTGCATGGCTGTATACAAAAATGAAATAGGATGAATAAATAAATTGTTTTTTCACTCAAAATCGGGTACACCGCTCGTGGGGAAGTGTGTGTGTGTGTGTACCATAATAATACTATCCCAATCTGAACATTATTTTTTATATTTTCGATCTCATTTACTCAACGACAAACAAGTTTCAGTTAAAAAAAAGCTTTAGGCCCACCAGTGACCCCCCCCCCCCCCCCAAATCTTCATTTTCAATTCCTCTCTATATTACTACTACTTTTATTACCGTCTGAAAGAGCCCCTCACATACACACACACACACACACACCAAAAAAATCTAAATTAAAATTTTTGTCCTGAGTGACGTAGATGAATGAGTTTTTCTTATGAAAACGAGACGACGTTCTCAACGGATGTTTCACGTCACAAACGTCAAATGCTACGCCACGTTACGACACGTTACGTCATGCCCGTTAAATAACGTTCTCGGACGAAATTTCAACAATAGCGACGTCATATTTTGAAAGAGGAAAAAACCAGCATCTCAAATTTTGTCAGTTTTATTTTTTGTTAATATACGAGTGTACTTTTATCTCTTGAAGTCCTATTTTATGCACACCAAAATCACACACGCAAGTACGGTTGCATAAATAAGTCTTTTGTATTAGAAAGGTAAATTAATTTATTCTCTAATATTAGTAGTGCATTATAAACATTGGAAATAATGAGAAACAAATAGAGATAACTCGAAAAACTAACCCTGAGAATTTATTGAAAATTCATAAACAAAAGAATATAGTTATCTTCATGTCGTGTAAGTACCAAATAACAATTATTTTTTGTTGTGCAGATAGCTTCTAATTATTCTCTCTCTCTCTCTCTCTCTCTCTCTCTCTCTCTCTCTCTCCTCTCTCTCTCTCTCACACACACACACACACACACACACACACACACACACAAAAAAAAAAAAGATTTCTTGGACACTGATTTTTAAGTTAATATTATTTAAATCAAAAGCGTAAATGCAAAATCTAATTCCACATAATTGTTTACATACCCATAACATGACTGAAAGGGGAGAAAATGTATTATTTACTATCGTTAATTTAAAATAGGTGAAAATATATAAACTCCCACGAAAAGGTTTTTCTCCTCTTAACTTTATATTTTGGTCAATCATTCTGAAATTTTTAGAAACAAGGTACGAGTATATTATAAAATTTTAAATACTACCTAAATATCATTAAAATCGGTTGGAAAAAAAAAAATCGACCTTACGGCAGGTATTCTTTTATGCAGGAAGGATTGGCCAAGGACAAATGGCCGCAAAAGCGCTCCCCCCCCCCCCGGCCTATAGAAGAAGAAAAGAGCCAAAATCAAGGTCCGGGGTTTTCGAGATGCTTAAACACACTGCGTTTGAAAAAGACGGGAGGTCATAGACAAGAGGAAAGAAGGATTGAGGAAGATTGTTCCCGAGTTGAACGGTTAAGTAGATTGTTAGAAAATCTAGAAGAGGAAGAGCCATTGTTGTTCCAAGGCGATATGATGACTAAGCTGATTGATGCAGCATTACTTGTATATATTAAGTTAGGTGTATATATATATCCATCTCATAATTGTAAGGTTAGTGAAAAATTCACTTAATTTAGAGCTAGCATTTTTGGGCTCTTGTGGCATCATTGTTTGGGCACTCTTGTGGCATCATTTTTTTGGGGCACTGCGCATCCTTCCTACTCGTTTGTTGAATGTGGCACTTACAGGGCGTGGTCTTATAGAGAACTCTCTTGCAATTCAGTTTGGTTGTTTAGATACAGATTGTTGCATCGTGCAATGGTGCAGGTTGTGTTGTTGTTGCAAGGTTTAGAAAGAAGACCATAAATAGTGCCCCTTTTGTTTTTTTTATCTTAATTTTATTCAACTGAGGCCTAAGGTAGGCCCACATCGAGTCAGCAACCCTGAGGTAGGACCTAATAGGACCTCCAAGTCCTAAGTTTTTAGTCTAGCTTAACTTGGGCTGTAGGGTGAACTTGCCCTTCAGAGCTTGGCCATTCACGGCTCAGCTGGGATTCTGAACCCAATAAAATAAAAAAAATAACAGCTGAAAGATTGAAAATACCGATTAACCCTTGCGTTAGATAGTTGGACAGGAAAGGAATGAGAAAATGTTGAAAGTCTGGTGCTGCGTGCTCTCCTTAACAATCTTCCACACGACTATCTCCTTACCTTCAACAATACACAACTCAATCGTTCCTCTTCTCTTAACATTCTTCCCGTTTTCTTTTCTCGTGATCTTTCCTGGAAAGATCACATATACTCTTTCCAAAGCGGCTTCTAAGAGGTTAGGTGTGCTGTACCGCCTCCGCAATTTCACCCCCACTCAGTTGCTGTCTCTGTACAGGGGTCTTGTCTGCCCCTGTATGGAGGACGTTTCTCGTGTGTGGGGTGGCTCAACCCACACAGCCGTACTTGACTGGGTGGAGGCTTTTCGTCTCATCAATTCCCCGCCTCTTACTCACTGTCTTCAATCCCTCTCTCTTCGCCGCATTGTTGTCTCACTCTCTCTTTACTATCGCTATTATAACGGACACTGATCTTCTGAACTCTCTAACACCTCCTCCTTGAATGAGCCGCAGTACTAGACTTTCTACACACACATTCATTTTCTGTCTAACCCTCTAACGCAAGGTATGGAAAACTGATACATGTGGGTAGTCAGGAGGTAACAAAAATGGTCCACTGAGTAGGTAGGTAGTTAATCTAACAATTAATAAAATCCTTTTACGTCAATGACTGGGTGAATGAAACCAATTAGTTGCTGACCACAGTTAATCTCCACACTACTGTGTGATAAAGCTACTCGGTAGTATTGATACGATGACACTACGATCAACCAACAACGAAAAAAAAAAAGCATGCGAAAACAGCGGCATGGCAGGTTGAGGGTTTGAAACACTACAACGGAAAACCAGCTTTAAAATGCGCTCACCTAAATTTAACAAATGGAAGGAGGACTCCGAAACAAAACTAAACCTAACAGAAGAAACCAAGACTTATCTAAGAACAATTAACTCGGTAATTTAACCTCTGTATTTCTAAGCCCCAGTGTAGTGTAGTGATAGCAGTTTAAACTATGTCGAGTTAGATTAGACCTACATTATGGTCAAAGACCTAACATTAAGTTATAGTTTAACAAAGGCTACGTTAAATTGCCCTAACTTAATCTTGTGAGGAATCCTACTGTGAATTTGAATTTACTCTACCCGCTCTGGAACATTTCCGGAATCTCTAGGCTGACCCTACTAGGCTAGGCTTAACCTACTCTGAAGTTAGACTGGAGATGTTAGGGGTGGGTTAATTGGGGACCAATTTAAGCAGAGCACTTTTCATATTGCAAGGGTTAATCGGTACTATCAGTTTTTCATTTACTCACCGGTAAACTCTGGAACGATCTTCTTCAATCCATCTTTCCCTCTGTCTATGACCTTCAATCTTTCAAACGCAGAGTGTCCAGGCATCTTGAAAACCCTGGACCGTGATTTTGGCTCTCCTTCTATGAGGCGTGGGGGAGGGGCTTTTGCGGACATTCACCCTTGTCCCCTCCTTTCTGCAAAAAGAAATACTAATAACTGAGAGTATGCTTATTTAATATATCTTAACTGTACACGACAATATAGTAACCCTATAACAGGGACCTAATCCAAAAATATTTGTAAATTTTTAGTTTGTTCAGCATCTGATGATGATCGCATGTTACTGTAAAGTGAAGGAAAGTCAGTATATAAATATCATAACAATTAATGCAGTTTCTTTATTCCTCTCGATAGTTATCTTGCGAAGCTTAGACATTAAAGTAAAAGATAGCTTCAAGAATTTGGAAACGAAAGCAAAAACTATATAAAAACGAAAGCTGATATGCAGCTCTTATCATTATATTGTTATTAATATGTAAAGAAAATTCCCAAGTTAGCCTTTAAATTTCAATGAAAGAAAACGAAGTTTCAAAAAAAGTAATTATTTCTGTTAGGAGTAACTTATTTATGGTATTATACAGCAACCCACATCACCTATAACAAACAAACACTTTAGTTCAGACTCAACAGGTACAAACATTATACAAGAGGTCCATAGAAGATTAAGAGATAGTTGTCTGGAGCACTGACTAAGTAAGCCAGTGAATCACTGTATATAATGAACATACAATTGCCTACGCCAACGCTTCCAGATTGAGATTCATAAAATATATTGGAGACCAGTCCACTAACCACGGCTTCTATTATCTTATTGACTGACTCATCAAACCTAGTGATAAATCTAAATACAAAATTGTGAATGACACTGGCACAGTTAGGCTCCTTATTGACTACAAACAGCATACTGACACTAGAAGGAGCACCATTTACAAATCTTGGAGTCCTTAATAAACTCCTAAAAATATTATATGCAACATATAATTTCCTCAAATTACACATCCTGTAGTTCCACCACAAATGAGCTGTATACATTGGAGTACAAAACGTTTTAACAAAATCAACTTAACATCTAATGAACATACTATATGAAATTTTCTAACCAAAGTATTTCCCTGAGCGTATAATTGTCTACATTGCCTTAGAATATCACAGTCATCTGAAAGACTATCTTTTTATGTGGCCAAGATACTTAGTCTGGGTTACTTCTGACAGCACCATACCATTCGACTGAAATTCAGGAAATTTTATATACTTTTAGGCCTTGGTCCTCATAATCATAACGTGACTTTTATCAGGATTTTTATTTTATGGCGTTATCCTTCCCATACCTTTCACACACTTTCAGAAGTGTGCTGAGCCCTTTTACAGATGGAGAAATAAAAACTAGATCATCTGCATACATGAGATGAGTGAGGTGACGTGTATGTATATATATATGTATAGTCTAAAAGTCACTAAAGGGTAAATATCACTAAATCTAAGCTGAATGGCAGAGCAAGTCATAAACAAACCAACGCGCTGTTCGTATTGCTTTGGTCTGGCCTAGACATGTTTTTTCCTATCTGACCTAATCTTTGGTGCTGAGTATAACTAGGTGATGTTTCTAAGGTGACAAATCGGGTAGGAAGTTGTTCGTACTTAAGTATAGTTAGGGGTAATGTCTATAGCTTCTAAATTGGTAATGTAAGAGAGAGTTAGGTAGGCTGTTTGTGGGACACAGGAATAAAACGGTAGGCTTCAAGGAATACCTAATTCAACGCACCGGTAAGTGCTTTGATTGTTTGCTAGAACCTAAGTAACCTAACTGGGGTGTCTACCCGACGCTATCACATTGGCGACGAGGATGGGATTTGGCTCATTTGGTTAAATTTTGTTCATTGGGTAAATTTGGCTCATTGGTTTAATTTGGCTCATTGGTTTAATTTGGCTTATTGGGTTCAAGTGGTTGTTTGGAAAATTGGATGTAGCCTAGTCGGTCGTCCGATTTGGTTTGTTTGTGTGGGTAAGCTACCGTACTATAGCGTAGGTCCCGCCGGCCTAACTCTAAAACTAATTCCTACTCAGCCCTAACTCTAAAACTAATTCCTACTCAGCCCTAACTCTAAAACTAATTCCTACTCAGCCCTAACTCTAAAAATAATTCACTATTCAGTCCTAACTCTAATACAGTTCACTATTCAGCCTAACTGGGGAGTAACTAGATCAAATTTAAACCCAATCTAACCTACTTCACGTGATTTGGCCTAATTCGGTTTTGCTCTAGCATGTCGGTGATTGGCCATATAAGCCCCTACGAGACTCTGGGGAGGACTTCGAAGCTTATGCCACTAGGGTGAGGTTGTTTTCGAGGCAAATTCCATTCCGGATGCTAAGAAAGTACCTACCTTTTTAACTATAATAGGCCCTAAAACGTTTGGTTTAGTTATGGACCTAGTTTCTCCTAAAGCACCGGAAACTTGCACCTATAATGAATTGGTACAGGCCCTAACCGATCACTACAAACCCCGAGTAGTTCTCATCTATGAACGTTTCAAATTTTATTCAAGGCATCAGACTGGAAATGAAAGCATTGCAGAGTTTGTTGCAGGAATAAAAAGCCATAGCCGTACGTGTAATTTGGGGACAAATTAGATGAAATGCTAAGAGATAGGTTTGTAATGGGTCTCAAAGAGGAGTCTACCCAGAGAGCCCTATTAGCCATACAGGACCTAACTTTTAGTCAGGCTGTAGAAATAGCTACGGCTAGAGAAGCAGCTGCTAAAGATGGTAGAGCTTTTGGCAATCATAGTAGTTATGGAAAACTGATGAGTGGGTAGTTGGGAGGTAACGAAAATGGTTCACTGAGTAGGTAGGTAGTTAATCTAACAATTATTAAATTCCTTTTATGTCAATAACTGGGTGGATGAAACCAATTGGTTGCTCACCAGAGTTATTCTCCACACTAGTATTTATGTACTGTGTGACAAGAGCGTGCTCGGTAATCGATATACATTACCGATCAACCAACCGAAGAAAAAACTAAGAGGACGCTGGTGGAAAAAAAGCCCCGCGAAAAGGAGAACAGGGGAGAACGAAAACGAGGAACGGGGCGAGAAGACGGAACGAGAGAAGGGAGAAGAAAAGACAACGAAAAAAGATCCCCATCAGCAAGTACGCTCTCAACAATTAAACGAGAAAGGAGGAAAGGGACTCTAATAACTAGCAGTAAGTGACTAATTGTGTTTTTAACCCAGTTAGAAGTAAACGCATTAAATTAAGCTCGGTCAGACAAATTAGGCCTACATTGTGGCCTAAGACCTAGCATCAACTCATAGCTTAACAAAGGTGAAGGTAGATTGCCCTAACCTAATTTGGTGAGGAATCCTACTGTGGACCTCAATTTATCTGCCCGCTCTGGACCATTTCCGGAATCTCTAGGCTGACCCCTACAAGGCTAGACTTAATCTACTCTATAGTTAGACGAGATATAAGGGGTGGGTTAATTGTGGACCAATTCATACAGAGCATTTTTTCACAGTAGTAAAGCCCAACACGTAAATAGCTTTAAATCTTCTAAGCCTGGCAGACCTAACGAGCCTACTAGACAGGCAAATAAAAGGTATGAGGCGAATACGACTAAGCCTACTAATTCTACTAAGCCTTCCAAGCCATGTACAGGGTGTGGAAAACACCATTGGAAGAAAGATTGCCCTTTTAAAGAAGCAGTTTGCCGAAACTGTAGTAAAATAGGCCACATAGCTAAAGTGTGTTTTTCAAAGAAAACGAAGGGTGAAAATTCTAATTTTAACCTCTCTAGTGTAAATCCTGAAAGGGGAAATAATTCGAACATTGGAGTGGAGTACCTATTTTATGAGCAACAAAGTGGGAATAAATAAATTAAAATTCAAAGCTGGGCACTTGCGTTTTTTTTTTGCGGTACTGCGGTACTACCGCACTACCAAACCGGTACCGCATAACGCAGTACCGCAAAAAATGCGGTAGCGGTACTGCTGTACTTTCAGCGATCCTTTGCGGTACTGCGTTATGCGGTACCGGTTTGGTAGTGCGGTAGTACCGCAGTACCGCAAAAAAAACCGCAATTGCCCAGCTTTGGCCGAATAATACAGGCCCATATATTGTAGAGGTAGGCATAAATGGAATTACAGTTCCTCTAGAACTGGATACAGGTGCTGCTCGGACTGTCATGTCCAGGAAGGTTTTTGAGGGAACTTTCCGAAATGCACCTAAACTACATGCCTCTAAAACTATCTTGAAGAAATATGGAGACATACAAATACCTATTTGTGGAGAAGCATACGTCGCAGTTACACTCAACCAGAAAACTTTGTCTCATCCCTTAACCCTTTTAGTGGTAGATGAGCAAGGGCCTACTCTACTAGGCCGTGATTGGATTGATGCTTTGAAAATGCCGATTGACAAAATCTTGCCAAGGGGTCAGGCAGATGTGCATACACTCTCATATCCATCTGACATAGACTCATTGTTAAAGGAGTTTTCTTCTGTTTTTGGGCCTGAAGTAGGCAACCTAAAAGGCCATCAGGTCTGCATAGAAGTAGATCCTAATGTAACTCCGAAATTTTATAAGGCTCGTTCAATTGCGCATGCACTGCGGGAGAAGGTAGATTTAGAAATTGACAGGCTTCTAAAAGATAAAATTATTGAACCAGTCACACACGCTAAGTGGGCTGCCCCAGTAGTTCCTGTACTAAAACCGGACAAGTCCGTGCGGTTATGCGGGGATTACCGTTTAACAGCAAATAGAGCCGTCCTTCTAGATTGCTATCCTATACCCAAGCCTGATGAATTATTTAGCTCTCTTGCTGGGGGTAAATATTTCACAAAACTCGATATGTCCCAAGCCTATGCTCAACTAAGTTTAGACGAAAACTCTAAAGAATTAACTATCATAAATACGCACCGAGGCCTATATAAGTACAATAGGCTATGCTATGGAATAGCATCGGCTCCAGGTATTTTTCAGAGGACAATGGACCAAGTTCTAGGTCACATTCCAGGGGTACTTTGCTTTCTACTGTAGATGATGTCCTCATTTCAGGTTCGTCTAAAAAAGAACACCTAACTAGATTAACCACGGTTCTAAAAAAACTCCGGGATGCCGGACTTAAGCTAAAGAGAGAAAAGTGTTCATGGGTCACTAATGAGGTTTCATATTTAGGGTTCGGCATAGATGCCTCAGGCATTCATCCAACGGTGGATAAACTAGAAGCAATAGAAAAGGCACCACCTCCACAAAAATCACACAGTTACAAGCTTATTTAGGTCTCCTAAACTTTTATAGGAAATTTTTGCCTAATGCATCGACTTTCCTTGAACCCCTAAATAAGCTATTACGATCTGGGGAACAGTGGAGATGGGAGAAAACTCAAAAGGAAGCATTTGAGGCTTCCAAGGACGTACTACTAAAGTCCACTCTCCTAGTGCATTATGATCCTAAACTTCCTCTCGTAGTTTCAGCAGACAGCAGTTCTTATGGAATTGGGGCAGTGTTATCTCACCACATTGATGGTGTAGATAGGCCTATCTGTTTTGCTTCTAGAACACTAACCGAGATGGAAAGATGATATGCACAAGTGGGACGTGAAGCATTAGCCTTAGTATTTGCAGTAAAAAAAATTCATTTCTATCTATGGGGTCATGAATTTAAACTAATTACTGACCATAAGCCTCTTTTAGGTTTGACAAGCGCAATAGACTTTCAGGAAATTGTAGATGATTTTGCTATCTCAAAAGCGAGGAAGAAGCCAATGTAAGTTTGTGACTGCAGCTGTTATTGTCTGTTGATGTGTAGCCGAACTTCGTTAATTAGCCGGTCATTCCCATCTGTCTGTACATTCTGTGTAGCAGGCAAGTGCATATATCATTGTTTTAAATCTTTATATATGACTGGAATTTATGAAATGTTTAAATTCAGTTTTTTTGTCCTAATGTGATAATTTGTATATGGATTTTTCTCACCTTATAATGAAATGTGTTTATTTTGTTATCGTTATGTTATGTTATTATTATTGAAGTTTTTATAAGACGAACTCCAGTTTTACATTCGATTTGTGATTTAATTGTGATTATGGTCAGGTCATCGATAATCTTTGGTGTCATGGGGCCCCGCCGGGAACACTGGCCAAGGGCCTCGCGATACCTTGATCCGCCCTGGTCACCAGCACTCACTTTTGCTAGCAAAGGCTTATCTTGCAGCTATGTTAGGCCCTAAAGAAGATCTAAATCAAAGCACCTGTAAGTACCTTTATTGTCTATTCAATAACCTAATACCTAACGGGGTCTAATACCCCACGTTATTACAACTGCAAAAAAAAAAGTAGCAACAGAAGATGAAGCTTTTCCTGTGCTCTTACGAATGTATTTCTTGCAAATGTCAGCAGTCTTCCCCAGATAATTTTCTCTTCTCTGCCCGCTGTAATCTCGTTTTGTTAAAATACAGTCTGCATGTATCGTGATATCTAGCCTTGTGCTTCAGAATGTTGCCTCCATGCCCTTACCATTATCCAGTCTTGACAACTGCTTTGTTTTTGGCAAGCAATCAATCTCACTGAAACCTGTGAGGTTATCAGCTATGGTCTTGTAACCTGCCCCATCTGTAGAAGTCAGAAGTGGCTCAGACCCAGACTAAGTATTTGGCGACATACTAACTAATAATCTTTCAGATGACTGTGAAATTCTAAGGCAGTGTAAACACTTATATGCCCAGGGAAATACTTTGGTTAGAAAATTTCATATGTGTACATTAGATGTTAAGTTGATCTTGTTCAAAACGTTTTGTACTCCAATGTATACAGCTCATTTGTGGTGGAACTACACAAGGGCGGATCTAGGGGAGGTGATCGGCGACGTCCAGACCCCCCCCCCCCCCAACTCAATTTCTTGCAAGTGCCCTATTTGAATGATGTGCATGCCTTTGAAAACAAATTTTGTTTTTGTAAATAGATCATGGTTATTTTATTTTATTCAAATTCTATTTTAAGTCTTTATCTGTATACATTGTACTTCCAAATTTGTAGTTGCAGTGATTTTCATAGGTGCCTTTAGTACTGGTGCAGCCATATCACAATTTTTATCTTCATCTTATTCTGACAGCAGGCCTGTAGCCAGGGGAGGGGTCGACCTACCCCGCCCCGCTCTGAAATGCCGAGATCCGCCCTTGCTACAGGATGTATAATTTGAGAAAATTGTTTATTGCACATAATAATATTTTTAGGAATTTATTAAGAACTAGATTTATAAATGGTGCTCCTTCTAGTGCCAGTACGCTGTTTGTAGTCAATAAGGTGCCTAACTGTGCCAGTGTTATACACAATTTTGTATTTAGATTTATCACTAGGTCTGGTGAGTTAGTCAGTAAGATAATAAAAGCCATGGTTAGTGGATTGATCTCCGATATATTTTATAAATCTCAAATCTGGAAGCATTGACGTAGGCAAATGTATGTTCATTATGCATAGTGATTCACTGGCCTACTTAGTCAGTGCTCCAGACAACTACTGTATCTCTTAACCTTCTATGGACCATTTGTATAATGTTTGTACCTGTTGAGTCTGAAATAAAGTGGTTGTTGTTGTTGTTATTGTTGTTGTTGCGCCACGTCTTGAATTAGCTGGACAATGGAGTACTTCGCATGTGTCCGCCTGACAAAGAAAACATTTGTTCCAGTCTGTGTGACACTGAGTAGAACTCTCCGACGTCGCAGGCTGCTGGGGATCCACTACCTTGTGCACCATTGTCCATTGTCAGACTAGCAGTTAGAGGTATCTGAAAAAGAGAAATGAAGAATATGAGCTACTGCATGCAGATAACAAAAATATGGTTTAAATGACACTTTGTCATCACCATTCATGTAATTAAGACATACAGTGTTAGAAACAGGTAGTGGTGAACAAAGTACTGGAAAAAGTTACTTGAGTAAAAATAGTGTTACTCCGAAAAAACTTACTCAGGTATAAGTACCCTTTCTTCAGGTTACTTCAAATAAAAGTAAAAAAGTAACTAGTTTATAAAGTACTTAAGTATTCAGAGTAAAAAATACCTTTGCAATATTTTTTTAAGAGTTAAGATATATAGAACAGTAGTGACAATACTGTACTCAACAAACGATTCACCAGGCTGCTGCCCGTAGCCTGTAGACAAAAAGATCCTAATAATAATAATGGTCTTAGGAAAGGAGGTATATTATCACCCTATCTTTTCTGTATATACATGGATGACCTTACCAACGAACTAAAAGCTGCACATACTGGCTGTGTCATTGGAAAATAAAAAATAATCATTTAATGTAGGCTATGCTGATGACTTTGTTCTTCTGTCACCCTCTCCCCATGGGCTGAGAATACTATTAGAGATATATGAACATGTTATAGAAAATGATATCACTTTAATGGGGCAAAGAGTTGTATTTTGATTTTTAGGTGTAATCTACTGAAACATGTATCATGTGAGTCTTTTGAAATGAATGGTCAGACTCTTCTTCTTCTTTCTCTTCGCCCGTTCCCGCCTCTATGCGGGGTCAGCGTTTCTGACCAGCCTCCTCCACACAGCCCGGTCCTGGGCTTCTTCCTCCGACAAACCCTTCTCCCTCAAATCGTACCTCACCTTCTCCATCCACCTTCGCTTCGGTCTGCCTCTCTTTCTCCTGCCATACACCTCCATATTCATCGTTCTCTTACCCACATAATCTTCGTCCCCTCTCATCACATGTCCATACCATTTCAGTCTACTTTCTTGTATCTTCCTCGAGATTTCTCCAACCTTTGTTGTGCCCCTTATCCTTTCATTCCTTACTCTATCCAACCTTGTCACTCCGCACATCCATCTCAGCATTCTCATCTCCGTTACATCTAGTCTTTTCTCATGATCTTTCTTTATAGCCCAAGACTCAGCCCCATACATCATAGCCGGTCTTACCACAGTCTTATACACTTTTCCCTTAACCCTTGCGCCTATTCTTCGGTCACACAACACCCCTGAAACTTTCTTCCAATTTTTCCAACCAGATTGCACTCTGTGTGTTATTTCTGTGTCCAGCTCACCGTCCTCAGCCACTGTCGATCCCAAGTACGTAAACTTACTTACTCTCTTTAACCTCGCTCCCTCTAAACTAATTTCTGAGTCTTGATTTTTGTAGAACCTCAGGTACTCCGTTTTCTTTCTGCTGATTTTCAACCCTCTGTCTTCAAAAGCCCTCCTCCATTCCTCCAATTTTCTTTCTACTACTTCTCTCCTGTTGCTGCACAGAACAATATCGTCTGCAAATGGTCAGACTATACCTGCCAAAGACACATGTAAATACTTAAGCCATGTAATTACTTACGAGCTGCGAAATGAACTCGATATTGAGAGGCAACGTAAAAAGCTGTATGTTCAGGGTAACATGCTAGTACTTAAGGAAATTTGGTATGTGCTCAGAATCAGTTAAAACTTATCTTTTTAGAACTTACTGTACTGCATTGTATACATCCCATCTGTGGTGGAACTATACAAAAACTGCTATGAATAAACTCTCTGTTGCTTATAATATTTTTTGTATGCTATGTAGGGAACCAAAATGGTGCAGTGCCAGTTTTATGTTTACTACGCGTAACCTACCTACCAGCGAAATGTTAATCAGGAAGAATATATATAATTTCATTACTAGGGTCCAAAACAGCTCTAATGTGTTATTGTACAATGTCCTGTCTTCAGATACTGTGTACCTCTCACCTATATGGCAGTCTTGGTTCAGACACCTGCTGGTTTACAATACTTATTTTTGTAATGTAGCAAAGATTATATATGCATATTAAGTTGTGTTATAATAAGTGGCTATGTTATAATAAGTGTTATAGGTGTTATAAGATGTCTCGTAATAACAAAATACATAAAATTGTCAGATAATTAATGAAACAGTATGCCAGTATGGTAGGTTAAGTAGCTATGTTGGCCTTATTTTTGTATTAAGTTCAGTGTATACGTAAGATTGTATTTGTATGGTAGGTTAAGTGGCTATGGATTGTGAATGATCCGCAATAAAGATGTTTTGCTGTTGTTTGTTGAATAATAACAAATAACAAACCAGGTATATTTATTAAATAATTGACCTTAGCATTGATTATATATTGGGTAGCTACATATACCACGTAATGAGGAAAATAAACACATCATTTTTTGGGTATACAGTTAGGGTGGCCATTTCCAAATTTCAAAAAAGGAGGACACTGCGTATGTGGCCGTACGTTAACATATATATATATATAATTATATATATATATAGAGTGAACCAAAAGTAGGTGGACAGTAAATGATAACGTTTATTTTGAGAATACATATTTAATTTTTTTGTATACTATAATACAAAATAAAATTTAAATAAATTTAGCTATAATATTTAATATAATATAACACAAACACCATAGTTTAATGAACACCATAGTTATAATATAATATAACACAAACCGTATTCAACCTACTGTCCACCTACTTTTGGTTCACCGTGTATATATATATATATATATATAATATATATATATATATATATATATATATAAACTGAAAGAAATGAATATTCATTTTTACTTCTTGGGCAGACTGACTGTCCGACTCTAGTCATGAAATTGAAAACAAATGCGGCTTATCAGCAGTGTTGCCAATTACATATAATAAAAATACGTTAACGGTTACTATGGCCTTCAGTACCCGCTATTTTAAGTGTACCTGAGGTAATTTATATAATTCTTTTTAGCCAGACCCCAAAAAGAAGAACAAATTAACGTCCGGCTCAAGGTGGTTCCGGTTGGAGGACAGAGTGCTCAAAAGGCGGACGTCTTGCCACCCTATATACAGTATTATATTTACACATACCTAGCCTACCTGACATTGTTAAGCTAACTCATGCTTACCTAAACCCTGATGTCTGTCAGACTGTGCACGACTCCCAAAAAATTACATTTCTTTGTAAATATTTACCTATTTTTAAGGTTTACTATTTCTAATAAGCAGCACTAATGGTTTAGGATGCTATCGTCCTCCCAAATACAAGAGAACTCTTCCCAGTAACATAGGCTATAGTAGGCCTAGTCTAGCGTATGTTGTAATTTCCGACGCTATTCTATATGTATACCTCCCTAGCTTTCCTATTATAGGCCTACATTATATATTTATTTAGAGAAGAAAAAAATATTGGTACTAACCTTAATGTATTTTCTCAAGTTTGAAGGAGAGTTTACGTAGGTCGCTACTTCTATTGTTTTAGATAGACACAACAGGCACCTAATTTTAATTTTAATGGATATCTCATTCAGATATGGCCAAGGGGAATCGTTTACGGCCATGCTGTTGAAGATACGGGTCACGAAAGTAATATATCGCTCACACTGGGACTGCAATCACTGCACATAAGAAAAACACGCGATCTGGCGGGAAGAGATGTTGTGCTGTGATTGACTGCCCGCCGTGCCCGGGAACACAGCGTGTGCTCAATGCTGAGTTCTGATTGGCTGGAAACGTCGCACTTTCTATGCTGACTTTTGATTGACTGGGAAAATAATTAAAAATATCACACTCACTGCTAACTGCTGAGACGCCTAGAATAAAGTAACGAGAGGCCCATAAAACAAGCCCGAGTACCGATAATTCTCTGAAATGTTACTCGCGTAAAAGTAAAAGTACCGAGAAAAGTTACTTTCAAATAACTAATTTATTAAAAAAAACTTCGTTTGAGCCTAGTAACGAAGTAATTTTACTTCGTTACTGTCCACCTCTGGAAACAGGTGGTAGAATAAGATCATAGTGATTACATTGGTTTTTTGTTTATAAATTTCTCGTACTTAGTCGGTAAATTTTGTTCTATTGTAATTTATAAGATTCTGGTTGAGTTTATTAATTGAAGATTAATTCTAATGATTTTGCTTTCTGCCACACCCTAAGTGGCAACCGAGAGATGTGCGTGGCATTGGGCGTCACTAAGAATGTCCCTGTAACAGATATATTGAAACACACCAGTCATTACCTTCACTATGGAATAGAATTGCATCATGAACTTAATCTCGTTGCAACTAGTTGGCGGTTATCTTGGAAAATGGCTGCTCATCCCCTTATAGGGGGAAGGGGGTAAATCAGCAATGTCTTTATAGTTGAAAATTTCTTTGAACTTAAATTAAATCTATTAGAAAGTTAATTAAGAAGAGGTATTATTAATTTGTTTGTCAATTTCTTCAAGTTATCTTTTAAGTTTTGGTTTTTGTCTAAAAATACAATAGTTACCCCTTTTTCTTTGATGTATTCAATCCGACGTGAATGCAACGAGTTTCTTGCGTATATTGAGGTTCTGAGTGTAGTGGGGCAGACTGCTTTAAACCCTAGATCCTTTCCCAAAGCTGGATCTTATCTGCTTGGCAAATAGCTAGTAAGGGAAGTTATATTTTGGGACCTCTTTGCGAGTGACCCGTTGCCCACGTCGGGCTTTTCCCAGGGTGTGGGCCTCGAATTTTATGGTAATATAGCAAAAGTGGAGTGGGAAGATACAGAGAAGGAAGCCAGGGAACAATATGATATGGCGCACATAAAGATCGTCAGAGCCTGGAGGGCGTCTGAACACTTTCCTTCATGCCTGAACCAGATCTTATTTTGTATGTTATATCACACACACACACACACACACATTGGTTATAAGTGAAGTAATTACACAAAAATATCTCCAGCAGTATTTACTTTTGACTATTAATAAAAGGCTAAAAAAAATTTGTTCCTCTGTTGGAAACGTATAAAAGCAGACTTAGAATAAAAGAAATTCTTAAATTCCCTTTTTAAAAAAACTTAAATATCATCAACATCTGTCATTCAAAGAGAAAATATTTTTTCCAAGGGGCCTGGAGCTCCCCCCCCCCCGTAGCTATGGGCTTGTGTATATATATATATATATACGCTAAAATGTACGATTCAATAATGTCACTCCCATAACCAGTTGTGTTGTATACATGTGGAACGAAAAATGGGCGGAGCCTAAGTAGCTCAAAAATAACAAATTTCTCTACCCAACCAACTATCTCATATTATTTCTGTGTATTAAGTCCTTTTTTGCATAGCAAGCCAACGGCTCATTCAATTCAATTTCAATGGTACCTCATTATTTAGCTAAAGATCCACCATCAACCCTCGTTCAACAAATCTCATTTGAAATCGTTTTGAAACTTGAAATTTATCGATAAAAATAAATGGAAGAGGTAGCATTGAACTAAGTGAAGAATTCTTTGAGTACTTCTTGATCCTGGTTGACAAACCTAGTCTCTATAGTAGTAACTAGTCAGTAATGGTTCTGGTCTACTAACGTTGTTATATATTAGACAATCTAGCATGAGAAATTCAGTAGAAATGACAAGAAAATATCGATGAAGCGACTCCAAATCCTGTACCAAACAAGAAAATGTGACTCAAAGAGGGGTCCTAGTACATTTAATATAAAAAATGCATTAAATCTGGAACATTTAGTTTGGAAAGTGATGTATCAGGCCAAGTCGGGAAGTTTGGCAAATTTATCGGGTCCGATGCGTTACTTTTCAAACTTAAATGTTTGTTTCAGATCTGGTGGTGTCACTTTTTATATTAATAGTACTATTATCAGGGGCAAAATTTTACTATTCAGACAGTGTTCTGAGACAAAGTCCATAGGCCCCTAATTACTAATGGAAAATGTTGAATATATGTACATAAACTCAAAGGTATGAAAAGATTAGGGGGGTCAATATGTATTAAATGACGGGCTGGACCTGTAAATCAACTTTTTATGAGGTAGTTTGTCGCTTTATTCAAATTTGTTACTCATTTTTTGTGCAAATGCATATTAATGGTGAACATTATGATACTAATAATGGTAATTATTCGTTTTAATGCCCAGTCTGTTTTTATGATGAGAAACTTTTCTAGTCAATTTTGAGGTGTTTTGCATGAATCTGCCATCCATTTCCTGTGGAAATGCGTAGTTTTCAAGATATCTCGAAAACCGCATTTGCACAGGAAACGGATGGCAGTTTCGTACAAAACACCTCAAAATTAACCAGAAAAGTTTGTTCTCATCATTTTCACTTAAACTAACGAAAATATCGCGACAACCTAACCAATCATCAAGAGTGTACAGTTGACCTAACCTGGCATTCAGTTGACCTAACCTGGCATTCAGTTGACCTAACCCGGCCTTTAGTTGACCTAACCCGGCCTTTAGTTGACCTAACCCGGCCTTTAGTTGCCCTAACCCGGCCTTTAGTTGCCCTAACCCGGCCTTTAGTTGCCCTAACCCGGCCTTTAGTTGCCCTAACCCGGCCTTTAGTTGACCTAACCCGGCCTTTAGTTGACCTAACCCGGCCTTTAGTTGGCCTGACCCGGCCTTTAGTTGGCCTGACCCGGCCTTTAGTTGACCTGACCCGGCCTTTAGTTGACCTGACCCGACCCGGCCTTTAGTTGACCTAACTGGTTAATATTGGTTATTTCACCTAAATATCTTCTGATCTTTTCGTATTAGGCACACTGTCACATTTCGGGCAAGTTAAGGATGAGAGAATAACATTGTAATTGATAAAAGCATCCAATCCTTTGTCTTCATCTAGGGCACATGATGAATCAAGTTCTCAAAGTCAAAATCACATGAATGGCACACCATAACTCTTATCACAAACCACTAAATTGAATAATTAGAAAAAAAAAAAAGCCAGAACAAAACCCAACCAATTAATTAAGTTGCAGAGTAATAAAAAAATAGCCCAATCAAGAAAAATATTTGGTTCTTTTGCATTATCCTCCCAACACTAATGTTTTTGGTTATTATGTATTTTATCACACTCAGTCATTTTACATACCAAAATATATTTTTCTAGTAGTATTTGATGTGATTTGTTCAAATATGACCTCCATTTCCGTCGGAAATGAGATCCAACAAAGTTATAGTACTTTGAAGTTTGGCTCATTTTCAAGGGAAATGGAAGTCAAAATCTAAGCAAAACACATCAAATATTACTAGAAAAATGTATTTTGGTATTAATTAACCTAACCTAACCTAACTTAACCGTGGCTAAACGAGCCTAACCCTGGCTAAACGAGCCTAGAGTATTACCTTATTATGGATTAGGTGGTGGATACAGACGAGAGCTCGTTTAGCCAGGGTTAGGCTCGTTTAGCCTGGGTTAGGTTAGGTTAGGTTAATTAATACCAAAATACATTTTCCTAGTAATATTTGATGTGTTTTGCTTAGATTTTGACTTCCATTTCCCTTGAAAATGAGCCAAACTTCAAAGTACTATAACTTTGTTGGATCTCATTTCCGACGGAAATGGAGGTCATATTTGAACAAATCACATCAAATACTACTAGAAAAATATATTTTGGTGTGTAAAATGACTGAGTGGGATAAAATACATAATTACCATTTTTTATATAATGTTGGTTTGGTTTTGGTTATGGTACTTTATTTTCCTTCCATTATAAAAAAAAATTAGTATTTAGATTAGGTTAGGTTAGGTTAAAAACAGCCCGCCACAAGTGTTTTGCTAATGTACTTTATTTTTCTTCCATTATAAAAAAAATTAGTGTTGGGAGGATAATGCAAAAGTACCAAATATTTTATGAGAAAACGGTACATTATAGCCAAAATAGGAAATATATTTTATTGCATAGACCTATATCTCCATTTTATTATTAAGTTCCTGAATAAAAGAAATACCGTCATTGTAAAGCATTTGAACTGCTTTACAGGTATATCTGACTAAAAATATTAAGTTTGAATAGGTGTTAAAACGAATGATATCCCTAATAATATATATATAAATACACTCATTTTTGGTCTGATGAGTATAATCTTGGGCTATTTTGTTTCACTACTGCAACTTAATTAGTTTGTTTTTCTGTTGTGGCTATTTTTTATTTTTTTCTAATTGGATTCAGTTTCGTGGTGTTTATGATAGAATTATGATGTGCTGTTCGTGTGGTTTCGACTTTGAGAACTTGATTCATCATGTGCCCTAGATGAAGACAAAGCATACGATGTTTTTATCAATTACAGCATTATTCTCTCATCCTTAACTTGCCTGAAATGTGACAGTGAGCGCCTAATATGAAAAGATCAGAAGATATTTAGGTGAAATAATCAATATTAACCTGTTAGGTTAATTGAATGCCTAGTTAGGTTAATTGAATGCCTAGTTAGGTTAATTGAATGCCTAGTTAGGTTAATTGAATGCCTAGTTAGGTTAATTGAATGCCTAGTTAGGTTAATTGAATGCCTAGTTAGGTTAATTGAATGCCTAGTTAGGTTAATTGAATGCCTAGTTAGGTTAATTGAGTGCCCGGTTAGGTTAATTGAATGCCCGGTTAGGTTAATTGAATGCCCGTTAAGCCAACTGTAGGGCCTTGATGATTGGTTAGGTTGTCGTGATATTTTCGTTAGTTTAAACGAAAATGATGAGAACAAACTTTCTGGTTAATTTTGAGGTGTTTTGAACATTTCCTGTGGTAATGCGTCATTTACGAGATCTCGTACCATGAACATGTTAGGTTATGCTTTATTGTATAAAATGTAGTCAAAAATACATTTTTCAAGTGTGTTTGGTGTGTTTTGTTCAAATATGACCTTCATTTCTTGTGTAAATGAACAGAAATACAATTGTCCTTGCATGGCCCAAACACGTATTTCTGTTTATTTGCACAAGAAATGAAGGTTATATTTGAACAGAGCACACCGAAATACACTAGAAAAATATATGGTAAATATGGATATTACAGCCTCCACCCAATTTTGATGCCAAAATACATTTTCCTAGTAGTGTATGATGTGCTTTGTTCAAATCTGGCCTTCATTTTATGTGGAAATGAACAATCAAAAGTTATGAGACTTCAAAGTTTTAACATATTTTGGTTTATTTCCCCATAAAATGAAGGCCAGATTTTAATATTGCACATCAAATACTACTAGAAAAATGCATTCCAGTGTCCAAATTGCTAGAGAATCTCAACCTAACCTAACCTAACCTACCTAACCTAACCCTAATATTAGGTTAGGTTAGGTAGGTTCTCTAGCAATTTGGACACTGGAATGCATTTTTCTAGTAGTATTTGATGTGCAATGTTAAAATCTGGCCTTCATTTTATGGGGAAATAAACCAAAATATGTTAAAACTTTGAAGTCTCATAACTTTTGATTGTTCATTTCCACATAAAATGAAGGCCAGATTTGAACAAAGCACATCATACACTACTAGGAAAATGTATTTTGGCATCAAAATTGGGTGGAGGCCGTAATATCCATATTTACCAAATATATTTTTGAATTCAACTTCAGGCTATGCCATTTTCTGCATAATGACTGTTAGGGGTAATATCCTATTTTGGCATCCCAAATTATTCAACCAACCAAAAATAAATGGCACTCACTTTCAAATTACTTGTTTATGTGGTAATTATTCATTTTTACACCCAGTCTGTTTTTATGATGAGAACAAACTTTTTTGGTCAATTTTGAGGTGTTTCGCATGAATCTGCCATCCATTTCCTGTGCAAATGCGTAGTTTTTGAAATATCATCATCTCAAAAACTACGTATTTGCACAGGAAATGGATGCCAGTTTCGTACAAAACACCTCAAAATTAACCAGAAAAGTTTGCTCTCATCATTTTCATTTAAACTAATGAAAATATCATGACTTAACCTAACCAATTATCAAGGGTGTACAGTTGACCTAATAGGTTAATATTGGTTATTTCACCTAAATATCTTCTGATCTTTTCATATTAAGCACACTGTCACATTTCAGGCAAGTTAAGGATGAGAGAATAACGTCGTAATTGCTAAAAACATCCAATCCTTTGTCTTCATCTAGGGCACATGACGAATCAAGTTCTCAAAGTCAAAATCACACGAATGGCACATCATAATTCTATCACAAACACCACTAAACTGAATTCAATTAGAAGAAAAAATAGCCAGAACAAAACCCAACAAACTAATTAAGTTGCAGAGTAGCGAAAAAATAGCCCAATCAGGAAAAATATTTTATGAAAAAAGTACATTGTAGCCAAAACAGGAAATATATTAAAAAAAGTACTGTACATTTAACAAATTTGCACAACATAAGATATATATTTTCTTAGTCAGTTTTGAATGGCAATTCAATATATTGTACTGTTTTAATCGCATGTGAGTGGATGAAAAGACGAATATTAACCATTTATGCTAATTAGGTTAATTAACTACCCAGTTAGGTCAACTGTATGCCCTTGATGATTGGTTAGATTAAGTTGACCAGTATTTACGTTAGTTTAAACGAAAATATAGCAACAACAAACCTAACCACTCATCAAGGGCATACAGTTGGGTGCACCTAACGAAAAAGCCCCCTCCTGTGTAATTTCTTTATTTATGGTCAGATTTTTTTCAATATACAGGTTTTCAAGGCAGACATTGGAATAACACGCCATTTTTGAAAAAAAATTTGAAATTTTTTAAAAAATTAAAAAAAAAGTGGGTATATTGTTGACCTAACTGGGCTTTCAATGTTATTCTGATGTCCACCATTGAAGGCCTGGTTAGGTCAACTGTATGCTCTTGACAATTGGTTAAGTTGTGTTATTTTTATTAGTTTTAAACAGACGTGTTTTGTCGAGTGCTATCAAGTGAATAAGTTGTTTTCGTTGAAGTGTTTTAAAAAAAAAAAAAGTGTTCCGTGCATTCTTAACTAAATTACTTCGTGCTACTAATCATTCATTAACGAATATATTTCATTTATTGACGTTATTCAGTACTATATTATTGGATCAAACCAAGGCTACATAATGTGGCTTGCCTTGTTTGGTTTTCAAATCAATCGTAAAACGTGCAGTCATAAGGTTGAAATTCCCTTGGTTTGTTTTTGTTGTTTTTCAAATTTATCAGAAACGTGGTTTTTTTAAGGTTCAGATTTCCTTCACACACTACCTGACCTCCAAAAGGGTCACCTACCGTGGGAAAAAAAGGATTAAGTCAGTAAACAACGACCAGATAAGTTCCATTTAATACTTTTTCTTTAACATTTCTTTCGTCGGTAGCTAGCTTAATTCTATATTAATTTAGTAATAAATTTATGTTACAAGATCCTGTTTCTGCATTTCAAGAACGCGGTGGACCTACGTTGTAATTTATTAATTTCCAAACGCTCGTTTTTTGTTTTTCTTTTTGTTGTTTAACTAATTAAAAGCATGGCACCCCCGTCAAGTACTTGCAGTCGCTGTGAAGGGAAATTTGTTGCTTACGCGTTTACAATGGCTAATAATAATGATCAGTTAGTTTGCAGGTGGTGCTCAAGCATGGAAGTGCTGAGGAACGAATTAGACCGTGAGAGGCAGGCCAGGGTGAGACTTGAAGAAAGCGTGATGCTCCTGACGGCAAAATTAGAATCCCTTGAGACTCCAGTTACGACCCCTCCTGCCTCAGTTTCTATTGATAATATAAATAGTACTAATAGCCCTCTCTCTCCCCCTAGTTCCCAACCCTTCGTTCGAGTGTGAAATGGAGCCCCATTGAGAAAAGCAAAGCCTTGTCTACCAGTAATAACAAGCAATAAGTTTTCTGTTTTAGGGTTCGAAGATACTGATGAACCGGAAATATGACTCGTTGGTGATTCCATTGTTCGAGGTCAGCTCGAGGAATTTTGTGGGAGAAACCCTCATTGTAGGCACTGTTACTGCTACCCTGGTGCAAGGGTGGAGGATATAACTAATAATGTTGACCATTTTACAGACAGTACCGCCGAGGACACAACGTATGTTATTCATGTCGGTACTAATAACGTTTTAAATTCTAGATCGGCAGAACTGCTGGCTAGGTACAGGGACTTATTAGAGCGATTAAAGGAGAAAACTAATAAGATTGTTTTAACAGGTATACTTCCTTGAATTATCCAACGAAGCGATTTCTACAGCAAGGCGACCTATATTAACAATAACCTAAAGTCTCTTTGCCAACAGGAAGGAGTGCATTTTGCTAATTTTTGGAACAGTTTCTACGGCAGGAGGGACTTGTTCCTCGAAGATGGACTTCATCTTAATGAAGTTGGAGCTGCGTTTAGGAAGACTATTTCATAATACTGTCTCTTCTTTTCAGGCTGCCGTAAGCCGAATGGTCCCCGCGTAAATTCCACAAATTTCCCCCACACTCGCGAAGGTGTCGCAATTACAAACAATTTGAAGGTTCTATCCTTAAATGCTCGTAGCCTACGAAATAAAATAAACAATTTTTTTTCTTTAATTGCTTGTAAAGACTATGATTTAATTGCGATAAATGAATCGTGGCTTAGCACTGAAACACGTGACTTTGTAGGGGAGTATCAAATTAAAGGTTATAGACTTTGTTAAAAACAGAATAGGTAGGCGAGGAGGCGGTGTTATGTTGTATATCAAAGATAATATTGCGAACGTTATAGAAGTAAAGCACTCAATTCCAGAACTGATAGATTCGACTATAGCAGAACTTAAATTGAACGATTTCAAACTTCTTGTTGCGGTTATATATAGGCCCCCAAATCAAACAGCTGCTACGGATGAAGCGTTATATCGTGAACTAAAGAGAATAATCGGTAGTGAGCAGGCTTTAGTTATGGGTGACTTTAATTGCGCCAACGTGAATTACGATACAATGCAGGGAGACGCGGAAGGTAATCGTTTAGTTAATTTTCTCGAGGATAGCTTTCTTATTCAAAAGGTTGGGGAACCTACGAGGTTGGACAGTATTTTAGATTTAGTAATAACTACGGATGATAGGCTAATTACTGATCTTCAAGTAATAGAACCGTTGAGCAATAGCGATCACAATATGGTAGAGTTTGTCCTCTCAGTAAGTCACTCGAAACCAACTAACTCGACTAAAATTCCTAGCTTCCAGCACGCAGACTTTAGTAAATTTCAAAATAAATTTTCACACGTCAATTGGGAAAACGTAATGGGGAACTCCAACGCAAAACTAATGTGGGAATCGTTCGTAACGGTATTTAGGACTATAAATGAGGAATGTGTACCGTACAAAATTAAGCGTGCGAAAGTAAACAACAAGCCCTTGTGGTTTACTTCTAGAGTAGGAGACATTATAAAGAGTAGAGAGAGGGCTTATAGGCTATACAAGTGCGATAAAGATAATCTGTTGTTACGAAACAACTACATATCTCTAAGGCGTGAAGCTAAAAGTGTAATAAAAAAGTCAAAACACGAATTTGAAATCTCCATAGCTCGTGATGGTAAAGAAAACCCCAAGCGATTCTTTCAATATGTCAATAATAGAAATCCAGTAAAAAGTGTCTTAGGTCCATTAAAAAATGGAAATGGAGATCTAGTCTCTGAAAACAAGGAAATGGCTACCTTGCTAAACGAATTTTTTACATCAGTTTTTACTATAGAAGATGTAACGAATATCCCTACGGTCATAGACATAATACCTTTTGATAATGGTAATATTTTGGATAATATTGTCGTTAGTGAAGGGGAAGTAATGCGCTATATTGATAAAATGAAAACCGTAAATCACCGGGTCTGGATTCCATATATCCCATACAATAAAAGAATTAAAAGATAGCATTGTTGTGCCGCTAACAAAGATTTTTAATGCGTCTATTTCTGAGGGGTGCGTACCAGATAATTTCAAGTTAGCAAACGTAACACCTATCTTTAAGAAAGGCGATAAAGGTGCGGTGGGAAATTATAGGCCAATCAGTTTAACGTCTGTTGTAGGTAAGCTACTAGAATCAATAATTAGGGGTCGTATAGTCGAACACTTAGAAGTGCATAATCTGGTTAGAAATATGCAGCACAGTTTTAGGCGAAACAAATCTTGCTTAACTAATCTTTTAGAATTTTTCCAAAGCGTGATTGACGTTTACGATAGACATCGGGCGGTTGATGTAGTGTATTTAGATTTTCAAAAAGCATTTGACACCGTGCCGCACAAAAGACTGATTGAAAAAACTAAGGCTCATGGAATCAGGGGTGTAGTAATAAATTGGCTAGAAGAATGGTTGCGAGGCAAGAAACAGGGTGGTCGTTGATGGAGCGGAGTCGTGTTGGGCTAATGTAGCGAGTGGCGTTCCTCAGGGTTCTGTATTGGGCCCCTTGCTTTTTCTTATATATATTAACGATTTAGATGTCGGCCTAGTCAGTACAGTTTCAAAGTTTGCGGATGACACGAAACGGTGGTAGGGCGATTAATGACGAAGATAGAGGTAAAATTCAGGAAGATCTGAATAAAATCGTTGATTGGTCAGTCACATGGCAAATGAGATTTAACGTGGATAAGTGCAAAATTATGCATATAGGTTCGTGTAATGGTAATTTTGCGTATAGTATGTCAGGGAAAGATTTAACAAGCGTAGAGCAGGAAAAAGATTTAGGAGTTATAGTCACTGGTGATTTAAAAGTAGCGAAACAAAGTACAGCGGCGGTCAATAAGGCGAACAAAGTGTTAGGTTTTATAGCTTGAAATTTTGAGTACAAATCGCGCGATATTATAGTTCCTCTTTATAAATCATTAGTTAGACCCCATTTGGAGTACGCGGTCCAATTTTGGAATCCGCATATGCGCAAAGATATAGACAAAATCGAAAGAGTTCAAAGATGAGCAACTAAGATGATTCCGTCTCTTAGGTCAAAGTCGTACGAGGATAGGCTTAAAGAGTTAAAATTGACTACACTGAGACTAGGAGGTTAAGGGGTGATCTAATCCAGGTTTTCAAAATTATGAATGGGTTTGATAATGTAGATAGAGATAGCTTTTTCGAAATATCTCAATATAATAGGACTAGAAATAACGGGTGTAAGTTGACAAGTAGAAGGTTTGAGACAGCAGTTGCGAAAAACTTTTTTACGCATAGAATAGTAAATAGCTGGAATAGTTTGCCGGTAGAAGTAATTAGTAGCACGTCTATAAACATGTTTAAGAATTGATTGGACGCGCATGTTGATAGAAAGGGTATAGTTTAATGTAGTAAAATTAAGGCCTTGTGGGGATAGATCCCACAGCTCAACACAAGTGTTGTGGGATATAGGGAGGCAGCGTCTTGGGTTAGGGGATACTCTGTCCTTACACACCCCATTTAAAGAGATTCCTCTGCCGAGCGGTGCCCCCCATAGTACTGTGAGGTATTGAAAAACTCATGATCTTCACTTGCCCCACAAACACCTTTAAATGGGAGACCCATAATGGGTGCACACACATTTCTACATTACTGTACAGTCTTTACAGCCACACCTACACTTTTCCTCGTAAGTGTATATATTGTAATGTATATGGTTGTAAATTTGACTTGGTTCGCAATGATATGAACCGTGACTTGATGGATACCGTAATGAAATTGACTGGATTCTTTGGATCTGATATATTTGCATGTCCGTTATAAATAGATATAGAATGTAACATATTTGTGGATAGTAGTCTATTATGACTTGATCCTCTGGATCGAGAGATTCTATCTTTAGTTTTAAATCGATAATTAATTATTTTTAAATTGATAATGTATATGGTTGTAAATTTTGACTTGGTCCGCAATCGATATGGACCGTGACTTGATGGATACCGTAATGAAATTGACTGGATTCTTTGGATCTGATATTTGCATGTCCGTTATAAATAGATATAGAATGTAACATATTTGTGGATAGTAGTCTATTATGACTTGCTCCTCTGGACCGAGAGATTCTATCTTTAGTTTTAAACCGATAATTAATTATTTTTAAATTGATAATTATTTAGTTTCGTAAAAATTGGTCGTTGCCAATTTACCGGTAGTTTTTAATAAGTTTCTTATGTTCTTGTGGTTCGGAACCCACATAAAATTGTAGGTCCCCTCCGCCACCATGGAGGACATACACAATACACGATTACGAACACAGTTAGGTAGACCAGCCATGAGTGGATCCTAGGGTCTTTGTTGGTCTGAAACATTATAACATTATAACAATGAAGGCCTGCTTAGGCATGACTCCAGATTCCTGGGATCTTGGGAGCATTGCTCCAGTAAATTTGACCATGAGAAAAAGTAGATTTGGGTTTGGGTTTTGTTCATCCGCTAGACGTTATGCAATTTTTTTGCGTATACATTCTTGTACAAACCAATTTTTTTAAATTACAAATTTAGTTATTTTAAGTTTAGTTGGTAATTCCATGTTTAACAATTATTTTTATTTTTTGTTAAGCTTCAATGTTTTGATAATTAAAATTTTATTAAAACGTATATTTTTTTAATATAAAATTATCAGGATTGGACTATGTTCCATTGATCTCGGCCAGGTTTGATAAATTGGCCAGATAATTACTTGTGCGGTTTTAAGTAATCCACCATGACTCTAGAATTGAAAAGTTTAGTTAAGTTTAAACTTACTTTTACTAAGTTTAAAGCACTTACTTTTACTTACTTTCATTGTACTATATTTACTTACTTTTACTCACTTTTACCATACTATATTTACTAACTTTTACTTATTTTGTGTTTTTTTAGGTAGTCAATAATCAGTAATGGATCCTAATATTGATGAAGTTGGAGAGAAAAGTGAGGGTGTTAAAAGGGGTTACTTTTGTGGTCAATGCAAGAACAAATATTCAAAGAAGCAAAACTGAGAGGAACATTTTAATTCCAAAAAAAATATTTGTTACAATACAAGAGGTCCCAGAGTTTGGGCCCACAGCTTAGATATTGCAGTAAAGAAATACCAGGATGAAGTGCAGCAAAGAGATACGGCAAAGCAGTCATTTAGTTTGTTCACAAAATGTGCTAGTGCTAGACCTCAGAAAAATGAACCAACTTCATCAACTGCTAATCTAGAAAATGAAACTTTTTCACTAGATGTTTCACAGACTGAAGAAAGTGCTTCTCCTCCACCTAAGAAACAAAAGGTAAGTGAGGAATCTGTGCATCAGACTAACAAAACTGCTTTAGAGGAATTTGAAAATTCCCAAATCCAGAAGACATTGAATGCAATTTTGCGCCTAACAAAGAAACTCACCAAGCTGTTGTGGTTAATAAAGAGAAGAGTCAAAATATGCCTTCAAGTTCAAGTGTTGCATCCAAATCTAATAAAGCAAAAAGCAACAAATTTGACATTTCCATAGCCCATTTAAGCAAGTGTAAATCAATACAAGAAATCCTGAACAATGATTTGATCAAATATACATTCAAATTGGTGGAAAAGAAGGATCTAGGGCATGCTGATGATTCATTTTCAGTACCAAGTGATATAATGGAAAACATTGCAAATAGTGACACTAATATGCCTGATGTAGATATAGCTGTTGAGGATGAAGATGATGATAATCAAGAAGATATTGATGATGCTTCTGATGATAAAATGTTTACATTATATTGCATAGCTTGCACAGACCCCAAAGAATGTGCTTCAGACAAACATTCTAACATAAAAGGTTACTTCAATGTTAAAGATTTAACCTATGTATGCAAACAAGGAGAAAATCAAGAGAGATGGTTTAGAAATCTGAAAACCCACCTGAAGAGACATTTAATTAAACTTCAGCATCATCAAAGAGCTGCTGTTTATGAAGTGATGAAAACATCTTCTCGGAACACTACTAAACGCATAGAAGACTTATGTGGCAACATCTTATACTATATAATGAAAACAAATTGCATGGGCTCTATATCCAGTACTTCTAGCTGTATTACATAGGTCAGGTTGTGAGGTTGGAAATTTGAATCATAGCACACATGCGTGCGAGACAATTTGTGAGCTATTAGATAATCAACTTAAAGAACAAACTGTAAAGTGGTTCTTAGAACAAACTTCAGTAACAATAACAGCTGACATTGGAACAATTTTGGGATTAAGCATGCTAGTTGTATTAGTTATGAGTGAAGAAGATAAGACTGTAAAACTTGCTGGGATAAATTTAGTACGCAGCAAATCAGGAGTTTATTTGGCAATGAAATTTTTGATGTGTTGAAGTCTCCTAATCACTTGAAACTATCTGAAGAAGCAATTAAATCCAAGGTATCTGGAATGGTTAGAGATGGGGCTTTTTGTAAGGACAACAAGCCATTTAAAAACGAAATGAAAAAGTTGTTTGGAGAAAATTTCAAATTTCAATGGGACTTAATGCATCTTGTGAACAGAGCCCACGTTGATGCATTGAAGAAAATTTGTAAACTAAGTGAGCTTTTAGACTTTATTCAGAATCACTCTTCAAATCTGAGATCAGGCCTTGACTATACCAATATGGTTCTTGACAATATCATTGGTTTTAAGAGACCAAAACTCAAATCTGATACTCGCATGGTTAATTACGAATTTGATCAATTTGACAGATTTGTGGAAAATTGTGTGTTTTTTTGATCATCCACAAGAGAAAGAAATTAGTGCCAAGTTCTATGTATTGATTTCCTATGTAACAAAGATTATGTTGCAAGTAGCTCAAAAAACCACAGTTAGTGCAGAATTTGTAGAAAATATATTTTATAAAGAAGGAGGGAAAACTGTTATGTTAAGAGTGATGGAAACAATTTCCAAATTAGCTAATGGAGGAAATGCAAATGATGTAGTTTCTGAATTTAAGCACGATACCACAGGGCAGCAAAAGGAACTAACAGCTGAGGATTACATCCTAAATGAAGTTTACAAATACATCAAGAAACGTTCTGATTACTACCAGGTTGCTGAAGTTGCTAGACCATCCAGAACCAGATCTGAAAGTAGTTTTACAAAAGACTCAGTGATAAATTGGCTGCCAGAATATATAGAACAGCTGTGGAAAGGAATCACAGAGAGATTAAAGCATTTTGATAAAGATGGATCAACTGCCTGGAGTGAAGCACCAGCTGAAGGGACATTCTCCATTCTTGGTTACATTGTTGAACACAAAGGATCCATTAAGCCATCTCATTTGACTAAGCTGTGCAGAATTGTGAAGGAGGGTCCAGCTCCAGGCACTAGATCTGCTGTAATGATCACACAGAAAGCCATTGATCAGTGGCCAAGCATACATGGCGGTAAATTCACAACAAATGCCTACATGCAAGGTCTAACATCGTCCACTGTTGCTGCTGCAATGAATAAATAAACTTAAGGTGAGTTATAAACTGTTCATTATTGTATTATTATATTTAGCTAAAACAATTTGTAATTGGTATGTCGTCAATTCAAGAGTTTACTATCATTAACCTATCTAGTGGTGTAAGGGGAAAAAAAGTAAATTCAGAGCTGTGCTCCAGTAAATTTTTTCAAATCTGGAGTCATGTGCTTAGGTCAACTGTATGCCTTAACTGTGCTGAAACCTATAAATCCAAGAAGCTATGGAAAAATAAAATGTTTCTAGAGATGGTATGTGAAATTTTTTCAATTTTTTTGAAAAAAAATTGAAATTTTGACTTATTTCTCAGTATTTGAAAACCTCTATATTGAAAATTTAATAAAAATCTGACCATAAATAAAGAAATTACATAGGCGGTGCTTTTGCTTTAGGTTGGTTGAATAATTTGTGATGCTAAAATTAGTGATGGGACGATTAATCGGAATCGAGAATGGAAGAATCAAGCATTTTTCAGGAATCGGAATCGGAATCGAGAGAATTGTACCATGATTTCCGATTCTTAAAACGATTCTTTAACTTTTAATTGAACCAGTTTTGCAATGTAAACTTTAAAATTTAAATGAAAGAGGATAACAAATTTTATTTTTATTGTATTGTAGCTATACATTAAAACATGTATATCCATGATGTGTAATCAAGAAGATTAAAATGAATTGTTACAACTTACAGTTGATTTTTATTTTTAAACCAATCTATTATAATTTATAATTTATATTACCATACTCATAATGTAAATAGTTAATCTTACCAGAGTAAAATATGACAATTTCCAGAAAAACAAGTATAGAATTATATTTAAAAATATTGAGAATCATATCGGAATCGAGAATCATATCGGAATCGAGAATCATATCGGAATCGAGAATCATATCGGAATCGAGAATCATATCGGAATTGAGAATCATATCGGAATCGAGAATCATATCGGAATCGAGACTTTTTAGTGGTATCGGAATCGGAATCGTTAAAAATTTTGGTATCGTCCCATCACTAGCTAAAATAGGATATTGCCAGGTTAGGTTAGGTTAAATATGCATATGTTAATACTGTTTATCCATGTTATAACTTATAACAATAAAATCAAATTTATTTTCATGTCCTTTCATACATTTGAGTTTATGTATGTATATTTAACATTTGCCTTACTAACAGTCTAATCAGGTATCCTTGCTTTTATGGTCCTAAATTAATGTTTGCAAATTCAGGTACTGGTACGTTTTATGGTCTAAAATTATCTAACCTATATAATATATTTTCATAGATTGCAGTTGTTTAAATTTAGTAATTTTTGAGTAAGTTGTCAAGATGGAGACACTTTTTAAATTAATATTACAAATAGCCTTGATGGGCATTTGCTGCACTTTTCCTAGTTTTCTATAAGATAAAGAGTTGTGGTAATTTTCTGTTATACCCCTGTAAATTGACAATTGGTTTGGTTTAGTTGAAATATTTTCATTAAAACTAACAAAAATATTACAACAACCTAATCAATCATCAAATATATATAATATATATATATATATATATATATATATATATATATATATATATATATATATATATAATTTAGGATTGTCACATTATTAGTTAGAATTTAGGACCATAAAAGCAAGGATATCTATCTAATCAACCTTAAACTAGCTTTATCAGCACTTGCAGCCTCACTGTGCCTTATAATGTTCTTAATTCCTGACCTTCTCTTGAAATTTTCAAACCACCCACAACTTGCATTGAATGATTCGTATCTTTCAACTGATGCTGGAAGGGATTCCTTAATTTATTCATATATTTGCACTGCCTTGTCACTAATGAATGCCTTAGTAATGGAGGTATTATTATAGTATTACACCCGTCTAATGTCCAACAATTATTATATGTTCATTAAGTAGATTTTTTAATTCTAAGACACTTTCCTTCTATAGCATTTCCGTCGCAAATGCTTCATTTTCGAGATATAAACATTTTTTTGGTGTGTTTGTATGTTCGTTTGTGTGTTTGTTACATGTCTGCCCAATCACTGCGCTCCATCCATTTCGAATTTAAATTACTTTCGTACCGGAATGGAACACTCATTCCACTCATTCAGAAGTACATTAGGCCTGGCTCTGTGATTTATAGTGATTCCTGGGCTGCCTACAAGACTATAAGTGATTTAGGTTAGGATAGGTTAGGTCAGGTCAGGTCAATGTTGAAGGTGAAATTTATGTTTTTCCTATGGTTTTTGATGTGTTTTAAACGAATCTGACCTTCAAAACCGTCGGAAATGACTCGTTTTTGATTGCCGGGTGGGTGGAGGGGGGGTTATCTCAAAAACGAGTCATTTCCGACGGTTTTGAAGGTCAGATTCGTTCAAAGCACATCAAAAACCATAGGAAAAACATAAATTTCACCTCCAAAGGGAGACGGGTGTAATACTATAAATTTACCGTAATGGATTCACCCTTCATTTCCTTTTCTCTAATCTATATCAGTAAAAAACTCCATTTCAGCAATAGCTTCCCTTCCTTTAATAAGTCTACTTGTAGCATCACTTACTTTGTTTCATAATTTCTTCCTCCTTAAAAATTGTCGAAACTGTACTGGCAGACAATCCATATTCAGCAGCAAGATCTTTGGTGCTCGTTCCAGATTCACTTTTTTTAATAATGTCCTGCTTCATTTGGAGACTGATAGTTTTCCTGGATTTCTCTGGAGCATTAGCAGATGATGAAGGTCTTTTAGGGGCCATGACTACATGTTTTATACACTTATAAAGCTAGTAAATTAAAATTTAATAGTGAGCAATTGTGTTGTATTGTTGTAACAACGTGTTATCGTAAGCCCACTTGGTTCACTGTAATTCACTTTTTATCTTTATTATGTGCACTGTAATTAACTTTATTTAGCACTAATAATGCTTAAAAGCATTAATTATTATTTATTCACTATATTAATTAATGATATTATAATGATAAATCACTGTAAAGCAAAATTAAAAAAAAATTGATAGCAATTGTACACAACTGCTCACGACAGCTACCAACCTCCAACTGAACAGAAAATGTATTATTACGTTTCTCGTTACCAAATTCGTTCTGCAAGGTAAAATCGTTATTTAAATCAATGGAGCCTTATGGAGGTAACTCGTTAAGCAAAAATTTGCTATTTAAGGTGTTCATTATGCAAGGCCTCACTGTACTTATATACGTACATAGCTTTACCTTTAAACAGGATAGCAGGTTCGAAGTTCTTCACACTTTTGAATGTCCATATAAATTAATTAATTAATTAATTAATTATGTAATTTAAATTACCTATATTATATAATTCTCTGAAATATACAAAAAAAATTTTTTATAATAGGGCTGGATACTTATTCAACCAAATAACTGGGTTAGGTTAGATAATTACCGATTTTTTTTAAAATTAGCAGACATTATATATCAGTAAGAAAAATATAATGGTATTTTTCTCAACACTCGAGCTCAAACAGTTCCAAAGATATGGTGCTCCAAAATTTGGTGGAAAAAGGTACTTGGTCAAAATTGAGGTGGGTATGGTCCACTGAAATGGCTGTAGCGTCTATACTAACTTAATCAACACTAAAAATCTTGTTTTAGGTTAAGGTAGACATGTGTACCCAAAATTGGGTGAAAGGAGAAAAAAATTGGTTGTGCCATCAAATTACCTACACAAGGTCAAAGGTCAAAAATAAGAGCAACTTTTTTTTTTTTACCACTGAGGTAAAATATGAATAGAAACAAAATTGTAGATCTGCTTAAAAGCTTTAAAATAGTGTTTAAATGGTCTCTGTAAGTGCAATAGGAGCCAAGATATTTCGTGTTGAAATATGGTATGACCTTGGAAATTGACTTTTTTTTTACAAAATTCGAATGGCCATATCTCTGGAACCATATGACCTAGTGTGTTGAAACAAGCGTCATTCTGTTTTTCTCACAGAGATCTATAAGTATGCCAATTTTCAAAAAATTGGTGATGGTCAGTTTTTTTTCACCATTGAACTGACATGGAATGACCCCTAGATCTTTTTCCTGACTAACATTCTCTAACCAGTTTCCTTCCATCTCATAACTAAAGTTTTCATTATTTCTCCCTGAATTGTTTATCAAACTATAATGAGCCTAACTGTAACCAACTAATAACCAATCAAACATTAAACATCTGGTGCCTATTCAAACAGTACCTATTTAATACTATTTAACAATCAACTATACATCTTTTGACAACCACAAATCAAACGACTTTAACAAGGCTTATTTAATACTGATCAACAATTATTAATGACATGTAAAACTAACAAAATTACTAGTGATAGGACGATACCAAAATTTTTAACGATTCCGACCGATACCACTAAAAAGTCTCGATTCCGATACCACTAAAAAGTCTCGATTCCGATTCTCAATATTTTTAAATATAATTCTATACGGTACTTGTTTTTCTGGAAATTGTCATATTTTACTCTGGTAAGATTAACTATTTACATTATGAGTATGGTAATATAAATTATAAATTATAATAGATTGGTTTAAAAATAAAAATCAACTGTAAGTTGTAACAATTCATTTTAATCTTCTTGATTACACATCATGGATATACATGTTTCAATGTATAGCTACAATACAATAAAAATAAAATTTGTTATCCTCTTTCATTTAAATTTTAAAGTTTACATTGCAAAACTGGTTCAATTAAAAGTTAAAGAATCGTTTTAAGAATCGGAAATCATGGTACAATTCTCTCGATTCCGATTCCAATTCCTGAAAAATGCTCGATTCTTCCGATTCTCGATTCTGATTCCGATTAATCGTCCCATCACTAAAAATCACCTTACAATCTATTGTTACTGTTCACATACTGTATAACTAAAATTTACCCCTATACGGTAACACTTAATAGTTAATACTGATCTAAAAAAAATAAAAAATAGACTGAATTTGCCAATTTACTAAAGCCTATATTTTAAATTAAGGAATGTTGTGTCACTCACTTAGCTGAAGTTTGGTTCAATGGAGAGGTGGTGGTGGTTGTTGTTGTTGTTGTTGTTGTTCTTCTTCTAACTCACCAGTATGCCACCAGTGAAGAGTTTGGGGTTTCACTCAGGTTGGTGTCCCTTCCCCTGTAACCCCCAATTTCCAAATGAAAATAATGATAATCAACCATTATTTCTCTTCCAAACCATTACACCATAAATTTGTGGGTGGGTGTGATGACACAATTTGCACTTCATGTGGTAACAGACATTTTATATTGTCTTTCTCTTTGTATTATTTATTTCCACTTAATATTTCAACTAAGGCACTAACATTATCTTTGTAGTAATTTCAGAATTTACCTTAAATTGTTGTTTATAAAACACAACTAAGTTTTTATACTTTTAATCCTGTGTTTCTCACAGGTTAAAATAAATTTCACTTATATTATACAATTAATAAAAGGGATAGACCTTGATTACAATTCAAATAGGCTAAAGAAAATGAATATGGCTTAGCATGGGAGGCCCAAGGAAACTTTCCTTCCAGTAGGCCCTAGGAGAAAGTAAATGAGTTTGCTGGTATGAATTCTTAAAAGTATGAGGGAACTATTAAAATAAAAATGACAAAGGAGGAGAAAATGCAAATTTCAGATGGACTGGTGTATGACCCTCTCTCTGACTACTACTCCAACTCCTCCAAGTTTTTTCCATATGCTCTCTTTCTCCATCCTGTTTTTAGTTTCCCATTAGTCATTTTGTTTGATGAGACTATTTTAACCATTTTATTTTTCATAAATCTGGGACTACGCGTAACTTTAAAACACTCCATTCTATAAATTTTATTAATTCTTAATCCTTGTGTATCTTTTAATTAATTAACTTATTTGGCCTGTTTTACAACATTAAATCCTATCATTATATAATATATATATATATATATATATGTTAAACACGACCGTGCATGGAACAAGGAACTCTTCTGGGAAAATTAAATCCACTATAGTCCGAATAAGTAATGGTAAATGACAAATACCATAGTTTTTTTCCTTTTCATGATTTTAGCCCGACGTGGGCAACAGGTCTCTCGCAAAGAGATCCCATAAATATAGCTTCCCTCACCAGCTATCTGCAAAGCAGACAGGATCCAGCTTTGGGACGTGGATCTAGGGTTTAAAGCAAGCCTAGATCCCTACACTCAGAACCTCTATATAAGTAAAAGACTCGTTGCATTCACGTCGTGTTGAATAAATCAAAGAAAAAGGGGGTAACTATTGTATTTTTAGCCAAAAAAAAACCAAAACTTAAACCTCAACCGGGACATTGAGCGTCCACTTTTCAAGGCACGAAACACGTCCGTTTAGTATACACAAACTCAGAATGGTTCCCTGAGAACATTATATGTTAAACACAGACCGTGCATGGAACAAGGAACTCTTCTGGGAAAATTAAATCCACTATAGTCCGAATAAGTAATGGTAAATGACAAATACCATAGTTTTTTTCCTTTTTCATGATTTTAGCCCGACGTGGGCAACGGGTCTCTCGCAAAGAGATCCCATAAATATAGCTTCCCTCACCAGCTATCTGCAAAGCAGACAGGAGGAAGCTATATTTATGGGATCTCTTTGCGAGAGACCCGTTGCCCACGTCGGGCTAAAATCATGAAAAAGGAAAAAAACTATGGTATTTGTCATTTATTTACCATTACTTATTCGGACTATAGTGGATTTAATTTTCCCAGAAGAGTTCCTTGTTCCATGCACGGTCTGTGTTTAACATATAATGTTCTCAGGGAACCATTCTGAGTTTGTGTATACTAAACGGACGTGTTTCGTGCCTTGAAAAGTGGACGCTCAATGTCCCGGTTGAGGTTTAAGTTTTGGTTTTTTTTTGGCTAAAAATACAATAGTTACCCCCTTTTTCTTTGATTTATTCAACACGACGTGAATGCAACGAGTCTTTTACTTATATAGAGGTTCTGAGTGTAGGGATCTAGGCTTGCTTTAAACCTAGATCCACGTCCCAAAGCTGGATCCTGTCTGCTTTGCAGATAGCTGGTGAGGGAAGCTATATTTATGGGATCTCTTTGCGAGAGACCCGTTGCCCACGTCGGGCTAAAATCATGAAAAAGGAAAAAAACTATGTATTGTCATTTACCATTACTTATTCGGACTATAGTGGATTTAATTTTCCCAGAAGAGTTCCTTGTTCCATGCACGGTCTGTGTTTAACATATAATGTTCTCAGGGAACCATTCTGAGTTTGTGTATACTAAACGGACGTGTTTCGTGCCTTGAAAAGTGGACGCTCAATGTCCCGGTTGAGGTTTAAGTTTTGGTTTTTTTTTGGCTAAAAATACAATAGTTACCCCCTTTTTCTTTGATTTATTCAACACGATGTGAATGCAACGAGTCTTTTACTTATATAGAGGTTCTGAGTGTGGATCTAGGCTTGCTTTAAACCCTAGATCCACGTCCCAAGCTGGATCCTGTCTGCTTTGCAGATAGCTGGTGAGGGAAGCTATATTTATGGGATCTCTTTGCGAGAGACCCGTTGCCCACGTCGGGCTAAAATCATGAAAAAGGAAAAAAACTATGGTATTTGTCATTTACCATTACTTATTCGGACTATAGTGGATTTAATTTTCCCAGAAGAGTTCCTTGTTCCATGCACGGTCTGTGTTTAACATATAATGTTCTCAGGGAACCATTCTGAGTTTGTGTATATATATATATATATATATATATATAATATATATATATATTAAGTGTTTTATGACAGTTTAAAAATTATGTTTTATTAATATTCAAGTGGATGAAATAAAAGGTGTGATGTGATAGCTATACTTACGTCTGATTGGCTCAACTCAACATGTTCCATTTACGAGCCAGAACCTGTTCAGATGTTTATGTGCCTATCATCACACGGCTCTTTTTGTAACTGATTTTAGGCCTATATGAAATTTTTTTTAATCTACTAAACTTACACTTTTTATTTGTATATTCCACATTCTGTTTATTTTATATTTATTAATAATTAATATTAAACCCCAATTTTGCAATCCCAACCCACCTCTATTTATTTTCCTTTGAAAAGGTTCTAGTCTATACAGGCAGAGTGAATCTCCTATAATTAATGTTCTAGCACTACAACCTTTTATTTATTTTCTGAACCATACTATCATCAAATCATCAACTTTGTTTGGTTTGGAGGTCTGTAAAATGCACCTATCCAATGAACTCTTTATTTGATACACAATATCAACCCAAATTGATTTTACCCTGTTGTCTAATTTAATACTATCATTCTGAACTGAAGTTAAATCATTCTTAATGTATAAAACCAAAGCACCTCCCTACCTATCCTTTCTCTGATAAATTTATATTGAATAGCCATTTAACTCGTACTATGCTCCAGTGTTATTGAATACTACTGCATCACTAATTCAAGCCACACAATTATGGATCATATATTTTCACTAATACAACTAAATAATTCATTTTTCTTTATCCTAAGACTCTCTGCATTTGTATAAAAACACTTCAACCCCTCAGTTTTAACTGGTTAACTATTTTTGGCTAAATAACTGATATACCTGTTCCTGACATGATTTGTCTAGACCAGCGATGGTGAACCTTTTCAACCCTGGGTGTCAAAAATTTAAAATTTTCGTGATCATATTCAAGTGGTGTGTCATACATAAACGATCACTGTTATCAAAGGAACATCACAATTATAATAATAAAACTATTCTAGCTCATTTGAACAATACAGGAAAAATAAAAATAAATGACAATAAATGTTTTAAAATAAAAACTACAATTCTACCTGTTATTTAGTGACTCTTTGTTGCTGTACTCTTGAAGAAAGCTCTTTTATAGCAGGTGTGTAATTCGTACATTTTAATGCTACACAAGCAGCACTGACATCATCAACCAATCTGTTTCTCTTGTCTATTTTGATGTTATTCAAAGTTGAGAACAAAGTTTCGCAGGAGTAAATTGATGAAAAAATTGTCAGTATAACTTTGGCAAGTCTTTTAAGAGTGTCAAAAGTTTCTGGGATCCAGTTCCACACTTTCAGAATTTCATTGTCAGAATTATTATTCACAGATCCCTGCAAGCGGTCTCGCTTGAGTGTTTTCTAACTCATATCTAAGATCAATAACTTTTGCTTCCAAATAGAGTTGGATTGGAACTCTGCTAACTGCATTTCAAAGTCATTTAAATCTAACCAGTCAAACAAATCTAACTTCAGATTTGTAAAAACAGCTTTATCAGGATATTTTATAAATTTTCCTTCTAACTCTCTGAACTGCACAAATCTTGTTGAAAACTGCTCAATTATAGAGTTTAAAATTTCAACAAATTGTTTTTGAGCTTGTTCCAAGTCATCTCTGTCTTGGCACTTCATTTCATCAAAATGTTTCTTCAACCTATGAAAGTACTTATAACCAGGGCTGTGGAATCGGCACATAAAAAAACTGACTCCGACTCCGACTCCAAAGGTATATTAATTCTAAATCTGCTATGATGATAATTACACAAGAGGCATTTCATCACCACCACGTGAAGCATCATCATCTGTGGTCATTGTTACGGTAACTTTGTCTGTAGTAAAGAATCTTGTAAGTGGTGCTTGTCGTTCAGTAGATTTCTGATATTTTGTTAACTTTGATAGTTGGAAGGTTTTTATTACTATCTTTCTCAATGACAACTTCTAAAATTTTGGGATGGAAACACTGCAAATGTCTTTTCAAATTTGATGCTCTGGTTGGTGCATTTTTATCAGAGCCAGTAAAAGCACTGATTTTTGCTTCACATAATTTTTCATCATCATCATCTTCTATCATACACTGACACACGAAATGTTTCCCATCTGTGGTTATTGTAAAATATTAAAAAACTGCAGACTTTGTTGGAAGTGTCTTTGCCATTGTGAAAGGGGTTTTAGACTTGAAAGTTAAAAACTTATGAAATTTAGAAAGAACTCGAAATTAAATAAGCATTAAAAATAAAAATATTATCTGAAAAGAAAAAATGAATTAATGGCATTAGTGTCTGAAATGGAAAACATTGTTTATTATTATTTAAGTGGTTTAACCACCATAGCTGCCAGTGATATCACACAAAAACATATTTTATTAAAATTTATATTGAGGTCGGAGTCAGAGTCGGAGTTGGTACATTTTTACCGACTCCGACTCCAGCACCACCAAAATTGCTTCCGACTCCGACTCCGAGTCCACAGCCCTGCTTATAACTTCTACTTTCCAAGTCACATTTAAAAATGTTGAGCTTGCTTTCAAAGCCTTTGATCAAGCCAAACATTACATCAAGTTTTTTCCAAAACCTTGTAATTTAATATTGAGTTCATTCAGATGTAATGACAGATCAGTGAAAAACATAAGTCTACTGAGCCAAGCCACATCAGTTAATTGAGGAAACTGTTCTATATTTTTCATATTTAAAAATAGCCTGATTTCATTTAAGCATTCCACAAAATGTTCAAGTACCTTACCGCGACTTAACCATCGCACATTATTATACATAAGTAATCCATTATAAACTGAATGAACTTCATTTAACAGTGACATAAATTCTTGTTTGTGCAAAGCCCATGAAGCTATCAAATTGACTATTTTTGTCACAACTGCCATTACATCATTAACTTCTTTTAAACCTACCTTTGCACACAATACCTCTTGATATATAATACAGTGAAAACATACAAGCGGATGATCAACAGTTTCTGTGAAATGTTTCACAAATCCAACATTTTGTCCAACCATATGTAGAAAAGTGTTTCTACGAGAAATAAATTTGTGTTAAAATTTAAAGATACTCTGTTTGTATAAATTAAAATATTAATCGTTTAAAAGATATTATTTTGTTCATATAAATTAAAACAGGACTCCGTTAAAATTCTTAATATTTGTATAAATTGCCTTCAGCCCAGATTCTCTGCACCTTCTCGATAAGCCTAATGAAAACAGTGTGCCACATCTAATCTTAAACAGAGATTTCCAAATTGTAAATGTTCTTTTCAATTATTATAAATCACATAAAAGAGTTAAGTATAAAACTACAATTGTATAAATTCTTTTGCTAATATCCAATTATACCAATTCTCTTGTTAATATAATTATTAGAGTAAGATTTTGCAAGTTTAATAGTCTTTTGTAAAACGTGGCAACATGTGGGTTTCCCCAGGACAAAGGGAACGCCTTGAGGAAGGCAAGATGCCTTGAGACAGGAGTGAAGTCTCACCTCGGCCTCGAGTGGTGTGAGTGTTCCGCCCTTGGGCCGGGCCATTTTGGCTGGACCCCTCAGCTTATTTTGATGTAAGCATTTGCTCGTTAATAACTTCTCTCTATCAAGTGTTGTATAAAGGGTTTCATTTCTAATATTCTGTGTTAAAATAAAGGAGGACAAAAGTGAGAGAGAGAGAGGGTCCGCCATTGAGCGAAGGTATAAATTGTTGTCTTCGTAACTCACAGTCAGATAAAGTAAAGTTGAAAAGAAGAACCGTGGATGTTAGTCAGACTAATTAAACGGTATAAACTTCCTTGTGGGTGCGAGGAAGCGACATACTGAGAACACCTGTGAAACCTCCTCGTTGGTCCCAGAGAAATTTATAACATTATATCCCCCCCCCCCCCCCCCCCCCCCCGACACATTTGGGGCACCATCTGTTGTAATGTTGTAACTGACACTATTTTTGACATATCTGTTTATCATGAAGCATTCTAACAACAACAACCTAACATATATCTGCTCTTGTTGTATTCAGAGGCAAATTTTCTAACAAGTAATTCCTCATATATTGCATTGCCACTGGGATATCTAGCAATAATAGCTAATCGAGCCGATGATGTAGCATCGGTGGTCTCATTGAGACAAATAGAAAAGAAATCACATGCATTAAAGTCTTTTTTCACTTGATTTTTTATATCAGAGTTCATCTTCATCACTGTCTTTAACAGTCTTCTTCTTCCGCAGCTTATTATCCCCTCTTTACATGGGGTCGCTGTTTTTGGTTCGTCTTCTCCACTCTCCTCTGTCGTATACCGCGTCTTCCTCCAAGTCCTTCTCCCTGATGTCCGCCACCACACAGTCCCTCCATCTCTCTCGTCTTCGGTCTTCCTCTTCTTCTCTGTCCCGGCAACTCCATCTCCAGCACTCTGCGCCCCACATACTCCTCCTCTCTTCTCCTGACGTGTCCATACCACCTCAGCCTGGCCTCCTGCACCTTCTTAGATGCTTCTGCCACCTTCACTGTCCCTCTTATATGCTCATTTCTGACCCTATCCCTCCTCGTCACTCCACACATCCATCTCAACATCTTCATTTCAGCCACATCGATTTTTCTTTCATTGCTCTTCTTCATTGGCACAGTCTCCATTCCATACAACATTGCCGGCCTCACCACTGTTTTGAATACCTTTCCTTCAGTTTCACTGGGACCCTCTTATCACAGAGCACCCCTGATACGTCTCTCCAGTTCTTCCACCCCGACTGTATTCTACAGTTTATCTCTCTCTCTGCTCCCCCCTCTGCATCCACTGTTGACCCCAAGTATTTAAAATACTCCACCGTCTTAACACGCTCTCCACTCAATGTCACTTCCCCTCCTCGGTCCTGCTGCACATCACATCTCATATATTCGGTCTTCTTTCGGCTAATTCTCATCCCCCTACTTTCCAACGCCTCTCTCCAATTTTCCAACTGCTGCTCCACCACCTCTTTCGTCTCCCCACTCAACACAACATCGTCTGCATACATCATGCACCACGGCGCCTCCCTCTAATCCTGTCCATCAACACATCGAATACCACATTGAAAAGGAAGGGGCTCAAAGCTGATCCTTGGTGCAGACCAACTTCCACCCCAAAGCTCTCTGACACACCCACGCTACTCCTCACCTTAGTTGTTACTCCCCTGTACATCCCCTTGATCAGTTTAACATACTTCTCCGGTACCATCTTTTCCCTTAAGCATCTCCAAACTTCCTGCCGTGGTATCCTATCATATGCCTTCTCCAAGTCAATAAAAACCATGTGCAACGCCTTCTGCCCCTCTCTGTACCTCTCTGCCAACTGTTTCAATGCAAAAACTGCATCTGTCGTTCTCCTTCCCGGCATAAATCCAAACTGTTCCACTGACACTTCCGCTTCGTCTCAACCTACTCTCCACTATTCGCTCCCATATCTTCAATGTATGTGATATTAGCTTGATCCCTCTATAATTCGTGCAATCTTGTACATCTCCCTTCTCTTTGAATATAGGCACTATGATGCTGGTCCGCCACTCATCCGGAATCACCTCCTGGTCAAACAACTTCTGCATTAGATCCCATACCAGATCCACCCCCTCATCTCCCAGTGCCTTCCATGCCTCGGCTGGTATCTCGTCTGGGCCAGTTACTTTGTTATTTTTCATCCTATTCAGAGCACGACTCACTTCCATCCTCCCCACTTGTTCTGTCATAGCTACATTTGGTAATCCATCCTCATAGAAAGATCTTGGGTTTTCTTTATTTAATAATTCCTCAAAATATTCCTTCCATCTATCCTTTATCTCTTCATCTCTTTGCAGCACCGCCCCCTCCCTTCCCTTAATTTGTTTTACCTGTGTAAAGTCTTTTGTCACTCTATTTCTGCTCTTAGCCAATCTAAGAGCAGAAATACGCTGAATAATAGCTTCTTTATTTTGAAAGTCATCAAATAAAAATGGTGCATATTTCATAAAAGCTTCCTTAACGAAATCTCCATCACTAAGTGAGTTTCCATGCTGGACAATAGTATGTGAAATACTGAAGCTTGCAGACACTAAATTTGAAGGCCCACTTACAAATTTAAGTAAATTGTCTGATTGAGACTGTTTATCTTTTAACATTCGCAATATATATTCTTTACGTTCTTGCTCACTTTTTTCTAGAAGCCACTGGTAGTTAGTGTCAAAATGCCTTTTCACATTCCAAGTTCTGCTCACAACTGTTTCAGTACACAGGAAGCATAGAGCTTTGTCATTCGTATCAATAATGCCATATTTTTCAGTCCACCAATCTTGGAAACTACTACTGCTTCCTTTCTTTGACAATTTTATTTTTTTGTTTACTGATTCTGCTATTATGATAAGGCTGAAATATTAAAAAACAATAGCAATTCAAAATCATTAACACAAATATTTAATGTGACAAATAGATGTTAGAACAAGTAAAATGATGAATTAACATTAGGCCTAATTAGTTTCAACGGTACCACAGTTAATAATGTTCATGGAGATAATTTTTCATTTTCCAACACAATAATATCAATAACACTTAATACTAATAATTAACAGCAGCAAACACTTAATATTAATTAATAATGAAACATAACACTACACAACAGTGATTAATAATGACTTAGACTCATTAAATCAAAATGCCCGTGTAAAATGACGCCATGGCTCGACTAAAGACAAAGAAAGAAGAAATCAGGGTTGCCAATTCTGAATTATGAATATATAATTCACAGTTGCCAGCCAAAGTTAATGCTTAATTTTATACTATTTATAATGGTAATTTATTTAAATTCAAATCCAACCACAGTAATATGTAATTAAATAGCCATCAAATATAGAGAATTGAATGTTTATTTACAAAAAATATATATAATCATTTCCTATTTAATTAGCTAAAACTAAAAACATCTCTTGATTTGATCGATTTTCATTCTTTATAGTTTTTGTTTAACTTTTAGATGATAGAAATGTCAGTTTAGGCATGTCAACAAAAAACAGCAATGTGTCACCTTTGACACACATGTCATAGGTTTGCCATCACTGGTCTAGACCCTTCTGTTAATCTAAAGTTATCTTCCAAAACCTCAAAGAATTCAGATTGTCCTCTAAAACCCCCATATAAAGCAGTTCCCTTTCTACTAAGATGCAATCCATCCTTACTGTAAAGATCCCTCTTTTCATTAAAATTATCCCACAAATCTATGAACTCAACCCCTTCATGCGTTAACCTCATTGCTGTTCAGTGCCTTGGTCTCTCTTCACATGAAGGTCAAGCTGGTGGCCCCTCCTCTAGGTCTGGCTTGGTGGAGGAGCAAGTTATTTTCTTACGCTCTCCACCATACATAGCCAGGTACACCCAGCTCATCTGGTACCATCCTGAGCCAGGCATCACTACACAGCATTTTTATTTTATCATTTAAGGCTAAAATCCTACTTGTAGATTCTGAGCTTACTCCAATCCTTGGTAAAATGGCCACTACATAACACTTGCTTTGCCTGTTTTTAAAAATTTTAATCAATTCTCTGTACCTACTTTAAACTGAGTTTCTGTTCAACTTAACCCCTTCCGCACGACTTTGCCTAAGCAATGTATGGTGCAATATACGACTTTCATGACGAACGCACGCTTGTCATCGTAGGGAAGGGGTTAAATCTACCATCTTGATCCTCACTTGTTCAACATTTATACCTACATGAACTAATTTTACCTAGGTTTCAACCCCCTCCCCGCGGGCGGTCTTTCTTGGGTGGATCGCCCGCGGGCTCCTGCCTCCATGTGGCAAGGGGGGTCAGCCGCAGCTGGGGGCCCTGCCGGGTCCCCCACCCGGTTGCGAAGTGGACTTTTAGCATACCCTGCTATCCTACAGCCCCCTCTTTCCTGTCTTCCCCTCTTTACCCTCTTCCTTGCCCCCTCTGTTTTTTCTGCTTTCTCTGTTCACTTCGCGCGCCCCGTGGGCTGCCGGGGCTGGTCGCTGGGGGTCTCGCTCCCATGGCCGGGGACGGACTAAGTTGGCTGGTAGGGTGCCCAGGCCTGGGACCCTGGGGGGCCTTGGTCTTTGCTGCCGGTGGGGGAGAACTTTCGACGCTGCAAGGGCCCCTTTTGAAACGGGGGTACCTACATGGGACGAGGCACCCATCCCCCGCCGGCATGCGCTTGGTCCCCTTGGGCCCCGGGTAATCGGTTCCCCGCGGCCCCGGGCGCGAAACAACAATAAAAATTTTCTTTATGGAAACACTTACAAATCTAATGGACCTCGTTGACGACCCGGCTTGTGCATCTGACCTCCCTCTGACTACCTCTTTGGACCTTGGGTCTGGTAAGGGCAGTCGGCAGCCCTCGCCCACCCCGTCTGCTCTTCTTGCCGACACCCTCTCTCCTCTCTTCCCCAGGCTCGTGGCGCCGCTGCCCGACCCCCGCCAGTGGCGGATGGACCTGCAGTGGACCCCCACCCCTGGATCCCCCCATATTCCACGTCCCGATAGGGACCCACCTGCTTTTTCGCCCTCAGGTGGGAAGCCCGCGGCCCCGGTCGCCTCCCACTCCGGTCGGGCCTCATCGCCCCCGGCCCCCTCGGCCCCTGGGGGACGTGGGACCCGACGTCGCCGTCCCTTTCTCGTCTCCCCGTCCCCTCGAAGTACCGGTGGTGTTTGGCCCGACGTCTTCGCTCGGCCTTAGGACGGTGGACAAGTTCCTCGTCCTCCGCCCCTCCTCCTCCAAGCCCCTCCCCACTAACCATGAACGCCTCTTTCGAGCGATCCATGGGGTGACGGGGGGCTCGTTTTGACCTTCGGCCTCAGAGGGATGGCTCCATTCTGATAAGGTCGCGTTCCTCTGTCGAAACCTCCTCTCTGCTCGCTATCCCCAATGTCCTGGGCTGCGGGATTACGGTGTCCCCCCACCCCCGCCTCAATCAGTGCCAGGGCACAATTTACGCTGCTCGTCTTCTACCCATCCCGGTGGAAGACCTCCAGATTGACCTCGCCTCCCAGGGTGTTGTGAGGGTGTACCGCTTTCCCGACAGATCGCGATCCCCAACCGCCCCTTCTCCTCGCCTGCTCCTCACTTTCGACTCACTGGTGCCCCCCGTTTCGGTATTCTGGGGCTTTGGTGAGAGACGAGCGTGCGAATTCTCAGTACGACCATACGTGCCAGATCCTACGCGCTGTTTTCAGTGCAATAGGTTTGGCCACGTGAGCAGCTCCTGCCGTCAGCCGGCCCCGTTGTGTGTCCGCTGCGGCGGCCCTCCCCACCCCTTGCCCTGTACTGCTCCGCCTTCCTGCACCAACTGCCATGGACCACACCCTGCTTCATCCCGCTCTTGCCCGTCCTTCCTCTTTGAAAGGGAGGTTCGGGCCCTCTGTTCATCAGAGTTTCTCAGCGCTCGGGAGGCGCGGGACCGGTTGCGTGGCTGCGAGGCCCGGCGTGGTGCCTCGTACGCCGAGGCTCTCCGTTCCCGGACCCCGTCCTCACCGGCGGTTCCCAACGCGCCTCCACCCAGTCCATCCTCTGCCGCCCAGCGGACTCCTACCGCGGCTCCCCGTACTACCAGCGCGTCCCCACGTGCTCCATCCGCGAACGCCGATGCTTCGTCGGCAACCCCCCCTGCCCCTTCTACGCCCTCTCCACCGGCGCCTTCGGCCACCCCCATTCCGGATCGTGACCCGCCGTCACCCATGCGGGCCGCACGACGGAGGGGTAGGGGCCGCAAGCGCCGCGCCAGTGGTGACCCCGAAAGGTTCGAAGCCATAAGCCTCGCATCACCTTCCTCTCCCAAACACAAACGCCCCCTTCGCCCTACCGCCCCGGTGTCCTCACCGTCCCCACTGCGCAACCGTTATGCACGCTCCCCCCTGGGGTCCCCGACGGCCCTCGTGGTGGGGGCTGAGATACACCCCTCTCCGGCCCGGTCGATGGACCCACTGGAGGGGGAACTCGCCCGCCTGGTCGGCGTGGGTGGGACGTGCACGCCCCCGCGCTTGACCCGCCCCATCTCTCTCCTCGACCTGCCAATGCCTCTGGGTGAGGTATTATTTTCCACTCCCCCTCGTAGTCCTGCCTCCCCCGCACCTCCGGTGAAGGGAGGGGCATTCTGGATACCTCTCACATCCCCTTCTCTGCATCGCTCTCCCCCGGACGTCCGGGAGACTCCTCTTCTGGAGGACTTGCCGGCGTCTGGTTCCACATCGCCCCCTCGTCGGGGTGACCCTCGTTCGGCGTCCCTCGCTGAACTCCGGGGCTTTCCGATTCCCTCTTTAATCTCGGGCCGCCCCATCCGCCCCACCCACCCCATAACCATCCTTTACGCTGACTTTCCTACCCCTCCCTATACCTCGCTCCTGCAGTGGAACATCCGCGGGCTCCTGGTAGGCCTCGAGAGTCTCTCCTCTCTCCTGGCCTCCAGGTGTCCGGCGTGTTTCTGCCTTCAGGAGACGATTCTGGGATCCCGTTCCCTCCCTCGAGTGTCCGGTTACTGCGGGCTCCCTTCCCCGCCTCTCGATGGGGCGGGGAGGGGGGGCGCCGCGGTCTTCGTGCACCGCTCCGTCCCTTTCCGCCCCCTCCCGCTCCGTACAGTCCTGCAAGCTGTGGCCGTGCGCCTTTCCTTGGGGCGCCAGCTCACGGTCTGCTCTCTTTACCTCTCCCCTAACGTACGCCCTCCACCCGATTCTCTCCGTGACCTAATTCTTCAGCTTCCCCGCCCTTTCCTGATTCTCGGGGACTTCAACAGTCGGGACCCGGCCTGGGGGGACGTTTGCTCCACCTTTCTCTCCGGGACCCTTCTCTCCCTTATGGACGAGCTCGAGTTCACCTTTCTGAACGATGGCTCCCCAACCTGCCTTCACTCGGCCCACGACAGTTTCACCTGTATCGACCTTTCCCTGGTTTCCCTCGAAATCGTGACGGAGTTCACCTGGGAGGTCCTGCCGGATTCTTCCGGCAGTGACCATTTCCCAGTGTGTCTTACCCCGACCCGTCTCCTCCCCCCCACCTCTGTTCCGCCGAGCAGACTGGGCCTCATACGCGAGGGGCACGGCGATCTCGCCATCAATTCCTGCCTTTCCCTCCGTCAGTGAGGCCCTCGCCTTCCTCGAGAGTAAGATCCTCTCGGCTGCCGCCAGTTGCATCCCCCGTACCTCTGGCTCCCCCAGGCCGCGAAGCGTCCCATGGTGGACCCCAGAGTGCTCCCATGCCGTTCAGGAGCGGCGCCGTGCCGGCCGCCGCTTCTACCGGACCCGCCAGCTGGAGCACAAGATAGAGTTTCAGCGCCTGAAGGCAGTGGCCCGTCGGGTCCTGAAACTGGCCCGGCGTACCTCCTGGCGGAGTTACGTGTCCGGGATCTCCTCCTCGACTGTTTGGCGCAAGGTGCGTAGCTTTGAGGGGACCCGTGTCCCCCCTCGACCCCCGGTGCTTCGGGTCGGGGACGACGAGTTCGTCTCCGATCCGGAGGCCGTCGCGAACGCACTCGCGGCGCACTTCGCAGCCATCTCCAGTTCCGATTCCCCCCATTCCCGCCGCGACCCACCGGATTTTCCACCTCATAGGGATGACCCCTATAATCACCTCTTCCGCATGACGGAGCTTCGGGAGGCCCTCCGCACCCGGCCCCGATAATATCCCCTATGACTTGTTACGGCACCTCCACCCCTCTGCTCTCAGCTTTGTACTGGACCTCTATAACCGGATTTGGTTGGAGGGTTCATTCCCGGACCGGTGGCGTGAGTCCATCGTCGTCCCCATCCCGAAGCCCGATAAAGACCCCTCACCTCGAACTATCGCCCCATTTCCCTGACATGCTGCGCCTGCAAGGTTATGGAGGCGATGGTCGCCTCGCGGCTGTCCTTACTCTGGAGGCGAGTGACCAATACCCTGCTACCCAGGCTGGTTTCCGGCGCTTCCGGTCTACCACCGACCCCCTCCTCCTCCTTAGCCACGACGTGCAGGAGGCTTTCTCCCGGCGTCACTTTGTACTCGCCGTCTTTTTCGACCTCCAGAAGGCCTACGATACTACTCGGCGGAGCGCGGTCTTTGACTGCTTACGCTCCCTGGGTTTCGTAGGCTTTCTCCCCTCCTTTATTTATAACTTCTTGTCCGCCCGTTCTTTCCGCGTCCGCATCGGTTCTACCCTCTCTGACCGCTTTCCGTTGGAGGAGGGTGTCCCTCAGGGTAGTGTCCTTAGCGTCCTGTGTTTCTCACTAGTGATGAACACAGTCGCTACGGTCCTGCCTACTTCCGTTCGTAGCTCCCTCTATGCCGATGACCTGGCTATCTATTGCTCTGGCCGCCTCCCGTCTTTGGCTGAACGTCGACTCCAGCTAGCCATCAACGCGGTGGTTCGCTGGGCGTCCTCGGTTGGCTATGCTTTCTCACCCTCTAAGTCTTCCAGTATGCTTTTCCGTCCTCGGCGCCTCCGTCTGTCGCATACCTTCGCCCTTACCCTTGCCGGCACTCCTCTTCCCCTCGTCCCATCCGTTCGATTCCTGGGTATGACCCTCGACGAATTTTTCGGTTGGGTTCCACACCTTAGGCGGTTGCGGCAATCATCTCGCCGCACCCTCTCCCTTTTGAGTCACCTGTCCCACATGACCTGGGGGGCGGACAGGCGTACTCTGCTGCGCCTGTACACCTCCCTGGTGCAATCCCGCATCGACTACGGCTGTGTGGTCTACAGCTCCGCCTCCTCTCCGGCACTCCGTATGCTGGATCCTCTTCTCCACCGTGGCCTTCGCCTGGCGTCGGGTGCCTTCCGCTCGTCCCCTGTCGCTAGTCTTCAGGTGGACTGCGGACCCCCCCCTGCCCCTTCGCCGGGGCCTTCTCATGGCGAAGTGTTACCTTCGCATCTGCCGCCTCCCGAGGTCCCTACTCTTCTCCGCGATCTCCCAGGCGCTACCCCGGCCTGACACGTGGCATTTCGCTGCCTCCCTGGCCGACATCTTTTCGTCCCTGGGGATCCCCCCACCCTCTATTCTGCCGTTCTCCTTCGACCTGGCTGACCACCCCTATCTGCCGCTGCCAGGCGCTCCGTGGCCTGCGTAAGGAGTCTCCTCCTACCGTCCTCGGGTCTTCTTTTCTGGCCCATCTTCCCGTACACTCAGACGATGTTCCCGTCTACACCGACGGCTCGCGCTCCCCTGCAGGTGTCGCGGCCGCCGTCTTCTCTCCGTCGCTGTCACCTACCTCCCGGGGTATCCCCCTGCCGGTTCAGGCCTCCATCTTTTCCGCGGAGCTCTTTGCCCTTCTGGAAGCCCTCCGTCTGGTATCGGGTTTTTCGCGGTCTTCCTGTACCATCTTTTCGGACTCGCTGAGCGCCCTTCAAGCGCTCGAGCGCTATGATTCCCCGGACCCCCTCGTACGCATTATTCAACAGGAGTACCATGTCCTGCACACCGTTCACCGGATCCGGGTCACCTTCTGCTGGGTTCCTGCCCATGTCGGTGTTTCCGGTAATGAGGCGGCTGACCGCACAGCCCGGTCCGCCGCCTCGATGCCTCCCCTCCCCCGCCCGCTCCCCTTCTCTGACTATGTGCAGGTCTTTCGGTCCCTCTACGACCGCATATGGCAGCAGTCCTGGGACGATGCCACCGGAAATAAACTCTGGTCCATCCGCCCCCGCCTGTCATATTGGGCGTCCTCTTTCCACCGCTCCCGACACAAAGAGGTCGTCCTTGCGCGGCTTCGCATCGGCCATACGCGCCTCACGCACGGCTATCTTATGTCCGGCAGGAGGCTCCTTGTTGCGCCTCCTGCCAGTCGCCCCTCACCGTCTCTCACATCCTTGTGGAATGCCCCACCCTGTCGTCAGTACGTCGTCGCGCCTTCCCGTTCCTTCTGATTTCCCCCTCCCCGATCGTTTACGTCTTATGCTCGCTGAGAGCCCTCTCTTCTCGCTTGACCGTCTTTTCCTTTTCCTCTCCCAATCTCGCCTCCTCTCTGAGCTTTAGGTGACTTCTCACCCGTCGTCCGCGGTCCTCCCACTTCTAGTGCCTTTCCCCCTCTCCGTTTCTCTTTCTCATATTCTGCTTCGCCATGATATCCGCTAGCGTATAGCGGGAAATGGCGGTAAACGCCCCAATACAAAAAAAAAAAAAACCTAGGTTTCAAGTAACTTGTTCACTATCTCATTGACTTCAGAAATATTACTGTACCTCTTGGAATACATATTTTTCTGTTTTTTTCCTAAACATTTACTCCCTCAAATCTGAAACTAATAGGCTACCTTATTTTAACTTGAAAAGTACTGTACACACTGGATCTGATAAATTTTTGCCAACCTGCTGAATATGGTGCTAGACCCTAACTAATTTAGCATATTTAGAACCTCGCCTAACTATGAACTAGCCCTCATTATGTAATCCATACAATATTAATGAAACAAGATACTCATCAGTGAAAGAGAACCTGTAAATATTTTATTGTGATTGTCGTCTTGTATATTTTTATTAATGAAAAGTAAACTAATGGTAGTTTTGAGCTAAGTTAAATACTATTTGACAGCATTTGTATGTAGTCTGGTACATTATATGTAATTGTGGGGATTTAAATAATGAACAGTGATTTTAAAATGGGTATTTTACGCTTATCCAGTTTGGGTAACCATAATGGGCCCAAGAAATGAGTGGATTCATGTTGTCCAGTTTAAGTGCATTGTAAAGATCAGTTTCAGTTGCTTTTCTTTGAAAAGATCATCATCCATTTAATTAATACAGAAAATATATCACACTCAATGTATGAAAGAAATGCAGTTACAGTTATATCCCAACCTGCACAAGGTCTGACATGCACAAATTCAGAGATAAGATGAGGACATTTTACTACCCTTTTTTTCAATCTGCAAAAGCTAAGATTCAACGATAGATCAGCATGAAATCTTTAAAATTGTGGTAAATACCAAAAAATTACAACAGTTTTTTGTGTATGCAGTATGTATGTACAATACTTTAGCATTTGCAGCTGCCAATGTGCCTGGTAGCGTGTCCCTTGTATGACCAGCTAGTTTATATCAAGTCATCTTTCTTGTGCCCCTCTGGATTATTACATTATTTTTGTAGTGATGTTTTTAAATTTTTTTTTACAAGTTTTTACTATTTATACTTGTTATACAGGGTGTTTCTAAAGTAACCATCTATTTTGGTGAAATAGGAGGATTTTAAACAATTGTTATATTGGCATAATGGTATGTGCATTGTTATACAAAATTCATGTATTTATAATATTTCAATTGCTTTACACAATTTTTTGTTAATTATTTTATTTTATTTTCAGACCCATATCATTGATGATGAATGTGCAAGAACGGGTTTATGTAGTAACATGCAGGATAAAAGGCATGAAGTGCAATGAAATTAGAGAAAAGTTTGAGAGAAGGTTTGGTAAAACAGGCCCTAGAGACCAGGCTATTCGCGAATTAGTAAACAAATTTATGAGGACTAGATCTGTGCATGACGAGCGTAGATCTGGATGGCCAAGATGATCTCACGAAAGAATCAAATCTGTTGAAGAAGCATTCGAAGAGGATCCACAATTATTGATTCGGAGGGCATCCCACAGATTAGAAATTCCACAAACAATGGTTTACAGAATTCTACGTTATGATTTAAAGAAAAAGCCATACCACATTCAAGTGTTCCACAACTTACAAGATGATTATCCACGAAGAGCAACAATGTGTGCTGAGCTTACAAATATATATATATATATATATATATATATATATATATATATATATATATATATATATATTATATATATATATATATATTTTCATGTTTTAAAGGTGTTTTTTTTATAATTCATATTATTTCGCAAAATAGATGGTTACTTTAGAAACACCCTGTATATTATTTTGTGTATTATTATTATTTGTATACGCTTATTGTATAATTATTTTAAAAGCTTTTGTTTAGGTAAAAATTACTTCATACACAATTTTTTAAATGTGTATCCACCTAACCCCATTTACATTATGGGGAGATAGTTCCAACCTGCACAAGCTTTTTCAGGAATGGAACCCTATTGTTTACACATTTTTTGAATCAGTCCTGTCAAGGTTAAAATAGACTCTAGATGCCCTATTGTTTCAACCTCTCAGCACCTCTGGAGTTTTGTGACACTTTTAATGAATTAACTTATTGCCAATTCTTCTCAAATGAGTATCATAATAAATTTTTCATGCTCAAATGAGATGATTGAAATAAAAAAAATTTCGTGTTGGAATAGTGGTTGAAGCCCACTATTCCATAACTAATAATAACTATGTTTTAGGATCAACACATTTGTACATGAAAAGAAATTTATGCTATTTATTTAACTCAGTTGTTTGAGGAAAGATGCTCCAATGCTACATACCGTAACACAATATATCACCTAATAATGGTGCTAAGGACTTAAGCCTCCTTCAAAAGACCTCAGCCCCATGTCTGGACTTAAAAATAACTTGATTAATCACTAGTGAACCACATCTCTCTGAACTTAAAAGTATAATGCCCATGGTACCATAGATAAAATATGATTAATGATTTTTCCCTTGAATATAGGCTACAGTATATAGAAGTTAATGAATAGACTATGTACTGTACAGCTAATGATTATGCTGTATGGATTAGGTACTATTATAGAATGACAGCAGAGTCTAACTACGTTGACTACCTACAAACAGTTCCTCTGTAGAATCTACATTTAGAGACTTATTTTTTTTTTTAATAAATCTTCTCATAAATATGAATGATGCCATCTTCCTTGGCTTGCTTGTTCATCATGGATTTATGACCCAAAAATGTTGTTTCTATAGAAACTAGTTTTGAACTAATTTTTTTCTTTTTTTTTTAGAAGTTGATAAATTTTATAGAGAGAATGTCTTCAGAAACTGGAGCAGAAGACGTAGATAAGTTTATGTTAATATGTAGACTTTGCGCTGAAGAAAGCAGTGAACTAATCAAATTGCACCTTAGAAAAGATAGACAAAGAAACTTAAAAGAGTCAATTAGAAGGTATCTTGGCATAAAAGTAAGTACAGTTAGGCTAGTTAGTGATACATTAATAAGTTACTCTAATCAGTAATAAAAGCTATACCTATCTCAGTTAGGATAAGATATGATAGAAAGGAAGGTTATCACTCTTCATAAGATTTCTCAGGTGTAGCAGATCTACAGAAACAGAAATCAACAATGTTAAAGTGTAATTAGGATAAAGTTTAGGTTATTTGTGTAGGACCCGAGTATTTATTGAATTCAATATAGCTACCTCATCTCATTCTTTGAATCAGCTTCATTATTTTTAATGACCCTATTCTATCCTGATTTATTGGTTCATATATAGGCCTAATGGTTATTTATTTAGGATAAAAGCCACAATATTATAAGTAACTGAACCAAAATCTTTTTATTGCTGGTAAATACCAGTAAAACAAATTTCATGATTTTTACTAATAAGAAAAATGTGTATCTTGATGAATTTAATGTTGATGAAATTGCTGTAAAGGTGTGTACTGTAACAAAATTTCTTGGTGTAATGCTAGATAAGAATTTGCAATGGAGTGATTATGTAAATTACAATACAAAAAAGATTTAAGGGAGCATTGCTATAATGTTTAAACTTAGAAATGTAGTCCCTAAACAGGTTTTATTGACACTCTATCATACCCTTGTTCTTCCTTGTATAAGGTACTGTACTGCACCCTTGTTTGGGGAAACTCCACTAACAATGTTTTAAATGGTATCTTTGTCATCCAAAAAAGAGCAATAAGGTTATTATCTGATGCTGATTTCTTTGATCACTCTTGTGCCTTATTTAAAGAGCTAAAGCTGTTAAAGCTCAATGATGTAATCAAACTGGTACATTTTATTTTTATTTACAAGTGTAAGGACAAAATCATTAACTTACAATGAGTAAATAGATATTTTGTAACTTGTTAAGAAATCCACTTCTATCAGACTGGTCAGAAATAGATCAAAGCATGTTATACCTCAATTTAGCTTGTTTTCATCTCAAAAACTCATTTTCATTGGATTGAAACTATGGAATGATTTAAATGGTGATATAAAAAATAGTGAATATAAATTTGTTTAAAACAAAGTTGAAATCCCGATTAATAACACTGGCCAACAAAATGAAACCTTTTTTTCTCATCACAAACATGATCATACTTTTCTTAATGCATTTTTCGCGCTGATTCCGAATCTGGTTTTATTTTTTTTCTAGCACATATAGTTATATAGATACACTGGTTTTGATATTTTTAAGTTTTTGATATTGCTATAAGAAAATTTATGGATGTATAGATCACACTTAGGAATGCTAAACAACAAATACATCATATACCTTATTCAATGTACTTATAAATAAAGAATATATACATTATTTTATTAAAAGTGCTGTGAGTGTGATTTCCTTTTGTAAATTTGGCCTGGATTGTCACGATACAGCATCCAACAATGGTCCACCATCATGCTTTCATTCCAATATCCTTGGTAGCACTTCTCCATCATCTGAATATCTTGATGGAAGCGCTCTCCTTGCTCGTCACTCACTGCACCAAGGTTTTCAGGAAAGAAATCTAAGTGGGAATGCAGGAAGTGAATTTTTAATGACATTTGACACTCCATTTCTTTGAAGGCATCAAGGAGGTTCTTGACTCCATCCTTATACGCAGGTGACTTGTTGCTTCCAAGAAAGTTTTCACATATCCATTTGAACGCCAGCCAAGCCTTCAATTCCAGCGGACTTAGGACTTTTTCAAATTCAGTGTCATTCAAAACCTCCCTTATTTGTGGCCCAACAAAAATTCCTTCCTTCAATTTTGCTGCAGTAACCTTCAGAAATTTCCTTGAAAGGTATTGGAACCCTTCAGAATTGACTTTACCCATTGCTTTAACAAAATTCTTCATTAAACCAAGTTTAATGTGAAGAGGTGGCAGATAGATCTTTTGAGGATCCACTAAAGGGACAGACTGGACATTGCTTATCCCTGGGACATATGTATACCTAAGTGGCCAGTCACTTTTGGTGTAATGTTCTATAGTGGCGCGACTGTCCCACAGGCAAAGGAAACAACAAAATTTTGTGAATCCTGACTGCATACCCATAAGCATTCCTATAACTTTTAGATCTCCACAAACATTCCATTGATGACTGTCGTATTTGATTGCCTTAAGTAGTATATCCATATTGTCATATGTCTCTTTTAGATGGATGGAATGGGCAATGGGGATGGATGGCATTATATTACCATTATGCAAAAGAACTGCTTTCAGGCTTCTCTGCGACGAATCAATAAAGAGGTGCCACTCAGATGCCACATACGTCTGAGATATGGCTGTAAATAGTCCATTGATGTCATGGCAATAACAGAGAGGACCGTCTACTGAAAAGAATGCTGTTAATTCAAAATTCCGCTTTCTGTAGTAACTAATACAAACATTGTTCTCAAGTAAATTGTTCTCCTTTAGTCTTGAGGCGAGAAGCTCTGATTTCTCTTTAGACAGCGATAAGTCTCTAACAAGATCATTCAACTGTCCTTGGGTTAACTTTTTAGGCTCTAAATGTCTACCTTCAAAAGTGTACTCTGGTTCTGTAGATGGTCCGGAAACGCCAGTTGCACCTTCATCACTTTCCATGTCATCTATGATAGAATCTAGCCTATCACTTGGGGGAATTGGAATGGATAATGTTTCATCATGTTTTACTGGTCTACATGCTGAATCCAAGTTTGGATATACAATCTGGTGTTTGTTCTTGGCAGAAAACCCCATTAAGTTCACACTACAAAAATAACAGTCTTCATGATGATCTCTTGGCTCCCTCCATATCATGGGTATGGCAAATGGCATTGAAGCTTTCTTTTTGTTAAGCCAATCATGTAATCCATTTGAACAGCCAGAACAGATTTGATGTGGCGCCCATGGTTTATCTTGGTCACCTAGATGGCAACCAAAGTATAGCTTGTATATTTTCTTAATGTCGGTTGTAATACTTCGTCGCTGTGTTTTACAGTGCCCGCGAAAAGTATCCGATCACTCAAGAAAATACAATATTTTCCCTTAATATTCAGAGACACGTAATTCACTTTCTATTTGTTCTAGCGACATCTGGTAACTTTGAGGTTGCTCGCTGATATGAGAGCTATCCAACGCATTCTCAAATTAGTGTTCTGGTAGCCTTCGTTGCGGGTGGCTGTGTCTCAAATTTGTCAGATTTCACTGTTTGTGTAAATTTCTTGATATTTTTTTTTTTTTTACAGAAAGTGGTGTAAATAAAATTTATATATAATGTGTGCTAAAAAACAACTTAAGAGTGATTGTCGAGGTGCTATTGTTGCTTTGCATGCATGTGGGAAATCACAGAGACAGATAGCTAAGGAATTAAACATATCCCAAAGTACCGTTAATTTATGGGTTTCACGGGCTAAGAACAATGGTGGCCTAACCACGCCAGTCCCTAAAAAACGATCTGGCAGACCGAGAAAAACAAATTCGCGAACAGACAAACTTATGAAACGTTTAGTATTGAAAAACCCAACAATAACTGCGAAAGAAATAAAATTTAATATGAATAATTTGTTATCTGGTGTTTCTGAACGAACTATCCAGGAGCGGCTCCAAAAAGAACTCGGATTACCATCTCGCCATGCTGCTAAGAAACCGTTCATTAATGAAAAAATGCGTAAAAAACGTGTCGCATTTTGTAAAAAATACATTCATTGGACTGTTGATGACTGGAAGAAGGTTTTATTTAGCGATGAGTCGACATTTTTGACATTCAGAAGTTGTCCAAAAAAGGTTCGCCGGCCTATTGGCTCAAATAGGATGGACCCTAAATACACCCTAAAGACAATGAAACACCCTCCAAGTGTGATGGTTTGGGGTTGTTTCGGTTACTATGGGCGTGGAAACTTATATTTTCTTCCGAAGAACACAACTATGAATGGTGCACGGTATTTAGCAATGCTACAGGATAAACTTCTAATGGCAATGGCAATCCAAAGGACAAAAACATACATGCATGATGGTGCACCATGTCACAGGGCCAAAATAGTGACAAAATGGATTACTGACAATAATTTGATATTTTGGATTGGCCTGGTAATAGTCCAGATCTCAATCCGATAGAAAATCTGTGGCTAATAATAAAAAATAAGGTTGAATGCCACGACACTGGCTCAGTCGAAAAATTACAAGAGGCCATCAAAAAGGTATGGTGCAAGGAAATATCAGTGGAAGTTTGTCAAAACTTGATTAAATCCATGCCAAAACATCTAGAACAAGTCATCCAAACCAAAGGACAGATGACAAAATACTAATATAAGGTTAGTATACATTTAAACATTGTTTTTTATGTAAAAAATACAAATTTCAAGGGTGATCGGATACTTTTCGCGGGCACTGTAGTTGTCAACTGGCCGCATACGAAACAGAACTTGTCAGGGTCATTCTTACATTGTTGAGGCATGTTGACTGACCTGAGCAAACTATAAATTAAAAAAAAATGTACACCAACTTGACACAACAAGTTCTTGGACTGGACTGATCTTTGACACACAAAGCACGGCGTTGTTGCCTGAATCACAATGCTGCTAGACGTAAAAGCTCACACCTGAAATACATAAGATGTATAATTAAGATAATTGAAATAAATAAGATGAATAAACTAAAAAAACACAATCAAATGTTGAAATATTAGTATTTTGCCTATTTAAAATGGTTAAATCTGTGTAGTTATATATATGCCTTCATCTTGAAAACTATACGTGCTAGAAAAAATCTGAATGCAGTTTTGGAATCAGCGTGAAAAATGCTATCCAGCCACCACAAATTTTACTCTGATGAAAAATCTTTGTTGACCAGTGTAATGGCATACTAATAAAAATCTAGGATTAATGTACATTACAGGCAATGACCACTTTATGAAGTGGGTTTAAGTGGGTTTAAAAAAAAAAAAAAACCAGGTGGACAAAAGTGGGTTACCCACTTTGGTGCCAACCCTGAAAACAACCCAGAATGAAATAATTGAACTGATTGGACTCCAGATACACCAGAAATTGTGATAATGTATTTTTCCTCTATCATGGCAGATGAAGTATTAACAGTTTGTTTCAGGTTTATTAATGAATGTTTATTAATTGAGGAAGTCTTCTTCAACTTCAATTTTTTTAGAGAAAAACCACTGGTGAAAAGATATCAAATGGTATTCTTTGTTCATTGAAAAAAATATGGAGTGGATATACTGAAATATCATGGGCAATTGTATGATGGGGCTGCATACATGTCATTGGAAAGAGTGAGTGTTCATGGCAGGATTGAGTGAGTAGCTTCCCAGGTACTTTATACCCATTGCAAAAGTAATGTGCTAAACTTGTCAGTTACTGGGTCTTGCAAGTTTTCATCAGTAAGAAATATGGTTGTTGTTGTTGTTTAGCCAATCAGCCCACCCTCTCGAGCAAGCCAGTGGCACGCAGGTAACCAGTTGCCCTCTCTGGAGTGGACCAGAGGTTCAGCACACTAGTGATGATGTGTTGTGTTCTATGTTGTGCTAGATGGTACAGTCTGTCATGATGTGTTCAATTGTTTGTGGTGTGTCCTGTCACAGGTGGCAGGTGTCGTCTGTGGAGTTGTCTAGTCTGTGTTTATATGTCTGTAAGTTTGGGTGATGTCCACATTGGAATTGTGCTAAGTTAACTCAATCCAATCTGCTCAGGCTGATCTCTGACTTGTTAATGGGTGGTAGCTTCACACCTAAGACCACATTTGGACCGAGTCGTGTGTGTAATGTGTCTCTGGTGTTACCTTAATGGTGTGAGGTGTCTGTACATGTAGTGGCAAGCAGGGTTGTGGAGTCAGTAAAAAAAAGTTTCTGACTCCAACTCTGCCTCCAGAAATTTTACAAGTCCGACTCCAACTGTAGTATATACTAACCATATGGCATATATACTTATATTGTATAGGTATGGTGTAGGTAAATGAATAGTCTCTATGAATTTCTATAGTTTCAATTTTTAAATCTTTATTTTTAATTATTCTTTCCTCATACAATAAAAAACTAAAAAGTTATTTGATAGTTATAAACTAATAAAATTATGAAAGTTGAAACTATTTCAAATGGTTCAGCATATAAAAAAAAGCAACTGCAATAAATGGAACAATACATGAATACTTTACACCCACGTGTGTGTATATATACTGTACTCTTATACCTAAACTGAATTTGTTCTCAGAAACAGGATCGCTTCAGTTAGGTCCTCCTTCATTGCTGCACTCAAGTCAGATCTGACAATTCAGACAGCAGTAAACAAATGCTCCATGCTGACTTCAGTCAGTGGCAGCGCTGTGACAATCTCAGGGTATCGGGGTATTGCATCTTTCACTTTCAACTTTGCAGTATGGTCAATTTTTTCTACATTTCCCAGTACATGAGAAAACTCCAATTTGAATTTAGCTAGCGTAGTCAGGCTCCTTTCTCCACTTTTTTCCAAATCTAATCAATGAAGCTTTGACTGCTCCTGGTTATCTAGATATTTTTCAAAATCTAATTCTTCATCTTCAGAATTTGAATTGGATGAGGACGATGATGGAAGGCTGCTGTGTTGCGGCCCAGCTACAGCCTTGTCTTCTGTTTGTAGACCTTTCATACGAATAGTACTTCACATAAAGCAGTTTTAGCTCTAATTTGCTGTTCTTCTGTCAGTGTGACTCAGTACATGGCGTCAATGTAGATAGTAGCCAATAGGATGTCATTGTCCAGCAGACGACTTTCTCTGCACAGCATTGAGTTCATAATGCCATCGGCTATCATGCCACCAATTTGAGAGAGGCAGAAAATGAGGGTCTTCCACTCCTTATAAAACAAACCAGGACTCAAGTCAGCCACTTGCAAGTTTTTGTAATGGTATATGGATGGCGAAGCAAGCTTTCAAATTCCTTCACTTGCTCCCATTGAACTTGTCATCATGACATCTGGGTTGGCCATTAGGGTGGAGTGAAAATGGCCCAAAAAAATCTTTTTGTGAATTTTAACTTACTTGAGGTTTTAAAAGTTGCCAATGGACTAATAGAACAATATGCAAAAAAGTTTATTAAAATCAGACAATCTTTTGATCGACCACCAGACGTTATAAGTTTACAATAATATACGATTTTACACAAAAATACCTAAAATACGAGTAAACATCAGACTATATATTTTTAGTTATTTTGGCACACTATTATGCTAACGATAGAGTCTGAGTTATGCATGCATGGTTAATTCAGAATTGATAGTCACGTTTAGACTCAAGTTTCGGCATAAGCTGCCGAGAAGCGACGCGAGCCCGAATAAATCCATGGCGGGACATCTCGCCACACACAGCGGCTGAAGCTTCGGTAACTAGGTTCACGCATCTTTCCACCGCCTGTGTGTGACAAGGGAAGTGAGGGAAGAGGACACTTGGTGAAATTTGAGCAGAGATCATGTCGTTCAATTCGTTGTCCATCATATCCATCGTAACAGGAGGCTCCGTCACAGTCAAAGTCTGCCAATCGACCATGTCCTGGTATTCGGTCGCGTCGAGGTTGAGCGGTGGCACTCGAAACCTGCGGATTTTGTTTGCAGACACATGTGATCTTGCCTTCATGATTCTTCTGAGTCCGAGTTCCCTTATATGTGGTCGCTCATCTGTGATCATGGCTAATAGCACGTTCTCGGGGTGTCCGCAGAAGCCGTTTCGCCGAATCACCGGGTCGACGACTTTCTTTAGAGAGGAGCTGAGGTACCGTGTTCTCACCATCATCCCGTGCAGATGTTTGGCTCCATCTTTGCATGATGGCTGCGTCTTGATGGCGAACCATGTTGGGGCGTAGACCCGGATGATGAATGTGACAAGAGTTTTGATGTTGTTGGATGGTGCATCAAGGCCAACATAGAGGCGGAGGATTCTGTTGGCAGTTGTCAACCATCGTGAGTGGTTCAATGGTCCCGGTTTTCGCTATGCTAGATCACAGGGACAGTGTCCTTCACTGACAGCTTGACACATCTGCCACAGGTACTGCTGGTCAGTGCTCAGGTCCTTCATGTCAACATGCGGCAGTGGCTGTAATGGAGATATAGGTTCATACGATGTTATATGGAGTTCCGTGCATGCTGTGAGAGATTTCCCTATCGGTCCTGAGAAGCACTTAGGTCCTGTAGTTGCTCCATCTAAATGCTGAAACAGGTGTCGCAGGGGGAGCTCGTTAGCATGTAATAAGCACACGAGCCATTGCAGCGGTTTTTGTAGTAATTCCTCAAGCTGCCGAATAACTCCGCCATTATGTCCAGTGTTGATAGTGGTTCCGTCGCATCCGACGACTTTCACACTGTCGAGATCCACACGCGCAGCCAAGCATTCAAAGATTACTTTGGAAATCGCCTTGCTTGATCCACTTGACGGCGTCACGTGGCCAAAGTACGATGAACCTGGTTCACAAATAATGCTGACGTGCTCTTCTGTATCTCTGTCCCAGTGGCCATGTCCTGCGGCGTCTCGTACATTTTTCATCGTTCTATCTTTTCGACCGTCGAAGTACAATCCAGGCAAGTCTGTCATACTGCTGTCTAGTTTTGTCAGTTCTTGACGAGTTCTACTTCTTTCTCGGCGAATTTTACTACGATCAATGACTTTGGAGGTGTCATTTGTAGACACAATTCCAATGTCTTGTAGCACGGATGAGGCAATAACGGCTGCTGCTCGATCTGAGACGCCCGTTCTATCGCACGCTTTAGCCAAACATGGTAATCGTACAGTCATCGTCATTCTTTGACGTTTACTCTCCAGTGTCGATAGATCAGGTTTACAGTGTGACTTAGATAGGGTGTATTCTTCGTCGCTGTTGTTGGTGTCGTCATCCTTGTCTTCCTCGTTGTAGCTTCCAGAATTGCATTGCTGCTTCGATTGTTCTTGGTGAATGCTGTGTCTTCTTGATTCACAGACTTTCCTGGATATTTTCTTCTGTAGCTTTGTTGTTTCCACCAAATCGATGCCTCCTATAATCATCTTTCTGGCTCCTCTCTGGTCCTCTAGAAACTTTCTTTCTTTGAGTGGTACTTTGTCTGCTCTTTCGCACTTACAGCTCATGACGAAATCTACACATTTGCATTTGCTAATGTCGAAGAGTTTATCTGCGTCTTCTCTGAACTGTTCAAGTTGTTGCTTGTCGTTGTCCTTCCGAGCCTTGTATGGTTTCAAGATTTTCTTGTATTTCTCGTTGTACGGTCTGAGCGTTTCAATCACTCGTCCGTGCATCACGGTCGGAAGAGACGCTTTCTCCCAAACAAGTTCAACATCAACGCAAACTTTTTTTGATACTTCGGCGAATGGTGGATATTTGTTATTCTTCGTTGTCAGCTGTTGTCTTGTATGGATGTAAGCCTTCATAACATCAGCGTAGGTGGGAAGAACATTTGTGGGTATCTCGCGTGGCGCGCCAAAAATCACACATGCCGCCTTCTCCCTCGTAATAATTTCCATTCTGAAAAAAAAAAACAATTATTATAAATTGTAAGCAATGTAAGACTATTAAAGAATTTCTGCAAGAAAAAGAAATATCAAATTAATACTGTCACACTCACTTGTCAAACACCTATAAACAGATATCAATATGTAATTAACTTACTTTTAATATCAAGTTTCACGAAAAAATGATAACAGCACAAATAACCTTCAATTCTCACTGCCACATGCACTGAGCTTGGCGGAGCAGCCGCGCTTTGCATATTACTCACTCTCCCCCCACTCCCAATCTCCCATCCCCTCTGACTCGGACTGCATATGTTATCGCACCAAATCACTACCATCACTGAAACTAGCATTAATCAATGTATGGTTAACTAAACTCTTTCTTATCTCACTTACTCACATCAGCTCTAATAATTTGGCCACCCTCTGTAATTGCCATTAATTTACATTCCACACATGTTGTAATCTTAAATGTCAACCTCAAGTATGCAATAACACAGTCTACAGCCAAACTAAGCTGTTAATTATTTGCATAAACATGGATGAAAGACCAGCATCTTGGATGACTCCTGATGGGCAAAGCGATCGTTAAAACATGAAATATGCCATATATTAAAATCGCTGGTGGTCAATCAAGCAATGCTTCAATTGTATTATAATTTCACATGCTTGTTTCTAAAGCCCATTGACAACTTTTCCACACTCAAGTAAATTAAAAATCCAAAAATGATATTTTCACTCCACCTTATTGGCCATGTCACTAAGGAAAGGTTTTAGTTCAAGAACACGCTGAATCATCAAGTATGTACTACCCCACCAAGTTGCTTGATCCAAAATTGCCCCTTTTCCAGCACGTTGCTTCAGTATAGCATCTAGTTTTGGTGTTCTAGCAGCCACCACAATGTTTCACAACTTGCCAATAAGACTGGCTGCATGTTTTTCTCTCAAGCCATCACGAATTGCCAGTTGTAGCGTATGGACACCACAGCGCATGTGATGGATCTTGGAGAGCCTTGCAACAGCATCCACAAATTTGTCTAAAGTATCACCACCATTGTCTGAAACTTCAAGATCATCTACCACTTCATCTTTGTTCAGCTTCTTGAAGGTGCTCATGATGTTGGTGGCATTGTCAGTCATGATCGATAAGACTTGTTCTTTACCAATGTCAAACTATTCCAGAACGTCCATCACTAGTTGTTGGAGATAGTCACTTGTGTGTTGGGCTTCAGTGTCCCTTAATGCCAGTATGCGTGTGACCACTTTTCTATCATCCACGAATTGAACGTTGATCGCAAAGTAATTCTCTCTCTGGTGTGTGCAGGCATCCATCTTCAGAAAGAAGAAATTCCTTGAGCGCATGCTTCTGCTTTTTTGCCTCCTCCAGTACCAGGCTTCAAATACTGTTCCTTTCTAACGAAACACCAAGTTTACAAGCCATTTCCCTGTTCAAACACAAAAGCTGGGGTAGAGAACAAGCTCAGAGGGACAGCATTCTTAACCACCATTTCAATGATGCAGCTCTTGAATTTATTTGCTGTCATGGACACAGTAACCTTTCCACTCTCAAAATACTTGGTAATGAAAGCTTGATGATTTGAAGAACTTGGGCCAGGAGCATCATCATCATCATCCTTCTTACTTTTGGCATCCTTTTCAGTAACAATCTTCAACACCTTGGGATGATGGCATTGTCGATGATGCTTTAGATTCGATGCTCTGCTTGGGGCACTGGTTCCTTCACCCGAGTAAGCGCTAATTTTGGCACCACAGGTTTCCTCCTCATCATCTTTGGTCACTTGGCACAAGGAAAACTTTCCATCGTCAGTGATTGAGAAATATTAAGAAACCGCAGATTTTGGCTTTGATTGCTGCGCCATCACAAAGATTGTTGATAGTGATGTGTTTCTGAGAAAGAAAAATATAAAATGAGGGAAAGTAAATTTATGCTGAGAGCTTTAATACATAGTACAAAATGAAGAAATTCATCTGAGCTGCTATGTCTAGTGAATATAGCTGTAATGTCTAACAGTGCATGTGCATATATATATATATATATATATATATATATATATATATATATATAATATATATATATATATATATATATATAGGGATGAATTTCACAATTAAGCATGTGAAATGAATGAATGCTGCAAACCCACAAGGAAAAAAAAAATGATTCCAAGGTCTTTCGTGTATTCAGAGCTACACCTCATCAGGGAATCATTCCTTGATGAGGTGTAGCTCTGAATACATGAAAGGCCTTGGAATCATTTTTCTTCTTCCTTGTGGGTTTGCAGCATATATATATATATAATGTGTGTGTGTGTGTGTGTGTTAATAGTTTACTAAATAAATTACACACACATCAATAATATTACTGTATATATTATAAATATACTTTTAAGAGCTCTGTAGATGTGAAATTATGCTAAATATGTCCAAATGTATACAGAAATTTTCCGTTACAAACTTTTACCTTCTAGTAACTTTGTGTCTAATTGGATATGAACTATGCATAAACTCCTATACAAATTATATAAGCAGTCTTAGATAAAAAGTAACCTGGTAAAATGCTTCTTTATAATCAGAAGAAGAAAACAAAACCTAAACAGACATTATATTGTTAAAGAAAACCTTAGAAAATATGTAAACATTTACCGGAAAGAAAAATGGCTTCTGCACATGCCACACTTCAAATTGCTAGTGACATCATCAATCACGCACCATCTATTGAGCAAAATAAAAATGGCCTAATGTGTACATCTGGATACAAAGTTATGAAAGAGATGCATTTTTTCTCACTGAAGTAGTATTAGGATTTTGGTAGGTAAAAAAAAAATTTAAGTTAATGTGTCCAATTGGTCTGAAAATACAACAAAGGGTTAAAAAGACATTTTAATCAGGTGGATGTTCTGAGAAAATGTGTGGAGTTTCATGCCTAGAAAATTCTGAGAAACCATGTGCAATTGAAAATTTCAAGGAAATGCATGTAGTTTTAAGATTTTGAGTCAGAGTTCGGGGATTTGCACCAACTCAACTCCGACTCCCAACTCCGACTCCACAACCCTGGAATGGTAATGGTGTTGTGGGTTAGTTGCTGCTGCTGCCATGAATTGTGTTCCCCTCATGTCTAAATGTTCCCAAACTTTCAGTATTTTTGTTTCTGTGTGCAGGTGTTCTATTGGTGGTGTTTGAGTGAATCCTGTAATGATACAAAGTGCATTGTTTTGTATTGTCTGTAAGGTGTTTATGTGTGTGTTTGATATAATGGGTGCCCAGCATGGGCTAGCGTAGTCCATAACTGAGCGAATATATTTGTATATAAGTGTTGTTGTTTCCTGCTGGTGTCCAAAGTTTGCTCCTTTTAGTACCCTAAGCGTGTTAAGTCTTGATGTACATTTGTTTTTAATGTCCTGAATGTGGTTTTCAAAAGATAATGATGTGTTGTATATAGTGATGTGAGGTGAGAATATTCTCATTCTCCAAGAATATTCTGAGAATAATATTTGCTGAGAATATTTGAGAATTTTCTTTTTTCTTAGTTTTAAAACATTTTTAGATTGTTTTGCAGCTTTTTAGAGTAATCAGAGTAAGTACCAGGGTAACCAATAATTAATTTCTATATAGTTTTGAAAAAATCAAATAAATAAAAAAAAATTTGTTTTTCATAAAAAAGCTATTATACTGAAAAACTGAAATTGAACACTTAATTACAAGGGATATTTTTTATTTGTTTCTAAACTGTTTTGTATTATATATTTTATTAATTTCCATATAATTTTGAAAAAAATCAAATAAATAAAAAATATTTTTTCATAAAAATCATAATTTTTTTTTATTTATTAGCTATTATACTGAAAAACTGAAATTGAGTACTTCATTACAAGGGATATTTTTTCTTTCTAAACTGTTGTGTGAGATATATTTTATTAATTTCTATATATAATTTTGAAAAAAATCAAATGATTAAAAAAAATCATGATTGTTTCATAAAAAAGCTATTATACTGAAAAACTGAAAATGAACACTTAATTATTACAAGGGATATTTTTATTTGTTTCTAAAGTGTTTTGTCTGATATATTTCATTAATTTCTATATAATTTTGAAAAATCAAAAAATCAAAAAAAAAAAATCGATTGATTAAATCATTTTGATTTAATCACTGCCATCCCTGGTAAATACTGTAGCTACTTTGAATCGAAATAGTCTTTATACAATGATTCAATAAATTTTTTGCATTAATTAATTTACAAGGAAACCCCAATTATTGCGGTTTACAATTTGATACCAAAAAACTGATTATTGCGCTAATAATTCGAGTTATTGTGGTATTTTTGCGCCAACCAAAAATTTACAGACGCTATGTACGTTCGTATGTACGTATATACAGGCTGAATTCAAGCAAGCTTCAGTATCGCACTGCTGCCTCCATAGTGTGCACATCATTTCGCTGCTTATTCTGTGTTATTTTATTGACAAGACTCCCCTGATATAAAATGAGTTCTAAAAGAAATAGTAAAGCTACAACTGAAAGTGCTAAAAAGAAGCGTAAGGTTATTGGTTTAGAAGAAAAATTAACCATAATTAATAAACATGAAGCTGGTGCAACAAAAGCTAAAATAATCGAGACCATGTGATAAGTGAATCGACTGTGCGGCATATTAATTATACAGCACTCGAAACAATATAAGGAACAAGGACAAAGTGCTTCTACTTCTCCTGGTTTACAAACGACAAGAAATGGAAGCATTCTTATGATTGAAATGCAGCGTCTGTTATCAATATGGATAGAAGATTGCAACCAAAAGCAAATTCCTTTAAGTCAAATGACTATAAAAACAAAAGCCTTGAGTCTGTATGAAACAGTGAAAAGAAAACATGCAGAAGAAAATGAAAAAGAAGGGGACACTAAAGAAACATTTAGTGCAAGTTCTGGATGGTTTGATCGATAAAAAAAGCGATCAGGCATTCATAATGTTCATATATTAGGTGAAAGTGCAAGTGCTGATGAAAATGCAGCAGCAAATTATCCAGCTGAATTGAAAAAAATTATTGAAGATGGGGGTTACACTGATGAACAAATTTTCAATGTGGACAAAGCTGGTTTATTTTGGAAAAAAAATGCCCAATAAAACTTATTTGGCAAAGAAAGAAAAATCTCAACCTGGTTTCAAAGTTGCAAAGGATCGATTGACACTTCTATTGGGTGGTAATGCTTCCGGCGATCTAAAATTAAAACCAATGCTGATCTATCGATCAGAGAACCCCCGCGCTCTTAACACGTTGACTGCCATGCCCATTTCGAGAAAAATTCCCACGGCACCAACATTTTATTTTTGCATAAACAAATTCACTGCATCAGCAGTAGATGTTTGGTACCAGTTGTACTCATTTCTGAAATCAGATTAGGTAGATAGAGGGATTTTTATATTATTTCATATTTGTTACTCGTGAGCCACGTATAACACAATGTTAACATGTGTAATACGCTTGAGCTTTGAAGCCATCTCACAGGCCATGTATAACACGTGTGTAATTTCAGATATCATTTTATTTCAGATATCATTACCTATTTGTATTTGTAATAAAAGAAAAGAAAGATGGGTTCCACGTCCAACTGGGTCCACGTCCCGGAACCTGAGGTAAAAGCTAAATGTTGGGCAACACAATCTAAATTCAAACAATAATGAAAAGTATATTACCTTCCAGTGAGTGCCACAGTTTTTTTTTTTGGTCACGCTTGGGGCCACGCTTTTTAAAGCCATAGAATAATCCATTGAGTGTATAACAAATGAGCAATACGCAGCGCTTTCAGCATGATTTGGTGTATAACACCTGTGTTATACTGGCGCCTTCAGAACAGTGACTGTATTACATACATATAATACATGGCGGTGAACGTGTTAAAGGTTATAGTAAACATTCACTACCAGTATTTTGGAGATCGAATAAAAAAGCTTGGGTGACAAAATTGCTATTTGAAGAATGGTTTACAAACTGTTTCTGTCCTGAGGTTAAAAATATTGTCGCAAAATCTTGATTTTAAAGTTTTGTTAATTTTAGATAATGCTCTGGGTCACCCAACAGCACTAGGTGATTTGTGTCAAAATGTGAAAGTCATACTTTTACTGCCCAGTACGACTTCATTATTGCAGCCTATGGACCAAGGGGTGATTTCTACATTCAAGGCATATGACTTACATAAGACTTTTAGCCAGGCAATTGAAAAAACAACCGGAGAAAAAGCAATGACTTTACTAGAATTTTGGAAGAATTTTAGCATAAAAAATGCTGTTGAAAACATTAATGAAGCGTGGCGTGAAGTTACAGCAAGTAACATGAGAGCTGTTTGGCAAAATATTATTCCTCATTGCGCAAGTGATTTCCAAGGGTTCGAGGCTAAAGTGAATGGTACCATAGAAGAAATTACGCAACTTGGATTAGACCTAGGATTAACAGAAATAGATAATGGAAGTGTTCAAGAATTGCTCCAGTCTCATGATAATGACCTTAATGATGAAGACCTTATTAATCTAGAACAAGAGCAGGCGTATGATGTTCAGGATGGCGACGCTGAAGAAAATTAAATTGAAACGGCAACAAAAGAATTCACGCTAAAAGAACTTGATGAAATGTTTCGTGATTGTGAATCTCTCAAGCAGAAAATAATGGATGGAGATCCTAATGTCGAGTGTGCAATGAAGGTGCGCCGAGAAATAGAAAATTCAATTCGCTGTTATAGAGTAATGTACCAAGAGAAGAAGAAAAATTTGAAGCAAACAAATCTCCTAAAATATTTTGCCAAAAAATAAAACATTTCATGCATTTTTTGTACACATGCTGGATTGCTGGTGCACTGCAATAAACTTTTAAAACTAAAAACTGCATTTCATTTATTACCTTTATTTAAATACGTACATGAATAAATACCTGATGTAAAAAATTGATAATTAAAGTTTTAGTTATCATTTTGGAAATTTTGGCAACAATAACCTATTTCCCATAGGTTATGGTTCCTGATTATTGCGGTTTTTTCCTGGCAGCATTAACCGCAATAATCAGGGTTTCCCTATATTTATTTCTTCACTCATCCTATCATTCACTTCTGACTTAGAGTTTCTCCATTTTGACACAAACTGAAGTTAAGTTGTATCGGAATAGTTGAAAAACCCCTCAGATATTCTAAAAAAAGATTCTCAAAAATTCTCGGTTCAGAGAATATTCTCAAGAAAATTCTCGAGAATATTCTCTAAAAGATTATTCTTGAGAATTTTACAACATTAGTTGTATGTGACCCCAAGTATTTTAGTCCTGTGAGTGTGGGGAATGTTGTTGTTGTTTAGTGTAAGCTGTGGAGTCTGCTGTTCTTTTGTGTTGCTTGTAAGCAAGGTGATGGTTGATTTTGTGGGTGCTACTTTGAGTCTATTGTGTGTGAGCCAGTCTTGTATACTGTTTATGTATGTTTGTAGGTTATTTGTAGCAGTGTCATTGTTGTTGAGGGTGGATGTTAGTGATATGTCATCTGCATATGATGATAAGGTAAGCTTGTTATCTATGGGTGTTGGAATGTCATGCATGTATAACTTGAACAGTGTTGGTGAGAGAACAGAACCTTGAGGGACCCTGTTTGGAAAAAACTTGTTTTTGGATGACTTGCCATTAAATGTGACATGCTGAGTATTTGTTTATGAGAGGGAAGTGTGGGATAGCATCAAATGCTTTACTAATGTCTATTGTTGCTAATAGTGTACATTGAGCTAGTCATCTGGAGTTGATGCCATCTATGATGTGCTGCGTGAGGTTAGTGAGTAATGTCATGGTTGAGTAGTGAGGTCTGAATCCATGTTGAGCAAGCAATAGTGGTATGTGTGGGTTGGTGATTTGTAAGATTAGTCTTTCTGTTACTTTGGAAGGTGTGCATAGTAAAGTAATGGGTCTATGGGAAGCTGATTCTGTTGGATTTTTGTTTGGTTTGAGTAGTACAGGGTGGGCGGAAAGTAGCTCCCTATTTTGGATTGGTAAAAAAATACGTATATTATTCATTTATTTCAGAAAAAATAATATCAAAAGGTAGGCATACATGGTAGGTTTTCTCTAAAATTCAATGTGAGCTCCAACTCTTTCCACCAGCTTCTGGAGCCGCCCAGGAATGGCGTCCACTGACTTTAGCAGGAACTCCGGCAGGATGGAGGACATGACTTCCCGAATTCGGTCCTCCAGTTCTTCCCATGTCCTTGGTTTGGTGCGGTAGACTTCTTCCTTTACCCACCCCCAAAGAAAGAAGTCGCACGGTTACCGCTGAAAAACGGAAGAATCGGTTCAGTGTAACGGTGTGGTGTGGTATGACCTCAGATCAGGTTGTGGGCCCGTTCCTTCTGCGCAACACCATGAATGCTGAGCGGTACCTTGCTATGTTGCGAAACGAGGTCTGGCCGGTTGTCAGCACATGGGAGAACATCGATCTGATATTTATGCAAGATGGCGCCCCTCCGCACTTCGCTCTTATTGTCCATGAGTGGCTGGATTCCCACTTCCCTGGGCGTTGGATGGGTCGTCGTGGTCCACATCAATGGCCAGCCAGGAGCCCCGACTTGACACCGTGCGACTTCTTTCTTTGGGGGTGGGTAAAGGAAGAAGTCTACCGCACCAAACCGAGGACATTGGAAGAACTGGAGGACCGAATTCGGGAAGTCATGTCCTCCATCCCGCCGGAGTTCCTGCTAAAGTCAGTGGACGCCATTCCTGGGCGGCTCCAGAAGCTGTTGGAAAGAGTTGGAGCCCACATTGAATTTTAGAGAAAACCTACCATGTATGCCTACCTTTCATTATTATTTCTTCTGAAATAAATGGATAATATACGTATTTTTTTACCAATCCAAAATAGGGAGCTACTTTCCGCCCACCCTGTATAATAATTTTACCTTGTTTCCATATGTCAGAATAATAGTGTTGGTATGAATATGTGCTGATATTTGTGAGAGCTAGTATTCCCTGTGGGCCCAAGTGTTTAAGGTATATGTTAGATATGTTGTCTGGTCCAGTAGCCTTCAAATTCTTATTGTTTTTGATGATCTTGGTGGTCTGGTCTGTATTGAAGGGTGTAATGGTTGTGTTGAGTCTGTAAGTTTTCTTGTGTCTGACTGACTGTCTCTCTGTGTGTTTCTGGTTGTTGTCTCTGTTTAAGTGACTTATTTTTGCGTAGTGATTAACTAGAATGTTAGCTTGTGTATATGTTGGGATATTATTTTGGCTGTGACAAATAGCCGCATGTGAGGTGTGAATGCCACTGTTAGAGTGGGTAATGTTGTTTATAGTCTTGTATAGGCTGGATGTATCTGGAGTGGTTTAGTGTTGTTATGAATTCCCTAAATGTTTTTGTTTTTCTTTGAGTTTGTTGTTTATTTCTGTGTTGAGCTGTTGTATCTGCTGTTTTATGGCTTTTGTGTGTTATGTTTGAGGTTGTTACGTTGCCTTATGAGGTGGGCTATTCATCTAGTGTAATTTGGGTTGTATTTCCTAATGTTGCCCTTGGGTATGTATTTGTTTGCATTATTGATGATTTGATTAAATGTCTTGAGTGTTGTATTGATGTTTATGATGGGTGTGCTGTTTAATGTGGTGAATTGTTCCTCAGTCTGTATTTTGAACTGTTCCCAATCAGCTTTCTTGTAATTTCTGTAAGTGTGCCTAAGGCTGTTGGGGCAGTGTAGAACGTGTTGTAATGATGATGGGCAGGTGGTCTGATGACAGGTGTTTTTCTGTTCCTCTGTGTGTGTGTGTGTGGCTAGTGAGGGGGAACAGAACATTATGTCTGGGGAGGAGTTTGAGTGTCCTGCTTGATGTGGTATGTGTGTATGTTCTTCTGTATTGTTAAGAATGAAGAGGCTGTTCAGTTGTGTGGCTATGTTGGTGCCTCTGGTGTTGCTTTGGTTGTGCAGGTACCAACTAATGTCTTTAGCATTGAAGTCTCCTCCGAAGATGACATTAGTGAGAGAGGCCAGATTGTGTAACTGTGGATTGTAATTGGCTGGCACCTGAAGTGAACTATCTGGTAGGATGTAAATGTTGATTAGTGTGGTGTGTTTTGTGCATGTTTTAATGTTAACTGCCTGTATTTCTATCATATTATCTGCTTGGATTGTGTTTGTAATGTTTTGGGTGGCATCAGTGTAGCTAATGCTTTTATGTATGTAAGTGATGAGTCCACCCCTGTGACCCCCAGTACGATCTTGACTGATTCCATCAGTGAATGTGTCCTTTTTTTCAAGGCCTCACCCAGAAGAAGATGGGGGTTATTGAAAAAGTTCATTGAGCACCTCAGTAACAGCTCTTTAAAACAGAAACTGAAAAGCCTTTGCAAAACAAGGTGTGGCACACACACACACACCCCTTGTTATGAAGCCCAATATGAACTATTTGGGGCTGTATGTGTATGTTTGTGTCTTCAATCTATCATTTTACTGCCCATCTTTGAGCAGGTTTACCAGGGAGAGGATTGGTTGTGGATAGAGAAACACGGGTAAAATCATAAGGGCTGTTGCATATGCTTCAATCTTTTGCCTTTTTTACTGCATTTCTTATCACATAGAATTTACTGGAGGCCATCAAAAAACTTGCCACTAAATTTCAGAAGTTATGTGGACATTTATCATGCTTACTTGACAAATGATGACTCCTAGACAGAATTCAGCATTTCAGAGAAAACATAGAGATCAATGAATTAATGACATTTACCAAGATTCTTTTGTACTGAGTGAGAAAGTTGGAGGAACTGTGACCATGCCACTTTAGCCCTGTTCAAAAATCAACTTTTTCTTATTTTCATAGGTTTCTGTACTTTTTCCCATGCTTTTTGACCTGAAAAGGCCGAAAATCACAACCATTTTGACCTAGGTTGTTGGGAAGCATTGCCGCATGGAGCTTTAAGTTTTCTGCCTTGAAATCAGCCAAAAGCACCAGTTCCGGGGTCCCTTGAATCATGTTTTGCACTATAACTTTTTATCTAAACAAGATAGAGCAACAAAATAGGCACCAAATTAAAGTGTTTTTAATGCTCTTTCTAACTTATACAATTATGATAGTCTTGGAACAAGAAATGGCACATTGGTACATACAAAGATTTCAGAAATATCACAAAATTTGTTTTCTCACACTCAAGGCAGACAAGGCGCCTTATTCATGACACAAATTTGAGATTAACATTTTGTCACAAGTCTAATCGATCAAGAAGTGAAAGCATTACATGATGATTAATTTCATAATGACATTTACACAGTCAGTTGTTGAGAGTGTTTCTTGAAGCTGTCAAAGTGGCGTCTGTTGAACTCCACAGCTTGAAGGAGATAGTCCCTTTGCTTGGCATCTGTTGTTATGACATTTGCAAAGTCGCTCATCATCTTGACACCACGTTCAGCAATGTCATTCACTGCTTTCAGATTCTTAACATAGTCCAACGCTTTCTGTAGTCCTCATTCTGTGGCCAAGACTTGACAGGTTCCAGAAGCCACTCGGATCCAATGTTCAGTGTGTCCAGCAGGAAATGTGATTCTGGGCCAATGAGATCAACCAGGGTGGTCTTAGCTGTGACTCTGGAATAGAGGCTTTCCTGTTCTGAAGCTGTCTGGCTTCTCAGTGGCATGTAACTGGGCAGCAATGTCGTGCTTCAATGTGTCACTAAATCTACTGCTGAACAGGGCAAATGGCACGACTTCCTGCATCAGGTACCATTTGTGGTTTTCCATCTTAAGTACTGCATCAGCAAGCTCTGGGTCAGTTTTCTTGTACTTCAACATGTCCTGGATTAGACTTAGATCATTCTTGGAGTATTTCTTCACTGTTCTTCTTCTTTTCCTTCAGCCATTTGCTGTTGATAGCCAGCATCTTTGGGTTTTCCTTGGACAAGTCCGTCCAAACATCCTTCAGATGCTCAAACCAGGGATTATCTGGCCCCTTCACCTTCCCAAACAGCTTCTCCCAAACTGCTCCTACTAGGATTTCCAGGATGTGATGTCGACAGGCCAGATAAAACACCTTTTTTTTTTTCAGCATTTTCTGTAGCAGTTTGGCAGCTCCTCTGTGAACTCCACTGTTACTGGATGTAGCTAGTGTCAAAAACAAGGGCAGTAACATTATCCGTAAGTTCCCATGTCTCCAGTAAATCCATTGAAGCCTCAGCCTGAGCTGTGCCAGAAGAATTGTCGATGACAGGTACTCCCAATAACTTTCCTTCAGTGTATGAAGGTGGACCAGACACTAGCACAGCTAAAGTCTCTGAGGTACTTCCAGGTTCACTGCCCAAGACATCTTTGAGCAACTTTCCATCCCAGTGTAAGGCAGCGTACTGTGGGGTTTTTTCACAAAACTTGGACATGTGACTCTGGCTGATATTATACTTGGACAGCATTCTGTTGCGACGTGTTGTTGAGGTTGAGATGACGAAGTTATCCAGATCAGCCCCTCCAGCTTTCAAGGTGGCAGAAACCATGGCAGTAACTTGATTGTCTGATAAACCAAGACGATCAGCTGTATTGCAGATGACATCACATTCCATGACCTTCCTTGGAAACGTCAAAGTCACACTAGTCACAGTGTCTTGATGGTGAGAACATCCAGGACGAGGCTGATGGTAATCCATGTCCTCTGTGTTAGCGTCGTTGTCAGTTGAGTCACCCCAGGTAATGTCATCCACATGAACAACTGCCTCTTGTTCTGCTGCAGCTGTAAAATAGTACAACATGTTAAGACAGTAATTGTTAAGTACATGCTAAATATCGCAATGGAGTAAAACTTAAAACTTTTGTAACGTTCAAAGTAATTAGTTTTACCTTGTTCTTGTCTATACTGCAGTCTTTCATTCCTCGCTGCTTGCTGCAGGGATCTTGTCTCAGAAATCTTGTCATGACCAGACATATGACCTTTCCTCTCAGTCTTTTGGTCTTCGTAGAACCTGATATCCTCATCTTTCTTCTTTCTGGATAACAGTCTGTTGTTCTGTATTTCCTGGATTGCATCTGGAGCTCCTATATCGAACAGGCTGTCTAATTCCAGCACAAATGCTCCTCTTTTTCCTCCAGGGTTACTTGCTCTTCCTTTGCTTTTCACCAGAGCACGATGTTTCTCATGTAGTTTCATGAAGAGCTTCATTGCGTTGTACTTGGTCATTGTCTTGATCCTAGCCATCTGCCAGAATGGGATGATAGATTCAACTGTTTCATATGCAAGGTCTTGAACCATGGGCCTCCCTGCATTTCCGATAAATTCTGAAGATTAAGGAATACTGGAATGCCTGTCTGTTGGTGGGATGCTGGGAACCATTGATAAAAGCTGAAGGGTATCCAACCAGGAAAGTTTCAGTGAGAGATCTGGTAGATGGCCCAGTTGACACCTGCCTGTGGACAGTACGTGGAGGTTCTGAGATATCAACTGTGCGCCCACGGAGCTCCCTCAGCTCCTTGCTTAATGCCATTGTGAAGTTGTAACTTGTAGATGGTTTTCTAGATTCTGATTGAGTTTCTGTTGTTTCCTGAAAAATGATAGATAATTATTATTATTATTATTATTATTATTTTATTTATTATTTTATTATTATTATTATTTATTAATTTTATGCTCTTTCATTTGATACCTAATTTGTTGCTCTATCTTGTTTAGATCAAAAGTTAAAGTGCAAAACATAATTCAAGGGACCCCGGAATTGGCGCTTTGGCCGATTTCAAGGCAGAAAATTTAAAGCTCCATGCGGCAATGCTTCCCAACATCCTAGGTCAAAATAGTTGTGATTTTCGGCTTTTTCAGGTCAAAAAGCATGGGAAAATGTACAGAAACCTATGAAAATAAGAAAAAGTTGATTTTTGAACAGGCCTAATGCCACTTATTGTGGGCAGGCAACAATTCAGGGAGAATGCACCTGCTGAGACCCTCTTGAGTTATTATTTGAAGAATGTCCAGGTCCGTATTTTAGTCTAAAATACCATTTGATTGTCCTGAACATGGAACCTGTTCTGACATTTTTGCACTAGTTCCAGCAGTTGGATGATGAGTTTTCTGAAAGTTGCTCGAAGCTCAACTTCTGGAGAGAGGATGTGCCCACACCCTCTTCACTGAAAAATGAAATGGAGGGGAGACATAAATAGAATGCAATTGTTGATGGTGAGGCACCAAGGAATCTTATCAAATGCCTTTATGCAGCAGACAGATTTATTTCCAAATAAATAATAGGGTGCTCATTACCTTTAGGAAGCGCTGGCACTGAGCATTCCTTTTCCCATCTCAGGAGAACCAAGATTATCTTTGAAGTAGAATGGGTGAAGAGCATCTCTCTGCCTTGTGTTTAATGAATATCTATTATGATATTGATATTGGGGCAGTTTTGAGAGTTTACAAGGAATAGAAGGTGTATGTAACTGGATAAAATTCTGTTTGATTCATAATAATAATAATAATAATAAAGGTCACCTGAAATAATTTTTCTTTATCTAGAGGAGAATGTGACCCTAAATTTATACTTTTCATAAGTTGTTGCTGTCAAGTATACTGTCACTTTCTTAGCTGGTAGTAAATCGTGTTCAACTGATTTTAAGCTGTTTTACTACTAAATTTTTTAATTTGTAGGAAATATGCAGTTGACTCCATTATCCACGCATATCAGTTCCTAGAGGTGTGTGGATAGTTGAAAAATGTGGATACTTAACATTTACTTAGAGAGTGGCCATTTTCTGGTCATATTTCATAGTATTTTTATAGATTTATACTCTAATATTGTATTTTTTTTATTTTATTGTAGTAGGGTATAGAATAAGGCTAAATAAAAGTTCAATATTGTATTTTATTGTGTCACCCAGACTCCTTACTCATTCGTCAGCCCAGACTCCTTACTCATTCGTCAGCCCAGACTCCTTACTCATTCGTCAGCCCAGACTCCTTACTCATTCGTCAGCCCAGACTCCTTACTCATTCGTCAGCCCAGACTCCTTACTCATTCGTCAGCCCAGACTCCTTACTCATTCGTCAGCCCAGACTCCTTACTCATTCGTCAGCCCAGACTCCTTGCGCATTCGTCAGTCCAGACTCCTTGCGCATTCGTCAGTCCAGACTCCTTACGCATTCGTCAGCCCAGACTCCTTGCGCATTCGTCAGCCCAGACTCCTTGCGCATTCGTCAGCCCAGACTCCTTGCGCATTCGTCAGCCCAGACTCCTTGCGCATTCGTCAGCCCAGACTCCTTGCGCATTCGTCAGCCCAGACTCCTTGCGCATTCGTCAGCCCAGACTCCTTGCGCATTCGTCAGCCCAGACTCCTTGCGCATTCGTCAGCCCAGACTCCTTGCGCATTCGTCAGCCCAGACTCCTTGCGCATTCGTCAGCCCAGACTCCTTGCGCATTCGTCAGCCCAGACTCCTTGCGCATTCGTCAGCCCAGACTCCTTGCGCATTCGTCAGCCCAGACTCCTTGCGCATTCGTCAGCCAGACTCCTTGCGCATTCGTCAGCCCAGACTCCTTGCGCATTCGTCAGCCCAGACTCCTTGCGCATTCGTCAGCCCAACTCCTTGCGCATTCCCTGGACTCTAATATTGTTTCTACTTTTGGATATTGCCAATAAATTTACTGTTGGAAAGTTCTGAATTTTGTGTGTGTGTGTTTATATTCACATTGTTATAGTTAAGTAACTGAATATTAGTGGTTTTTAGCGATTTAGAAGTTTTCATAGCATGCTGGCCTAATTTAATTTAAACTTGGGATGGTGATAAATGTTCACTATTTTAACTGGCACAATGTCATCACAGAAAGTGTTGTGTGCTAGGTACAGGGTTAATCGGTGGTGTATGGGTTTTAAAGATTACAACTGCAGTCCTATGGTGATTACCGAGAGATTGGTTTGCTTCTTTTATGAGTTAAGTGAAGAGATAGTTGATTTAAAACGTAGTGTATACAAGGTGACTGAAAGACTTGCAAAGCTTGATGAGGGCAGGGGTAGGCTTACAGTTGATGAAGGCTGAACCTGTACTAACATTGAAGGTGTTAGTAAGTTGAAGGGTGAGGTTAGGAACCTAGTTTCTAGTATAGGTAGCTTATTGGGAAGGTTAGACAGAGTTGAGGATGGGGTTAAGGTTGGTCTGGGATTAGTAGATGGGGAGGGATTTAGAGTAGTTAAGGGTAGAGCTAGACCACGTATGTTAGGTGATCGGAATCCCCCCCTATTGAGGTTTTGAACCCTGTCTCCCAGTTGGAGAGGGATGTGAATAAGGGGAAAACAATTTTAATTGGAGACTCTTGAGTGTGTCATTATGGATAAGGAGTTTGTTGAATGGAATCCAACCAAGAGGAGGAGGGTCTGTCTACCAGGGGCCAGAGTTGACAGAATTAGAGATGAAGTAGATAGGATTGATGTTGCCTCCTGTCCTGTTAGTGATGATGGTAGGGGGCAATAACTCATATAGGCCTGATACGAGAGTGCCTGACCTTTTGGAGAGATACAGGGGGTTAATTAGGTCCCTGAAGCTAAGGTCAGATAGGTCTTTAGTTCTAGATATTACCCCTAGGCATGGTTTAAATTTTAGGATTACGTCAAAAACAATATTTTTGAACACTAAACTAGAAGAGGTTTGTGCTCAGGAAAATGTACCCTTCTTAAAGCTGTGGTCAGAATTCAGTGATCCTAGCCTCTCTATAAAAGGTTGGGGGTGCATTTCAGTGAAATAGGGAATGCTAGGCTAGGTAGGTAGGTAGGTTAATTGATGAGAACATTCAAAAGCTGTATAGGTTGAAGCCCTCTTTTGAACATTGTGGGTCTGGGAAATGCTGGCCCAATGTGAAAAATAGTTTAAGATGCTGATCCGTGGTAAAAACTAATTTAAATGTCTTTTATTGTAACGCACGTAGTATTAGAAATAAATTGAATGAATTTGAGGTGATAATTTATTCTGGGAACTATGATATAGTTGATATAACTGAAATGTGGTTAAATGCCGTAACTCAGAACTTGTTGGGGGAACTTGATATAGTAGGTTTTAAACTTTCTTCCTAATGATAGGTTACATAGGATTGGTGGTGGCATTTTGTTGTATGTTCGTAATTCCCTTAGGGCTATCAAGGTTAAGATAGATTTTCCAGCAGCAATTAATGCAATATGTGTTGAAGTTAGGATGGGTAGTATTAGTTTTAATTTCATTGTTGTTTATAGACCTCCCATTCAACACCTTGATACTGATACTAGATTTTACACACTTAATAACTTTATTAATAATCAGGATAGTATAGTTGTTGGAGACTTTAACTGCCCTAATGTTAATTACAAGATTTTTGCTGGTAATGATGAGGGTTTGAGACTGAGAGTTCATGGAAGGTAATTTTTTACAACAGATGGTTACTGAACCAACACATGGTGACAATATTTTTGACATGGTGATGATGAATGATGAAGGTTTGGAAGTAGGTGAGAGTTTGGGATGTGATCATGAAATTATTAGGTTTAAGATATTGATAGAAAACAATAAGGATAGTAATATAATAGAAATTCCTGATTTTCGTCAGGTTAATTTTAAGTTTTGTGGATAGGATGAGAGTAGTGGACTGGGATAATTTATTTATGGGTGCCAGTAATAATGCAAATTTTCATTGGGAGGCGTTTAAAGAAAGTTTTTGAATATCAAAAGGGAATTTATTCTGCATAAGCCCAAGTGTGGACTAGGGAAATAGGCAAGTTCATAAATGAGCGTAACAGAGAGTATAGATTTAATAAGTGCAATGGCACGGTAGCTAACTTTAATAGATATATCAAGCTTAGATGTTAGGTTAAAAGATGTTAGGAATGTTAAGCATAATTTTGAGGTACTTGTAGCTGTGGATAGTAAACATAATCCAAAAACGTTTTTTGACTACGTCAATAACCGTAAGCTGATAAAAGATAACAGGCCCTCTAGTGGATGCTAATAGCATTTTGGTTTCCGATGCTTAGGCAATGGTAGGTATTTTTAACAACTTTTTTGTGACAGTTTTTACAGTTGAAGACTTAAGTAATGTTCCTGATGTGGACGATATCATTCCATTTAGTAGTGAGACTATTTTGAATGAAATAACTGCTTATGAGCATGAGATGGCGCATTATATCAATAAGGTAAAAATTAGCAAGGCTCCAGGTCCTGATGTGCTTTATCCTAGACATTTGAAAGATTTTATTGTAGGCCCCTTAACAAAAATTTTTAATAAGTCACTGGAAGTGGGGATTATTCCTGAAGATGCCCATTTTTATAAAAGGCGACTGCACAGTAGCTACCAATTATAGGCCTATTAGCTTAATGTCAATTGTCAGTAAACTTTTGGAATCCGTAATTAGGGATCATATCGCAAAGAAAGTCGTGATTTGATTAATAGTAGTCAGCATGGGTTTTGATGCCATAAATCTTGTGTAACTAATTTGTTAGTTTTATAACGAAATAGTGTACAAATATGATAGGCATAGAGCAGCTGTTGTTATTTATTTAGACTTTAAAAAAGCATTTGATACAGTTCCGCATAGAAGATTAATTGTGAAGCACATAGTATACATGGTCAGGTAGCTAGAGGAATGGCTTTGTGCCAGGAAACAGAGGGTCATTGTTAATGGTAAGGAATCAGGGTGGTTGGATGTACACTACCAGTCAAAAGTTTAAGTACACCTACTAATTTCCAATGTTTTGCTGCTTAGCTCATGACATAAACTTCAAATGTAAACTTAACAGGTACTAGAGATGAATTTGCTTACCTGCCTTTCATATTGTATGCTTCAGTGCATCTGCCCTATGCAGTGTGTTGTAACACAGAAGCTTCTTCAAAATAGCCTTCAAAATGTATTAATTTATGTCTGGCATGCAACCTAAAATTAATGCCATTAGCTTTGCACAAAGGTCCAAAAACATTTTAAAAGTCTTTACTGAGGTAGTGTGTTTCTTCAGGAGTATGTTAATACATGTGTTCAGTTATTAACATGTGCTGCAGGTCTTTACATATAAAATCCTTGCAGAGGAGCTAACTGTGTACTTTAAGGTATATTTCTGTGTTTCAAAAAGCAAAAATGGGTACCAAAGCTCAGTTAACAGTGGAAAAAAGAGTCTATTGTAACTTTGAGAAGTGAGGGCCAATCACTGAGGCAAATTGCAAAAAAAATTAAAAGTTTCTGTGAATGCGGTTGCTTGTGCCATTAAATGGTACGAAGAAACTGGTCAAAATAAGGATAGAAAAAGGTTAGGGTAACCAAGAACCACAACAGACTCAGAGGACAAGTATATCTGAGTCACCAGTCTGCACAACAGATGCCTTACAGCACCTGAAATCAAAGCCCAGCTGAACAACTCCAGAAGTACAACAGTTTCAACATTAACTGTTCAGAGAAGATTAAGAGAGGCAGGATTAAAAGGACAAATTGCAGCAAAGAAACCAATGCTGAGACTCCAGAACAAAAAGAAAAGGCTAGCCTGGGCTAAAAAACACCAAAAATGGACTGTTGAGCAATGGAAATTTGTCCTTTGGACTGATGAATCAAAGTTCAAAGTTTTTAGATCCAAACACAAAGTATTTGTGTGGTGCAGAGTTGGTGAAAGAATGAGACAGCAGTGTGTTGTGCCAACAGCGAAGCACGGTGGAGAAAGTGTGATGGTCTGGGGATGTTTTGCAGGGGAGCAAAGTCACTGGAATACTGAACTAATGTGGCTATCACAGCATTCAGCACCATGCCATCCTGTCTGGACTGCAACTAGTTGGCCAACAGTTCATAATGCAGCAAGACAATGATCCTAAACACTTCCAAGCTATGTAAAATTACCTGAAGCAGAAAGAATGGCAATGTCAGCTCACAGTTGTGGAATGGCCAGCACAGTCCCTGGATCTGAACCCCATCGAGCCCATCCAGTGCTCAGAAGCTCTGGGAACTCTTACAAGAGTGCTGGCAGCAGCTTTCACCAGACTATCTTTTTTCTCTTGTTGAGTGCATGCCTCAAATTTGTTCTGCTGTAATTGCTGCTAGAGGAGGCTATTTTGATGAATCTAAAATTTAGACTTTGCTTTTGGTAAATTGTCCTGGTTTGTTAAGTTCCCATGTTTGTACTTATGAATTTGTGTCATAATAACTTAGTTAATAAATAAAAAACTTTAAACAAAATTTGAAATTTATGAATATTTCAGGGTGTACTTAAACTTTTGACTGGTAGTGTAGGTAGCAGTGTCCCTCAGGGTTCAGTGTTTGGCCCATTGCTATTCATAATCTACATTAATGACATAGATGTAGGCTTGACCAGTAACGTGTCAAAATTTACAGATGATACTGAAATAGGTGGTAAAGTTCTTAATGTGGATGATAGAAATAGGCTCCAAGATGATGTAAATAGGATTATGGAGTGGATGGATAAGTGGCAGATGCAATTTAATGTAGACAAATGTAAAGTTTTGCATATAGGTTCTCGTAACAACAATTACACATACACAATGGATGATAGACAGTAAGCGAGCATTGATGTGGAAGTAGATTTAGGCATATTTGTCTCTAAGAATTTAAAAGTTAGGAACCAGTTCCTGGAGTCTTACGCAAAAGCTAATAGGATGTTAGGCTTCATAGCACGTAATTTCAAATTTAAATCAAAGAATATTATATTGCCCCTTTACAAGTCCCTAGTCAGGCCTCATTTACAATATGCTGTTCAGTTTTGGTGCCTGTATTTGTGTGAGGATATTGATAGGTTGGAAAGGGTTCAGCGTTGTGCCACGAAACTAATTCAGTCATTACGCAACAAGTCTTACAAAGCTAGGATTAAAGAGTTAGACTTGCATTCACTTGAAACTAGGAGATTAAGGGGGGGATTTATTGAAGTTTTCAAAGTCATTAATACAATCAATAATGTAAATTTTGACATTGTTCATTTTTGATAATAGCAATACTCATAATAACAGATTTAAATTACGTAGCAGACATTTCATTACTAACATCCCTAAAACTTTTTTACGTTTAAAGTAATTGATAAGTGGAATAATCTTCCTGCATCCATCGTGAACTCTACCAGTGTTAATATGCTTAAAAACCATTTAGATAGGCATTTTAAAGATATTAACGTCATTTAAAATATTAAAACAATTAGCAACAGGAGCTCTGGGGGTAATGGTCAAGGTTTGAGTCTGTTGATGATTAATGCCAGCGTGTGATATGCCAGCAATAAAATTATATTAAAAAAAAAATTAGACTAACAAATTTAGATGTACCTCAGTGTAAACTATCCCACTTTTTGTTATACTCTTCACTGTGTTTGCATGGTTTGTAAGTGTTCTTATTTTACTTCTTTTCATCTTTCACCCCATTCCTATTCTCTCCAACTATTTTTCCAACTTGTTGGCAGTGGCCAGTAGATGATGATGGTGAGTCTTTCCCTCTCTTTTTCTGAATGAATTTTAACCCACGAATGATAGGTTTTGCTCTTACTTAACCCCTTATTCTCTTCTTTTAACCCCTTACTCTCTCCTTTCTCTTGGGCTAACCTTAGAGTGGATCTTAGGGTCTTCATTAGCCTTAGCTTCTGTAGATATTTTTCCATTTCTGCTTCATCTTCATCATCATTTCCATCTTTGTTGGGTGGTGAGTTTGTTACCATGATAACGAAGGTCATCTTCAGCACCATGGTAATGATTTCTTTACCAATGAAGGTAGTCTTCAGCCAATTTTGTGTGGATAGTTGATGTTTGTGGATAGTCAAGAGTCAAGTGTAGTTCTAATAATAATCAATCAATTACTTTTTAATTGTCTCTTTGGCACTCCTGGGAAAAGTGCCATTTTATCAAGCCTTTGAACCCCTTCCATCTCAAAATCCTGGATCTGCCCCTGCATTAGTACTCCTCTTGCAGTACTGTGTGTAGCTAAGTAGCTGAGCTTTTTATTATTGTAGGGCCAGCAAGATCACTTGCATCACATAAGCCATTTTATTAAAAATGATCTTTGGTCTATAGACATCAAAGCCTCTCGGAGTAATAGATGAAGTGTGTATGGTAGTCTCATCTAGAGTTTCATTATGTGCAGGTCATTCCTGGTGATGGACTTCCAGACCAAATTTGTGGACCATGTATTGCAAAACTTGATGAAACAGTCGATTTTGTTGAAAAATGCATGAAAACACAGAACAGTCTGCAGCAAATTGTTGAAGGTAAAAGTAACAAATTACCTCTGCATGTACAGTAGAGTAGTGTCACAGTTTGAAATCAAACCTCTGCCATTATTTAATACACAACCATTAGTCATAAGATTCTTACAATCTGCCTATTTGTGGTGTCAGAAGTTGAATCACATGAATAGTACACTATTGTTGTAGGCCTATTTAATATAAGTTAATTGTTTAAATGTTTTCAGTTAGTGCAGCAGAAGCCAAGTCTATGGAAATTACTATAAAGTCAGAACCAGCAGAGGATTCTTCAGTATTAGTTGAAAATTTTGTTTTACCCATTCTGGGTGAAGAACCAGCAGAGGAAGGTGGAGAAGGTCAGTAAATGGTATTGGATTTGTGTTTAGTTTCATTGCTATGGTCCTTATTGTACATGTAATTTTCATCAAGTCAAAGTACAATTTGGACCTTCTTCATACACTTCCAGTTCAAATATTTCTAATCAAATTTATCCACTCGGTTTATTTGCAGTTTCATTATATGAGAGCTTCCAAAAGATTCTGAAAGCAAATTATAAGCAAATTAGATTAAAATCTCTCACTCACTCACTCACTCACTCACTCACTCACTCACTCACTCACTCACTCACTCACTCACTCACAGGCTTATATGTTTTTTAAGCTCCTGCCATGTAAATTTGAAGGGGGGTTATAGTGGATTGTACTTCTCTGCTCATCCATCAGCCAGTGACACTTTCATGCCTGCTCCATAAATTTTGAACCACTCGACATACATATATGCATGAAGCATCATAAATTTTCCATCACAAGACTGCGTTGTAAACAAGAATCAGGTGGTTCCTTCACCACAGGTCAAGGTCACAAGTATGGGTGGGGCATTGATATTGTTCCAGCTTTGTTCTCGTTTAATGAGTCATTCAAAGGAACAACTTAAATATACAATACCTTAAGATAATTTGTTTTGATAATTAGTTTAGCGTTTTTATCTTTGTCACTAATTGCAGGAAATGATGGTAACACATCACCAGGAGAATATAATGGAACAACAACAGAGTTTATTGATGTATCTCTGACTGAGGTTTGTATAAATTTATTTTTATTAATAATAAGTATAAGAAAAATGATATTGCAAAAGCCTGGACAAATGTGAAATTGGCATCCATAGACTCATTGATGTATTGGCTGATGATGCTTGATATGATCAATTGTATATTTCATTTTGACAAGAGTCAGAAATTTTAAGGATTTTAAAGTAATTACAAATGGGACAGCTTAGGTTTTTGATAATAGGAAGCTTTTTCATTATTATTCTTATTTTATGGATTGACTTTCAGTAAGGCCTTGCAAAAACTTAATTATTACGTGTATAATTGATTTCTAGCATGGACTTCAGTCAGTTTTTCTTAACTGTACATGCACGAGTTTGCCCCTCGGCATTAAATAGTGATTGGTTTGATATTTCCACTTCAAAAAGATTTAATCTTTCAACTTAAAAAGACTTTCAATGAAAACTTGTAGGGTTTTAACTTTGAGAAGAGTGAAAAAAGTAGAGACTAGTGCTTGCATAATACCAAAATTTTCAATACCGGTATTTGGAGGCAATTATGCTAATCCCGGTATTGATACCGGTATTATGAAAAAATAATTTATTTTGATTTATTATGGTGCCACCCTACCAACCCTCCCACAAGTCTGAGGGACTTGCAGTACTCACCATATTTACTATAAATTAATGACCCAACTCCAAATAGATGGCATTCTATTCGAAAAAGTTTATACAGTAAATTACTAAATTGTAATAAAAATATTATTTGAATTTTTTTTTAGCATATTATTATACAACTACTGGGGTAGATAGAAATTATTAGTATCTAAATATTTATTTCTTAGTTTGATTTTGAAAGTATGCTTTGAGGAAACAAAGAGCATCTAGGGATTGTTCAGATAGACTTGATCTCAGTTTCGTCAGAAATAGGCCTGCAGCAGAAAAGGCTCTTTCTGATTCTGCACTTGTAGGTTTAATTGAAAGCAGTGCCTTGTACAGCTTCTCTAAATTCTCACTTCTCTGTAAAGTAACTTCCAAGCTTTTAAATTCATTAGTAACATCAAAATCAATGGAATTTTTTTAGATGGCACTTTTCCTAGTTTGTCCATTTCTTGCATGTATTCACTCAGTAATGAATCTGCTTCCACTTCAGTCTTATCGGAGGACTAAATTGCCTAAATTTTACAATAGCAATTTTTGTCAATACCGAAAACCTATAATATCGGTATCGGTATTATTTGTACTTCTTCAATACTGGTATTAATACCGGTTTTAACCCCTAGTAGAGACTAGTGACATATTAGGTTGTACCATAGTCGAAGCTGGAATTAGACATCCCTAAAGATGTCCTCTTTAATCCCTTTTGTTTTACCCCTTTTCAGTTAGTCAGAAAGACAATAATTTTGGTAGTGTGTGTCATTTCTCTCACCTTATTTTTAGGTTGAATTCATAATTAGTTAGCTTTTATACAGCATTTGCGGTTTAGATCAGTCTCTGATCATTGTTTCCATAGTTTCATTATTATTATTATTATTATTATTATTATTATTATTATTATTATTATTATTATTATTATTATTAATTACACTGTACAACAAATTTTCGGTTCAGGAAAAAAACGGGAATAACATTCGGTCATTCTTAATATTTCGAGTGTGCTGATTCCAAATCTGAAAATAGTTTTTTTTTCTATCACGTCACGTTTTTTTTGTAATGACTACTTAAAATCTTCATACCAAAAAATAAGAATATATTGATAAACAGATAGGCTTTATCATATGGAACAGTTTAATTATTGCTCTACTTCAACGTATGTGCACAAAATTAACATAAAACTCGTATTATACTGTTTTCAACTCATTATTTGTATTTATGCTGGCGTTTGTGTGATGCTTCTGGTTGGTCACGCTTTAAATTCCAGCAGAAATCGGCCAGCATAGCAGGACTCCACTTCCCTTTGTATCGGCTCTCCATTGTGGCTATATCCTGGTGGAATCTCTCCCCGTGTTCGTCGCTAACAGCAGATGCGTTTTCCGGAAAGAATGAGAGATGTGAATGCAAAAAATGAATTTTCAATGACATCTTACATCCGAGACGTTGGTATGAGTTGATAAGTTGATCCACAAGTGCAGCATAGTTGTCGTATTTAGTCTTTCCTAGTAGACCGCTGCACACGTTTTTGAATGCAGGCTAGGCTGCCAACTCAACCTCATCCATCACCGCTTCAAAGTGTTTGTCTAGCATGAGTTGGCGAATTTGAGGGCCGACGAATATGCCTTCTTTAATCTTGGCATCACTTATTTTGGGAATTTTTCCTTTAGATATTTGAAGGCAGGCTTATCCTGTTTCAACGCCTTTGCAAATTGTTTCATCAGCCCTAGTTTTGTGAAGTGGCGGCAAGATAACCTTTTCCTTTCGTACTAGTGGTTCGTGAATAACATTGTGAGATCCAGGTGAGGAATTGTCTCGCGGCGGCCATACTGAGCGTGTGTAGTGTTCAGACCTTGCTCGGCTATCCCACTTGCATAGGAAACGCATGTATTTCGTATAGCCAGTTTGCAATCCATTGAGAATAGCCACAACCTTCAAATTTGCGCAGATAAGCCATTCATGTTCATTGTATTTTATTCAGTCCAGAATAAAAGCAACATTGTCATACGTTTCTCTCAAGACGACTGAATGAGCGATCGGAACAGAAGGCATTGTGTTCCCATTGTGTAGCAGTACACCCTTAACACTGTACAGAGATGCAACAATGAACAATCTCCACTGATTCGGTTCACAGCACAAACCCAGAGCATCGAACAGACCATGTATATCAATGCAATAACAAAGATTGTTCTTCATTGTGAAATATTCCTGCAAATTCAAGGAGCGCTTTCGGAATGCTGTAATTCGTACCTCTTCCGCCAGCAAATTCCATTCTTGTAGACGTGAGGCCAGCAGTTCACTTTGTTGCTTGATAAGTATTAAATCACGGGCCAAATCATTGAGTTCAGACTGCGTGATGAGATGTTCTTTCTTGGACTCGACTTGAGCTTCATAGCATTCGCTGTCTGATTCCGATTTGTCAGAGTCTGTGTTATCGGTCGGCATTTCAGCTGGAGGACGAGGGATGGGTATATCTGTAGAATGTTCCACAGGACGCATAGCAGAAGGAAGATTTGGGTAGACTATAGCCTTTTTCCCTTTTTGTTGCAACCTGTGATGTGAGACAATAGACATTGTTGACTACTTAAGATAGCATAATTGTGTAATACATTATGCAGAGCAGGATATGTTAAAATGTGCTAAAAACACCAAATTTGACGTATATTCAGAAAAATAAAAGATTCAAACCTGCGATGTTCGTTAAGCAGAAATAGCAATCATTTGAATGGTCCAGCGGCTCGCTCCATACCATTGGGATACCGAATCCCAGACCAGGACCGGTGCCTTTGAACCATGCAGATAACGATCTTGTACATCTCACACAGCAGATATGAGGCGCCCAGTGCTTGTCCTGATCACCAACTTTGCACGCGAAGTATAATTCATAAAGCTTTTTCACACGAGAAGTCAACTTCCTTTTATACTGTTTTAACGTTAATGTCCCACAAATATAACAAAAACTGTCTGGCGAATTTTTGCACTCTCTAGGCATTGCAGCATAACATCAATAAAAACCTGTAAAATAAGAAAATGATAGATCAATTTGCAATTTCACACAATATAGACGTTGTCGGTGAAATATACATAATTTGATAGCTGTTATTCAATAATACTCGCTTATAGCACCGATTTATGATAAAATATGGCTGACAATTTTGTTTTAAATGATTAATAAAAGAAATTTTTCATAAAATCAAAGTGGAAACACAGAGTCGAGCACCACCACCACAGCATATGCATGACTGAACAAAATGTAAAAGATACGTTCTGAGAACCACAGTGGTTCTCAAAATGATACAATGAAATAGGGTTATTTTCATAAAATCGGTGAGTGATACAAATAAATGAGTGTTATTTTCGCAATCTACGCGTATAATTAGCCATAAAAATGACGATCTCATTTCCGTTTTTTTTTTCACTGTTGTACAGTGTTATTAATAGGGCCCGGATGTTTAGGCACTGATAAACTACGAAATAGGCAGGTAAAAAGGCAAATTAAATGCAGAAAAAGGCACAAAAAAGGCATTTATTTTCTTACAATTCAAACAAAACATAACACATGAAATACAAAGAAAGAAAAATTGCACGGAAAAAAAAAAATGCTTTTATTGATTGCAATAAATGACAAGCATTTTTTTCAAATTTTATATTTAATTTTACAATTTTCGATGCACTGACAATGAATGACCATGTGTCGCGCAGGGTTCTACGACGAAACTACGGTTGCCAGTTAGGAAATAAATTCACAAATGTAGAACAATTAGCCCTTAAATTAGTCGCATTAAGAGTTATCGTAATTTCAATCGTATTTAGGCTAATGATAACATCATATGAGGGGTCGCGCGTCTTAAGGTACCTAAGCGCCACCACAGGCGAAAACGTGTTTTTGATGGATATCACTATTTTCACCCTTCCTCTATCGCGTGGAAGTATGGTTGAAAACCGTATGAAGCGAACTACTTTTTTCACCTCTATCGCCAGCCAAAAGTTCACCCAAAGTTCGGCATAATAAGAAAATAAAAAATATATATATATATAAAATATGAAAATCTATTCCAAAAACTCATCAACATCTTCATTAGCATACTTACTGTAGAACTCTAATTTAGCCAAAAATGAACGTTCTAGCTCAATTAATAACAGAGATACTATTGCCAGAATATTGCTGAACTTTGGAGGTGATTTCTGACGAATTTTAATTTTGGCGCTTAGGTACCTTAAGACGCGGGACCCCTCATATTTTAAAATCCTTTTTTAATTAATGAAAAATATGACAAAAATGGCTCTTTACCATGATATAGGCAGTTACCTTATAAATAGGCAGAAAAGGCATTTTATGGCATTTAGCCTAAACATCCGGGCTCTAATTATTAATATATATATAAAGTTTTTTCCTAAGGAGGAACCTATGAGGAATGATGGTAAAACCATAGGCTGTAGCAGTGAAAGTCCTGAAAATGACATGAAGGTAAGAAACTACTACACTTAGACCTAATCTAGATTCAGGTCTTCTTAATATCTTGTTAGTAATTGAGAGGTTTTTTGTACATTTAATTTCTTTTAAATATTGTTGAAACTTGAAACCTCATAGCTAATAGTTGTCCTGTGAGTAAAACGTAAAAAGATGCATTTCATAAGTGATTTATGATTGATTTCAATTGTAGTTTTCACATTAAATTTTTTATGTATGATCCATACAGGCCTTAATTAACATTTTTAATGCTAATGATTCCATTATACAGTTGTTTTCTTCTTACAGCCTGATCCTTTAAGATTATGAAAAGTGAAAACTTTGATACTACCTAAAGTTAGTCATTTTGTTTTTCATGAAATTAAAATAAAATTTATCTAAAGGGGAAGAAACTAAAAAAAAACAAAAAAAAGAGGCCAGCACACAGATGTTCTCAGTGCAACAAAGTTTACACTTTGAGAAGTAGCTTGAGGTCGCATATCGACAGAATTCATAAGGAAAGTATGGAAAAGTGAGTATCTGTAAATTACTATTTTACGTGTCAGTGGAATGTTTTTCTGTGTAAAAAGTTATTTTTATGTCAGGAATGACTATATGAAATGTCAAATTTTTGGCTTAGTATAAATCGGTAATCAAGCTGAATTCTACTTGATTTTTTAGTTTGGTATTTACATTTATCTGAATATTCTTTAAAATACGACAAAGTTAAGGATAAGTAATTGATTAGGAAGTGTATTTTTGTGCTGTAGTTGAATGAGTTGAGTAGTTTTTATTTGGGGAGTGAGTGAGATTGTGCATTAATTTTGGAGTGTGGGATAGGGTCTGTAATGTCGGCATGGGTGTTTGATGTATATACGTAGGTGTGGTGATGCATAAGGTGAAGACAAGAAAGCTGGAGAATGGCAGCTCTTGTATACAATACATTCTAATGATGGGCTACTATTTAAGTAACATTGGAGAGCGTAGTAGTCAGTGGATGATATTGCAGTTGAGAGAGTTTTAAGGATATCTTTGATATTTGATTGGTAAGAGTAACTTCAAACAACTTAAGCAGTCTGTGGGTACAGTAAAGGCTCTAATTCGGAAGAACGGTTTGAATGTAGATGCACTGTAAGGTTACCATGATGTTTCCACACTGTTGTAGGAATGAAACATCTTTGTTTGGCATGGTATTTTTCTTTCAGTAATATGTGAAGTCTGGTTTGTATAAATTGACCAAATGGAAGTTGAGTAAAGTAACTGAATGTGAGAACAGTTACATTTGTAATTGTATATTCATGCAGAACAAATGAATTATGATAAAATTGTGAAATTTTACACTGGTGAATGTGAGGGTGAGAGAACTTATAAACAAAATGGAAGGATGCAGTTGGTGAACATGTTTGGAGTTAATCTGAGTATGGCAGAAGAATTATCAAGAAACGAAGTGGAGTACGTTGGAAGTGACTAAATGATCTTGATTCACTTGATATATACAGTAACTGGAGGCACTATTGCAGTGTTTCCCACCCTGGGTGCCACGAAATCTTGTAAAAATGACAAAAACAAATAACTGAAAATTCAAAAGTTACTGAAGATACTCAAGTTTCAAAATGAAACAAAACATTCGCGAGTTAGTGCGGTCATACGGAAACATTATAGGTTCAGTTTGAAGTTAACTGGTGTTGAACTGGGGAAAGGGAGTGGGGAACTAGATGTTGAACAGTGAGAGACAAAAATCCTTTGGGGTGACCCGAGCCAGTAAAGGTTGGGAACCACTGCATTATTGCAATGTCTTCGTTGAAGCCAGTACAGGATTTCAAGAGTTGGGGTAGTTGATTGTAACTGGATTGTGTGTCACTGGTTCTTAGTTCAAGAAAATGAAAATTGCCTTTCTAATAACTGATGTAGGGCTATGTACGTAACGTACAGGAGAAACATAGCTTTGGCTACCTTTACAACAAAATTTAACTTAATACGTGGTCTTTTAGTATAACTATTTTGGCTAAATGTACCTGAATCTTGCTCCCTTTTTTTTTTTTGTCATTTTTCTCCATGTAGATGTCCGAATTGCGGAAAAGTGTTCCGATCTAAGTATCTTTGGAAGACACACATCCTCATCCACTCTCAAGAAAAACCTTTCATTTGCAAAGAATGTAACAAGTCTTATCCGAGTTTGGCCAGACTGCGCAACCATAAAAAAACCCACACTCCCATCGAGGAGAGATATAAGTTTCAGTGCGATGTCTGCGGCAAAAAGTAAGGTTAAAATAAAATTAACTTCCTTCATAGTTAAGTTAAAATTCTGAGCTAATATTGCGGTTTAGAAGGGGGGTTGTCAGTAACTTTCGAAAATTTTTCTTACGGATAACTGTTGTGGAACACTCGCCAGGGTAGTCTAGTGATAGTGCGCCGTGCTGTTAATCTGAAGGTCGCGAGTTCGAGTGAGAGCTCGGACTTTAGATTTGAGCGATGAAGGTGTTTCTCTGGATCTTCCTCGGTCAGGTAATTATGAGGATCCCACGAAAAGCTGTAAATCCCCTCCGTCACGTGACCTTTGATGTTGTGAAGGAGGCTAAACAACGTAAATTTTTTTTTTTAAACTGGAAAACGGTGATCTCGTGTCCGCAACTCGAATCATAATTTAAATTGAGGTCTACGTCATCGGTGCCAATTTTTTTTTTTTAATAGAAATAAATTACAACATTTCTAAGTAAATAAGTGCCCTCCATTTTTGTTCATCGACAAAAGTCGAAAAGTAAATTGTAACATTTTCGTCGTCGTCGCTGTCAGAAACATTAAGAAAAATATCTTAAACTTCAAAGTTTTGTATTTTGAAAGATTTTGTAATTTGTTTGTGTTTTTCTTTTCTCTGAAAATTGAGGCGTAGATGAAAACTTTGGGGAAGTGAATTAGTATATGGAGACTAGAAAGTTAATCTGAAAGGAAGTGAGGAAGTGCAAACGCTAGTCTGGTAGAATGACTGGTAATATGAAAGATAAAACTGACACTGCGTTAGTGCAAGATGATGAGCATATACAGGAGAGGTTTAAAGAGTGATGTAGTGAGCTGGTAGGTGAAGAAAATGCGAGTGCGGTTGGTTTTGGTGGCGTGTGTAGAAGTGTAATTGTACGACTGTATAAAAATAAAGGCGAATGAAGTGCGGTTAAATATTACGGGGGTATAAACTGGAAAAGTATACGAAAGAGTGTTGATAGAGTAAAAAAAATATTACAGACCCATTGGCTGGAGATGAACCAGGTGGCTTTAGAGAAACAGGGTTTGTTAACCAAATGTCTGCGGTGAGACATCTGATTGAGAAACTAAGTAAGAGGAAGAAAATGTGTATATGGCATTTATGGATTTGGAGAAAGCGCGTGATAAAGTGAACAGCTCTGCCTCGTGGCAAGTGCCCAGTAAAAATGGTGTCCGGTAAATTGTTAAGTACAGTGAAGTTTTTATTGGATAGTAATGCTTGTGTAAGAGTTAAGAGCGAGTTGAGTGACTAGGTCAGTATTAATGTTGGAGTACGACAGGACTGTGTGAAGTTATCATGGCCGTTTAGTGTGTATATGTGGGGTAATGCGTGAGAGAAAAGCAAGCATGCTAGAGAGAGGAGTAAAGCTGAATTTGGAAAAGAACGAGTGGCAGTTGTCGCTTCTGATTTATACTGATGACGTGGGCCAGGGCTGGGAACCAGTACCATTATCAGTACCAAATACCAGTAACTATATTTAGATTTTGGTACCAGTACCAGTAACTCTTAAAAGCAGCTGGTATACCACATTATCTGGTGGTATTTTCCTTTAAAACACCAACCCTATCCTGATCCTTTTCGAGTAACCTTCCTCAAGTTCCTTGATGCTCTTGGCCCTATAAGAACTAATCTATCTTTATTTTTATTACTGAATTTATAAAACTTGAAGCCAAACGACCAAATCCTTTAATAGAAGCTGCTTAAATAGTTTCTGCTCTGACTCCAACTCCAGTCAGTGTGGAAAGGCTCTTTTCATTTTTGCACTTCATTCTTAATAATTTGAGGTCATCTTTGTCAGAAATCTCCTTAAATAACATTTTGTTTTTGAAGTCTGATAGACTTACCTGAAGCAGACGATGTTTTTTCTAATTTCAGTTAAATGATTTAACTTTTTTTTTTTTTTTTTTTTCAAAGTGATGAAGAGGGTTATAAATTTTATTTAGTTACTGTATACGTATATAAGAAATAGCTAGTATTTTATTTTGACAATATTAAAGATACATTCTACGGTGATGAGAAGGTTAAAAATTTTCTTTAGTTATGCATATATAAAAATAGTATTTGTTTTGTAATATTAAAAGTAGATTCTAGATGTATAAAGTGTTTGTAGGCCCTATAACTATTAGCTAACACCACAACTAGTACCAGTACCATTTTGGAAAGTTGGTAATATCAGTACCACTTAGTCACATACCAGTACCATTTTAGTTGAAAATTACCGTACCAATACCAGTACCATTTATATTGCTGGTCCCCAGCTCTGGACGTAGCGGTGCTGGGTGAATCATATAATGAATTAAGGAAAAGTGACAAGTTTGTTAACGTACCTATGTAAAAGGACATTATTGAAAGCGAATGTAAATAAAAGTATTGTTGTTGAGAAAGAGGAGTCCTCATTTAATATTGTGGTGAGTAGGAGAAAATTTAGAGGTTGTAAAAGAATATAAATATTATCAGTACTTGATTGACAAAGAAGGTAAAAGTACGTTGGAAATTAAAGGTAAGGGGGAATCAACCCAGGCAAGTCATGAGCGCAATAAAAACCTTGATAGGAAGAAATTTCTTGAGTGTAGACACAGCAAGAAGTTTGCATGAAGATGTATTGGTGCCAACACTAATGTATGGGCGTGAGACGCTTGCTTTGCATCATAGTTTACTGTCAGCGAGAGCAGTTGATATTAATAATTTAAGTAGCAGCATTGCTGCAAAACGGATTGACCACGTAAGAAAGGAAGAGGTTCGGAAAATGTGTGAAGTGAATGAAGATGAGAATGGAGGATGGTATGGTCATATGGAGAAATGAAGAATGACAGATTTGTGAAAAAGGTATATAATAGTGAGTGTGTAAAGAAAGGCCGTGTAAAAGATGGATGTATGTAATTAGTGTGTGAATAAACGTGGGGTTGTTATAAATTTGGCACAAAAATTAGCAAGAAGCTTTTACTATCCAAATTTGAAACCCAAAAACTAAACGTTAAGCGGACACAGAATTCCAGTCATAACGTAGGAAATAGTGTATCATAACAGATTTAAGAAATTCAGACTGAGCTCTCGTGAAAAGAGTAAAATAGTATCTTAGGTTACTCGTCAGGTAATATCGCCGACCTTAATTCGAAGAAATTTCTTAACCCTTTCATGCTTGAATTCTGAAATTATTTTTTATTTTCCTGTTCAAGCCAAAATAACCTCTGATATTTAGATCGTGAGGCTCAAAATCGATTGTCAAGCTCATGTTGCCATAAGGCAACAGTCGGCGTTAAAGGGTTAAATCGTTTTCATTCTTATAAAAGTAAAACATTGTAAAAATCAAAAGTAAAAACCTAGCATCGAAAAGTAAATCTAAGTTTATTTAAAAAAAAATTAACACTGGAAAAATTAATATTTGAATTTGTCATTTTCATTGCTGTATTGGCCTAAAGTTTATTTCATTCAGTAATACATGACTAATACTTAAGTTTCAGCGTGCACGATGATCTTATTACCTGGAAGTATCTGGAATCATTTACATATTCATAAATTATACAGATCACCGCAGGAATGAAATGAGTGCATAAAAAATATTGGAACATAGGCGGAAAAACGGACCTGGTGTTTATCAAGGGACGTCTAAATTCCAGGAAATACGTATCTGTCTTTGAGAATTATTTCCCATTGTTCTATCGAGTAAAACTACGGTTTGCACACTTGTATCGCGACGAGACACACTACAGCCTGTCATTTCTCGTAATACGCAACTGTCGAAGAGAGAAAAGTAGTTAAGAGTTCTCTTTTCGGCTCTGATAAGCCCAGGTACGAGTCCTATTGAACGCGTCTCGGAGCGTCTTAATTGCCAGTTGCGAAAAACGAGGCCTCCTCCCATTTCTGTACAAATTTAAAAGAAAAATTAAATACTTTGGCAAACTTTGGCCGTCCAAAATCTCATCGCATAAATAAGTGTCAAGCCTTTCATGAAGCACATGGAAAGGCTACAAGTTTTGACTTAATGCGTTTACTATTAATCATATTTCCTCTTCATATACTGTATTTACGTTAAAAGTTAAACGCTTTCACGCTCATTTTATTCCTGTCGACTCTGTATTTTGCAACTGAAGTGCATTAAAACTTATTTTAAATAGCAGTATCATAGTAGTCTCCACCCGCGGAAATTACTTCGAGTTCAATTTATAGAAATTTGTCGTTAGAACACGATCATGATAATCAAAAGCGACCCAGTAAAGATAAAAAAGACAATTTAAAAAAATATATAATAATAATAAACTGGACAAAGATGCCACTAATAATTTCACCATGTTCATTTTTGAAGTGGAGATCAGGCTTTCTTCTTCGTTTTTTTTTTTTTTGTTCTTTTTTTTCAATCTTTGAACTTCGAAAGAGTGATTATTTTTTTTTTATAAATTTCTTGTACGCAGATTTACTTCCAAAACATTATCAAGACTCACATGAAGCAACACACTGGTACTACTCAATTCATCTGCGATCAGTGTGGTAAGAGTTACCAAACGAAGGCTAACCTTGAAGTGCACTACAGGAGTCACACGGGGGAGAAACCATTTGTGTGCGACGTGTGCGGGAAAAGGTACGTAAGAAGGTGTTAAATCAAAGAAACTCAAACTCATGAAAGATAATTTTGCTTTTTGAGTCGATCAAAACCCCAATTTTGAGATCAGACGAGTATTCAGAACGCTCGGTTAGAGATAATGAATGGCCCAGTCAGGTTGGCTGACTGGGCATTCATAGTGTGTGTGTGTATATATATATATATATATATATATATATATATATATATATATATATATATATATATATATATTATATATCGGGTCCGCAAAAAAAAAAAGGAGCATGACGAAAATTGCTCTCACGCCCGCATTTTTTGCCGGACCCTTAAATGTTATATATCTAGCTAAAGATAAAAGAGCCCAAAGTTGTATAAAACAAATTTCATCAAAATCGGTCATAAAATAAAGATTTTATGGCCACAAACGTGCAATTTAATGGTTTTTCTCATTTTAAATTATTTTTTCAGATGCCTAAATAATTTTAATCAATAAAAATGATAATATGCCCTTTTCTAAAGAAGATAAAATATTAATAAAACATTATAGACTTGATAAAAATTATGGCGTAATAAAATTATTACAAGGGTCCGCAAAAAAAAAAAAGGAGCATGACGAAAATGTTTACTGTACATTTATTTTTACACATAATGACAAATAACTTATTTTAGGCAAATAAGCAACAAATAAACTAAGTTAGTACCAAATTTCATGTCAATACGTCAAAAATTAAAGAAAATATAAAAGTTTTACTACAACATGTCATATAATTTTACAATTTCCAAAAAAACGAAATTATAAGACTAAAAAAATTGTTCGATATGTAATAATTTGTAATAATATGTAATAATTTTATTGCGCCATAATTTTTATCAAGTCTATAATGTTTTATTAATATTTTATCTTCTTTAGAAAAGGGCATATTATCATTTTTATTGATTAAAATTATTTAGGCATCTGAAAAAAATAATTTAAAATGAGAAAACCATTAAATTTTTACGCGGAAATTCACTTTTTTTAATCATTGCACGTTTGTGGCCATAAAATCTTTATTTTATGACCGATTTTGATGAAATTTGTTTTATACAACTCTGGGCTCTTTTATCTTTAGCTAGATATATAACATTTAAGGGTCCGGCAAAAAATGCGGGCGTGAGAGCAATTTTCGTCATGCTCCTTTTTTTTTGCGGACCCGATATATATATATATATACAGGGTGGGCGGAAAGTAGCTCCCTATTTTGGATTGGTAAAAAAATACGTATATTATCCATTTATTTCAGAAGAAATAATATGAAAAGGTAGGCATACATGGTAGGTTTTCTCTAAAATTCAATGTGGGCTCCAACTCTTTCCACCAGCTTCTGGAGCCGCCCAGGAATGGCGTCCACTGGCTTTAGCAGGAACTCCGGCGGGATGGAGGACATGACTTCCCGAATTCGGTCCTCCAGTTCTTCCAATGTCCTCGGTTTGGTGCGGTAGACTTCTTCCTTTACCCACCCCCAAAGAAAAGTCGCACGGTTACCGCTGAAAAACGGCAGAATCGGTTCAGTGTAACGGTGTGGTGTGGTATGACCTCAGATCAGGTTGTGGGCCCGTTCCTTCTGCGCAACACCATGAATGCTGAGCGGTACCTTGCTATGTTGCGAAACGAGGTCTGGCCGGTTGTCAGCACATGGGAGAACATCGACGATCTGATATTTATGCAAGATGGCGCCCCTCCGCACTTCGCTCTTGTTGTCCGTGAGTGGCTGGATGCCCACTTCCCTGGGCGTTGGATGGGTCGTCGTGGTCCACATCAATGGCCAGCCAGGAGCCCCGACTTGACACCGTGCGACTTCTTTCTTTGGGGGTGGGTAAAGGAAGAAGTCTACCGCACCAAACCGAGGACATTGGAAGAACTGGAGGACCGAATTCGGGAAGTCATGTCCTCCATCCCGCCGGAGTTCCTGCTAAAGTCAGTGGACGCCATTCCTGGGCGGCTCCAGAAGCTGGTGGAAAGAGTTGGAGCCCACATTGAATTTTAGAGAAAACCTACCATGTATGCCTACCTTTTCATATTATTTCTTCTGAAATAAATGGATAATATACGTATTTTTTTACCAATCCAAAATAGGGAGCTACTTTCCGCCCACCCTGTATATATATTTTTTTTTTATCCTTAGTGTATGAACTGTCATTGTATTAATAATATTTGTCATATGGACTATAGTCTGCCAATAAACCTTTTCATTTTCATTTTCATATCAGGTCATCCCATAAGTAATGTCGTTTTTTAGATCGGAATTTGAAGGACCAAAAAAAACTCAACTGAAACTTTTTAATCTAGTATATATTTTCCATCGGAATCAATGACACTGCCAACGTCCTACAAGCTTTTCAATGCCATGTTTATAAAATTCAGGCGGTTTTGAGGCAAAAAAACGTACAAAGACTGGTATGCAGGTCATCTAAAGAAGTATACTGTTTCTCGTCAAGATAGTTTTGTAGACTCCTGAAGAGATGATAATCTGAAGGCGCAAGGTCTGGAGAATATGGAGGATGTGGAAGTTTTTCCCACCCAAGCTCCTCAATTTTTGCAGAAGTGATCCGAGCGGTATGAGGACGTGCGTTGTCGTGGTGGAACACGATTCCTTTCCGATTAACCAAAGAAGGTCTCTCTTCTTTTAGTGCAGTGTTCAATCGATCCAGTTGTTGACAGTAGACTTGAGCGGTGATTGTTTGGTTGTGTGGTAAGGTTTCAAAGTGTATTACACCACCTTTATCCCACCAAACACTAAGCAACACCTTCCGAGGGTGAGGATTTGGTTTTGGCTGTGGTGTCGCTGGTTCTCCGGCACAAACCCACTTTCGACGGCGCTTAACATTCTGGTACAGTATCTACTTTTCATCACCAGTCACTAAACGGTGCAAAAACGGATCTTGGAGTTCACAGGAATGAAGAGCTGTGCTAATGTTTATCCGCACCTCAGATCGTCGACCGACAATTCATGTGGCACCCATTTTCCTAACTTAGGCACTTTCCCAAGTTGTTGCAAATGTCGATGGATGGTGGACGGGGATGAATTGAGTTTTTGGGCCAATTCTTCGACAGTTGTTGAACAGTCTTCTTCAAGTGCGGCTAACAGCAGATCATTATCAAACTCAGCAGGGCGTCCAGAGCGTGCTGCATCTGTCAAACAGCAGTCGCCATTCCTGAACTTTTGAAACCATCTTTGACATTTCCTCATATGCAGAATATCGTTGCCATAAACGTCCTGAATGTTTCGCGTTGCTTCAGTAGCACTATTCCCTTTTTTGAACTCGTAAAGCATTATATGCCTGATATGCTCTTCTGATACCGCCATGTTTAAGGGGTTCACATAAAGCAAAACACATGTCTTCACTGGTCAAGGTCTGTAAAGTATGTAGCGAAACACGATAGATCTCCTCTTAGATATAACCTTCGGAAAATTTATGCTTAAACCAAGTAGGACTAGTTTAAACTTAATCTATCGTAAAAAACGACATTACTTATGGGATGACCTGATATATATATATATATATATGATGAATAAAACCACGAAGGAAAAAAGAAACACAAAGGGGTGCTCAAGCGCTTTCGTCTAATGACATCCTCAGGAACACCATTAGACGAAAGCGCTTGAGCACCCCTTTGTGTTTCTTTTTTCCTTCGTGGTTTTATTCATCATAAATACTTTTCACGTGTCACTTTCGTGAAATAATTTTTCATATATATATATATATATAATATATATATATATATATAATATATATATATATATATATATATATATATATATATATATATATATATATATATATATATATATATATATATATATATATATATATATATATATATACTGTGTATGGAACAAGGAACTTTTCTGGAAAAATGAAATCCACTATAGTTCGAATAAGTAATGGTAAATGACAAACACTAGTTTTTTTCTTTTTCAATATGTTAGCCCGATGTGGGCAACAGGTCACTCGCTCACGTCGAGCTAACATTTTGAAAAAGAAAAACTATAGTGTTTGTCTTTTACCATTACTCATTCGGACTATAGTGGACTTAATTTTCCTAGAAGAGTTCCTTGTTCCATGCACGGTCTGTGTGTAACATAAAAGTTTATATACCTTGATTAACCTTGGTTATGCTTCCGCCCGAATTGTTCATTCTGACAATTCAAGCTTGTCATTCCACCACGCCTCGGTGATGTAGTGGTTAGTATAGCTGACTACGAATCTATCAGCCCCGGGATCGAGACCCGGTGACGGCAGGCGGCGGCGCGCAACAAAACTCAGCCGTTTATCCTTTCACACAATAAAAAAAAATTGGTTGGTAGATAAATGGGTACCCTGGGTAGCCGAGTGGTTAAGACGTTAGGCTGCTGATCGGGAGGTTGTGAGATCGAGTCCGGGCGAGGACTTTGTAATTTCCGACTGTACGTGGTGGGGGGGTTCGGGTTCTACATTAAACTATAGGTCTAAGGTGGAATGACAAGCTTGACTTCGTCGGAATGAACAATTCGGACGAAATAAAAAACCAAGGTTAAGATGAAAATAACCACAAAGGAAATTAAAACATGAAATAGTACTAAGGTGCTTTCGTCTAATGGCAGCCTGAGGAATACAAAAACGCTTTAGCACTATTTCGTGTTTTAATTTTCCTTCGTCGTTATTTTCATCATAAATACAGGGTGATTCACTCGCTGGTTGCCCCAGAGTATCGCTAATATATCCGCTCGAGCAACCAGCGAGTGAATCACCCTGTATTATTCACGTGTTACTTTAGTGAAATTACATATATATATACGTATAACCTTAAGGAAATGTACAAAGCATTGTATATGACACAAACCTGTGTGTCCCTTTTTTTCCGGGCTCAGTGAAAATGTAACGACGAATATTTCTAAGTCAGATTTTGTTGGCCAACCGGAAATAGTCTATTTATTAGGTTTTATCAAAGCCTATCTATATCTAGTCAGACCATGCTCATACAACATTTCATAGTCTTTTGTGAAATCGAGAAAAAGCCAGCTAGAGTATATAACTGTATTTGCAAAAATACCACATCCATCAAATTCTGAGCTTCACATCCAAAGTCGGTGAAACCAAATTTGTGAAGCTCGCGCAAAATCCAAGTGAATCGTAAGCTTAAAGTAAATAAATGTTAGTATTACTGGCCTAATATTTTCAAAATCTTTTGCCTGAAGTTATTTACGTGTCATAATGCGAGAGTAAACTGACAAGATATTAGATAGGCTTTGGTTTTACGGTGTTGTCATTTTCGCCATGGTAAAATTTTACAAAGCGAAGTATGGCGATTTTTTTTAAACATCTGAACTGTAAAAGTTTTGTATTTTTGCGTTTTATTTTACAAATAAAAGCATAATTTTTTTACTGTACCTTCTGTACATATGGGGAATTAGTCCTCTAATGCAAAATGTGCTCTCTCTGATACTTACACGGTACTTTCGACGGGAGAGTCCTAGCCAACAGATCTCCTTGCTGTTTATGATAAAGGAATATCGTGGCCACCAACATTACCAGATCTAAACCCCCGTGACTTTTATCTGTGGGGTTCTTTAAAAGATAAGCGTATTTAAATAAAATCCACACGCAATAGATGAATTGAAAATAGTGATGTACCGATTAATCTGTATAGGCATTTGCCAAATTTAGCCGATTCTTTGAAATTTTCATTACAAAACAAAATCTATCTTTATAGAAAATTGAACATATAAAAAATACTAAGATAATTTATGTTCATTTCGGTGTAATTGTATAAAATATATTTCAATTCAGAAAAGGCAAAGCTTAAGTTGCGTTACCCATAAATTTGCATGTTCTCTAACTAGCTAATCTATAAATAATATAAACTATTGTAATTTCGCACTCATAATGGATCACCTGAAGATCAGGGGCCCCAGCCTCGTCACGGGCATTCAGTTTAATTTATTATTATATTTGGTACTGTAAAGCAAAAAACAAGAATACATGGGGACCCTGATCTTCAGGTGATCCGTAATAATTCTAGGCTAATGTAGAGAAAACCTCGGGGTAAAGATTTTTTTTAATAAGTAGTGGTATTTCTAGAGGTTACTGTACTTTTGCTCTTGAATCCAGTGGTGATATTCATTTTTTGGGGAAATGGCTAGTTTTGAAGTTATTCAATTTTTAATTTTACGTCCAATGAAAAACGCTTGCATTCTGCAGCCAATCAGCGCATTTGTTTCTTGACGATTAGCCGGATACGCATCAATTGTTGTTTTGTTTGTCATGGCGTGTGACGGCTGTAATCTCTCGTTCGTTCAAACAGTTCAGAAGTTAGGTTAGGTTAGTTTTGTTTTGTTTTGTTTTGTTTTAGTGTGCTTATTAGTTTTTTTTACCCCTCAATTTTCCTCCTCTTCAAAGCCCTGCCCACTTTTGTGTGATCCATATTGTTAGGGTAGAAGCGGCCTATATCTCGAAAACTAGCCATTTCCCCAAGAATTGAATATCACTACTGGATTCAGGCACAAAAGTACCTCTAGAAATACTTCTTAATAAAAAATTGTTACCCCGGGGTTTTCTCCACATTTACCTAATTCTACATTAAGTTGTACTTTATAATTTTGATATTAAATCATATTATGTTGACTAAGTATTTTAATAATTTTATAACAAATTGTGTATCCATTTTTGTATTAAAATAGGCTACCAGGGCCTTGAAAATTTTTGTTGTTTACATTAAGAAACGACAAAACGCTCAATAATTTTCGTTTTAATATTTTCCATCGGATTGAGTTTCACTTTCACATAAATAACTTGTAATAAATTTAGCGTTTCTTAATCTTTAAAGATTTATTTATTTTGTGATTTGAGTATCGTCAGTTGGGTACAAAGTTTAGACCCTATAGCCGTAGGTCTATGAAAATGAAAATTTAAAGTTACCACAATAGATTAGTAACATCTATGAAGGGGAATGCATTTTTTAAAAATCTAATCAAAAAATCGGCATGGGCTAAATTTTAGAATCGGTACGTCACTAATTGAACGCATCATTTGAACAAGAAATTTCTCGTATTTCAACGAATACCCTGTCCAGAGTACCGCAAAATTTTGTTGTTCACGCGCAGAGTCAAGACGATATCACATGGGGTATGTTTTGAACTTCGGGACTAATTCCCCGTGTGTAGAGGAGGTACGATAAAAAGGAATGCTTTTATTTCATGTAATAAAACATACATTTATTTTAAACATATATGACGCGTGTTTGGGTCATTTAAGACTATTTTCCTGGAATTCTTTAGTTTTATGCTTCCGCAAATAAGTTTCAGAAGGCCGTACTAGATTGCATTTGTCCGTCCGTTACACTGTCGTGTTCGCGCCATAATTTTTGAACTGCTCACCATAAATTAATGAGAGTTCATACGCGAGAGTATCATCTCAGACTTTGTCGCGAGCAAGAATTGGGTCCCTTCGTCAAAAGTTGGGAGTTACAAATATAGGCGGGGCCATCCATGGATATCGTTTCGACGTAGTTCTTATTGCTTTAGTCTTACAAACACGTACTTAGTCTTTGTGAGTTTACTTTCTAATTTGGAATTACTTCGGTGTTGAAGCGCATGAAGGAGACGTACATCATTATTAATGTGCCACTTTTGTTAATCCATTTATTGAAAGTACTTGTTATAGAGATAATGCTAATAAAAGAACTGCGCGACAGTAAGTACCAAACTGAGCCACATCGCTGTAAGGTGCGAGATCCGGAATCAAATTTCAAAATTCTCACCGTATGAAGTGATGTCACCAGTCGTGATGAAGACGGGTGATAATTGAATATATGCAAACTTATTATCAGGACGGATTCTATGAATTATATTTCTGTCGACCTGAAACTTGTTTCTGCATTCTTTTATATTTTAATAATAGTACAGTACAGAGAAAAATGTAAAGATTACGCGACTACAATATAAAATCAGTATTTCATAGTTTAAATAGCAGTTGTTAATGAAATATGTTAATAAAAACCCACTCTAATAGACGGAGTTTATTTCCACAACAGTTTCGATGCCCACTGGCATCCTCTTCTGGTGGATACAGAAAAACGAATGAACCAAAAACAAGAGGGAAAACAGTCCAGGGACCATTAAGAAATTTGCACCTAGGTTAGATTCCGTTCTCCCGACACCGGAAGGGCATTTTATTAAAGGGTCCCGCTTATAAGTACATTCGCACAAATTTAAAACTATCTTCTTGTTCTATACATACAGATTCTAATATTTTGACATAATTACTGCATTTATTATTACAGTTACATTTTTAACATTTATTATTACAGTTACGTTTTTAACATTTATTATTATTGCATTTATTATTACATTTATTTTATTACATTTATTACTTTTATTATTACATTTACATTTATTACTATTACGTTTATTATTCCATTTACATTTTACCGAAAAAACGAATGAGCCAAAAGCGAGTAAGGAAACAATCCAGACCTTTAAGAAATTTACACGCCGTAAGGGATTTTTTGACCAAGAATAATGCAATTTTTTATCACGCCAGCCAAAATGATCATGCTATAGATTGGGAATCAAGTAAGTTATTTTATAAATGCAATAATTATGTCAAACGAAAAATAATAGAATATGTATGGATAGAACAAGTGGATAATTTTAATTTGTGCGAAGGTACTTATAAGCTGGACCCTCTAATGAGATTCTTGGTCAAAAAATCCCTTACGACGTCGGGTGAACGGGTTCTAACTTAAGGTCTCTGAATTGTTTCCTTACTCGCTTTTGGTTCATTCGTTTTTTCGGTGAAATGTAAATGGAATAATAAACGTAATAGTAATAAATGTAAATGTAATAATAAAAGTAATAAATGTAATAATAAAAGTGCAAATAAATGTAAATGTAATAATAATAAAGGTAATAAAATAACTAAAGGTAATAATAATAAATGTTAAAAACGTAAATGTAATAATAAGTGCAGTAATTATGTCAAAATAATAGAATCTGCATGTATAGAACAAGTAGATAGTTTTAAATTTGTGCGAATGTACTTATAAGCGGGACCCTTTAATAAAATGCCTTTCCGGTGTCGGGAGAACGGGATCTAACCTAGGTGCGAATTTCTTAATGGTCCCTGTACTGTTTTCCCTCTTCTTTTTGGTTCATTCGTTTTTCTGTATCCACCCGAAGAGGATGCCAGTGGGCATTGAAACTGTTGTGGAAATAAACTGTCTATTAGAGTGGGTTTTTATCATCATATTTTGACCTTCACGTAGAAAAGTGGTTTTTTACATTTGTTAATGAAATGTTCAGTTTCGGAAATAGTTCGCCAAGAAATATGAAATTTCTAAAAAGCTTAAAATTCTGGTCATTAATGACTTGGTTTTCTTTTTAAAATTTATTACATTTACAAAAAGGAATAAAATATCCAGAGAAAAAATAGTTCTATCAAAGTAAATTCATTAAAACTTGAACAACAAAGTGCAGACACTGCATTTTGTACGTATAAAGAGGCAGCAAACTTTCTGGAAGGTAATTTTCGGCAGAAAACATCGAATAAGGTTAATTAATGAGAAATTTCCTTGATCAGTGTGTGTAATTTGACTGCCTCACACTGGATTAAGTATGTCTGAAATATTTTAAAAATTTGTAAATTCTTTTAAACTTGAATTTTTACCCATCTTTTGCGTTATTTCTCCTTCCTTTTGTATTCCAACAATATATATGGTAAATTGAGTGTGGGAACTGTATGGAACGAAAACCGTTTATCAAACAACGTTACTTAATATACTGTACTAAGTAAATTATATCTGACCGAGTCGGTAAATAAAAGAGCACTTAAGCGCTTCAGTAATGACTGAGAGGCAGCATCAAATCAAAATGGTAATTGTCTTATTTGGTAAAATATTCAGAAAATTTAGTAATTGTTAAATTCACTCGCTCATTCTTTTATGTAGTAAGGAACCTTCCTTCCTTTTGGAATAAAGGGCTATTTGTTTAAGGATTTCACCTTCTTACGAGCCTTATGTTGTTTTAATCTGTGGTTCGTAGGTACGCGAACATTAAGCCTTTTCAAGTTCACCAGAGGACGCATACTGGATCGAGGCCTTACGTTTGTCCCCACTGTGCCAAGACCTTCCTCTCGCTCTACGTCCTTAAAAGACACGTCCTCATCCATACGGGTGCCCGACCGTACCCTTGCCGTTACTGCGGCAAGAGCTTCAGGTGAGCTGATAAAATTAAAGTATCGTGCGTACGTGTTTGGCTTTTTAACTAATAGAAGACTACACTAACAAATTTAAAATTAGATATTCAGTTTCGTAATAAATACCAAGCGAGCCCTTTAAATGCTATCCCAACTCGGTAGTAGTAGTAGTAGTTCTAAGAGAACTTCGAGTTTTTCCAGCCCATTTTCATTATCTATCTACAATTTATTGTCGATTTACTGTTGTAGTACAAATCATTTTAATGAATTAAAGTGATACTTATGGAAAATTAGTGAACTCAAAACCTGTGTTTTTAACCTCACGAACATAACTTGAAGGGCGACTGCTAGAGGCACTGAGTAGTAAGTTGATTTTTGTTTTATTATTAAAGTATTTTTAATTAGCAATGTAATATAACGTACATTTTTCCCCCAAATGATAAGTTTTCTTGCTGCAGATATTGAAAAAAAAAACTAATGCTCCCTTGACTATGCAAGTCGGGCGAATTTTGAGGCGGCTTTATTAAAATCCCGAACCAGATAATTTACCGAGTCAGCTTTATAGTTAGTTGTCTCTGAAGGTCATTTAAGTTTAACTCCCTATGAACAGTAAATTAGTAGTTAATATTTCAACAACTAATTACAGAGATCAGTGGAAACGTAAAGTACATGAGAGAATTCACACGGGAGAAAGACCTTACAAATGTACTTTATGTCCAAGCGCTTTCCACGAATCTGGAAACTTGCAAAAGCATTGTAAGAATGTCCATAACCAAGACTACCGCACGTCGCCAATGGACCAAAAGGATGAGCAGAATGTTCACAACAACGAAGAGTTTTCCACCCAAAATGAAGGCGAAGGTGATGGCGAAGGCGAAGATGTGGATGACACGGCATCATCCAACCCGTTGCTGGGACATACTATTTTTTCTAGTAGTGTTGAATTGATAAAGGCAACCGAACTTCCAGTTTAGAATCCATAATGAACACACGCTTTCCTGATTACGTTGACACGATACTGGATAGTACAACGAAAACAGTATCGAGGAGCTCGATGGAGTTTGTTGGAGGAAAGGCTTTATTTTATAGAGATCTGAAAAGCGATTGAGCGGGATTATATTATGTATATATATAATCCCTATCACGCGTGGCACTTTGCAGTACTATCCTCCGAGCCTTTCTTGCATTCGTGTATATATATAAATAAATGGTTTTTCTGTGAACTCGATCGTTGTAAAATTATGAAACTATCGCTGGTATTGAACCTAAATTCTCTTTAACGTCGTAAACGCAGTGTTATTTATGCACATTTTTTTTTGTGCAGATAAAATTTCCTTCAATGTTACAGTGGTGAAAGTTTTTTCTGACAAATTTCTCTCACTTATACCACGTATTAAGAACTCGTGTGTTAGCTCAACTGTTTAATACAACGTTGCCACTGTACTAAGACCTCAAGGTTTCAAAGGGTTAAGGTCATTTATTAGATTTCAGGAACGTACTTTACATCTTTTTACGCTTTTACTCGTCTTTGACGAATAGACCAAAATAAGTTTATCTTTATTTATTTATTTATTTAGGAAAATATTAGGGTATGAAAGAACCTGCGCGAGTACGTAAGAAATTTAATAAGTTCTCATTGTAAGTTACTGTTCCTAATTAAAGAAAAATACAGAGGTACTGTGCACATTATTTCCTAAATTAAAACCGATTACTATAATTTCGAATGAGCCAGATATAGGTACTTAATTACCTTCAAAAGTTAAAACTAATATCTCCAGACCATAATTTAAAATGGCACTTCATTACCTTCAAATAATAAAAATTAAAAAGTTGCGCTTAGGTCAGTTGCTGTACAGGAAAATCTTAATCCAAAAGAATTCCTTTAACACTGAAATATATGAGCCCGGACGGCAAGTGCTGATAGCCTTAGTTACTCCCACCATCGAGTAAGTAAATTCGCTGCCATTATCGCCATCCATCAGAGCCCAGTTATGCTTTAAGTTTAAGGCGTCAGACTTCATTGAATGACAGTTTAAACTTAATGGCGGATTTAACTAAGGCAACGGGGAGTAGATAAACTATACTCTTAATATCTATAAACGCATTGTGGTACAAAGTATCTAATACATTCGAGTAATACTGACTACTTAAAGTGTGTCCAAATCTTTGTCACAAGTAGAGTTTATTACCAAAAGAATTAGAAATATGAAATGTCTACACTTATTTATATTAAAAATATATAAATATTTTTTATTTGGAACATCCCTCAATTATAGAATTGGCTAAATACGACTAATAAAATAACGTAGAAAATATAAACGAAGAAATTCACACGTAATCTGACAAAAACTTAGTAACTACACACACTTCAACCACGACTCTCCTGGTGAGGCTTAAATCAATAATATCAATAGCGGTCAAAGAACCTTCCCTTAATAGTAATTCATACTCACCAGTGAGAGTGTAGCTTAAATAATCAAACTTCCTGCAATGAAATACTTCAAACATTTTAAAATATTAAAACTACATTGGCTGCGGTCTATTGCAATAGATGAGGAGGTAGCGCGCTGTTGGGCTTATGGTGACATTGTTAAAAGCATAGTATAATTACTAATATAATGAGGTATTCAAATTCCTTATTAAAGCTTATGGAAAATTAATCAAGAAATTAATTTTGTAACATGCTTAAATCTTTGAACCAAAAGCCCACACAGAAGGTTGTGACTATTGCATAGTGGTAATTGATGGCTTATCAAATTTGTTGAACTTAATGGAGTTAAAAACAACAATATATATTTTACTTTGCAAAGTTTCCTACAATTAGGAGCTTGTATACTAACCGCACCATTGTAAATTTTAATGAAAATATAAAAGTTTATTAAAACATGTTAAATGTGGTACTTACTAAGGAGAAATCAACCTAAATTCTTTTGATGATAAACCAATTATTCTTATCTGATTTGCTTTAAAACTAGATTCAGCGCGAAGCTTTGTAAACTAACTGCTTGCGAATATATTTTGCCATCTTCTCTGTGATACCCCAGTGGTGCCATTCTTTGTCGAAGTGCGATACCGAGCCAAACCCTCCGATATACCCATTCATACGGGTAGCTACATGAGACTTTATAAGTTCTTCTGGATCGATGTCGAGAGAATTGCAGAGGAAAGAATGACGTTGTAAAAGGTACTTCTGATGATAACTATGGGGAAAAGTGTTTTCACATTTTAATAAGTTTTACCTCACAGAAGGTGGACAGCCATTTGGGGTTCATGCTGTCCCCACAAAATCACAGTGAGAGCTTAATATTATTGAGCTCTCAATATTCCACACATCTGAGCTAACCAATGACCTAAAAGAAATATCTGAAATACCGAGAGCTCATTATTTCTTTCGTTAAGGGCGCGATAGTGGTCCGCGTTCTTTTTTTTTTTTTTCTTTCTTTCTACGAAGTTATGAGTATTTTGAGCTATCTTTTGTTTTCACCACATATTCCTCTTCTTTCTGAATGGCCCTTAACCTGGCATTACTTGGGTTCTCAAAAATCACATCATGACTCAGGTGAGGTGTGAGAAACTCCAATGCAATTTTTCTCATTTCATTTCATTTCGAGCAATAATTAAAAAGCCACTATCTTAATCAAATCATAACTGCAACGCATATCACATCACATTTTCACCCTTCGGGATATATAAATTTTAAACACACACATACAAGTTGCACGCCCTCTACACATTTGGAGTTTGTGACACCCGACTTGAGTAATGCCGGGTTAATTTGGGGTACTGAAAGCCGATTCAAATTCAATATGAATCAGTTTTCAGTACCCCAAAGAGAGACAAAGCAGTACTGAAATATTTTTTTTTTGAATAGGAATTAAATGAAGAATGTATAACTGACTTTGAATTTACCGAAGAAGATATAAAGAAAGCTGTAGAATAAAATCACATTCAGCTGCAGGTCCGGACAAATGGAATGCCTTTATGATTAACAAACAAACAAACACTATTTCAGACAGACAACAGATTAAAAACTAATAACGTAATAACTACATCCCCGGAAGATCCCTGAACACGGGGGAAATATCGAGCATACTAAAAAGACCATTACTTCTACGAGGGTAATTCAATAAGTATCCGCATTTTTTATTTTCACATCTGATAGATTATAAACACATCACTTCTCAACATAGTCTCCCTCTTTCTCAATACACTTACAGTAGTCCAGCGACCTACAAGCTTCCTAATGCCATCACAAAAGAATGTTTTTAGCTGTGCGCGTAGCCAGCCATGGCACCGCCTCCTTCAGGTCATCATCGCCTTGGAATCGCTGACTTCTCAAAGCATCTTTTAGTGGTCCAAACAGGTAAAAATCCGAAGGTGCCAGGTCTGGACTGTAGGCTGGATGGTCGAGAACTTCAAAATGAAGTTCTTGAAGGCATTTTCTAGTCTGTGCAGCGGTATGAGGGCGCGCATTGTCATGTAACAGAATAACACCTTCCGACAATCTCCCTCTCCGTTTTGTGCGAATTGTTTGCTTTAACTCCTTCCAAAGCATGTCAGAATACGATGCACTTGTTACTGTAGTTCCACGCTCTAGATAATGTTCAAGGATAGGGCCTCGTGTATCCCAAAACAGTGTTAGCATAACTTTACCTGCTGACGGCTGCGCTTTGAGCTTCCTTGCAACGGGAGATGTTGGATGCTTCCATTGCATGCTCTGTCGTTTGCTTTCCGGTTCATAGTGATGGATCCAGGTTTCATCTCCAGTGATAATGCGCTCCAAAGAGTTTTCACCTTCATTATGATACCGCGCCAAAAGACGAGAGCAGACGTCCATACGATTACGCTTGTGCTCTTCTGTCAACTGTTTGGGCACCCATCTTGCACAAACCTTGTGAAAGCCAAGAATGTCATGAACTATCGAATAGACTGACCCTTGACTGATGCCTAATGATGATGCAATTTCTTTTATTGTTAATCTTCTGTCATCGAAAATCATGGCTCTGGCTTCTTCCTGCTTGTCACCACTGGTTTATGTTGACGGTCGTCCTGAGCGCTGAGCATCTGTCACACATGTCCGACCTTCCTTCAACATTTGAATCCACTCGTACACACTTCGCTGTGGTAACGCATTATTCCCATACTGAGCACATAAACGCGTGTGAATTTTAGCTCTTTTCACACCTTCTGCCCACAAAAAACGAACCACGGATCTCTCTTCTTCCTGAGTACAAATTGAAAGCAGCCATGCTCACTACTCGTACGATATGTGACAGCTACGAGTAGCCTAAATAGGCCTATAGATCTGTTTGGCTCGTTATTACGAGTATATATTATATATACTATATTATCACTAAAATAAAAAGTGCGGCTATTTATTGAAGTACCCTCGTATATACAAGTATAATGGGGGGGGGGGGGAGATAGGTCTCGAGCAAAGAACTATAAACCGGTGTCACTGACATCACATCTCACCATAATACTTGAGATAATCAGGGAGAAAATACATGACTGCTTGGAGAGACAGGAAAGATTCAGTGCGAACAAGCAGGATTCCAATCAGGAAAATCGTGCCTATCACAACTAATAGACACTATAACTATCAGACGCACTTGAGAGCAATGATAACTACGATGTAATATATAGGGATGCACCGGAACCTAATTTTTATGAAGTTCTGGTTCCGGCCGGAACTTTAGAAAAATAACCGGCCGAAACCGGAACTTTTTATTGTGATATTGGTTACTGTTTTTATGAATTAAAACATGTTCTTATTCTTCCTCCAATCCATGATGTAACACAAAAGCAATTCTTAATGCTTCTTATTTTTTCTTTCACATAGTGTAGCTTATAAAGGCATTTTAGGGTTAATAATTAAATACTATGTATGGGATTAGGCTATAATGGTACTTATAAAACAACTTAAATGCTAAACTTAATATATTTTAGGTGATATGACATACAGTTCTGGAAAAATACTATACAAAGTGAATCTTACCTTGAAGCATTGTTGTATTCCTATATAAAAAAACACTATTAAAAAGTGGTAAAGCATATAAAACAAAGTGGCCTACTTGAACTTCATTTCACGGCTTTAGTTTTAGAAATTAGTTTAAAAACCGAGACAAAGACAAAGATTTTTTTTTTTCGTTGTTTAAGCAACACTTAAAGTTCTGGCAAGTTCCGGTTCCGGTGCATCCCTAGTAATATACACAGATTTTTCTAAAGCATTCGACAACTGTGATCATGACAAAATAAAAAACATGGGAAACAGGCAAACTGATCTACAACTTCCTCAGGGAACGGCAGCAAACTGTAAAAATCCAAGGTATATCATCATCAGAATTGGAAGTATGCAACTCGGTTCCACAAGGAGCTGTATTAGCCCCACTCCTATTCATTATCATGCTGACAGACAAACAATGAAGACGACAGCAATATAGGAACATCCTTTGCTGACGAGACAAAGATCAGCAGGAAAATCGGCAATACAGACGAGGTAGAAACGCTACAGAGGGACACAAACAGAACATAGAAATAGTCAGAAGACAATAACATGAATTTTAACACCGAGAAATTTCAGCTCTTGAGATATGGAAGAAATTAAGAACTTTGATAGCATACTATGCCCGAGAGAGACAGGAAATTCAGAGAAGTACGAAAGCAAAAGACTTTGGGGTAATAAAGAAGAAATTAAAAACTACAAGTCCAGAGAAATTTCACAGCCAAGATTGATTAGTGCAAGGAGCCCCACTACTGGGAAGACTATGTAAATTAAATATGTATTCGCTGGAAAGGAGAGAGAAGACCTTAATTTACATATGGAAAATGATAAAAAAACTGGTACATAACCTCAAACAATGAAAATAGGAAGGGTAGAATGTGTAGTGTTCCCAAACAAAAGGCCCGGCAAGGTACACCCTCAACACTGAAGAAAAATAGCTTGGTTATCAGGGGGCCAAGACTTTTTAACCAGCTTCCAAAGGACCTCAGGAACCTCACAGAGGTCAAAGCTGATATCTTCAAAAGAAAGCGATTGGTAGATAAATAGGTACCCTGGGTGGCCTAGTGGTTAAGACGCTGGGCTGCTGGTGGGGCGTGGTTCGGATTCCACGTTAAACTGTAGGTCTAAGGTGGAGCAAAAAGCTTGACCTTCGTCAGAATGAACAATTTGGGCGGAAGCTAACCAAAAGGTATATATGCAAGGTGGAAGAAAAGTCTAATGATTTTACACCAAACTATTTAATTAACAACACTATACATACAAATACAGCAAGTTTTCAAATGATGAAATAAACAAAAAGTCTAAGAAAGTAAGAATTTTATTCATACAAATATTTTGGTGCGCGCGTGACTACAAAATACATTGCTAACCAATATTTTCTTCCTGATTAAGTAGACTGTGGTACTCTATTTTCATTTACTAAAATGGTCTTTTCTGACCGACAGTTAATGTCTATTACTCTATTAAAGTGCGTTTTATTAACCTGTATGAAAACAGCAGCATTTATGACGAAATGAAGAAGATAAACTTACTTTTCAGCAAGGTAGAATTCTTTGGCTGGAAGTACTTTCGTTTTTATTAAAGCCCTTCTGGTTTTTTCCTCGGTTTTTAAGCTTTCTTCCGCAAGCTTTTTCTGCTCTTCATCAAAATAGAAGATGGCGGACATATACTGTAAATACAAGTGAATTTAGACATTATCCGCTTTTTATTCCGACACCTTGTATAAATTAAATTCTAATTAGACTTCTTCCGATATAATCCTCTTTGTCGGTTGTCCTAGTTATTATTTCCAGTTAACTCTTTCATCGATTACTGTTGTGATTCGGTTAATTTTTAATCTAGATATCCTACTCCAAATTGTAGTTTTTCAATCGAAGGTCCTACTTCAAAATAATTTTGCGTGTACAAAATCTTTCATTCTGATAATAGAAAGAAGCCAATGTAATATAGGGCATGCATGTTTATATATTGCCTAACAAACAATTACAGTATACATGCCTACAGGTCCTAGCATATTAGGCATTTTCTGGCTATAAGAATCTTGTAAACCAATCAAGCATATTAACATGCAAGTAATCGCAATGGGTCTCAACCTCGCCAAAGCACATTTTCATTCTATGTATACAGCGACTCAATTTTAATGTAATATGTACACTGTACAGGGTGTTTTTGTATCAGTACAAATCATTAAACATGTTACAACATTCTACACAATTTACTTATGATGGGAAAATCTTCTGTGAATTCGACTCCAGTCCATGCATCGATGCTGGAATTGATACAAATTGTTTCACAACTGAACGTGCCATTGCACTCGAGAGGCTCGTGATATGGTGCTGCAGCTCTTCTTGGTGGGAGAACTTGTGCAGTAAACTTTCTTTTTCAATTTCCTCACAGAAAGAACTGGTGAGATATCAAATTAAATTATTCAATCACCAAAGGAGTGAATAATATGAACTAGTCTTCCCTCTGATGTGCAACACTGCACCGTCTTCTTTTTAAGTACAAGTGTACATAAAGTCCTTTCCCGATTATAAACTTTAATAATAATTACATGAAATCCAAAGGAGACAGAGTAATGCTTTGTTTTGCACGTTATTGCATAACACATCACGTTTATGTTTCTCATTAAATCTCAACATATGCGCCTACACGTAGAACATCCAAGCGAAATTAGAGTTCACGCCATACGTTCGCTAGCATGTATCTCATGATACTGTTGATGGCATCGTAAATCCTTGCATGAAGTGTCAATGTCAACAACAGGAGTAGCAACTCCGTAGCACACCCAAGCGGAATTAGTTCACATCATACGTCCGCCGTTAGCACATCTCTCGTGACACTGTTGATGGCATCGGAAATCCTTGCACGAAGTGTGTCAATGTTAGTAACAAGAGTATGGTACGCATAATCTTTACATATCTCCACAAGTAGTAGTCCAGGGGCGTAATATCGCGGGATCGTGGAGGCCATGGCACCGGCCCGTCACGCCCAATCCATCTTCGGGGAAAAGTGGTGTTCAAGAACTTACGCACTAACCCCAGTGTGGAGGCGCACCATCGTGCTGTAAAATGGATGGATGGTCGAGTCTTCCAACTGGAGGACTACAAAGAACTCGAGCATGTGCAAGTACACTCGTACCGTAACATTCTTTTCAGCAAAGAAGAACGGGCTTATCACCCTATCATGCATTAATCCACACCAAACATTGACAAGAAAAAAACGTGTGTGTGTTATGCAGCAACATGAAAAACCAAGCATTACTGTATCGTCTTTGGATTTCATGTAATTAATTAAAGTTTATAATCGGGAAAGGACGTTGTGTACAGCCTATATTTTTGTACAAGTTCACAAGTTCACTCTCTCTCGTGATTCACTGAGCTATGGTTATGTAGCAATTCGTCTACTGCAACACAATCCTCACACCACAGAACTTCAACATAACATCAGAAACATTGAAACATACAGTGACGCACTTAGTTGAGCCTACAAAACAATAGGGACTCAGCTCCAGCATCTACCACAGGGTTGGCAAAAAACTGGGTTTTATCGGGAAAAACCCAACCCACCTGGGTTTTATCAGGTATTTTCGGGTTTTCTATAGCTAATAAGAAGTGTATAATAAAATTAAAAACTGGCCTTTCAAAATTTTTTGTGCTTATATACAGTATTTATTCATTGTTCTTGATAATTATTGTTGCTATTTTGTTACAGATACATATAGATGATTTTTTTTAATATAACTTAGATATAATAGCTAAAGCTTAGTATTAACAGTATCTATAATTATTTTTATTTAACACTAAGAATTTAAGAAACCATGCCATTTGTTGCTGGAAGTGGTAGGAAATCTTCTCGAGTGGGCAGATGTCATACGAGTTGAAGGAAGCTCAAAAGTGAAATGCAAACATTGTGGAATGGAATCAAGTTCTAATATTGAGAGAATCAAAACACATTTACAAAAATGTATAGAGAGAAATGAAAATACTTCAACTCATGATCAAGTTGCATTAAATATTTCATCTGAATCATCAGTTTCTGAACTATCATTTGATTCATTTCTATCACCACCATCAGCTTCTGGTGTCTGTCAACAGACCTGACAGTTGTTCTACTTCTCAACCTCCAAAGAAGAAACCTAAATCTTTGTATTTCCCCCCCATCAAGCAGTATTTGTAGTACTCCATTAAAGTCAAGATTGACCCAACCTCAGATGACCGATTTTGTCATAAAGACAACAGAAAAACAAAAGAAACTGCTTGATCTACAAGTTGCCAAGTTTTTCTACAGCAATGCAATAGCTTTTAATGCTGCTAGCAGCAAAGAATATAAACAAATGATGAATCTGTTAAGACCTGGGTATTGCATACCAACAAGAAAAGACCTAGCAGGAGATCTTCTTAAAGAAGTACATGATGAAATAGAACAGAATCTGAGTAATGACCAACAAATGCTACAATAACTCTACTACAAGATGGATGGTCATCAGTGCAGAATGATCCCATCATTGCCACCTCACTCCACACTGGCCCCTCAACATTCCTATTATCAACGACTGATTGTGGATCAGAGAAGAAAATAGCAGAATATTGTTGTGAACTTCAAGCAGTGGCGTAACAAGCGTGGTTCAGGTGGTTCACCAGAACCAGGGCCCCGAAACCTCAAGGGTCCCAAGCAATCTTGGGCCAAAATGCCACATGCTCTGCTATCAAACATCAGCAGTTTATATTATATAAATACATAATTTTGACTTAAATCTATTAACAACTATTTATTTTTATAGATTATATTTAAAATGTAAAAAATATTTAAACTTATTTTATAAAATTTCCAAATATGTAATTATTAATTAAAATATTTATATTATCAGTTACAGAAGTAAAATGGCCATATTTGAGTAGTAAATTGTACAAGGATTCTCGAACCATAAGATTACCTATTTATCTAAAAACTATTATTTAAAGTTAAGTAGTTTAGCATTATTTATTCCTAAAATATTACCGTTAACAATCGGTCACTTTACCATCAGATATTTAACAATTATACAGTTTTATTTGACTTATAGACAAGTAATACATACTTCTCATGCCATATAGTTGGGGCCCCATTTGGATGTTCTGAACCAGGGCCCCAAACTTGGTTGTTACGCCACTGTGAACTTGCTATAGCTGCAATAAATGAGGTCCAACAGAAATACAACAAAGATGTGAGTAATTTGAGTTCACTAAAATTTTAGATATTATTAATTAAAATAGGTCAAGTAAATAAAGTAACTATAAAATCCTTACAATACTATGTCCGTACAATACTATGATTATTTCTCTCTCATATTTTCAAGGTATTTGCAATCTGTACTGATAAAGAGCAAAATGAAGCACATGAAAGAACTACTTCAGGAGAAATGTCCTAACATTCTAACCTATTGGTGTTCATCTCATTACCTTAATCTCCTGGAGAAAGAAGTTACACCGAATGGTGTATTAAAAAACACAATCGAAATTCACAAGTATTTTTGCAGTCACCACCAGCCACAAGTAAGTACCAATATATATATAATTTAGGCCGGGTCGAAAAGGGGTCAAGGTCAAAATTTTGCTTAGGTTGATCACTTTGTAACAGTAGTATCCACACCAAAAATCAAGGCTGTGGGACCTTCGCTCCCCCCCCCCCCCCCCCCCCCCCCCCCTACCGATACTCACTTTTTCCCATATGAATTTGTATGAGAAATAGGCCAAAAATCTAAAATTGTAAAAATCGACCCTAAATATTAATTTTTTTTTTGTTTTTGGATGGCCAAAATCAGGTTCCCGGCACGAATTATATCTGAATAGACCATTCACCAACTTTGAGATCGGGGGGTAGGGGGTAGCCCCGGTAGGGCCTTAAATCCAGCGGTGACTCATAGCACTGAATATAAGACCTAATATTACATTATTTATTTATTTTTTCCAGATTCCTATTTAGGTACCTAGAATGTTAAAAGTTTGTATTAAAATATGTTATTTAATTTTAAAATATCAGTAATAAATAAAATATAGTTAAAATCTTAAATTAAATTATGGCTACTAGGAAAAGAAGCCACAGTGCAGCCTTTGGATATCCAGCAAAATTTTCATCTGCCATAACGCCATCAAAAGCTGATGATGTAAGGCACTTCCATTTTATTGTTAGAGAGGAAGAATCTAAAGCACAGGGTTAAAATAAGTAAAAATGATTGCTATAACGTAGTTGTTCAAGATCTAAAAGAAATTTGGCAAAAATTTTCTTTAACAAAATGATACAAAGGGAATTTATGTTAGAGTTACTAGACTTATAGAAGATGCTGATAAATTAACTAAATGCACTATGATAAAAAGAAATTAAATATTATGAAAAATTAAAGAAATATGATGAGATGTTTGACATATCCCCATGCCAGTTATGATAAAGGCATAAGGGATAGAAAACTTTGTAGGTGTGAACATAAAATACCTATTATAGAATGGGAAGCTTTTATTGGTCAAAAGGAAAGAAAAAACCAGTTAGGAAACATTGATAAAAAAACTACTTCAAGTAATTTGAGAAAGTTAGGCAAAATCCAAAAAGCACAGGAAAGGACACCAGGGTGTTACTATGATTGATTGAACCACCTCACACTATGTATGTAAGATATAAAAAATTTCAACCCAGCCTAATATATATAATTATATATGTATAATTTAGTGATGCACCAGAAGCAGATTTTGGCCAGAACCTCCACCTTCGTGTTTTTTCCTCCAGCCAATTGATTTATTTCAGTATTTGTGTGTGTGTATGGTCCATCATCGCATCTATTTAGGGTTTATATATTATAGTCTTGCTATTTTAAATTATTAAGTCTTTAATAACAAACTTTATAAAAGTCGACTTTCTATGCTGTGTGTGTGCTAATTTCTCTAAAAATTCCCACTGAACAGAATATCCTCAGGTTATGAAACTTATGATGTCTTGCTGAATGCTGAGCAAAGTAGCCTATACCAAATCAATTATTAATACAATCACTGATCACTCATAAAATAAATTATTATTACAGTCACTGAGAACTGAAATATTAATACAATAACTGATCACTCAAAATAAATTCCAGTATTATTACAGTAATCTGAGAACTAAAATATTCAGATAGATGCAGAAATGAGATTTTATAGTTTTATAGAATTAAAACAAAGTTGTCAGAATTGAGTTTGGTGTACTTCGCACCTCCAGCTGGAGCAGGAGGTTTTCTAAAATGGCCAGAACTCTGCTCACTCAACCAGAGCATCACTAATATATATAATTTTTCTTTTTTCAATGTGTGCATAGAATGTTTTGAGAAATATTTATAAAAATTATAATCTTTATAAAGTTTATATACAGATAGATTGGTAGAGAGAAAGATAGATGCTGTATTCTCTCCAAATCCTTTTATTTTGTTAATCAGGGGTGGCTGAAGGACAAGGGAGGACTAATGCCACAAATACCAAATGATACTCGGTGGAACTCACAGGAAGCTTGTGTAGACATATTTATAAAAAAATTTCATAAATACATGGAAATCAATACTGAGCAAGAAATTGATGGAAAAATTGCCACTGCCCTGAACAATGCAGGCTTATACAGAGAGGCCCTTCACCTTCAGAAGCAGCTAAAGGAAGTTGCTATTGCACTTGATAAGGTATACTTAGCTACCAATGAAAATTTGGTTACATTTTTAAGTATGGTACATCTGCTACTTAATTATTTTAATACCTACTCTAGTTTTATTTTAATTAATTAATGCTTTGAGTAAATATTTTATTTATACTTTATTCTGGGTTTTATTATATCATTGCAATACAATTTTCATTGCAATACCTTTTCTCAGTATCAATGTTTAATAATAAAGTCATTCAACTGTAATGAGTCTTCCTCTACTTGGTGGCAATTGATGAAAGTACAAACTGCAAAAAAGAAATGCTACTGGTATGGAAGATTTCTGCAACTTTTGTGAACATCTACCGAGTGTACCCTAAGTTCAGTGCCACTGAGGTGTTTTCTCAACATTTGGACACATCTGGTCCAAGTTACGGTATGCAACAAGCTTGGGACAGAAAAAGCAGGAAAGCTGGTCAAAATATACAAATATTTGCGTAGTGGAAGTGAACTGAATGAAAATGAAGTTTGATTACTTTGAGATGTGTCATGCTTAATTAATAAATACTTAACTATGATTACTATCTAAATTTAATTAGTTATTACTTTTACAGGGCACTTCATTTAATAAAATGAAATATTTTGGAGTTCAGTTTTAATTAAAAATAAAGTTGAAGTTGAGTTGAGCTTTGTGCTTTTGTTATTTAATAAAAAGTTCTAACACAACTGCAATGACTCTTAAATACATGGTATTGACTGTCATTTTTATTAGCTTATTACAGTAACTCATTGTTTTAAAATATCTGAAAAAACCTGCAGGTCTTAATTGGGTTTTTCCGGGTGGGCTTTTTCTAAAAAAAAAATGCTGGACCAACTGGGTTGGGTCCAATCAGGCCAGCCTGATCTAACATGATTCAAGTTGATCAAGCATGTTTTCATAGAAAATTTAACAAGTTCACTGCAAAAAATTTTAAGGCACGTTTAATGGACTGAGATAATGGAAGTCCATAACACTATAGTTTGAACTAAATAACCTTCATTATTAACAAAATAAATACAGTTCTTTTCTGGGTTGGCAAAAGCCGAGGTTTTATTGGAAAAATCCAACCCACCTGGGTTTTTTCAGGTTTAATCAGGCTTTTTCATATTTTCAATGCCCAAAATAGCATAAGAATAGAGCTAAGTAACCAAGAGCTTACTACAAAACTAACTATTTACCATAAGTTGTATTATCATTGGGCAGTTAGGTACATGTTTTGCTTGAAAATAAAATGCTCAAATAAAATAATTAATGTTTGTAATATCTCAGTCAAGTTATGAATGTGGAACCTTTTATTGATCCATATTTCATTATGTTAGTAATGAGTACTGTGCAAGAATTAATCTATTACCCTACATTATTTTATGTGACCAAAAAACACACCGGGGGGGGGGGGGGGGGGGGTCTTAAAACCAGTTGTGGGGGGTTTTATATGGTTTTTCTTGAAAAACCAGTGGGGACAACTGGGGTCAGGTCAACCACAACGCAGCCAACCCTGGTTCTTTTACAATTACCAAATAATGTGAAGCTGGACTATATTTTAATTGGCTCTTAGTACAATAATATAGACTACATTAGGGGCGTGTCCAAGGGGGAGCCGGGGCCTAGGGTGCATCAGCCTATAAGGGGTGAAATTTCGAACTTCGGATATTGATTCGGCCCTATGATATTATGGTTACAATCCCCAACAAACCTTCAGTGTTCACATTTCAAGCTGTTCTGACAATATTTAGTGGGTCCACCTCGAAGATGAAAATTTGACAATTGTGGAATTTTATGGTTTACTAGAAAATCTTGTGTGTAAGCGTTGTAGATTTTGTTTGAAAAAAAAATTGTAAATATAATTAGTTTTAGGCAAGTTTTAGCCTCAATTCATGAAATTATCTGTCTTTTTAGACTTTTTTTGTATTATTCTGAGAATCATGAAGTGAGTTACCAGGATGCGGGACGAGGACCCAACTTGCCAAGGATCCCACCGACCACCTCCACCTATTAAAAATGGTATTTCATGATAAAATACTTGTAAAAATTGATTTATTGCTTATTATATCTTAATTCTTCTTCTTTGTCCTTTTTTCTTTTAAAACAGATGATAAAGAAGCTTGTCTCTTTCTCAGATTAGGAGTGGCTTTTCTGTCAGCTTCTACAACTTGGAGAACATTTTGAAGATGTTCTTCAGTCCTTGCAGCCTCATAAAAGTCACTGCATAGTTTTACTGCCCTCTCAGAGCCATTTATGACATTTATAGCCAAAAGTTTTTCTTTGGAAGATATAAATGATGCTGCTGTTTTCCATTCAACAATCTCACCATTAAAAAAATCATAGTCTAACTGTAGTGAAGAGAATATGAACCATGAGTTTTTGTCAACCAAGTCAGCTAATGTGGTTTCCAATCGTAGATTGGTAGGGAAATTAGGCTTTCCAAAACTAGATCCATGTCTACCTTCTGGAACCACTGTCTCAATCTTGTGTGGTTTATAGGAAAGTAGATGGTTTGTTATAGCACGAAGTTCATTTTTTGGAACCAAATCGCTGAATAATACAAGAGGAATCATCTCTGATGAAAGGTACCAGAGATGACATTTCAAAGATGTTAGAGCACTTTTTGCTATTTGCTTGTTTACTCCCTTGTATCTAAGAAGCTTTTTGTAAAGCTGCAAATCGTGCCATGGTGCATCAAAAACTGAAGAGCAGGTCATCCACCATGGGTAGTAAAATCAGTGAAATGAAGGTTGCAAAGTCTCTCTGTTTCAGAATTTGTTGCTTGTTTGTGATTGTTACTTAAGGTAATTTCGAGATATTATCTTCTAGTAATGCAATTTTTAGAGCATATATTGCTTTACTCATCCATCTGGCTCTATGTATAGCACCAGGTCACTGAAGGGTTATATCCTTATCACTAGGTCCTGCATTTAAGTATAACACAACTAAGTCAGAAAATTGTTTGTAGTCATATCGTGTATGTTGCTTTTCTATATTACTTATTTGAATTGCATAATCAGTCCATTCCTGAAGAATCTCCTGGACAGCTTTGGAGTACTGATTGAAGTCAATTTTTTTCAATTTTTCATCCTTGGAAATCCATTGAAACTTTTCTCGAAATCTGTTAAAGACATTAATTTCTGGTCCACTCAAAGTTTCTACTTTCATGTCCTGAAACACATGACTCATAATAACTTCACCAACATGATGCCTGCATGCAGACCATAATAAAGGCCATCCAATCTCTTGTTGGGTAGTTATGCATGCAGCGCTCACATGTCCCGTGTTGGTTGCTGTAGTGTCAAAAACCAAGTTCACTATTGAATCGGAGCAGTTCCACAATTTCAGTAGCTTCATAACTTCTTCAGTCAAGTTTTTCCCAGATTGGCCACTGCACCAGCACTAGGATGATATGATGGAATACCAAGTAGTTTGAGATCCATTGAATTTCCAACTGATACGGCTAATCATTCTTCTGTAACATATTTATCCTGCAGAGTAGAAATTATTTTCAAATCCCAATGAAGAGAGGCCAATTTAAGAGGATTCCAGGCTTTTTTAATGGAACTTGAAATTTTTTGGGCTACTTCGCGTCTTGCTCTATCAGCTGTAGCATATGAAGTTGCCACTGCCTTAGTGTTACCACCACATTCTTCAACAAAAGCTTTTGTGAATGCAGCCTGTTGTGCCGGAGTCATTTTCATTCTTGATGCCAAAGAAAACAAGTTTCGGTCTTTCAGAATGTCATGAGGAATGATAGCTGAGTACCTAAACAGACTGTTGGACTGTGTGGATTTTCCATCTTTTCAGCTCCATCATTAGCTTCTGACTCACTCTCAATGGTAGTTGTATCGCTTGTGCTACTGCTTTCTAATTCAACATAACTGCAAGAAGCTTCTCTCTCTCAATTCCTTTTCTTTTCTCGCATTTTCTTCACATTTTTGAAAAATTAATGCGCTTCATTTTGGATGCTAAAGTTTGATCATGAGCTCCAAAAGAAGCAATTCTATCCCCTTGCATAGATTGAAGAATTGTATATCTTCTGGATTACTCAGAATTTTTTTGGCATTTTTAATCCACAGTGGAAAAGTCATTTTAAGTTGCATTTCCATATCTTCTAGTCTGTCTTTGTACTTTGTAGCTCTCTTCTTTTCAATGGAATTCTCTCAGTTTCGCATTCTTTTCTGACAACGAAATTATTTTCTCACGTGCTTTTTCTCAGTAATCTTGGTATGTTGGCTTTATTGTAGAATGGTTGAATTTCTGTTAAACAATTTTAGCTATTATCTTGCTTAGTTCTCTCTTTTAGACCCTGTTGCTGGTGAAATAGGAAACATCTAAGAACTTGTTCACTTGTTGGCAAGCGACATCCTACAATCTTTGCATCATTATTTGTGATGCCAGGACCTAATCCAAATATACAGGTTTTTTTCGTGTTTTTACATCAACTTTATCTGCACCACTTGAACAAGTTTTACACTAGAAGTGGCTCACTGGCTTTACCACTATTATCCATTATATCATATATCAACTATTATCACCAACATATATCAAAAATTGACCTGTAATAAAAACATAGATTAATATTAAAGTAGTCTACATGCCTGAAAATAAGAAAAAATAGCTATAGGTATTTCATGATGGCAAATGATGTTTATTAATAGTAGCTATGGCTTAAACACAAGCAAACTAAACATACTAGGCCTATAGTACCTTAAGGATCATTCAATTCAAAAAAATAAAGGTATATGTGAAAAAAATAATTTAAGGCAATTTATTCCAAAAATTGTCATTTTTGTAAAAGTTTAGGAGCTAGGTGGACCCAGTAGATATTAATCAATTGACCTGAAATTTTGCATGTGAATTTTTTTTAGGGAATGTAACCATAATAACGTAGGGCCAAATCAATTTTTGAAAGTTGCCATTTTTGATGCACCCTAGGGAGCCCTCCCCCCTCTAAATTTCATAAAACTAATTTGACAATTGAATTGTCAATTCAATACATATTAAAGTAAGTTTTTATTGTTCTTCAAATGTTTAAATAAAAAAGTTTCAGAAAATGAGCGTGAATCTCACCCTTCAGCTACAGTACTTAGTTATATGCTCCAGATGTCAAGAAAGCGTTTCAGAGTACTGTATTTCCAAAATTTTCTCCAGCCTCCCCTTTCCTTAATTTATGTACAGTACACACCCCTGTACATTACATCCTAAATTTATTTTTAAAATCCTTACATTACCAAATTTTCAATACATTGGCTTCAGATTATTAAAATCAGGCCAAAAGTTTCTTCTAAAAAATACTATTTCAACATTATTGGGTCTCAATTTCAATTTCCAGTACAGTATTAAAATTTAAAATTTTGTATAACCTATAGTTAGGCTTCATGTTTTAATACTACTATACTGCCCAGGTGGCAGGCCACTGTTATATCCTGAACACCAACATAATGGATTCTTGCTATCTCAGTAGTAATTTAAAGTCTCTGTGATGCAAAACTAATGCAATTCAATCACCTCACCTGTCTGGAGCAGTTTCTGGTAGGATCATGATTCTTCCAGAACAGTTTAAGCAATTTTGGATAATCTATTTCTTCAGGGTCATACTGAACTTCAACTGTTTCCACATGATCACCACTATTTACAGTTAAAAAAAAATATTAATAAGTATTTCTCTCAAAGGGATCTTTGTATTGAATAGTTTTTAAACTACCATATATCTAGTACTTAAAGTGACATGGAACCATAAACTATTTCCTACACCTTTAAGAGATTTTTAGTTAACAAATAAAAGCTCTACAATATCAAAGATAAGCAACCTTCCATTTTTAGTAGCTTCTTTGCAAGCTATGAGAGTCACAATTATAGACTTTTCTTAATAATTACCAACTAACTTTCTATATTACTTACACGCTATGATAGGTGGGATTCACCTTTGTTCCCCCAGCATAGCCCACTTGGGTCTGGATAACTCCAGGATATGACCCAAACTGGGCTTCTGGGAACCAAAATCAGGACATCCCAAATCGAGCTTTTTCAGTTTCCACTTTTGGTTCTAGCAACTCCATTGTTCTAGCGCCAAATTCCGTCTGGAAAAGACAACCATTTAAGTTTGGATATATTAAAGAGTACAAGAGTTTAGATTAGCATTCATGGATAACAAACCTAAATTTGTCTAGGATAGTTAATTGCAACTTTAATTGGTATTAATTATATTAATATAGAAAATTACAATAACCATAGATCAATATTAATACAGAGAGTGAAGACTGCAGTAAAATATGCAGCACAGAGGAGGGTTTGCCCCCATTTTACTGGTTGACCTGAGAATGTCTACCCACTAAACCACCCAGGAAATAAAAATATTTCCTTTCTATAACAATTACTGAAATGTTAACTAATGCATTTCTGAAAGAGCAGATGATAAAATAAGATACTTTCAAAAGCTAAATTTGAAATGAAATTTTATGATTTACAGAATTTGGTAAAAATTCTAATCTTAGTGTAAAGTAAAGTGTAAACCAGACTTAAATAGAAAATAGAGTCTGCAGAACTTTATAGTATTTGAAGTAGCCATTAAGTAAAGAAATATACTTTTACAAAATACACTCAAATCCTATTAATTCACACACTGTTATTTCATACTTCAGGTTAATTTGTACATTTCTTCAACCAGGGCTTCAAAATATCTGACGAATTTCGAACTTTTTGGTACCAATGTATAAATAATCTGATCAGATAGTTACCACCAGTATGACACATTGTAAGACCAATAACTAAACTAACATTAATAATGTACATACTGTACAGTATTATAGTAATAAAACTGTACAATATTAGCTACTACACTCCTCCCCCAATTTACAAACACTCGCTGTATGAATTTTTGAAGTAACAAAAAATTTTTGTCCAAAGGCTTGATTTGCGAATGAAAAATTTGAAGTTACAAACAAAATTGTTCATTAAATTCAGAATTTTTTCGTAGCATCAGCAGAATGTCTGAAGGTGACTACAATATTTTTGGTAGTAAATATTACTAAAAAATAAAATTAAACTATATAAAATAATTTTAAATGTATTTAAGACCTTTATTACTCAACCATATTCACTACAGTAAAGGTAAAATATTTTGTCTTTACTGTTGTGAATGGTCTGTCGTTAATGGTTGGAAGCAACATTAATCATTACAGTACAATAATGCTGTATGCTCGTTATTCTACAGTATACTTAATTCTAAGGAGAAAATGCATAGAATTGTTATTCATCACTATCATCATTTTCAGTCATATTTCCATGACCTTCACTACCACCATATCCTACATCCCATTTTACTTAACTGCATTTATTATTCATACATTTATTATTGTAGAGATCTAAAAACTGTCCACAGCAAACACTGTGGGCAAAAACATGTTTTTGTAGCATTTTAAGGCATTCTGGGGAAGTGATTTTTGTTTGTAGGAACTTCTCAACTTTTATAATGGGAATTAATGAGAAAATAGGGTTTGATTTCCGAATTCTCAATATATGAACAGGTTTTCAAGAACGTAACTCATTTGTAAATTGGCAGAGGACTGTATTAATATTATGAAGAAATAGTTTAAAAATTTTGCAATTATTTTATACAGTACAGTATATTTAAGAAATACCACACATTCATATAAAATGTTAAAATACCCAACAAATTTTGTATACAAATACTTTGTACAAAAGTTCAAAATATCCACTAATTTTGTACTGTCTGTTTAATTCATACCTTCCGGATTATTCAACAAGAGTAGTGTCAAAAGTATTTAATTAATGGGTTCAAGTGTATTAAATCTATTTCATTTTTCAATTTTAAAAAATATGACCCTGAACAATTTTTCCATACAAAGATCAGATAAATTTTCATTAAACTTTACATATTGGCCCTATGTAATTTGACATGTTAGAAATATTTAAAATATCTTAATTTTCAATTAGAACAAGTTCCTAGAATAAAGTGGGAAAATTCTTAGTAATTTATGAGTTTATACCAAGATCTGAGCATGTACACCACTTATTTAATTTGGAAAAAAATTCTAACTCTCACTTACAAATCAGAGATGTTTTAGATATGTGTCCAAATTTATCAATACAAGATAAATCTTTATGATTTCTGCAAACAAGGCACATCATACTGCCAGCTTACAGAATTTAGAGGATAGCCACCACACAAACCTGACAGCAGGTATACCAAGACTTCACATGCTGGTATCAATGACTTAGCAGATACCTACTATCCAGAAAAGTAGGCTACCCTGAGATTATAACATTTTTATGAGTAGGCCTATTGAAAAAACAAAATTGTGTACTACAACTTTTAAATACTAGCCTATTTAAAATAAAATTCAGTGTGACCCATCTTACATTACAAATGGGTTACACACTGTGGATTTAATTTCATCACATAGGAGGAGGTCTATTGCAAATTCTTCTGTGGCGAGGTTCAAGGTGAAGTCTACCATAAATTAGTATGCACAATGCACATAAACTAATCAGCTGCAATTTACTCTTTAATCTAAAATTAATCATAACACATTTAGTAAAAATGCATGCTACACATACTTCTCAGGTTATCCCTCTCAACTGCTCTCTCTCGCTCTTTTATGCAATGTCAATGTTTCACACCCAGTGGTGTAGTGCTAAATAAAGAAGCGAGGGAACGCATTTTGAAAGTGTTACTAGTGTTACTCAGATGCGGGGGGGGGGGGGGGGGGCAATGGCAAGCCTGGGGGTCCGGGGGCACTGTAAGCCCCCCAGGAAATCTTTTGAAATTTACCAATTTCAGGGATATTTTGGTCATATGCACTGGATATTGGGATATATTCCAAGGTTGAAGATGCAGTATTTCCAGTGTCATTAGATATATGACATCCAGTACGATCAATAAAAATAGCTAACAACTGGAATGATTAACTAAAAAAAGTTAACTGGTACGCCGTGGTGACTGTTTCACCAGATCTTTATAGGCTAGCATTGCCTCAGTCGAAGCTAAAAGAAATGAAACAGTTAATTATTCTTTCTTATATTTCTTCTAGGGGTGGGAATTAAAATTTCATGATGTTAGAGATTTGTAAGTTTAGATTTATTTGAAATAGTGAGGGAATGCCAATCCGTCTACCAAAAAAAGTAAGGGAACGCCGTTCCCACGCATTCCCACAGCACTACACCACTGTTCACACCTATACAAAAGTGTCAGTACTAACATCATGTAAACATCTCTCAGCATCTTCACCCACCACCTTCCCTTCTTAATTCATTCTACTATTAATTCCATCTGCACTCATACCTCTTTTGTTCAAAACACACCCCAAATGCCTAAAAGACTATCACCTCTAGCGTTTCACCAGTCACCATCACATGACAGCCCAAATTTCCCTCTCTCCATAATCAATAACTTGCTTTTATTCACATTCAACACTCTTCCCTCACACATTACTTAGATAATCTCAATAGGCCTAAAGGGCTTCATGTTTTCCAAATTTAATGTAATATAAAACTCTTAATAGCTTCCTGCACATCACACACTGAGTAAATAGCACAGCATCATCCACATACAGTACACACATCTTTGACAGGTCCCACTTATTCCCATCACACACTAGATTCATTCCTCTTTTTTAGCAGTCACACTTTCATCTCTCTTGACTTCATCCATAAATAGAATGAACAGCCACAGAGATCACACATCCTTCATGCACACCAACACTTATAAATATCAAACTATTTACTCAGTTCTTTATTTACTCTCATACATGCACTGCTTTCATTATAGAAACTCTTCACTGCATTCATGAGTACCACCAACCCTATATATACCCAGTACCAAAGACTTTCCACAATTTTTCTCCATTTATAAGTAGAATTTTAGCCTTAAATGAATGATAAAGAAGCTCTGTAGTGAAGGGGTTAAGTTCACAGATTTGTGGGATAATTTTAATGACAGGAGGGCTCTTTACAGTAATGATAGATTAGCTACATCTTGGTAGAAAGGGAAGTGATTCATATGATGGCCTTTAACTCTTTCAGTGCGTGTGGTAAACTATGTTTACCATAAAAAAGCCCGACTCAGAACGCATGGTAAACTATGTTTACCATTAAAAATCTTCTCTCAGGACGCATGGTAAACATTGTTTTCCACGTTTAATAAACAGTCTATGAACCCCCTCGTTCCTATTAGAACAACGTAGTTAGTTCCCTGACTAATATTAGACATCAATATGGTGGTATTTGGCATCTTTTTTTATTTTCTGACTCTCAGCTCACCAGAGGGGGGAGTGAAATAGACTCCCCCAATCAGTTCAGCATGGCATCCACAAGCAGTAATAAGCGTAAAAAATCCTCTCTAGATGAGAATGAGATAAACGAATATCTCTCAATGTGTTCTGAAAGTGATATAGAATGTGAAAGTGAGGATGACTGGGCGCAAGATAATGTACGGGATATTATACAAAACCGATCAAGTAGTGACGATGATGAAGAAAATGTGGTACTTTTGGAAAGAGATCTGCCTAAAGCAACAAAAACGAGCGAGAATTTTGAATGGCAGGAAATTGGTGAAAATATAGGCTGTACCAGAGGTGGGTGGCAGTTTACTGGTGAAAATAAAGTGCTCTTCAATGGTCAAACTCATACGATGTATGATGTTTTTTGTGAAGTTTTTCCCAAAGAAGTAATTGAGCTAATGGTTACAGAAACAAACAAATATGCAACTCAATTTCTGGCTGCTACACCTAATCTGAAATCAACATCTCGGTATAGTGCATGGGTCCCAACTACGTTTACAGAAATGAAGCAATTTATAGGGCTTTTACTTCTCATGGGTATTATACAAAAACCAAGATAGGTATGTATTGGTCAACCGACAGTTTTTATGCTACTCCAGTATTTACAGCAATCATGAAAAGAGACAGATTTACCAACATTCTTTCTTTTTTGCATTTTGCTGACACTCCCAGACACCTGTGTAAGGGTCATTCCATATCAAATCAGACACCACAAATGTCAACCATCTGTGATTTTGTTTATACTTAGTACACTTAAGGACCCTTATGAGAAATGTAGATACCCAAAATTTCACACCTCTGTGACCTCAGGGTGCCAAGATATGAGGTCACAAAAGTTGACCTTTTGACCAGATTTTTTCAAAATTTAATACAGGGTGTCCCAGAATTAACTATCTATTTCAATGAAATCGGACAATTTAAAAAAAAACACACTTTTATTTATGTTTATCATGTTTAATAGGTGTTAAAAATGTATAAATTTCTAAATTTTTTTCATAATTTTATTTTCATATTTTTTTCATTATCTGGTCTAATGAAAGACCGTCTGAAGTCATAGAATGGCAAAGAGACTCTCCAAAAGTTAATGTGTGGCTTGGAATGACCAAATCCAAAATTTATGGCCCATTCTTCTTTGCGGAAGCAACTGTAACAGGTACCGTCTACCTTGATATGCTTCAGCAGTTTCTCGAACCACAGCTTCTTGATGATGGCATTCTTGATAATGTGTTTCAACAAGATGGAGCACCATAAATTTTGGATTTGGTCATTCCAAGCCACACATTAACTTTTGGAGAGTCTCTTTGCCATTCTATGACTTCAGACGGTCTTTCATTGGATCAGATAATGAAAAAATTATGAAAATAAAATTATGAAAATTTTTTTAGAAATTTATACATTTTTAACATATTAAACATGATAAACATAAATAAAAGTGTGTTTTTAAAAAATTTGTCCGATTTCATTGAAATAGATAGTTAATTCTGGGACACCCTGTATATCTAAATTGTCATATCTTGGCTTCTACTGGACCAATTTACTTCATTTTTGTTAAGCTTGAAATGAGTAGAATCTTTTGTCTATCTTGAAATATATTTCATAAATAATTCATAAAAAAGTTATAGAAGTTAGAAATATTTTGAACTTGAATAAAAAAAATATCACCTCCGATTTTTTTTTTTAATTTTTTGTCCGAAGGTACCTCTATCCAAGCACAACATTATGTAAAAATTTCATTATTCTCTGGCAAATACTTGAGAAAATATAGCACTTTCAGTATGATGAATTTATAAAAAAAAAATTAAAAAAATGACAGAAAATGAAAAATTATTGCTATTCCTATGAAAAATGATGTGGAGTAACTTTTTTTTTGAAAGTATATACAGCATTATGACAAATAAAAGTAATTTGGAGCTTTAAATTTGGCACCTATAGGTGTACCTATTTTTGTCTATGTAGGGGAGATTTTTTCTCAAATTTTCCAAACATATATAAAAACTAATTAATTTGTTTTGAGTATGGTACTTTCTAGTAATTTTAACATTTATTCTAGAAGAATAACATGTTTGAATTTATTTGAATTGAATTTAATATTTTCATCAGCCTAGTTGAAGAGAGTCATCTTGCCTTCTTGTAAAATTTTGTGATCCCCTTTTTTTTCTTTTAGCTGGTCTAAAATTTCTTTATAATCCTTTTCTTCCTGTGATGTTTCTTCCTCTTCAACTATAGTTTTCCCACTAGCAGCTTCTATTTTTCTTTTGAATGTATCTTTAACTTCTTTAAATTTTTTCAGTCCATATGCCTTTTGAGTATCTAATTTTTGTTTTTTAACTGGACTCTCCTATTTCTTTTAATGAACTACTCAGTGTCACTAATTCAAAATTTACTGTTAGAGATGCTGAACTTGAGCCTGACCCTGATAAGTTCAAGTGGTCTTTCGGATATGACAGAGCCAGAGGGATGAGATGAGTCACTGTCTGAATTTTCAGTATTTTCTTTTAATATTTTATCAACAAGAATTCTGCACGGATTACATTATCTATGATTTACAGTTAATTGAAGATCAGGCTGCTTAACAATTATTTCAGGTGGAACTACTCTTAGTCGCTTAGTTCACCATTTCCCTTGATGCTCATTGAAAGGATCAGCACATTTTCTTTTTAAATTAAGCAAATCCATTTCAAAATTTCCTAATTGAAATGCAACAGGTACCTGGCTAGGAATTTCTGAATAGGCTATATTACATATAGATGATTTATTTTATAGTTTCCTAAAAGATCTGAAAAAAAGAAAAAAGTACATGTACACATAAAACAGTTATTTGTACTAGGAGTTAATGTTCGCATACAAATAAAAGATACAAAAATAGGTATACCTAATAGGACATGTCAAATTTACAGCTCTCAATTAGTTCTTTTATTTGTCATAGTGCTATAGCTACTTTCAAAAATAAAAGTTACTCCACATCATTCCATAGAAATAGCAACAATTTTTCATTTTCTGTCATTTTTTCATATTTTTTTTAAATTTGTGATACTGAAAGTGCTATATTTTCTAAAGTATTTGCCAGAGAATAATGAAAGTTTTACACAATATTGTGCTTGGATAGAGATACCTTGGGACAAAAAAATTTAAAAATCGGAGACTATTTTTTTTTTTTACTCAAGTTCAAATATTTCCAACTTCTATAACTTTGTGAATCATTTATGGGATATATTTCAAGATAGACAAAAGATTCTACTCCTTTCAAGCTTTAAAATGACACCAAAATGAAGTAAATCAGTCCAGTAGAAGCCGAGATATGACAATTTAGATATTAAATTTTTAAAAAATCTGGTCAAAAGGTCAACTTTCGTAACCTCATATCTCAGCACCCTGAAGTCACAGAGGTCTAAAATTTTGGGTATCTACATTTCTCATAAGGATCCTTAAGTGTACTAAGTATAAACAAAATCAGAGATGGTTGACATTTTTTTTGCCCTATGTGTCTGATTTGATAAGGAATGACCCGTAAGTAGTAATAGTTTGAAAGTGCATAAAAGTTTGTTTTCCCTTTTTTTTTCTCTAGACAAGGTATTTTCCATTTTTGGGTAAAATGCCTTTTAAAACCTGAACAAAAGTGGGTAATATTTGTCTTTTCACCCGCTCACATGCGGTTAAAACAGTATAATACAGTGGACCCCCGATTTGAGTACGCTCATCCATAGGCTCCTATTGACTCGACTTGAGTAGAAAACTCGATTTGAGTACGCCAGCCGGCAACGCCGAACACGTTTCAGTTTGTCTAGAGCAGTGGTTCTTAACCTTTTTACTACCATGCCCCCTCTAGGAATTGGTCCTTCCCTCCACGCCCCCCTTCAATCAAAATAACATTCTCAATAACTTCTCAATATTAGCCCATGCTCTCGTTAAGAGAATAACAAATACAATTAGAGAAATTCCTGTTTCTAGGGGGGCGCGCCCCCCCGGTTAAGAACCACTGGTCTAGAGCATTCGGGGTCTAATGTTTTGAATAGTACAGGTGTTCTTAGGGATTTCTGTTAGAATTTCGTACATTTTGTTTTCTGACTTTGTACTTAGTGTTTATTTATGTTAGTTTCTGTTGATTACAGCATAAAATAGTGAAAATATAGCATAAATTTGGTGATTCGTACAAGTCCCCAACCCTCTACCTCTTCCATGTCATTGGCTATGGGCCTAAGAACGCCTAGCCCTGATGAGTTACCAGACATCATCATGGAAGGAGACTCTCCCTCCAAGCAATAATTCCTCCCCTCCATTCCTCATCTGGAACTTCCAGCACATCAAGCAAGACTCCTACAGGATTATTCTATTTTGTATTCTATTCTGTCTATTTTTAATACAATTACTAAATTTCGTAAGCCAATTTCTATAGAAAAAGTAGGGGTGGGGTGAAATTTTTGGGTTTTGGAACGAATTAATTAATTCCCATAGGTTATTAAGTTCGATTTGAGTACATTTCAAATTGAGTACGCCATACTCGAACGGATTACGTACTCAAATCGGGGGTCCACTATATATTGAATTACCACTCAAAACTGACTTAAGAAAATATACCGTATATCTTATGTTGTGCAAATTTGTTCAAATATACTTTTTTTAATAAAATATTTTCTGTTTTGGCTATAATATACTTCTTTTTTTTTAAATATTTTTCCTGATTGGGCTATTTTTTTGCTACTCTGCGACTTAATTAGTTTGTTGGGTTTTGTTCTGGCTATTTTTTTTCTTTCTAATTAGATTCAGTTTAGTGGTTTGTGAAAGAATTATGACATGCCATTTATGTGATTTTGACAGAGAACTTGATTCGTCATGTACCCTAGATAAAGACAAAGAATTGGCTATTTTATTACGGCGTTATTCTCTCATCCTTAACTTGCCCAAAATGTGAAAGTGAGTGCCTAATACGAAAAGATCAGAAGTCACGTCAACCATACACCCTTGATGATTGGTTAGGTTGTCGTGATATTTTTGTTAGTTTAAATGAAAATAATGAGAGCAAACTTTTCTAGTTAATTTTGAGGTGTTTTGTACGAAACTGCCATCCATTTCCTGTGCAAATGCATAGTTTTCAAGATGATATCTCAAAAACTACATATTTGCACAGAAAATGGATGGCAGATTCATGCAAAACACCTCAAAATTGACCAGAAAAGTTTGTTCTCATCATAAAAACAGACTGGGTGTAAAAACAAATAATTACCCAAAAGTGGATTTAAAACTACACAATTTGTCTCTTACACCAAGTTCAGTGCAATGGTCACTGCATCTGATGTAATTTGGGGATTTTTTCCAGATGGGTATGATTAGTGAGAATGTGGATATTATCTGTATTAGTGAGGCATACCACGCCGTTATGAACTGGCTCCAAACTGCATCTGGTATCTGGAATTTCACCATAATTTTAAATAAAGTATAAATAGACTCAAATCTATCTGCCAAAATAAATTTTTAATTAGCCTTGTTTAAAGACAACTTCTCTAAGCGTCAATTGCCTTGTTATCTATTCAACTGTTATGTAAATGTGGCCTACACAACTTAACCGTTGCAGTAAGTTAAAATTTTACTTACCAGGGCCCCGCGAGAATGAAACAAGTTTCTAAATGCGTTCATGGACTGGATCTTGCTTTTACTCTAATTAAAGTTAAACAAGAGCAATCAATATATTGATAACCTCTCGTCAATGTTACCGTTTCGTGTGCTACTCGGACTCTTTCACCTTAATGATGATCTTGTTTGGTGAAAGTTTATAATGGAGGAGTAGCAGCCAAAAAGGCTATATTTAACCACCACATCGTAAAGGTTCAATGGGGACAGCAACAAGAAAACGAAAGCTCTCAACGAAAGGCATTGACGCTTGACGGAACTCTTTCACCTTTTGGATTAGAATTTGAAAAGAATGTGCACTTTTTCCTATACCTTTTCTTCGTAGAGCAAATTTTGAATGCTGAAAACAAAGACCTATATGGAGTATACCTGTTGTTCAGAGCTGGGCAGTATTTAAATACATTTGTATTTAAATACGTATTTAAATACATTTGTGTATTTAGAACTGTATTTATAAATACATTGTTTTTCATGTATTTAAATACAGTATTTAAATACTTTAATGAGTATTTAAATACAATGTATTTAAATACTCAAATATAAAAATGTAAATACTTTTACTGGTTTAATACACGTCTGTACTAGCACAGTACGACGCGTCGACAGTGTAGTACAGCATGGTTCATGTTTCAACGTGTCAGTTCAATCAGTTGTGTGCCACTCTTAGTCGAAAACGGTTGATTTCTTTATCGTGTGCGTGTCATGGCTTCAACAAGCAAATCCGGTGAATCAAACAGTGATATATCTGCAGATAACAATTTAGTGCACCTTCTGTTTGATGGAAAATACTTTAAAATTAAATCTAAAGACGGTAATAAGGTAAAGTGCACCTGCTTGCTGTGTAAACACGAAGTCTCTGCTGCAAGCAATGCTACAACGAATCTGTACACTCATCCTTTATCAAGCATTTTATATTGTTGTTACTCATGAATTAGTGAATGCATATGTTAAAATTTGTATGTATTTAAAATGTTTACAAATGTATTTAAATACAATTGATGTATTTTGTATTTAGTATCTAAATACATTCGTAAAATGTATTTAGTATTTAGTATTTAAATACATTTCTCCCATGTATTTAGTATTTAGTATTTAAATACATTCAATGTATTTATTGCCCAGCTCTGCTGTTGTTGAACCCTAAATCGTGGCATTTCAGACCTGTATTTCAGAGTTTACCCAAACTTTTATATTATAACATAATTATGACTTTAAAGCCGTTTTCATTTCGCCGAACTGGCTCAAACTCAAGTTGCCGCTTTCTTTTCTTATCTTAGGAAGCCGTCCTAAAGTACAAGATGTCAAGTAGCAATGTATATTCCTGTTTTTTGAATGCATCAAAAGCATTTGATAGAGTTAACCATGATAAACTTTTCAAGAAACTCTTGTGTCGAGAGGTACCTAAATATATACTCAGGATACTTGTATTCTGGTATACAGATCAGACCATGTTCTGTAAGATGGAAAAGCACTGTATCACCAGGCAAGGGGGTATATTATCACCCTATCTTTTCTGTATATACATGGATGACCTTACCAATGAACTAAAACCTGCACGTACTGGCTGTGTCATTGGAAAGGAAAAAATTAATCATTTAATGTATCCTGATGACCTTGTTCTTTTGTCACCTTCTCCACATGGACTGAGAGTACTACAGTATTAGAGATATGTGAACAATATGGTATAGAAAATGACATCACTTATAATGGGGCAAAAAGTTGTATTTTGATTTTTAGGTGTAATCTACTGAAACATGTATCATGTGGGTCTTTTGAAATGAATGGTCAGACAATACCTGTCAAAGACGCATGTAAATACTTGGGTCATGTAATTACTCACGAGCTGCGAGATGAACTTGACATTGAGAGGCAACGTAAAAAGCTGTATGTACAGGGTAACATGCTCGTAAGGAAAGTTAGTGTGTTCAGAATCATTTAAAACTTATATTTTTAAAACTTACTGTACTGCATTGTATACATCCCATCTGTGGTGGAACTATACAAAAACTGCTATGAATAAATTCTCTGTTGCTTATAATAATATTTTCCGTATGCTATGTAGGGAACCAAAATGGTGCAGTGCCAGTTTTATGTTTACTACGCGTAACTTACCTACGTGCCAAATGTTAATCCGGAAGAATATATATAATTTCATTACTAAGGTCCAAAACAGCTCTAATGTGTTATTGTACAATGTCCTGTCGTCAGATACTGTGTACCTCTCACCTATATGGCAGTCTTGGTTCAGACAACTGCTGGTTTACAATACCTTATTTTTGTAATGTAGAAAAGATTATATACGCATATTAAGTTGTATTATAAATTTATAATAAGACTGTATTTGTATGTTGGGTTAAATGACTATGCTGGCCTTATTTTTGTATTACGTTCAGTGTATGATACGTAAGATTGTACTTGTATGTTAGCTTAAGTGTCTATGAATTGTGAGTGATCTGCAATAAAGATGTTTTGTTTTGTTTGTTTTCGTCAAAACAAACTGGATTTCACGAGTTTTCCGAAATCATCTCTGGAATTGGCTAAACACAGTGGCAGATTATCATTGAGGCTATTGAGACTGAAGCCTCAGGCTCCCATGCTTGAGGGGCCCCCCAATCAACTGAGTTTCGGTGATATAATTCGAGATTTCGTAAACTTCTTTGATTAAATATGACAGAGTACACAAACTGACAAATTCCCTGTTTTATTTTATGTTTTATAGGCCCTAAAGTAAAATTTGTTTAATACTGTTTGGTTTTGGCAAACGACAAAATACACTGCGTTAAGGTTCTTTTAAGTTTGTTTCTCAATTAGCCTGAGCACCGTACATATAATTCGTGTAAATGTACTATGTACTGTACATGTACATGCATTGTTAATAAAAAAAAACCTATAGAAAAGGGCCCCCATATTCTTCATCGCCCCGTGGCCCTGAAGTGTCTTAATCCACCTCTGACTAAACATAGTCCATATATATATATTTGCCAGATGTCCTCCACAAAAATATCGGACACCAGCAGCGAGGGGGGGGGGGGGTGCAGTGTAAAAAGTAAAAATTTATTTTCTTCATTACTTGCAAATCGGTTCATTAGATGCTTTATAAAATCAGTTAATTATATGGATAAATAACACTTTAACCGGAAAATAATATTGGAACCGATTTACAAATAACAATGAAAACAAACATTTAGATATTAATGAAAAGAAATCAACTTTATCTGCATTTAACTTTTATTCGAACAAAATTACATAACATGCACAAAATTCCATCCAAAATAACAGTGTGAAACTATCCAATTCTTTATCAGATCGCGATAGAAAAATATGTAAAATGATTATTGACTTTAAAAAGCAACAAATTATAGATAACCAAAAAAAGCAGACGATCTATTGAAGCTACACCTATTAAGACAAAAATAAAAAAGGAAAGACAAAGACGTAGTTTACGATGTACCTGATTTGTTATACTTCAAATTGGATTGTGCAGCTTCTATTAGTTTTTATTTTTCAAAAACACCTCTTTTACTTCAGAACAACTGTACGAAATGTTGAAGAAAGTGCAAAGTTCGCTTCGTACCGATTCCACACACAATCTGTTTCTCTCATCGGTCCATACATTGTTCATTACATTAAAAATTCTTTCTACGCCCGCATTCGAGACAGGAATCGATGCACAATACTGAAACAATTTCAGCAAATTTGGAGCCGATTCTTTACTGAAGAAATGTTTCCATTTATCTAGGGATGTTGTGTCCTGAAGGGAAAGAAATACTGCATCCAAAGCATGAACTTCGTCAAAAAGAGAATTAAGAGGGAGATCTCTTTTCCAAGGGGATAACATCCAAATTTCTATAACTTCGTCGAACGATGGAGACGTATTCTGATTTGCCAGGTTTAAAACACTCAAAGCACAATATATCGAATTATCGAAAGGAAACCACTTCTCTAGGTAATTGAGGACTCTCGTGTACACATTCAGTGCTTCTTTTGTGAATTTATCGATTAAGTGGACTGGTAAATAATTTGTGCGCAATGCAAATGTGACTTTCATGCCGAAAAATTTCTCAGCAATTTTTTTTCGCAAAGAATTGCGAAAATTTTCCATGATTAAATATATATCATAAGAAAGTGTAGACTGGTTTTCCAATTTGAGCAATGTATCTTGGAATGATGATATGAAAAAATGAGTAAAATAAAAATGTTGGTTGTTCATCGCTTGCTATTTCGTCTTCCTTATCAGAAATAATATTCCATATTGCAATATGACATCATCAGAGCCAAGTGAAAGAAAAGCTTTTAGTGGCTTTAATAGCAACACTTCGTAAGCTAAGTTGGGTTAAGAGGAAGTTATTAGGGGAATATTTTACCTCTCATTCTTGACACTGGCTGAGAACTTATAATAAAATCAAAGAATACCGGACTTTTCCGTGTCCGGTATTCTTTGATTTTTTTTAACTGGCCAGAGAGCCCAAATACCAGACTGTCCAGTTCAATACCGGACACCTGGCAACCCTATATATAGTATATGATGCAACCCACAAGGAAAAAGAAAAATGATTCCAAGGCTTTTCGTGTATTCAGAAGTACACCTCGTCAGGGAATGAAGGGAGAAGGTGAGATAAAAATATATACAACGGGACAGAAAAACAAAAAGATTAGCACATGATTAACAAGAGTCAATTAGAAGCAAAAAGGCATTTTAACAGGATATTGTCAATTTAATACATTCCCACACTGTTAATGAAATTATTTGTTAATCATGTGCTACTCTTTTTGTTTTTCTGTCCCGTTGTATATATTTTTGTCATCTCGCCTTCTCCCTTCATTCCCTGACGAGGTGTACTTCTGAATACACGAAAGGCCTTGGAATCATTTTTCTTTTTCCTTGTGAGTTTGCATCATTCATTCATTTCACGTGGTATAATATATATATATAATATATATATATATATAACCTTTGGTTAGCTTCCCCCGAATTTTCATTCTGACGAAGGTCAAGCTTTTCACTCCACCTTAGACCTACAGTTTAACGTGGAATCCGAACCACGCCCTATCAGCAGCCCAGCGTCTTAACCACTAGGCCACCCAGGATACCCATTTATCTACCAACCACTTTCTTTATTGTGTGGAAGGATGAACAGCTGGGTTTTGCTGCGCGCCGGCTGCCGTCGGGTCTTGAACCCGGGGCCGATGGATTCGTAGTCAGCGACGCTAACCACTATATAATATATATAGTGGAGTGAAAAGCTTGACCTTCGTCAGAATGAAAATTCGGGGGGAAGCTAACCAAAGGTTATATTTCCTTTATTTTACCGCCGATTCGTACCTAGTGTGGTACATATCTCAGCGAGGCAGTGGGTGAGTGGTGTTACTGAGTAGGGGATGATAGACCAGGGGGAGGGGATGTAATGTTCAGTTACTGGGTAGTGGGTATGAGGGGACTGGTCTCAGACCCGTTGAAGCAGGTGGGAATAAGTGAGGAAACGGGAAATCGATTCCCCGAAAAATGGGGGCCCTCAGCGAGCATGAATTGTAGACGCTCGGGTATGGGAATTTCGGCCAAGTGAGGGAAACATCTCCAACGAAGCGCGGACAAGTTCGGGCATTCGACCAGGAGATGCATGACAGTGATGGGAGTATGGCAGGTAGGGCAGAGCGGGGCTGGCGATTTAGCCATAAGGTAACCATGAGTAATGCGTGTGTCCCCTATGCGGAGACGGGCTATAATCACTTCTTTATGCCGGGAAAAAAAAATAAATAAAAAAAAATTATATATATATGGTGAAAATAACCACAAAGAAAAATAAAACACGAAATAGTGCTCAAGCGCTTTCGTCTAAACATTGTGTGTTCCTGATGATGTCATTAGAGTGATTAGACGAAAGCTCTCGAGCACTATTTCGTGTTTTATTTTCCTTTGTGGTTTTTTCATCATAAACATTATTCACCTGTTACTATCTATATATAGATAGATAGATAGATATAGATAGATATTTATTTTATTTATTTATTTATTTCTGCAAAATTATGCATTTAATTTACGATTATTTAGTTAAGTGATATTCTTAAAAACTGCAATATTATAATCATGCAATTCGGTCGAGGGGGTATTTTTGCGGACAGTCATAGATGTTGGAGGTTCATGGCGTAATGACAACTGTAAATCAACTGTAAACTTTCTTTACTATCTACTCCCTTCTCTAAATCATTTAGATATAAAATAAAGAGTAATGGACCTAACACTGATCTGATCCCCGTGGTACCCCACCACTTTTCATTTTCTGCCACCCAGAATCATAACCAGAATCACTCTCTCTTCTCTGTCTTTTAACCATTTCTCTACCAAATTTATAACTGACTCCGATATCCCATGAGCTTGTAATTTATACAGAAGCCTTCTATGTGGAACCTTGTCAGATGCTTTACTGAAATTCAAATAAATAACATCTATATGTTCATTATGTACAAAAAACAAAACATCTTTATTGCGAATCACTCGCAATCCATAACCACTTAACCTGACATACAAGTAAAAAAATAAGGCCACCATTGCCACTTAACCTGACATACAAGTACAAAAATAAGGCCACCATAGCCATTTAACTTAACATACAAATACAATCTTCTTATAACATTTAACTTAATATGCATATTCAATCTTTGCTACATTACAAAAATAAGGTACTGTAAACCAGCAGTTGTCTGAACCAAGATTGCCATATAGGCGAGAGGTACACAGTATCTGAAAACAGGACATTGCACAATAACACACGTGTAGCTGTTTTGGACCCTAGTAATGAAATTGTATATATTCTTCGGGATTAACATTTGGCTGGTAGGTAGGTTATGCGCAGTAAACATAAAACTGGCATTGCACCACACTGGTTCCCTACATAGCATACGGAAATTCTTATAATAAGCAACAGAGAAACGGGTATGGGAAAGATAACGATATAAAATATAATCTTCATATTATGATTATGAGAACCAAAGCCTACAAATATATAAAATTTCCTGAATTTCAATTGAATGGTATGGTGCTGTCAGAAGTGACCTAGACTAAGTATCTTGGCCACATACTAACTGATAGTCTTTCAGATAACTGTGATATTCTACGGCAGTATAAACAATTATATGCTCAAGGAAATACTTTGGCTAGAAAATTTCATGTGTACATTAGATGTTAAGTTGATCTTGTTCAAAACTTTTTGTACTCCAATGTATACAGCTCATTTGTGGTGGAACTACAGTGTATAATTTGAGAAAACTGTTGGTATAAGTAATATTTTTAGGAGTTTATTAAGAACTCCTAGATTTATAAATGGTGCTTCTTCTAGTGCCAGTATGCTGTTTGTAGTCAATAAGGTGCCTAACTGTGCCAGTGTCATACGCAATTTTGTATTTAGATTTATCACTAGGCTTGGTGAGTCAGTCAATAAGACAATAGAAGCCATGGTTAGTGGACTAATCTCCGATATATTTTATAGATCTCAAATCTGGAAGCATTGGCGTAGGCAACTATGTTCATTATTCATAGTTTCACTGGCCTACATAGTCAGTGCTCCAGATAACTAACCATCTCTTAACCTTCTATGGACCACTCGTATAATGTTTGTACCTGTTGAGTCTGAAATAACGTTTGTTGTTGATAAATATTCATACAAAAATTGACTCGCAGTGCCCTCTGAAGTGATGTATACAAAATGCAAATCCCACTGACGATTTTTCTGACCAGTCTGCGTTATGTAGTGCATCGGGTAGACGAATTAATTGTCCTATCAGGGACCACGTTTCCTTTCTTCTAGACTTCCCAATCAGAGGAAGGAAAATATTTTTACACCTAAATCCAATACTATGTCGGGTAAGTGGAGGAGTCTTGAGAAAAGTTTCATAGTTCCTCCACTATATGGCTTAGGTGTGCACACTGGTTTTTCATGAATGTCAACAGATTGCTCGGATGTGTACTCCTACTCCTGCCTCCTATTTTTTTTGCTCCTTTTTGTTTCGTTGTTAATTTTTCTACTACAAAAACATTGTTTCGGTGATTAGAATACATTTTCTGCAACTAAAAATTCCACCCAGTATGAAAGTGTTTGCTTCAATAATCTGATATATGCTGGTAGTAGTTCGAATACCCAACATGAGCATTTAACAACGCTGAATAGCACGGGCACAGAATGGTTAATAATGGGTATTGTTGAAGGAGTGGTTAGTGATTTTCTTATAAATCTAGAACCTGAGAACATCGGCGCGAGCAGTCAGAAGTTGCGCCTGAAATGAAGTACGGTATTTATTTGTATTAATGCCTGGAACAGACACCACTTCAAATCTGTTCATTAAATGCGAAAACTTGTCCCCACCTCATTCAGCCTTCATTCAATCAAAAACCTGGGGCTAAAAATTATTTAAAAAAAAATCTTTATTAAATTTATAAAAATCTTCATATAGCGTCACACTTTGTAAAAGTATTACAGCATATTTTTAAAAGATACAATTTGTTATATATTACAAGTTAACACAGGTAATACCCCTACTCCCCAACACGGAAAGAGATGGGCGTGAACTCCGAGCAGTTACAGAATGTAGGTTACTATCGGATTAACTACAACCACGGCAGTAGTGAGAGTTGAACCCAGGCTCTTCAGAATCTGAGCCCAATCTCCAACCAACCGAACCACAGGAACTCATGAGATGTAATACATAAACACTTCAAATAATTTAAAATAAAAAATACAAAATCCTCAGTGAAAACACTTTTAATAAAAGAGTAAGATTTGTACTTTCAGAAGACTCCCAGTTTTGGATCCTGTTCTTATTTCCTCTGCATTCGTCATGAATTGGTTTTCAGTCCATTCAACACGGGAACAACCTCCAAATATTTAGCAAAAACAATCCTGATCCCAGGACAAACTTGATTACGGAACTGAACCAAACTATCACACGTAAAGTATCTGATGAACACCAAGTAATGGAAGTTTAATATTTTTTATACAAAGAATTAAGGAACAGACGATAAAATGTTCATACGAATCTATTCGGCAGAACTGTTTTGCATAAATTCCCGATAAGCAGGTGATGCAGTTTGTCGTAAAAGGAGGCGTATCCCGTCTGAGGTTACGGTTATTCACCCAACTGAATGGGAGATAAGGAGTATGATAATGTACGGGATTAAGTCTTCTTGGGATTACAAAGGGACGTCACTATTTGTCGACACAGCATAAAGTACGGGAGATTAGATAGAGGTAACTTGGGGCTCAACGGAGGCAAGGGAGAAGATGTAGTTACAGAACGTCTTCCTATCCAGTGACTGAAAAAACTACTCTGCAAATTTAAGAAATAAACAATATTATAAAAACATAAAAGTAACAAAATATAAATCTTAATCAAATGATATTCAAAAAGCCTTAATTAGGATCATGTCTCGAAATATATTTTCAAAAAACGAGCTACTTTAAAATAATAATAAAGGGTGATCCAGAGAAATGGGACCCAAAAGAAACCCCTGTAACTCTTAAAGTATAAGTCCTTTTATAAAATCATACACATCATTCGAAAGAGGATAGTTACAAGTTTGTACAGGATTGTATAGGTTTTGACAATACAAGACAAGATAAGATACAAAACAAAATAAAAGTGTTAGTTAAAACTAACCCTTCAAGATGACTGCATGGACTGTGGAACAGCTGCGTTTCATAACTGAGCAATATTATGAGCATGGAAGAAGTGTAGTTTCAGCTCAAAGATCTTTCAAGACAAATTTTCAGATGTCAAAATCACCTAAGAGCTGAAACTACACTTCTTCCATACTCATAATATTGCTGAGTTATGAAACGCAGCTGTTCCACAGTCCATGCAGTCATCTTGAAGGGTTAGTTTTAACTAACACTTTTATTTTGTTTTGTATCTTATCTTGTCTTGTATTGTCAAAACCTATACAATCCTGTACAAACTTGTAACTATCCTCTTTCGAATGATGCGTATGATTTTATAAAAGGACTTATACTTTAAGTTACAGGGGTTTCTTTTGGGTCCCATTTCTCTGGATCACCCTTTATAAATACGCGTGCCGATACGAACTAGTTACATTTAATATTTTAAATGTTGCTAAACCTAACTTGTGAACTTACACTACAATCAATTTTGCCTTCACGCACGAGTATTATTAGCAACGAATTTAATTTACTTCACTAAAAACTTGTTCCTTTTTCAAATATGCTCGCAACTTTATTGAATGTTCCCCGACCTCTCCAAATTATATATATATATATATATATATACAGGGTGTTTGAAAACTTTCTGTACAAATTGTAATGGGGGATAGGCAACACCAAGACAAACCCTTTTCGTCTATAAGTGTATGTCCGCTGACGTCACCATTCGGCGCGAGAGGGCGCCGCTGCAATTGGCTAAAAGGTGAAGTGGGCTAGACTCGCGCTTGCCGCGGGCATTCTTAAATCGGACGTAGTACGCGTAACATGGAGCGCTTCACGACTGCTGAGATGGCTGACATGCATATGGTGTATGGGGCTGCCAATGGAAACGGAAGAGCTGCTGTGAGGTTGTACCGACAGCGCTTCCCAAACAGACGTGTGCCAAACCACCAAACGTTTGCGCATTTGCATCGGCGACTGCGAGAAACTGGAACATTCCATGCAAACATGCATGACACTGGTCGGGAGAGAAACGTGCGCACTCCTGACATGGAAGAAGAAATCCTACGGCGATTTGAGGACAATCCAAGCGCGAGCACGCGAGGTGTTGCACGTATCCTCGGTGTGAACCACGACCTGGTCTGGAGAGTGTTGCACGAGCAGCAACTTGCCATGGACGATACCCGCCCAAACATTGACGGCGAACCGTTCTTGATGAGCATGCACCCGTGTAGCATGTGGATTTGCGTGCGCCCACACGTGAGAATTGTGCATGTTAAACACACCCTCACGTGTTAAACAGGCCTCATCTGAGAACAGCACATAAGCCGGAAAATTAGGCTGCACCGCTGTCTGCTGCAGAAACCAGCGTGCGAATTCCACACGAAGAGGGTAATCCCGAGGTTGTAATGCCTGGACTCTCTGACGATGAAACGGATGTAAATGCTGCTCGTGCAACACTCTCCAGACCAGGTCGTGGTTCACACCGAGGATACGTGCAACACCTCGCGTGCTTGCGCTTGGATTGTCCTCAAATCGCCGTAGGATTTCTTCTTCCATGTCAGGAGTGCGCACGTTTCTCTCCCGACCAGTGTCATGCATGTTTGCATGGAATGTTCCAGTTTCTCGCAGTCGCCGATGCAAATGCGCAAACGTTTGGTGGTTTGGCACACGTCTGTTTGGGAAGCGCTGTCGGTACAACCTCACAGCAGCTCTTCCGTTTCCATTGGCAGCCCCATACACCATATGCATGTCAGCCATCTCAGCAGTCGTGAAGCGCTCCATGTTACGCGTACTACGTCCGATTTAAGAATGCCCGCGGCAAGCGCGAGTCTAGCCCACTTCACCTTTTAGCCAATTGCAGCGGCGCCCTCTCGCGCCGAATGGTGACGTCAGCGGACATACACTTATAGACGAAAAGGGTTTGTCTTGGTGTTGCCTATCCCCCATTACAATTTGTACAGAAAGTTTTCAAACACCTTGTGTATATATATATATATATTAGGGGGGGGGGGGGGGGTGGGGTCGAAACATATCAAAAATCGAGTTTCTCCAATTCCACAGTATGCACGTAGTTGGAAATGATGATCTCAACATCTTGTAAAAAAAATGAGTATATGTGACCCCCCCTTACCCCTTCCATAGCATCCCCCCATCCCCATTTTACTCTCTCCACAGATATAAACCCCAAATGTGACAATTATGCATTATATTAAGTCTTATTAAGTAGATTAGATTAATTTGGGTAGATTATTTAGATAGATTGAATAGATTACATAGATTAATTTAGATAGATTAGACGAATTATATAAATTATTGTCACATTTTTTGTTTAGTTTCAGATTGTTTATGATTGAATGAGTTATGATTTAATTCCGAATGAGTTATATTAAATTCAGATTGAATGATTCAATTGCTAGAATTTAACAATTAGTTTCTTGTTATTAATGCTACTAGGCCTAAATAAGTGAAATCATGGCGACAAGAAGCAAAACGCACAATTCAACATTTGGTCACCCTGCAGAATTTCCACCTTCAATGACTCCTTCAAAGGCTGACGTATTTAGGCATTATTTATTGGTAAGAAAACGAGAAGAACTGATTTCGAAAGGCTCTAGAACAGCAAAATAGTGTTACAGAATTGTCACTAAAGATGTGGAAGCCATTTGGGAGAAGTTTTCCTTTCCACATATAGGATTTGAAGGAATATCTATAAAAGTTGAACGATTGATAGACTCTGCAGCAAAGCTAAATAAAGTACCATTAAAACAAAGAAACAACAGTTTTGAGCAGAAGGTGGAGACATTCGATGAAATGTTTGATATTTGCACTTGTACTTGTTACGATAAAAAAATCAGTCGAACGGATTGCAGATGTGATATTAGAGTTCCAATGATTGAGTGGGAGTCTTTTGTGGGGCAGAAAAAGAAAAAACGAACTACGACCAATCGACAGAGTAATGACTTCCGCAAGAAAAAGGACTCACGATAGAGTTAAAGGATTAGAAAGAAGAGCCAAGATAAGCCTAGATATGAAAGTCGCCTCAACCAGCAAACTGGACCCTTTACATATTATGGAAGATGAGAGCATGGAAATTGATGATGACAGCGACGATATTGACTTTGTTCCGTTTTTTGAATTGAGAGAAAACCATCAGAACAGAATTATTTATGATAACTTAACAATAACAGCAGAGAGATACCGTGTAAGTTACAGAGGTACTGCAGCTATAGTAAATGCAGCTTTGAAGGATATGGGAATATTAGACGAAACCAATATGTTGGATAGGAAAAAGTGGAAAGAGAAAGAATACGTGTGGGTAAAAAGAACATAATCAAAGTGAAATCAGAGAACACACAGATTGAAGGCATCGGATTTGATGGTAGAAAAGATCAAACGAAGACAAAGAAGGAATGGAGTACGAAGAACATTATGTAATAGTCAAAGAACCTGGTGATGTTTACATGGATCATATAGCTCCAGATAACGAAACTGCTTGTTGTATTGCAGATGAAATAATAACTTTTATAGTTGATTCTAATAGCAAAGAATCCCTCAAAGCTTTACTATGCGATGGCACCCCAGTGAACACTGGCAGGATTGGCAGAGTGCTAAAATTGATTGAATTATATCTGGACAGGCCGGTACAATGGCTGATTTGCCTTTTGCATGCAAACGAACTGCCCTTCAGGAACGTATTTGAAGCAATTGATGAAAAAACTTCGGGACCAAACACCTTCAAAGGTTCTCTTGGAAATAAACTCTGAGAGGATTTGACCAAACTGGATATAGTTGATTATACCCCTGTAGAGGGCAACATTAAAGAAGTTTCGGCTGATATTGTTAAAAGTTTCAGCAGTGACCAAAAATATATGTATGAAATGTGTATTAGCATACAATCTGGACGCATCTCACAAGCGTTAGCCACCAGATCCCCAGGTGCCCTCCATCATGCAAGATGGCTAAAACGAGCAAACAGGATCCTGCGCTTATATGTCTCTACACGGAATCCAGAGAAAAACATCCAAGACCTAGTAAAAATTATAATGCTGGTTTTGGATAAAGTCTCATCCAAAGGCAAATGAGGGAGCATCTAATTTTTGGTATGTCATGCACTTGCTTAAAGGCTTAGATAAAAAGCATCGGATGATTATGGAGCGTGTCCTCAGAAATAACGCCTATTTTGCCCACCCAGAGAATATCTTATTCTCAATGATAACAGACAAGAAGAGAGGTCAGAGAGCTGGCTCTTCAGCACATCATTCGAGCAAGAACTAGGAGCACCAATGCGAGAAATTTTGAGCTGCCAAAAACACTGAACTTTGAAGCAGACGATTATCCTAACATGATCGACTGGGACAACGAAACCATCACCCCTCCACCTATTTTACAGAATTTGACAAATGATGATGATCTTAAAGTTCGAAATGAACCACTTCAGCTTATTCCTTTTCCCTGTCACAGCCAAGTAGAAGATGCTGTAAATGTGGTAACAGAAGCATCACAAGATAGAATTGGTTACAAAAACAGACAAATTTATTTTGAATGTACTGGAGTCGAGAAAAAAGCTACCTGTGTTCCAATGGAAAGGCCAGTGGTGTCAGTAATTTACGATTTTAAATTTCTTAAGGTGAATATTTTGGTTTTAATATGTTTCAATTAAATTTCTTAAGGTTCAATTAAATTTCTTAAGGTGAATATTTTGATTTTAGTATGCTTCAATTGATTCTTTAAGTAATATATGGAGAAAATAATAATAATAATAATAATAAGTTAAAATCTATTATTATTATATATATATATAACTTTACTTATATCATTATTTACTTTAATCTTTATCATTTATCAGGTTTTTTTATTCAAAGAATTGGTTTCAATTTAATTTCAATTTAAAAAAAGGAGGGGGCAGATGCAACGGGTAGTGAGGGGGAGCGCATAGCGGTGTAATTATAGTATGTTGTTTAGGGGCCCAAAGGAAACTCCGAGCAGTGTGTAGAATAAGAGTACAAAATTTCGACCCCCCCTAATATATATATATACTGGGTGATCCAGATAAATGGGACCCATAAAAAAAAGCCAAATATTCTTAATATTTAATTCCTTTCATAAAAACTATACTATATCATTCGAAAGAGTAGAGTTACAAGTTTATTATGAAATATTTATTTTTTTAAAATGACTCCTTTCAAATGTGCTCCATTAGTTGCCAAGCATTCCAGTGTTCTCGCTTGTAAGTTCTGCATCACTTTTGCAAGAGTGTGCGGTGGTATGGTATGGCCTGTATCTCATTTATGATGGCGGCCTTCAATTCTTGCAAGGTCGTTGGGTTATTTCTGTAGACCCTACTCTTTAAATATCCCCAGAGATAATAATCTAAGGGAGAAAAATCCGGAGACCTTGCGGGCCATTCAACGTCTCCAAATCTTAAGATTAACTCGCCTGGAAACGTTTGACGCAAAACTGCCATGCAGTTCCTCGTGGTATGGCAGGTAGCTCAGTCTTGTTGGAACCAGTGGTTTTCTAGACAAAGATCTCTTAATTTAGGAATAAGGAAATCGGTCAACATTTTTTCGTAGCGATCGCCATTTACAGTGACCGTGTTTCCGGTGGAATCCTCGAAAAAGTACGGCCCTATGATCTGAGATGCAGTAAGACCACACCAAACAGTTACACGCTGACTATGCAACGGGACTTCGGTAATATTCAATGGATTTTCTGTTGCCCAGAAACGACAATTTTGTTTGTTTACAGTTCCATTCAAGTGAAAATGGGCTTCGTCTGACATAATCAAAGTTGCTAGAAAATTGGTGGTGTCATTTACCTTCTGTTGGATCCATTGACAGAATTGTCGTCTTCGTGCGAAATCTCCATCGTTTAGTTGTTGCACTGTTTGAATTTTATATGGAAAGAGCATTAAATTTTGCTTGAATATACGGTGTGTTGTTCCATATCCAACTCCTAACAGCTGAGAAGCACGTCTGATGCTTATGTTAGGATTATCCTGTACAATTTCATGAGTTCTGTTAATGATCTCGTCTATCCTTGCTGTGCGCACTCTTCCAGTTGGTTTTCTTTTGCCAATGCTGCCAGTTAGGGAAAAATTTCTGACACACCGACGGATTACTTTCTTAGAAGGTGATTTTGACATCTGAAAATTTGTCTTGAAAGATCTTTGAGCTGAAACTACACTTCTTCCATGCTCATAATATTGCTCAGTTATGAAACGCAGCTGTTCCACACACCATGCAGTCATCTTGAAGGGTTAGTTTTAACTAACACTATTATTTTGTTTTGTATCTTATCTTGTCTTGTATTGTATTGTCAAAACCTATACAATCCTGTACAAACTTGTAACTATCCTCTTTCGAATGATGCGTATGATTTTATAAAAGGACTTATACTTTAAGAGTTACAGGGGTTTCTTTTGGGTCCCATTTCTCTGGATCACCCTTATATATATATATATATATATATATATATACAGGGTGTCTCAAAAGTCACTATCTATTTCGGTGCCATTAGATGTTTTTTTTTTAAAATGCTATGCTGGCATAAAGATATGTACTTCTGGTGCAAATTTGTGTATTTAAAAAAAGTTAATTGGTTTATTATCTTGACATGCTTGAACAATTCCTCGAACCTCAACTTCTTACAGATGGCATTCTTGACACAGTAGTTTTTCAGCAGGATGGAGCACCGTGCCATTATGCAATAATTGTACGTGATTATCTTGACAGACGCTTCCCCGGTCGCTGGATTGGTCGTGGAGGAACACAACCATGGGCAGCACGTTCACCCGATTTAACACCATTAGATTTTTTCGCCTGGGGTTTAATTAAGTCTAATGTGTACACTGGTAGAAGAATTAGTGATGTAGCCGAACTTCGAAATCGTATTACCGATGCAGTTCAGAAAATAACACCTCAAATGCTGGAAAGTGTGTTCCGGGAAACAACTTATCGCTTTGAGCTCTGTAGAAACAGATAAATAAATAGCACTAATTCTTTGTGGCACTTACTTTGAAATAAATATATTTTTCATGTCTTAAACCAGTTTTTCGTAATTCCCATTATTTTTCAAAATAGATAGTGACTTTTGAGACACCCTGTATATATCGCTCGGACACATTTTGGTCCATATGTTAAATTTTGGCGCAAACACTACAGCTCGACAAAAACACCTTCGCGGTCCCAGTCCCTGCTCAAGGGCCTATTCCTAACATTAACAATTTTTCTCATTTTTATGTGCATGTTGAATATTTTCTTTGTTTTTGTAACATTTATTAAGTAGTTTATTTGCTTTATAGGTACTTATTTATATTTTTTTTAAATGAGCCCAGTAAAGCCTGAAATTTAAGGACCAACTTAAGTAAAATAGGCTAAATAGTTCAATTTCACATTTATTTATATTATGGTCAATTGTTGTAACAACAAAAATTGTAAAATTGTATTTATTTTATAAATAAAGAATTATTTATTCATTCATTCATACAAAAGCTGATAGTAGTTAAGCCTATGCTATAGTGTGTAGGTCTAATCTGAGTGTCAAATACGAGCACAAGGACAAAATCATCATCTATCACATTGATCATATTCATGCATTATGGCACTACAATTGCATATTGTTATTGTATTCTATTGTATTTCATGGAATATTTTATAAAATAATTTAAATACGAAAAATAAAATTGCGAGATAATAATAATAATAATAATAATAATAATAATAATAACCCCTTGGCTGCAGCGTAACTAAACGTGGTATGTCCAAAATATGACGTACATGCTATATTTCATTATAGTGTTGAATGGGTTAATACACTACTATTGCAGCGTATAAATGAGGGGTCGCACGTCTTAACGTACCTAAGCGCCACTACAGGCGAAAACGTGTTTTTGATGGATATCATTATTTTCACCCTTCCTCTATCGCGTGGTTTGGGTTATAATGACCTTACGACACTAGAAGTATGGTTGAAAACCTTATGAAGCTAACTACTTTTTTCACCTCTATCGCCAGCCAAAAGTTAACCCAAAGTTCGGCATAATAAGAAAATCAAAAAATTAAAAAATATATATATAAAATATGAAAATCTATTCCAAAAACTCATCAACATCTTCATTAGCATACTTAAACTCCAATTTAGCCAAAAATTAGCGTTCTAGCTCAATTAATAACAGAGATACTATTGCGAGAATATTGCTGAACTTTGGAGGCGATTTCTGGGGAATTTTAATTTTGGCGCTTAGGTACCTTAAGACGCGGGACCACTCAAATTTCATGAATAAAATCCTTCGTTCGTTTGTGTGTAGCAACGTGAGCGAAAGTACATAACTCACAGTCTCGTCTGCTAAAAACGTCCTCACATCTCTCGCCTCCCTCGCTTGCACATTTGGACTGATGATTAGCAGAGCAGAATATGTCATAAAAAGATAGAGGGCCTCTTCAGCGCAATGTGTCAAAAGAGTCAGGTTAATTCTAGTCGTGGGTTGGGTGTTTCTCATGGGGGAACTGTAACGCCCATCCTAGAATAAAATTTTTAGGTAAAACTCAGAATGTGGATTTGCAAATTCAACTGAAAACTGAGACTACATTACTATGCGTGCGTCTTCAATCTGTTTAATTAACCACCTCCGTAACAGAGAAGGTGGGAACCGAATCACGTGTCGTTACATTATCTGAACGAGGAGGAGTCACCCATCCAACTACTATCCAGACCCATTAAATCACTTTGATGAACTTTATTTTCTTAAATTTCCATCGTAACTTTAAAAATAAAAAAGAAAATTAACCACAAATAAAAATCTAATTTAACCGACTGGAAGTAAGTAAACTGCCTACCCTGTATCGGGTTTGTTTACCTTAGGAACGAGCATATGATATAGATCCAGAACGTCCGCGAGCGTGGCCAAATTGGGGAGCGTCATTTGATTTCCTGTCTGTCTTCGAATGGAGGGCTGAATCAGGTCAAAGGTGCAAGAGGTAAGGTCAGTGCCAGGACAGCACAAGAGATCAATGATGTCAGGACTAAGGCAGCGAACAGTTTCTAGGCAGGTGCTAAGAATCTATGAGAATAAGTGATAAGCATTCAACAAAATGATCATCAGTAAATACTAAATAACGAATATAATATAAAAATAAAGAATATAAAAAAGTAAAAACTCTTAACTTCAATTACATTAAGTACCGAGTGTACACGAACTCGTGTCCAGTTCCACATTCATTTGCAAAACCCTTTAATTACTACATGGATCAAAATATGATCCATAATCTATCCAGTTTTGTAAAATTTTGAGAAGACCCCAAGTCTTACTTCAAGTCGATCTAATAGGAGTATTAAAAAAAATAATACATCTAATCTCAGTGCTGATCCCGTCAGATCTATTCTAACGCGCACAAACAAAGTGAAATGAGGAGCTGTAATGACAGAAACAAAGTGAAATGAGGAGCTGTAACTGCCATCAAAGTGGTTGGTATCAAATAAAAATTATTAAACATATCGGTTAAAAGCTTTAAAATGTTACACAATTTAAGCCTGAATTTAAAACTGAAGCAAAATGGTTCGAAGTCAGTTAAAAAAATTTTTTCGTAGATGATCTTTGAGACAGGCGAGTTAACAGGTTTTCACGTTTATATAAATACTTGGTATGATTTCAGTTAAACTCTTTCTTTACCTGCAAGAGTTGATTAATAAGGGAGATCGTGCCTCGCGAGAGAAGCGGGGTACTCTGCGCGAACCCTTCTGACGATTTCATATCGTCCGTTCGCTCGCCGCAAACTTCTCTTTCAAGAGACTGCAAATAATTTACAAAAATAGTTAGAAAAAAATATACGCACTGGCATTTTGAAATCCATTAACTTAATTCATAGTTTTTGTCCTTAGCTCTCTGTCAAATAATTAAATGGTGCTAAAGGGATAGATATGAAGATAAATCACAATAATAATCAGAAAACCAGACTTTCACTCTTCGCCGTTTAATAAATACCAAAGCAGAACTCGATAGAACAAGAATTTACGGGACAACAATTTTACTTTCATTTACTGAGTAAAATGTTCACGAATTTACTTCATTGAAAGAAAATTTTATGTCCAAGCGGGAGGAGAAGTTCTGGTATTCTGAATTTTCTTTGTGGGGATATGGGGGCTTCCAGGACAAAAGGGTAGGAAGAATAAAGTGTTTTATTCAAGGGCCACATTCGGCAATTTCTTCAAATTCATTTGCGTATGCAATTATACTACTTGGACGCCCGGTAGCTCAGTAGTTACAGTGGCGGACTCTGCGCAGTGAGGCTCTGGTTCATTCCCGTCTGCTGGCTCTTGGCTGGGTTGAGTTGGCCGCTTACCCTATCATTGCTCGAGCTAAAGATGACCCTTGCGGCACACAAACCCTTACATCGTGGGAAAATGAGCTTCCTGACTGTTCCTTTTTACTTTTAATTACAGTATATTATTTCCTCCTAATTTAAAAATAAATAAGGGAGTAACTACTACTACTACTACTACTACTACTACTACTTTATTCCCAGTCTACAGGGATCAAGATTCGTTTTTCCTCATAACTATTTATCATTTAATTTTTCTCACTTCTTTCAGGTGAAGCATTTTGGTGGTACGATGAATGCAACCAGCTGTTGACACCACCAGCTGTTCAAAGCAATCCTGATGAATGACCCTCCACAGGTGGTGATAAGGAGCTAAAGTGGCTGCGAGAGAGGCGGCGGCAAGTGCTAAATCAGCCTGCGTGTCAGGAGTTGCCAGCGCAGCAGTGATGGATGAGAGGTGAACTGCGGCCAAACTGACAGCCCCTTCGAGCCCCGCCGACCCTTCTTTCTTCAGGCAGAAAGTGGTGCACCAAAGAAGGTCTCGCAAGATGGACAAATCCGACTAAGGAAACAAGAACAGCAACGCGCATTATAAAAGAAAAAAATTTAATTACATTTATCGAATGGCTGATAAACGCTGGAAACTGAAGTTACGTAATATACATACAATTTTTAGTGTTCCAAAAGAGGAGCGAAAGAAAATAAACCAAAGTAATTTCATTTTACATCTCGACAATGTAAAAGACAACTCCTGAAAATTAACGAGTACAGTATATAAATAAATTAATTACATTCATGGTTAAATAAACCCAAACAATACGTGGAACAAAACCTCCACAAGCCATAAGCAAAGCCCGAATTTTTACTTGGATTACATAACGAATTTAAACCCTGTTCATACCAGACTCAACGGGGAACGGGGTTTCCACGATATATTTAGGTAAACTTTCGGAAAAACATTTCCCTACAAACAATTTTTAAAAAGCATCAAAAAATTAATAATCGGTAATGACTGGATTTTGTCTGAAATTTTCGTACTCTCACTAAAAAGAATTAAATGGCCAAAGAGAAACGGAATAGTACTAATTAGTAATTTCTTATGCTTTTTAGAAACTTTCCATTTTCTAGACGAACTTTTTTCATAAACTGTACGTATGAAGAACGGTAATGAGAACGATTATGGATCTTACCTTATACTGTGAAGCCAGAACTAAAGAGACTGACTCAGCTAAATTAATTGTGTTAAGGTCATTGGTGCGCGTTGTGCGTCTCGCGATAAGGGAGAGCAAACGGTGTATCTCCCTCACAACGCTCGAATTTCCAACCTGCAAATTTAAAAAAAAGAAAAAACAACAAAAGTTATACTTCAATATTAAGTTAGAGGACAAACTAAAGAAGCAGTTACTACTAAAAAACATAGTACAGATCAGAGAGGAGGGGCGACAAGCTTGACCTTTGTGAAGTGAGGAATCATCGCACGGAACATTCGAAAGGTTGAAAAGGAAAGTATCTCAACGCAACTACAATCAAAATAGATCACCAGTTCGAGCTACAAACCTCCGTTTGTTTAACAGATGCTTGAAGCAACGCGTAGACCAAATGAGAAGATTCCAAAAGGCTTTCAATTTTGGCACCGCTTAATGGTTCTAAGCACTGATGGAGTAAAGTGCACGTTAATGCCAAGCAGGCGGAGGAGGAACAATTGTAAAGGGAACTGCCCGCGTTCTTCTTATCTTCAGAAAAGGAAGAAGCCAAAGAACAATGCTGCTCCACCAAAAGCATAGAAGAGGTCACCAAATTTGAACTTAATTCTGGGATACAGTAAAATTGATCAATTAAGTTCCTTTAACCATAATAAATAAAAATATTGCACTTAAATCAGTTACATTCATCATAATCATCTTACTACTTGTGTTAAACACAGTATTTCACTACATATTACACCCAACAACTAGTTGAACTAGCAAGTAATTTTGACATAATAACCCCCATTAAAAAGTGCTTCATATATTTAAATTTCTTAATTCTACAACTATTCCTCCTCAAACCTTGAGCTTTAGAGCTGGATGTGACGCTAGAGAGTGCCTTAAGAGTACCAGCTAATATCATCACTTGGCACTTAGCACTTGTCTGCATCACGGAAGAGCGAAGCGAGCCCAGCAAGCGACCCAAGTAGGACGTATATTCGTTGTTCTCAACCATTACTCTGAACACACATTTCAGAAGAAAGGAATTTCATTACAATAATTTGAATTACTATACATCTTTCAATTCTCATAAAACAAATAACGTACAAAAAGTCCCATACGGTTCCATACTGAAAACTTAGTAATAAATTTATAATTACAATAATTAATACTAAATAGTAGCGCCTGTCGATCTTACTTGCCGCAGTTGTTGACGAGAGAGAGATGAATCTCGGAGAGAAGAATCTGAATATCGTTGCAAGACTCAATGGCTGATTCAAACAAATTCAAAAGACTTTCCACGATGGACACTCCAAGCAAACTCTATGAATATACGTACCGGTAAGCGAATATTTTGTTCGAATGTCAATAAATTTTAACAATCAACCAACTAAATTTATGGACAATCTGAGTGGCAAACTCCTAGCTCATTAAATACACTAAATAATTTTGTACGGGGTGAGCCAAAGTCACGCACGTCTAAATTTAAAAATTCATAAAATTTCTAATATTAAGCCGAGAGCAACCGGATAGATATATTTTAACCTCTTCAGCGTTATCGTCTATCGGTGAGTATAAAAGTTAAAAAGTGACGCTTAACAGGTTAAAATTTGAAGTCTCCACTTTTGAGAGGTATACAGGACATTTCACCATACTTTGAACTGGATCTCATTTTAGAAAATGGTTGAGACACGCTCGCAATAAAATATCTTGAAAAGAAGTGATTTTAAAAGTTGAAAGTTACTTCCCTGGAAAGTACTAAATATGCCCTACCTAGAACTACAGCATACTTTAAACGAGTTTACCACCTTCTTGGATGAGTAGTAGTAGGGTTGCCAACTCCATGAAGTTTGAAAAAAAGGACAAGAACATCAATTCCAATATACTGTCTACAAGGTTAGGGAAAGAAGTAAAATTTTATTTATAATTTATTACAATTTATACTGCATGCTTTTTTATTGCATATTTTCTTAAAGTAAATATTTTTATTGATATACAGATATTGACCCATTGAGTCATGCATTGACAAAATTTATGGTAACTATTTATTTTTAAATTTATACTTTTCCGCTACACGGAACGTTAACATTTAAGTGAAGAAATGAATTTATAAAATGTTACTCGACTTAAGACTTTATAATTATTTCCTTTTAAACAAAAGTTTTGTTATAAAACTGTTGTTTGGAACAAGATTATCATCAGAAAAGGACAAATGGCGTCCTTTCCAAACTCAAAAAAGGACAAGGACAAAAATCTACAAAAAAGGACGGTTGGCAACCCTAAGTAGTAGATACATCGGCACAGGGTTGCACTCACACTTTAGAGTCCCAAAACAAAGCAAAGAGTGTAGGAGAGTAAGGAAGTCAGTGGTCTTCACAAGTGGCACGTGTCTCTGGGTTATCAAACTGGGCACTTCATTACGCGTGCCACACAAGTTTGCATTCTGTGACGGCAAGCATAATCTACCTTATGTCTCTTACTATCGTATCCCAGAATTTTTTTATTGCGATTTTGATTTTATATACATATAGTGGTGCATACATTTATGAAGTGAGTATCAAATGGCAGTATAATGGGTCACCGTAACCAAGTTTTCTCCTGCTGGTACAGTAACCTTAATGAGGTCCAGATGACTGAAGAAATTCTTGAGTAAACACGAAGAAAAACAGATTCGTCAGTGTATTGTAAACACCACAAATTCTCGCTACCAGCGGAAATCTATAATGAAGAAGGTTTTCTAGGTACATGCGTGAGGTTACGACAAGACGTCTTTTGCGTTAAGGAACATTCTTCATCAAGGCCCGAGATAGCGGTCAACCTCACGAAAACACTCCCACGATATCGTAAGCAGACTTCAAGAAAATTAACCTTAAAGGACAACCATTAAAAATCAACTAAGACCATCAATAAGGAATTTTGAAGCAATCAAACCAGCGAAAGGCAACAATAAATAACGGAATTAACCAAATCTCGTTAAGATTTAACAGCTGAAGTTTTAGGTTAGTCTTCCATCAATCGTGGTGTGGAAAACATCTCTCGGTTATCGGCCCACCATACAATTTTTCATCTATTTCAAAGACAGTTTTCCTCCAATCGTTCTTTAAAGTTCGCATTCGTGCATAGGACCTCGCTCAGTCCCAGCCTAAAAATACAGTTACAAAGAATCCTTCGCTCGCTCATAAATAACGTTTTCTTTGCCTCGTTTATCGAGCTACCAATTTAAGTAAAAGAACAATTATTGTACAACGGGATTTAATTAATCTGATTGTTTATTCATACTGACAATTCATAACATAGCAAGCCATTTGTACTGATTTATAACCACTGAATTTTGCGTTGTATGTAGCGTGCTGTATTAATCATCGCAATATTAAGTTTATTAATTAAAAGAAAAAGCTGCGCAGTCTATTCTTTTTCCTCATTGATAAATCGCTGGACTCCAAATATTAACTACTTAATTACCTCAACAACCTTCATACTGGTAACTTGGGCAATTTGGCTCTACACCTGAAAAATATTTATGATGAATAAAACCACGAAGGAAAGGAAACACAGAATGGTGCTCAAGCGCTTTCGTCTAATGACATCCTCAGGAACACTGAAGTAAATAAAGAGTTCAAGGCAGGTTACAAAAAAAAATATATATATATATACACACACATTTAACTGCAATGACCACGCAGTATATTAATGTATAGAAACGACGTAAGTATAGAGGAGCGTTCTGCACACGAGGAAGAGAAATAACGAACAAATGAAAAATGAGGTGAACCGCCCGGGAATCGAACCCAGGGCCTTCCGATTACCGGTCGGATGCGCTACCATTACACCACGGACCTCGATCAGTCATAAGTCGAAATTCTCCTACATAGGGCAGAAACCAATGCCCTGAGAATTTCGACTTATGACTGATCGAGGTCCGTGGTGTAATGGTAGCGCATCCGACCGGTAATCGGAAGGCCCTGGGTTCGATTCCCGGGCGGTTCACCTCATTTTTCATTTGTTCGTTATTTCTCTTCCTCGTGTGCAGAACGCTCCTCTATACTTACGTCGTTTCTATACATATTATTTATTTATATATATATATATATATAAATAAATATAAAATGGTCAATATGTATTAAATGACATGGGCTGGACCTTTAAATCAAAACTTTTTATGAGGTAGTTTTAGTCGCTTTATTGAAATTTGTCACTCATTTTTTGTGCAAACTATTGTAGATAATAATAATAATAAATAATATAAATATATATATATTTAGTGTATTTGTAGTCAGGGGTGGTATGACGTCATGTTACTCTGCAACTTAGTTTGTTGGTTTCTGTTCTGGCTATTTTTTTTTTTAATTTGATTCAGTTTGGCGGCGTTTGTGATAGAGTTATGAAGTGCCATTCGTGGGGTTTCGACTTTGAGAACTTGATTCGTCATGTGCCCTAGATGATTAATTAAATAATTAATTGAATGCCCGGTTAGGTCAACTGTACGCCCTTGATGATTGGTTAGGTTAAGTCGTGATATTTTCGTTAGTTTAAACGAAAATGACGAGAGCAAACTCTTCTGGTTAATTTTGAGGTGTTTTGCACGTTTCCTGTGGTAACGCGTCATTTACGAGATCTCATAATATGAACATGTTAGGTTATGCTTAATTATATAAAATGTAGTCAAAAATACATTTTTCAAGTGTATTTTGATGTGCTTTGTTCGAATATGACCATTTCTTGTGCAAATGAACAGAAATACAGTTGTCATTGCATGGCCCAAACACGTATTTCTGTTCATTTGCACAAGAAATGAAGGTTATATTTGAACATGGCACACCAAAATACACTTGAAAAATGTATTTTTGAATTCTACTTCAGGCCATGTCATTTTCTGCATAATGACCATTGGTTGCGGTACGTCGACGATATTTTGTGTATCTGGCCCATGAATCGTGACCTGGATGACTTCCTCCTTCAGTTAAATGATCAAGTCCCCTCCATTAAGTTTACTTTAGAAGTGGAACAAGACAACTCAATCCCGTTTTTGGATGTGCGTGTACATAGGGGAAGCCCAGGTTTTAAGTTTAGTATCTATCGGAAAAAACAAACAATTTGTCCTACGTACACTTTTACTCTGGACATGACACCCCCATTAAGAAGGCCATATTTTCTTCAATGTTTCTCCGCGCTCTTAGGATCGCCAGTCCGAAATACATCGATGCCGAATTGGAAAAAATCAACGGTATTGGAAGTGATCTGGGCTACCCACCTGCGTTTATGGAATCTTCTCTTAAGGCAAAACGAACCTTCTATCGTGTGAATAATAACACTCGCACTTTGTCAAAGAATATTTTAGTACTTCCATTTTTCCCAGGCTTTTTAGGCATTGCTAATATACTTCAACTTTTGGATATTAATGTAGTATTTTCATACAACAATATTGTGAAAAATATCATAGTAAATAGCCCTACCAATAATTCAGGCATTATCTATAAAATTGGTTGTAAACAATGTGATTCCTTTTACATTGGTCAGACGGGAAAGGATTTGTACACGCGTGTAAAACAGCATCAATATTCCATTAGAACGGGACAGTCGTCCAGTGTCCTTTTTGTCCATTTGTCAGTTATATCCCACTGTATTGATTGGAATAATGCTTCAGTTTTGCTTCACTCTAGCAACATTGTTAATAGAAATATTCTTGAGTCTGCTATTATCCAACTTACAAATAACTAACATGAGCAAAAGTCTTTTTCAACTCGATCCCGTTGTTTTGAATTCGTTCAGAACGGATTTAGACAAGAAAGGTAGAGTGCTAAAACTTTGGTAGTGTTTCCTTATACTTTTGTATGCTTCTCTCACAATTTTTATTTTTCAATTTAGTTTTATATATTTTTATTACCTATATATCATTCAGGCCTTATCTATAAAATTGGTTGTAAACAATCCATTTGATCTTGTGTTGAATTCGTTCAGAACGGATTTAGACAAGAAGGGCAGAGTGCTAAAACTCGGGTAGTTTTTCCTTATAAATTTGTATGCTCCTCTTTCAATTTTTTTTTTGTATATTTTTTCTTTATATTTTTTGTGACGTATATATCATTCAGGCATTAACTATAAAATTCGTTGTAAACAATCCATTTGATCTTGTGTTGAATTCGGGTAAAGTGCTAAAATTGGTAGTTTTCCTTAGAAATAAAAATTGTGGGAGGAGCATATAAATTTGTATGTTTATTATACAGGGTGGGCCGTAAGTTTCCATACATAGGAAAAATTAAACGTTTGTTTTTATGTTTCAGATACCCTAAGAATATGCGTTTGACGTAAGATCTTGTTTACTGATGAAGCAAATTTTTACGTCAATGGAGAGGTTAATCGGCAAAACATACGTTATTGGAGTAATGCTAACCCTAACTGGCTGAGTCCGACGAAGATGCAAGGTGCCGGTAAAGTGATGGTGTGGGCCGGGATATGGGGTGACAGAATTATTGGACCAATTTTTGTCAGTGGAAATCTTAATGCCGAAAGGTATCTTAACATGTTGCAAGAAGAGATTTTCCCATCCCTGCTAAACGAGGAAGGTAACTTCCCAGTTTACTTCCAGCAAGATGGAGCTCCACCTCATTATGGTCTTCACGTGCGTCGGTATTTGGATCAGCAGTTTCCGGATGCTTGGATTGGACGGCGTGGTCCTGTGGAGTGGCCTCCCAGATCCCCAGATCTCACCCCCCTTGATTTCTATCTTTGGGGGCACTTGAAGGCCATGGTGTATCAGGAAAGATACGAGACATAAATCATCTAAAGGAACGTATCACCAACCGCCATTTACAAGCATAACGTCAACTGTGCTATGCGTGTTCATCAACAGTGGGGAACACGTATTGAAATGTGTTTTCAAACAATGGCAACCATGTAGAGCATATTATAAAATAAAAATGGTTGTCCATAAAAAAAAATGTTTATTTTTCCTATGTATGGAAACTTACGGCCCACCCTGTATATATATATATATTTTTTTTTTGTAACCTATATATAGTCTTGAACTCTTTATTTACTTCAGTGTTCCTGAGGATGTCATTAGACGAAAGCGCTTGAGCACCATTCTGTGTTTCCTTTCCTTCGTGGTTTTATTCATCACATATATATATATATAAAATAATTATTGGGTGTGTTTAACCTCCTTCGCAACTTCTAAGGTCATATGACGGAGGGGACCTACAGCTTCACGTGGGATCCGAACCACGGGTCGCTACATAATCTGGACGCGGAGGATGGTCTCCCATGCAACTACTACCCAGACCCAATGTCACTTAACTTCGCTGATCAACGGGAAGCGGTGTTACGACATTGGCTACGACGTAGCCCATATATTATATATATATGTGTGCGCGCGCCTCGGTGGTGTAGTGGTTAGCGTCGCTGACTACGAATCAGGGTTGGCACCCAAAAACCCAACCCAAAAACCACTGGAATTTTCAGTGGGTTTTTGGGTTTTTGTTCCGAGATGTTTATTTTAAAATAATTGAAATTTTTCTGATTACTACATTGTTCAATTGTAGCTAATTAGAATGACTTGGCATATTGATTATTTCAAGTAAGCTGACTTATAAAACAATTCTTAAATTATGCAATGTGTAAATAATGATTATGAAACATTGAAAAGTTATTAAAAAGGATTTGCACCCATTGTGAACACTATGGGCAATTATTGGATCACTTGACACACTGCTCCAACCATCTTGAATTAAAGTTACAATAGAATTGACAGTCTTTTTTCATTGAATCCAGTACCTACTTCATTATTCATTTTGATTAGCGAGTCATCAGATAATTTTTTTCTGCTTGGAGGACAATAGCCTGGTCTTAAATTTTGGACCCATTTAATAAATTCTTTATTCTCTACAACTACAAATGGAATATTTGCTGAAAAGAAAAATCTGGCCATTTGCAAATCTAGTTGTTCTTTTTGATCTACAGTTGTTCTAAGCACATATGGCATTATCTGACCGTGTGTTTTCTTGGTTGGAGTAGAATGAAAAAATGGTATGGAAGATTCAGAAGCGGTTGAAGTGAATGAAGTCTCACTACTGTGAATTGTAGTGTCATCATGAACCAGGCTTTCATATAATTTGCTTGAAGAGGATCTACTCTCAAAACTGCCGTGTCTATGTGTAGGAGGAAGAGTTGCTGATGTAGCTGTATTTGTAAGCTCATCCGCTTCATCATCACGAGCCTGTACCCATTTTTTATTGCATTGATCTAAATGATGTTTCACTCGTTCTGTTTTTTTTCGAAAATACACATCTGCAGTATTTGCACCGAACTCTATTTAGTTGGTCACTCAACATTTCTACTTCATCCCATTCAGCAGCTTTAGGTTATGCCACCAGTATGTGTGGGTCTAACTTTCTCTAGATGTTTCACACTCTCAATTTTTTGAGTGATACTTTCTTTGCAATAATTGCATAGTACTTTAGTAGGCTGATCACTTAATAAAGTCACCTCGTCCCATTCGCTAGCTTTAGATCTTCCACCTCTAAAACTCTGAATTTGGCATCTTAAAAATTTAAATTTGAGTTAGGTCTAAATAAAGCTGAAACCTGCTGTTAAGAAATAAAGGAAAGATCTAAAATTAAAATGGAGAAAATTCTAATATGTCATTATTATCTCTCATATCTGAACTTTCTGTGAAATAAAGATGTCTTTTTAATATATATTGTAGATTAGATAAATAAATTAATAAAATAATAGATATATTAGGCACTGCATAATTATCGAACCTTTCTAAAATTCAACCCAGCAAAAACCCAGTTGGGTTTGGGTTTTTTGTGAAAAACCTGTGTTTTTGCCAACCCTGCTACGAATCCATCGGCCCCGGGTTTGAGACCCAGTGACGGCAGTCGGCGCGCAGCAAAACCCAGCTGTTCATCCTTCCACACAATAAAAAAAGTGGTTGGTAAATAAATGGGTACCCTGGGTGGTGTAGTGGTTAAGACGCTGGGCTGCTGGTGGGGCGTGGTTCGGATTCCACGTTAAATTGTAGGTCTAAGGTGGATTGAAAAGCTTGACCTTCGTCAGAATGAACAATTCGGGCAGAAGCTAACCAAACCAAAGGTGTATATACAGGGTGTCCGAGAATTATCTGTACAATTTTTGGCTGTTATTAAAAGTCAACCATTAAGTGTAGAAATTCGTGTTGTCCCATTTTACAGAGAATCTCATTAAGTTTTTTCTGATACCAGGTTTTGACAAGTTTTTTAGAAATTCCAGTGTGTCCGAACATTATCTGTACAATTTCATCTTTTAATAAAATTCTTGATAAACACGTAAAATTCTTAAACAAGATTATTTAGAATCTGTATTTTCAAAAGTTTCTTTTATTAAAGTAACGTTGTTACAAACATTCGATATGTGCACCATTAGTGATTCGCAAAACATCCAATCGATACTCCAAATGTTGCCATGTACGCTGCAGCATATCCACATCAATTCGCTCAATAGCAGCTGTGATTCTTGCTTTTAAATCATCAATGTCTGTCACCCGCGTACATTTCTAAAAAACTTGTCAAAACGTGGTATCAGAAAAAACTTAATGAGATTCTCTGTAAATGGGACAACAATGGAATTTCTACACTTCATGGTTGACTTTTAATAACAGCCAAAAATTGTACAGATAATTCTCGGACACCCGGTGTATATGTATATATATATATATATATATATATATATATTATATATATATATATATATATATATAATGAAAAGAAGGATCAACACAACGGCAAACATTTCATTTATTTGTACATCAGACGTTTCGACAAATTTTGTCATCATCAGTGAGTTAAGTCTTAAAACCTTAAAACAAAATTGAAAAGTGAAAGTTACATCAATACAATATTAAAACCATTAAAATTAAAACCTTAAAGCAAAATGAAAATTGCATCAATACAAAATTAAAATCATTTAAATTTCATCACTATAAAAACTAAAATTAAATTACATTTCATCACTATAAAAACTAAAATTAAAACGACCATCCCCTTCACAAAACTCAGTTTGAAATTTTAACTAGATCCAATAACCGTACAGAACTCCGAATTTTAGAATCTTTGTACATCTATAGAAACAAACCCTCCCTTAATAATAATAGCTCATCCTACAAATTACAACTCTTTTAACTAACCAACCGTTTTTCACAGACATACCCTTTCTAATCCTCTGACCATCCAGTGTTCCCTTAGACTTTGCCAAGTATGGAGGTGGATGTAAACATTGTGTATTTACCTATTGAGGTAATTTAATTTTAGTTTTTATAGTGATGAAATTTAATTTAATTTTAGTTTTTATAGTGATGAAATTTAAATGATTTTAATTTTGTATTGATGCAATTTTCATTTTGCTTTAAGGTTTTAATTTTAATGGTTTTAATATTGTATTGATGTAACTTTCACTTTTCAATTTTGTTTTAAGGTTTTAAGACTTAACTCACTGATGATGACAAAAGATTTGTCGAAACGTCTGATGTACAAATAAATGAAAATGTTTGCCGTTGTGTTGATCCTTCTTTTCATCTGTAAGCTCCGTTTCCCTAAGGAGAAGTCAATAGTTTTGATATATAATATATATATATATATTATATATATATATATATATATATATATATATATATATATAGAAACGACCTAAGTATAGAGGAGTGTTCTGCACACGAGGAAGAGAAATATATACTGCGTGGTCATTGCAGTTAAATGTACATATTCACGATTTGCGAGGGTGCCCTCACAAGGCATTGGTTTCTGCCCTATGTAGGAGAATTGCGACTTCTGACTATCGAGGCTCTGTGGTGTAGTGGTTAGCATATCTGACCGGCAATTGGAAGATCCTGGGTTCGATTCCCGGGCGGGTGCCTCATTTTTCATTTGTTCGTTATTTCTCTTCCTCGTGTGCAGAACACTCCTCTATACTTACGTCGTTTCTATACATTAATATACTGCGTGGTCATTGCAGTTAAATGTATATGTGTATATATATATATACACTGGTCAAAAAAAGAAACGCAATTTTTGAGATTTATTAATAAACATGAGGACTCAGTATATAGTAAATGATTCTTTAACATAACAAACAGTCAATAACGGGTATGGCCACCCCTAGCCACAATGCAGGCTTGGAGTCTGGCCCTCATCGACCTCAACAGTCTCTGCAGGAAAGCAACAGGGATGGCCCTCCACTCTTCAATAATTGCATTGGTCAGTTCCCTGATGTTCTGCGGCTGATGCTGACGTCTGCGAACTCGCCGTTCAAGTTCATCCCATGCGTGCTCTATCGGTGACATGTCTGGGCTGAAGGCTGGCCATGGTAAGGTCTGCACCTGTTGTCCCTGCAGGTACGCCTGCACTATCCTGGCTGCATGAGGTCTGGCATTGTCCTGTTGCAGGAGCACCAATTCTGGATGTTGCCTCATGAATGGAAGAACATGTGGGTGAAGAATCTCATCCCTGTAGCGCTGGGCAGTCAGAGCGCCATCAACAACCACCAGCTCAGTTCTTGAAGCAAAGGCAATTCCTGCCCAAACCATGACACTTGGTCCTCCCCATCTGTCATGCTCCACTACTGCAGCATCTGAGTATCGCTCCCTGGTCGTCTGTATACCCTGACACGGCCATCAGAATTGGACAGTCTGAAGCGAGACTCGTCAGAAAAGAGGACTTGGTTCCACATTCTTTGTGTCCAGTCACGGTGCTGATAGGCCCATTGCAGGCGTCGTTGCCTTCTTGCATCAGTGAGAAAAGGACCTCTGTAAGGCCTGCGGGATCGGAGTCCTGCATTACGGAGTCGGTTTCTGACGGTCTGGTCACTAATTCTGTTGTTGTGGATACCAGGTGTCTCTCTGGCTGTCTGACGAGCATTCCGCTGCCGATGACGCAGGTGCTGCAGTACAATGTGGCGATCCTGGCGTTGGGTCGTCACACGAGGTCGTCCACGTCTTGGCAGGTCCTGAACACTTCCTGTGGCATTGTACCGTCTAACAAGCCTAGAGATTGTGCTGGGATGCACATGCATTCGTTGTGCAACTTGGACAGCAGACATGCCTGCATCCAACATGCCCAAGGCACGACCTCTGTTGACCTCTGAGAGTCGTGGCATGCCTCAATCGCGGGAAAAAGTTTGGTTTTCTCAACGGGCAGTGTGTATTCTGTGAAGTCAAAGAAACAATGCATGCCTTCATAAAGAATACATTCAATTTAATCTCTGTTTATTGTTTGTAACAAAATGGCGTCTTAGCCGGGATTAGTCAGGTTTAAAAACATGCACTAAGTGGCTTTAAAAGATTTGAACAAACATTTAACCATAATCTTGAAACTGTGATAATACCACTAACAACTTAAATTTTACACCATATGCAAGCTAATTGCGTTTCTTTTTTTGACCAGTATATATATATATATACCTTACAAAGGTTCCGCGTGATGATTTCTCATTTCGCGAAGGTCAAGCTTGTCGCCCCTCCTCTCGAGTTGGCCTGGTGAAGTAGTGAGTTGGATTCTTGCGCTCTCCACCTCACATAGCCAGGTACGCCCGGCTCATCGGGGATTGTTCTGAGCCAGGCGTCTAGTCTTCTTTTGAAGATTTCCACTGCAACTCCCTTCGTGTTTCTTAGGTCTTTGGGCAACTGATTAAACAGTTTTGATCCTCTCACTACAAAACTATTTTCTTTCAGGGTTAAGGATGTTCCCTGTCTCGCCTTCAATTTGGGAATACGACACAGTCTACCGCTTCTACTTTCCATCGTTGTTTGGGGAGTTATGGGATTCAGAGTAAGATTAGGGACTAGTTTCTCCATTATTTTCCAAGTGTAAATAATGGTGTATCTCTCTCTTCTCCTTTCCAGTGAATATAGGTCTAGTTCTCGTAACCTTTCCCAGTAATTTAGTTCTTTGCACCCATTGATCTTGGCTGTGAAGCTTCTTTGGATCCCCTCCAGCTGTCTAATGTCTTCTTTTTTATATGGGGAAGTTAGGACCGAGCAGTATTCTAATTTGGGTATTATCAGGGTTTTCAGTAGAGGAATCATTACATTCCTATCCCTTCGTTTAAAAGTTCTCAATATCTGACCCGTTATTCTATTTGCTCTGTTTATATATATATATATATATATATATATATATATATATATATATATATATATATATATATATATATATGTTAAACACAGACCGTGCATGGAACAAGGAACTCTTCTGGGAAAATTAAATCCACTATAGTCCGAATAAGTAATGGTAAATGACAAATACCATAGTTTTTTCCTTTTTCATGATTTAGCCCGACGTCGGGCTAAAATCATGAAAAAGGAAAAAACTATGGTATTTGTCATTTACCATTACTTATTCGGACTATAGTGGATTTAATTTTCCCAGAAGAGTTCCTTGTTCCATGCACGGTCTGTGTTTAACATATAATGTTCTCAGGGAACCATTCTGAGTTTGTGTATATATATATATATATATATATGCTATAATGAGATGTCACAGTGAAATGTCGTGTATATACCACATAAAATAGTAATAATTCGGTTCTATACGCCTCGTAATCAAGAAATAATGAATTTCAGAACTTCGCCTAAACAAACTAACTTGTGGGACAGCGTGCATAATGTGGCACAATTTGTTGTAAATAGTTCTGCCTTACAAGCTTTAGTTTGTAAAATGAAATCTAAAGATGTTGTGACAAACAAATCACACTCAAAAGATTTTAATAACGATAAATAATAATGTGTCAAAAAGAAAGACAATCCAACCTTCTGTTCATTCGTGAGCAAATCTGGAGATCTTGTTAAAATAATGACCAAAAACTGACAACAATTTTCCAGCAATTCGTTGTTAGAGCCTTCCTTTGTTTGCTGGAAAGGGAAATTACTGTCCATAGGGTTTATTTTCCCCTCGATGTAAGTCAGAAAAATGTACTGAAAAGGGGAATGAATGAATGAAGTACGTCAACAAGTACGTACAATAGCCATTTTTTTTTTTAAACTCCTTAATTAAAATACAGGGTGATCCACAAAAAGGGTTTCAAAAAATGTATTGTCGATTATTTTTGAGAACCCACTGTATATTTCGTACCTACCTATCTACAACAATTATTTTCAAATACTATTTCAAACTAGATAAATTTAGAGAATTATACAAAACGAAGTATATACACCATCCAATAGTAAACAAACAAAATTTCATATAAAATAAACTTACTTTAATCCAAAATGAAAATTTATCCGAGTTTGGATCTAGAAAAATTTTGAGATTTTTATGAAAACTTTGGCACACTTTTTGTTGACTTTCCGACCCAAAATTTTCCAAAGAATAAACTTTAAAGATGCCACCAATTATGTCATCGTTAACCTCGCCTGAAAATAAAGGAAAACATTCATCCAGTGGTTATTACATACCTAAGTGATTGTTATCTGGATTAACGGCTAATACCTCGAAGAACCACCTGATTTTTAAGGTAAACCAATCAACACAGATTAAACAGGATAGTCTAAAACTTATTGCAAATAAGTTTTAGACTAAGTTCTGAAATTATACAACACAATATGAAATCTAAAATTAATAAATACGAAAATAAAGTAACACACAGGCACATTACAGTGGCGCTCATAAGTATTCGTACAGAGAAATATTTCAGTTATATGAGTATTCGTCCTCATCTTTTGAACCATGTAAAAGATAGTTATGAAAAGTTTACTGTTCGTTTCGAAAAATTTTAGCAAATAAAAATATTAGTTTAACTGTAACATATAATGTAAAACATCAAAGAATTTGAAGAAAATAAAAAAGTTGAAGTGCAAAAGTTTTCGTGTATTTATTTACAAAATTATTTAATAGTGTGTGTGATCACCTCGGGCTTGAAGAACTTAAAATTTGTATCAGTAGTTAAGCTGTTTGTTGCTTAGAGACTGTTGGCAATTCTGAATGCCAGAATTTTCTCTGAATCTTTATGGAAGACGGCTGTACAAGCCATTAGTAAGCAATTGGTAGTCGTGGTAAAGAGCTGTCTACGGACACGCATGCTACGAACGATAAGGACAAATATAACCGAAATATTTCTCTATACGAATAGTTATGAGCGCCACTGTAATAAACAAAATTTAAGTCACTGCAAACTATCCGAACTATTCTGTGCTGATAACTTAAGCTATGAAAGCGTCGATTAATCAAAATGTGTGTGCAAAGTCATTTGAAGTTAAAAATCAAGATTCAGTCCAGATTCAAATTAAAAGTTCAGTTCAAAATCACTCGTGTAGAAGACTCATAGTTGAAAGGACTCTTGTCATTTGTCTGCTTACATGATACCGTATATGAAGAAAATTCCCTCAATAAATTATCAAAATACAGGGTGTACATAAAGTCAGGATCTATTTTTGTGAAGCACTTGGAAATTATATGGAATTCAATCATAAAATGATAAGGTGGTAACATTTATTATATAATTAAGAGTAGGATTCGACGTGACGCCCATCAGTATCCCTGCACAGCTCAAATCGTTCCGCAGCATTTCTAAACACATTCTGGAGCATTTGCGGGGTTATGTTATCTGCAGCAGTTCGTATACGTGTACGTAAGTTTTCAAGACTCGTAATCTTCGTCTGATAGACGTGCGATTTGATAAAGCCCCATGCAAAGAAATCTAAAGGGGTTAAATCTGGTGATCTCGCTGGCCAAGGTCTGTTGCTTCCGCGTCCGATCCAGCGATTTGGAAAACGTCCATTTAGATAATCCTGAACAATTTTGGCATAGTGACAAGGAGCACCATCATGTTGATAGGATTGTTAATACCGTCGTCTATTAACATGATGGTGCTCCTTGTCACTATGCCAAAATTGTTCAGGATTATCTAAATGGACGTTTTCCAAATCGCTGGATCGGACGCGGAAGCAACAGACCTTGGCCAGCGAGATCACCAGATTTAACCCCTTTAGATTTCTTTGCATGGGGCTTTATCGAGTCGCACGTCTATCAGACGAAGATTACGAGTCTTGAAAACTTAGGTACTCTACCCATATGAATACTACAATACTAACAAACCTAAAAAATCTTTGTAACCAATATTGTTTGGCCAAACAGCTAATGCTAACTCTGCGAGGCCCTGTACTCTTCGAGGCTCTAACTCTAGCGAGGGCGCTTTGCAATAGACATAACTAAAATCTCTGAGATAATCTTTGGATTAGGCCATGAGATTAATGATAAGGACGGTACACTTCACGTCTGGCAACGTTCGTTCTTTTTAATTAACTAATCTAATTAATTATTATTATTATTATTATTATTAATAACTCTCTCTCTGTATCTCTCTCTCTCTTTTTATAGACATCCGGTAAGAAAGGAGAAAGAAAGAATATATATTCGATAAAAGCAAACAACAGGATGTGATATTTATAGCAAGAAATCAGTCCGCATCCGGTAGTGGTGTGATTCATTTAGGCTATATATAGTAACGTCAACCACACATTATGACGTATTTTTGATCTGCCCTTTAAACACACCACGACACGAAATGTCCTAGGTAATACTAAGGACATTTCGTGTCAACAGGGTAATCCATGACGGATACAGGGTGAACCCAGCGGATATGATGCTATTTATAATTTATATTCAGACTATTTATATATTATATTCAGACTATTAAATGTTAGCACCTTAGAATCAACATGATGGTGCTCCTTGTCACTATGCCAAAATTGTTCAGGATTATCTAAATGGACGTTTTCCAAATCGCTGGATCGGACGCGGAAGCAACAGACCTTGTGTTGCGAGATGACCAGATTTAACCCCTTTAGATTTCTTTGCATGGGGCTTTATCGAGTCGCACGTCTATCAGACGAAGATTACGAGTCTTGAAAACTTACGTACACGTATACGAACTGCTGCAGATAACATAACCCCGCAAATGCTCCAGAATGTGTTTAGAAATGCTGCGGAACGATTTGAGCTGTGCAGGGATACTGATGGGCGTCACGTTGAATCCTACTCTTAATTATTTAATAAATGTTACCACTATCATTTTATGATTGAATTCCATATAATTTCCAAGTGCTTCACAAAAATAGATCCTGACTTTATGTACACCCTGTATACTTAATTTTGACAAAGTAGTAACTCAAATTAGAACTAAAATAAAAAAAAAAAAAAACCAGCAACCGGACCTCCTTAAAGGCGATGTTGCCATTCCAAATTCCCCAAATTTGTTCTTACGGAAGGAAAAAAAATTTGATACAAGAGTTTTAAAATCACCAACTAAACTCTGATGCAAAAAAAATACTGGCTTATTCTTTGCCCAAAATTGCTTTCTACCTTTAACTATTTACGACAAATTATGCCTGGTTGCTCCGTCAGAGCTAAGATGAAGTTTGTCGCTGTGTACAGCAACAAGTTTCTCGAGTGACAAGAAACAAAATTTACTGAAATTAATTTAAACAATTACCGAAATTTATTTGATGGAAATCATGCAAACTTTCATAATAATAATTAGTAGTATTTATTATGATCATCATAATGATTAAGTCTAACAAAGGTATGTGAATTAGCCTTAAAAAACTACCACGATAAATGAGTGAAACAAAAAATATTAAACGTAATAACTTTGCTGTACCTGGGGCTTTGTTACACAAACAAAATGAGATACCATTCCAAAACTCTTCCTTCCTCCTCAAGTATGTGGTTGCTGTGGTTAAATTATTTCCCCACAGTGAGGCAACCAACTCCACTAAAGCCAGCAATAATTCCATCCCAGCTTCATTCTTACTCTGAAATGAAAAAGTCTTAATACACTCAATCATATAATGATAAAAATCCTCAAATATGTATAAATTATATACATTATTTATTTTCGAAGGTCTGGTAAGAGTGTCTCCAAGAATCTGATACAATGGGAATTCCATACTACAAACACAAATGCATAAACCACCTTTAATGGCGTGACAAAAACTGAAAAGGGAAGGCTTTCTCATCCATATGAGAGGCCTTGTACTTTAAGATATAAAACTTTGCATTTCCGTTAGTTGCCGTTCGTACCAATAAAATACCCCCTCCACACTAATAAGTACATTAACAGAGGAAATACAACCTCTGCAACTAACAACCCACAAAAAATACTGTGCATAAACACCCCTTGAATAAATGAATAAGGCAATAAGCACTTCTTACATATAAAAGTCGGCGTAATCCAGCTCTTACCTCCTTCTGTTGTTGCAAGAGCGTGACCACACTATCCAACAATGGAGGTGGAGGAGTGAGAAAGAGGCGGATGAATCCCGGCTGGTGGATTGTAGTGAGGGTGAGAAGGCGCAAGAGAGCCACCTTCACCCACAGGTCTTCGGTGGAAGAATCTAGACGAGTAAGGAGACAGTCCCTCAGTCCTTCTGCTTCGGTGCCAAGGCATGCCACCAGTGGCACTCCCATTTCCTTAATACAAAGTAAAACGATATTAGCTTATTTGATTAATATAACGAAGACTCCTACAGGTTTTCAAATCTTGCTTCTACCAACCATTAAAACTAATGTTAAATTAATTTACCGCTGTACCTTTGCCAGCCTAGTCAGTGTTCGTAGAGCCAAGTAAGGTAATCGTGGGTTTAGTCTGTGGTACATAAAGTGGGCGATGGTGAGAGCCAAGTGTGGAGACCTGGGATTCACCCACACTCCATGGGACATACTCCCACTGGTGTGAGAATTACTGGAGGCTCCTTCTAAGAAAAATTTGCTAAGGCGGTCCCCGGAAGTTAAATACTGACCAACTAATCTGAAGAAAAAATATTGAAGAAATAAAATTGGATAGAAACCTCAAAACTTCAAAGGTACCTCAACCGACTCTCATATGACTACATTCAACAAGGAAGTATAAACGATTTTTTAAAAATTTCTCTTGTAACTGCAAGATTACAGCTAGTAGTGCCGCAATCCTAGAGCAAATAACTTCAGTCCTTTAAACTTATATCTGTACCTGTGTGCGAGAGACAAGGCCAGTTTGGCCATTTTTGTCAGTTTCCTAGCGTGAGATGAATGTGGCCATTCGGCTGGTTGGTCCAATGTGGCCTGAAGGTTGGCACTCGATTCCAATACGCTTCTCAAAGTGGCTCCTGCTCCTCCTTTGGCATTGGAAAGTTCATTCACAACTAGTTCTTGCAACTCCTTATCTGAAAGGGAAATAATAGCTTGGTGTCCATTTGAAGAGGGGAAATAATAGCTTGGTGTCCATTTGAAGAGGGGAAATAATAGCTTGGTGTCCGTTTGAAGAGGGGAAATAATAGCTTGGTGTCCGTTTGAAGAGGGGAAATAATCGCCTTTTATTCCACAAAATTTAACTGCGTTACTTAGTAAGTACCCACTTACCGACGCATCCTTCCTCCAAGGCGTGATGTAAGAGAGAAAAAGTTCCCTCGATGACTCCGATCCTTAAGGAAATATCTGAACACCTCCAAAGGAGCATCACAGGCACCACTTCCTTTACCACAAACACTACTGTGCCTCTTATGCTCATGTGGTTGAAACCATTCTATTACAAAAATAAAGTTATCAAAAAAATCCTTTATTCTACTTTTCAACCAATAACAAAAATCTCTATACTGTGAACATTTGGTAGCGAAATCCGAGCGGTGTGGCGCTGGTTCGCTCCCGGCCGCTAGCATAAAAAATTACGAGTTGTTAATATTCTGCCTTTTTCTTTCATATTTTATTCTTTTTTGGTGATTAATAAAATTTCAAAAACAAAATTCAATCATTACTAATTAGTAATGTTTAATGCTCTTTAGAAAATATTTCTAGGCGAGTTTTTTTCCCAAAACTGCAGGTTCTTAAGTCTCACGCCGTTTAAAGTAATGACACTCATTGTAGAAGAAAACACGAATCAGCTGTGAAAAAAATTAATCTTTACCTTAAGAGCGACTTCGATGAGGGAACAAAGATGTCTCAGTACGGAGAAATTCCCGCTGTTTGCCTCCACGCCGCAAATCAAGGCTCTGATATTCCCTGCACGATAATTAACAAGTAGGTCGGATGTGGGATTTTTCCTTCCTGTAAGAAATTAACAGTAGGAAAGAAAGGAAAAATATTACTTGCGCATTATTTACTATAGTGAATTCCATTTAACGAATATGTAAATCAGGGGCTGTGCTTTTTAAACAATATTAAGAAGCAAAAGGTAAAATTTCAATCTGTTACAAAAGTGAAACAAAACAACAAAATTTTTAATTAATTTCAGGGTACATACTTCTTCGTACTGTAATTTCTAGCATACCTGTAATTCATTACTAAGGTTATAATAAACTCCACACAAAATATTAACACACGGTACTCTTATCATTTATCCAATTCGGCATTTATATTTTACTACAATACTAAAAATTACTCTAGGACGCCCGGTAGCTCAGCGGTCGCAGTAGCGGACTCTGAGCGGTGAGGTTCTGGTTCGCTCCCGCCTGTTGGCTCGTGGGTTGGATTGAGTTGGCCGGCCACTTACCCTGTTAATACTCGGGCTAAAGGTGGTTTCGGGCACGCACGCACGCACACGTACACACACACACACCCTAGGGAAACGAGCTTCCTGGCTTACTTTTTTTTTTAATCTATTTTAATCCCTGACATAATACTGTTCGATTCATACCCGTTTTACTAGCAGGCAGGGATGGCAGGAGAGCACAGCCGTCTAAATCACTCCATAATGTACTACAACCGAGTTTTGAAATTTCGGCAAAATATTCCAACAGCGCAGATATGAGATCGTAATTTGGTTTCAAAATCTGAGAGACGCTAGTGAAGGAGAAAAAAAAAATATATATATATATATATTGGCATCTATTACGTGTGTGTAAACGGACAAAATGAGCTCGTCTGCTTTTATTTCAATCAGTTCCGAAGAAATAAATCGTCTTTTGTACAGAGGGAATTTTCATTTTAGTAACGGTGTCCTACAATGAGGCCTCGTAAAACATTTCTACATAAGCGCTCTAACTGTCCGTCTGACCTGATGAGCAACAGCTGAGCGACGCTCTGAAGATCCTCAAACGCGAATGAATGCTGCGAATCAGTGCGCAAAATGGCGCTCAAAAGACGTAACCCTCCGACAACCATGTTCAAGCACCATTCATCCGCCACTCCTCCAGAGTCTATCTGAAATAATTATTCATTGGTATAAAAAAAATTTATGTAGGAAGAGTAAAAGGGGCGAATGCCCGCAAAAACGCCCCCTCCCCTTTCCATAGAGCAAAAGGAGAGCCAAAATCAAGGTCCAAGGTTTTCGAGATGACTAGAGTGCGTTTGAAACACTGGAGGTCAGAGACAGGAGGAAAGATGAATTGATGAAGATTGTTCCAGAGTTGACTGGTTGAGTAGATGAAAGACTGAAAATACCATTTAACCCTTGCATTAGAGAGTTGGACAGAAAAGGAATGAGAATGTGTCGAAAGTCTGGTACTGTGTGCTCTCCTTAAAGGAGAAGGCATACAGTTACAGAGTTCAGAAGAACAGTGTCCGTTATAATAGCAATGAGAGAGGGTGAGGCAACATTGCAGCAGAGGGAGAGAGAGAGAGAGTGAAGACAGTAAGAAGCGGAGAACTGATGAGACGAAAGGCCTTTAATTCCACCCAGTCAAGTAGAGCTGTGGGTTGAGCCACCCAACACATGAGAAGCATACTCCATACAGGGGGAGGACTAGATCCCTACACATAGATAGCACCTGAGAATTTCCACCCTGGGATTATACGAGTATAAACTTACTTGATTTTGCAATAGCTGGAAACTTGATAGTAAAACCTGCCAACCATTTGTAGATATTTGCCAACACACTAGAAGAGGATTTGCAAGTGATGTCAGTGCACTGGCATTTAAAACAGTGCCATGAGTATCCTTGGGTATGGACAAGCCAGGCAGAGGTAAAAGGTCTACTCTCGTGATGCACTGACTCCCACTGGCACTAACACTAGATGCATCAGGCACTATTAAGGGCCATGTAAAATTTTCTAATTCTTTCATCAGGTCAACTACCTAAAAGAAAATTATTACATTAAATTATGAAAGTTAAAGTGGTATGTCATTTCCAAACTCTCTTACAAATAATTCAACTTCGGAAGAAATAAATAAATGGAAAGCGCATGACGACGCCGAAAAGGTGCGACAATTTGAATTTTGAGTGCGTGTGGGTGACGGGGAGGGGAGGGGCAGCTGGGAAATCAGTTACAAGTCAGCTGCTTAATTCAACCGAACAATTGTGTGTCAGTTTACCGATGCTCGCGTAACCTGTATTACAGTTTTCCTTTTGAAAATAACATTATTTCATGTATGTTCTTCCCTTTAAAACAATGTTTGAAATGTATGACAGAATTAAATTTTAGAATGGTATGTTATCACCTAAGCTTTAAAGAAATTTCTAAGCTTTTAAAGTCGGATAAAAATCTACCAAATAGGTAGACTTCGGTCGAATGCATATTTTGTCAGAAAGATGAAAACTGAACTTGAAGACATTTTCTTTTCAAATTTCTTTCTACAAAAACCATGCTAAGTTAATAAAGTGTCTTTCAATGGAATTATAAACAAACATGAGATTTTCTGCCTTTAGCTCAGCTCCTCGCTGTTTCTGGCAATCCCCATCCGACGGTAGCGTTTGCCAAAAGGCGCCAGCTAAATAAATTTCGAATTTTTGCACGGTAAAACAATGTTAAATATATCACGAGCTTTCCATTTACTTCCTTATTACAAGATTTCAACCCACTAGTCCTCCGAAATAAGCAACGATTACCAAACTAAAAACTTTGTTTTACCTTGGCTGCGCTAAGTTTGTTCGCTGATGCGAGAGAAGTCGCAATTTCTATCAATGAAGAAGGAGAGTGTGGAAATATTTCCAAAGCAGTCGGCAGTAAAACATTCGCTCCGCCTCCTAAAATGAATAATACACATTATAGCGTAGTTTCGTAATGAGCTTTCATTCGATGTTGATTTAAATTTCACATTTATCAGTTGGCAAAATGCCACCAAGAACTTAACTAACATACGACTGCGCCTATCCAAATTTAAGCTTCACTTTTTAAGACAACTGGATATAATTAAAAACTTGTTTTAAAAAGAAACTATAAGGTACGCAGCTCGCGTTATACATTAAAAAAAGTGACATGAAAACCATCAAGATGGGTGAGCCAACCGGACTCGAATGCCAGTCCTACTTACAAATATTATACTTTCATTCATGCGTAAACAAAACCTCGTTTCCCAATGGATTGGGGTGAGTGAGATTGAAAAAAAAAATAGCAGAAATACTTTCAAGTGTAGAAATTACTTATATATTAATGTTCCAATATACTTTACTCTTCACCGCCACAATGACAAATTATTCATATATTAAGCCGATTCTTTAGCGTATAAACTTATCCACAACAAAGACTAAAAATGCAAAATAAAGTATAAATAGGGACAACCCAGAAAGAAACAATACTAAATTCAAAACAACAAATTTAACATACTTTCCTTAATGAAATTCTACCATGACTACTAAAACCCAAAACAGTTCGCCTTCCCCTTCCGATAGTTGACAAAGACCAAAATTTCACTAACTTCCTTAATCATTTATTAGTAAAGCTCAACAACGCAATTTAAGTAAAATTCATCTACTCGACAAATACATCGAAACCATCATCCATAATCCACACAAGATATATTGATCTGTCATTCTTCTTCAATTTAAAATTACGATGGAATCTTATCCTTCAAAAAAATTGTCAAAAGTAATCTAAGTAAACGTGAACTAATGATCTCCAATCTCCTTTGTTAAGTGTCTAACCACTATTCTATTCCTACCTTCTTCATTCCAAAAGAAGTGTGATGTCGGTTCGAATGCCAGGCACAGCTTGGCCAACTGGTGTGCCTGTGGCATTAGATTAATTTTTTCAAGGTCAAGGCAGGTGCCAACGATGCAAATTAACGAGTATGTAATAGAGGCTCCAATAACTGATAGGAGGTGATCAGCCTATTAAAAAAGTGTGTGTATATATATTAGGCCGGCTCGAAAAGGGTCAAGGTCAAGATTTTGTTTAGGTACATATTGTGAGGTTGATCATTTTGTAATAATAGTATCCACACCAAAAATCAAGGCTGTGGGACCTTCGCCCCCCCCCCCCCCTACCTATACTCACTTTTTTCCATATGAATTTGTATGGGAAATAGGCCAAAAATCGAAAATCGTAAAAATCGACCCTAAATATATATTTTTTTTTTGCTTTCGGATGGCCAAAATCAGGTTCCCCAGCACGAATTACATCAGAATAGACCATTCACCAACTTTTTTTTGCGGTCGGGGGGTAGGGGGTAGGGTCTTAAATCTGGTGCTGACTCATAGCACCAGATATAAGACCTAATATTACATTATTTTTGTTTTTTTCTTTCCAGATTCCTATTTAGGTACCTAGAATGTTAAAAGTTTGTATTAAAATACGTTATTTAATTTTAAAATATCAGTAATAAATAAAATATAGTTAAAATCTTATTAAATTAAATTATGGCTACTAGAAAAAGAAGCCATAATGCAGCCTTCGGATATCCAGCAAAATTTTCATCTGCCATGACGCCATCAAAAGCTGAAGTTGTAAGGCACTTCCATTTTATTGTTAGAGAGGAAGAATCTAAAGCACAGGGTAAAATAAGTAAAAATGATTACTATAACATAGTTGTTCAAGATATAAAAGAAATTTGGCAAAAATTTTCTTTCCCAACAACTGATACAAAGGGAATTTATGTTAGAGTTACTAGACTTATAGAAGATGCTGATAAGTTAACTAAATGCCCTATGATAAAAAGAAATGAAAAATTAAAGAAATATGACGAGATGTTTGACATATCTCCATGCCACTGTTATGATAAAGGCATGAGGGATAGAAAACTTTGTAGGTGTGAACATAAAATACCTATTATAGAATGGGAAGTTTTTATTGGTAAAAAGAAAGAAAAAAAAAAAAACGTTAGGAAAAATTGATAAAAAACTACTTCAAGTAATTTGAGAAAGTTAGGCAAAATCCAAAAAGCACAGGTAAGGGAAAAGAAATCAAAAGAAAAATTAAGAGAAGCAAGGGAATTTGCATCATCAGAAGTGATAGATGATGATAATGAAAATGAAGATGTCGATTTTCAAGACAGAGATGACTTAGATTATGAAGAAGACTTAGAATTAATAGAAAATTTTCAAAATAGATATACCTATGAAAATTTAGCCAAAACTTCAGAATGAGCAATTGCTTCAGATTAGAACTAAACCTCTAGAAATACTAGATTTTCCATGTCACAGCCAAAGCGTTGAACAGGGTGTGAACTCAGTAACTAAATCTAGCCAGGAAAGAATTGGTTATATTAATCGGCATAAATTTATTTTAAATACTTTAGAGTCTAGAAAAGAACTGCCTACTTTTGAGTGGAAAGGTCAATGGAAGGAATAAAAAAAAACATTAGTTTTAGGTAAAAAATTTTATTGAATTTCTCTTAATTTCTAAATTTCTACCAATAATAGCTAAAAATTTATGTATTAAATTTTTTTTCATGCATTTTTGTATTTTTTAAATTTTTTTCATTAAAAAATAAATAAAAACTTTTATAATTGAACTTTTGTAATAATAAATTTTTTTTGAAGTAAATCGCAAATTATCTCAAATTTTATGAATTTTCTGAAAAAACTGAAACCGGTAGGGAGGGTAGGGGTCCTCAGAATTCAAAAATATTTTACCAGGGTGTTACTATGATTGATTGAACCACCTCACACTATGTACCTAAGAAATAAAAAATTTCGACCTGGCCTATATATATATATATATATATATATATATATATATATATATATATATATATATATATATATATATATATGATCAAAAGTATTCGGACACCCCGGAAAATCCGCATTTCTGCAAATATCACCTTCGCCGAAGGGTATGCTGGGAAAAAGCGTGGCGAAACTATAATGCTGAGGTGTTCTGTTAAGTTATCAGTAACTGTTGTGAAGCCATGCCGCGCGGACGTGAACTCTCCGAGTTCCAACGTGGACTCGTCATCGGATGTTATTTAAGTAACGTTTCTATACGAAACATTGCAGCCAAACAGGATATACCAAAGTCGACTGTAGCGGATGTTATCATGAGATGGAAGCACGACGGTGGAACTAACGCGAAAAAACGTTCCGGACGACCACGCAAACTGACGGAACGTGATAGAAGAAGTCTGGTACGACATGTCAAGAAGTCCCGCACGTCCTCTGCCGCTTCCATCGCTGAGGAGGTAGGAAGAGCATCCGGTACCTTCGAGTACTGTAACTATCCGCAGAGAGATGCACAGACTCAGTTATTATGGTAGAGCAGCTGTACACAAGACACTGATTACAAAAGTTAATGCCACGCGTCGTTCCTGGACCGTGGAGGACTGGAAAACTGTTCTTTGGAGCGACGAGTCGCGGTATTCACTCTTCCAGTCTGATGGGCGTGTTTGGGTGTGGCGACAGCCCGGAGAACGGCTTCTTCCTGACTGTGTACGTCCAACGGTGAAGTTCGGTGGAGGGTCCATCATGGTATGGGGTTGTTTTTCCTGGCTAGGGCTCGGCCCGTTGGTTGTTATACCCACTACCATGAACGCTGACGTTTATCTCGACGTTCTGGACAATTCGGCCCTCCCTACACTGTGGCAATACTACGGAGATGGCCATTGTTTGTTTCAACAGGATCGAGCTCCCTGCCATACTGCAAGGCGTGTGCAGGACTGGTTTCGTGAAAATAAGGTGGATTTGTTAGACTGGCCTGCTCAGAGCCCCGATCTCAACCCAATCGAGCACATGTGGGACGAACTGGAGCGACGGATACGAAACCGCACACCACGCCCGGCTTCACTTGCATCTCTTGCATCAGCTTTGCAAGAGGAATGGCGAGCCATTCCTGCACAGACTTACCGAAAACTGGTGGAAAGTATGCCTCGACGTGTTGACGCTGTAATAAAAGCAAAGGGTGGACCTACTGGTTACTAAATGTCATAATAAAACCATTTTTCCCAAAACCATGCGGTGTCCGAATACTTTTGATCATATAGTGTATATATATATATATATATATATATATATATATATATATATATATATATATATATATTTATTTTTTTTTGTATTGGGGCGTTTACCGCCATTTCCCGCTATATGGTAGCGGATATCATGGCGAGGCGGAATACGAGAAAGAGAAACGGAGACGGAGAAAAGGCACTAGAAAAGGGAGAACAGCGGACTACAGGTGAGAAGCCACCTAAAGCTCAGATAGGATGCGAGATTGGGAGAGGAAGAGGAAAAGACGGTCAAGCGAGAAGAGAGGGCTCTCAGCGAGCATAAGGCGTAAACGTTCGGGGAGGGGGAAATCAGAAAGGAACGGAAAAGCGCGACGACGTACTGACGACAGGGTGGGGCATTCCACCAGGATGTGAGAGACGGTGAGGGGCGACTGGCAGGAGGCGCAACGAGGAGCCTCCTGCCGGAACATAAGATAGCCGTGCGTGAGGCGCGTATGGCCGATGCGAAGCCGCGCAAGGACGACCTCTTTGTGTCTGGAGCGGTGGAAAGAGGACACCCAATATGACAGACGGGGGCGGATGGACCAGAGTTTATTTCCGGTGGCATCGTCCCAGGACTGTTGCCACATGCGATCGTAAAAGGAACGAAAGACCTGCACATAGTCTGAGAAGGGGAGCGGGCGGGGGAGGGGAGGCAGCGAGGCGGCGGACCGGGCTATGCGGTCCGCCGCCTCATTACCGGAAACACCAACATGGGCGGGAACCCAGCAGAAGGTGACCCGGATCCGGTGAATGGTGTGCAGGACATGGTACTCCTGTTGAATAAGGCGTACGAGGGGGTCCGGGGAATCATAGCGCTCGAGCGCCTGAAGGGCGCTCAGCGAGTCCGAAAAAATGGTACAGGAGGACCGCGAACAACCCGATACCAGACGGAGGGCTTCCAGAAGGGCAAAGAGCTCCGCGGAAAAGATGGAGGCCTGAACCGGCAGGGGGATACCCCGGGAGGTAGGTGACAATGACGGAGAGAAGACGGCGGCCGCGACACCTGCAGGGGAGCGCGAGCCGTCGGTGTAGACGGGAACGTCGTCCGAATGGACGGGAAGATGGGCCAGAAAAGAAGACCGGAGGACGGCAGGAAGAGACTCCTTACGCAGGCCACGGAGCGCCTGGCAACGGCAGATAGGGGTGGTCCGCCAGGGGGGCGACAGATTGAAGGAGAACGGCAGAATAGAGGGTGGGGGGATCCCCAGGGACGAGAAAATCTCGGCCAGAGAGGCAGCGAAATGCCACGTGTCAGGCCGGGGTAGCGCCTGGGAGATCGCGGAGAAGAGTAGGGACTTCGGGAGGCGGCAGATGCGAAGGTAACACTTCGCCATGAGAAGGCCCCGGCGAAGGGGCAGGGGGGGGTGTCCACAGTCCACCTGAAGACTAGCGACAGGGGACGAGCGGAAGGCACCCGACGCCAGGCGAAGGCCACGGTGGAGAAGAGGATCCAGCATACGGAGTGCCGGAGAGGAGGCGGAACTGTAGACCACACAGCCGTAGTCGACACGGGATTGCACCAGGGAGGTGTACAGGCGCAGCAGAGTACGCCTGTCCGCCCCCCAGGTCGTGTGGGACAGATGACCCAAAAGGGAGAGGGTGCGGCGAGATGTTTTGCCGCAACCGCCTAAGGTGTGGAACCCAACCGAAAAAATCCGTCGAGGGTCAGACCCAGGAATCTAACGGATGGGATATATATATATATATATATATATATATATATATATATATATATATATATATATGTACAGTATATACATATATATATATATATACACATATATATACATATATATATATATACATACATATATACTATATATACATATATACACATATATATACATATATATACACATATATATACATATATATACATATATACATATATATATACATATATATACATATATATACACATATATACACATATATATACATATATACACATATATACAGGGTGTCCGAGAATTATCTGTACAATTTTTGGATGTTATTAAAAGTCAACCATGAAGTGTAGAAATTCCAGTGTTGTCCCATTTTACAGAGAAACTCATTAAGTTTTTCTGATAACAAGTTTTGACAAGTTTTTTATGCGGGTGACAGACATTGATGATTTAAAAGCAAGAATCACAGCTGCTATTGAGCGAATTGATGTGGATATGCTGCAGCGTACATGGCAACATTTGGATTATCGATTGGATGTTTTGCGAATCACTGATGGTGCACATATCGAATGTTTGTAACAACATTACTTTAATAAAAGAAACTTTTGAAAATACAGATTCTAAATAATCTTGTTTAAGAATTTTACGTGTGTTATCAAGAATTTATTAAAAGATGAAATTGTACAGATAATTTTCAGACACACTGGAATTCTAAAAAACTTGTCAAAACTTGGTATCAGAAAAAACTTAATGAGATTCTCTGTAAAATGGGACAACACTGGAATTTCTACACTTCATGGTTGACTTTTAATAACAGCCAAAAATTGTACAGATAATTCTCGGACACCCTGTATATATATATATATATATATATATATATATATATATCCCTGCAAGGGGGTTCTAAGCTCGTGCTCTTGAGTGATCTTTGTGCTCGTTTGTACGTGCTTGTTCCTGGAGGTTTCACGTGCGCCCTCCCGGCCCTAGCACCCAAGGATGATGGGGCTCGACCCTGCAGTCCTTGGTCTTTTTCCACTTCGACTGTCCCCTCCACCCTTTCTTTTTCCTCTCTTCCTCTCACTTTTTCTTTGTTTTTCCGCTGAGATATGCCCTTTTAAATAGAGGCGAATCGGTTCTTCCCGAACTTAAAAAAATATATATATATATATTTTTTTTTTTTTTTTTAGTTCAGGAAGAACCGATTCGCCTCTATTTAAAGGGCATATCTCAGCGGAAAAACAAAGAAAAAGTGAGAGGAAAGACAGAGGAAAAAGAAAGGGTGGAGGGGACAGTCGAAGTGGAAAAAGACCAAGGATGACAAGGACTGCAGGGTCGAGCCCCATCATCCTTGGGTGCTAGGGCCGGGAGGGCGCACGTGAAACCTCCAGGAACAAGCACGTACAAACGAGCACAAAGAGCACTCAAGAGCACGAGCTTAGAACCCCCTTGCGGGGATATATATATATATACTCACCCAAACCCGCGGGGGAAAAATTATAAAACAGCGTTTAAAAGACTAATTAATTTCGGCCAGTCACAACCAAGCGCTTTTCAAAGCCATAAACTAGTTAAAATGTCTAAAAAAAAGTTATAAAACTTCCATCCCGCGGAAGAGCTGAAGTTAAAATGATTGTGTTAAGGCATAATCACGGACAGAGATATGGTGGCTGTCGGACGTTTAGCAGTTGGCAAAGGCAAAATATTGCCCACATCTATTTCAAACATTCAAGATGAGAAATCTTTAAGTAAAAATCATTCCTGTACATCTGGCAGCTAGAGTCATGACCCGAAATTGCCCTAAAATATTTTAAAATGTTAAAAATAAAGCTATCCATACTGTATGACAGTATAATATTTGAAATGGTTTTTTCTCCTAAAATATAAAATGCCTCGTATATTTGTCTCTGTTCCTGGTTCCTGACCTTCATGATAGGTTTAGAATCCTGGAAGTTAAAAATATTATGATGATATTGCCTATGCTGAACCAAGCTACTATAAGTATTACCCAATCTCAAGTCACGTTTGTGGGAATTAATCCTTCTCTGAAAATCAATTGTGTGGCTGATATATTTTTGAGGGCAGCCTCCACATGGGATTTCAATAAACTACACCAGAATTGTTGGAGGCTTTTGTAATTGGATGACAGATGAATGAAGACAATTTATTTGGCACAGCGGAGACCAACTTAATCTGCTGTGGTAAGAGTGAGGTAAGCCCTTTGTTAACCTCAAAGGGCACTTTCAGGAATGAAAGGTCTTTATCCTGGTTCCTAGTTTTGGAAGAAAAGAAAGATCTCCTAGCGGCGAAATAAGCTTTATCAATGAACAATTTGGAATAACCCAAACATATAAATATACTTTTAATATGTAAAACTTTATCATCAAGATAAATGGGGTCACAAATCCTGAAAGCTCTCAAAAAGAGACCCGAAATAACGCTTCTTTTAGTATAGAGAGAATGATTGGAAAAAGCATGAATGTAGCTGTCTGAATGCGTAGGCTTTCTAAATACTTTGAAAGAAGGTCTTTGGTTGGGATAATGTTTGATTATATCCTACATTGAATAATCATATATCAGTGATTATTCAATGTGGGGCATAATCAAAGATAGAGTTTATGGCCAGAAACCTCGGGACTTCGATCACACAATGACTTTGATACGCCAAGAGTTCGAGACGTTGAATAATAACAAAACTGTGCTGCCCTGTTCATTGTTCAGAGATGCAACAGTATGTATTGAACATGGAGGGCACTTTGAATAATTTCTGTAGTAAATGATAAATATTATTCTTCACAAGGTGATTCCATTATTCTCAGTAAACCAACTTATGCCACACCCTGTATATACATACAAGTTATACACCTAACATTTTGTACATACTCACTAGTATTCATTACAACACATCAACCTTTATTAGTTGGTAAAATAACTGAATTAGGTTACACAATTATTGAGATTTAAATATGATTTCCATTGTTATTACAAACTTTCACCAAATTCTTTTCCTTAACATAAAACTTAACATAAAATTCTCAATCCAAAACAACTTTTCAGTATACAAACATCTTTATCTCTTTCCATAATTAACAAAATATAGTATCAATCATCATTCTATATAAAGTCAAAACAGAAGTGGATACTCACTTCAAATGCTGTAATTTTCAATGTGGATTGGAGGTAATTAAAGACATTGCTTCTAATTGCCCTTTGCACTAAACGGCTGTATTTGGAAGCTTCCTCGGCGCTGCCTGATGTGTCATTAGCTACTCTTCTTCCCTGTAATATCGCCCAGGCGAGGACAGGTGGTGAATGCCAGGGCTTGGATCCCATAGAGTGGATCAAGGGATTGAGACGGGACACCCATTCAGGGCTGCATAGAGGATGGTTCCTGGAAGGATCCTTAATTATTTTAAACAGCTTCAGTAACTGGAGCGTCAAGATCACTCCCATCCAAGAAAGAATAGAATTTGGTTTTTAATTGTATGTGGTACCGGTAGCTATGAGAATAATTAATTATTTATAGTATTTTTCTGAACAAAGCATGTCCCCCATTTTTTATTTTAGGCTGGGAGCCACAGAAAAAACACAATTTATGAATGTTGATGAAAGTAATCTACACAACTAGAGTACCTCAAAGGAAGTAATAAAGTTACAATTTACTGAATACAATGAATTTTTAATTTAATCTATTCAATTTATTATCTAAACCAGTGTTATCTAAATGGTAGTCTGCAGAACACTTTCATCCAACCCTGGTGCTTGGTTAAAAAATGTTTACAAATAATAATAATTAATGATAATAGAGAAAAGCAGATATAAGCAGACTTTTAATATTTCTAGTTTCATTAATAGAGCTAGTTATGCTTTCAATGAAATCGCATTTCTTTAAGCTTTACTGTGTAAAGCGCTGATTGGCAATAAAACTTTTTTGTGTTCATATTTTGACTTGTAATTTTTATTCTGCAACTTAGGGCACATGTCCCTCTGGAAATTATACAGCAAAAGAGTTAAAGTTTAAGTTAATAATGAAGTAGTGGTCCTCTTCCCAAACCAATTTTGTAACTCATCGAGAAGTCCTCTTCCAAAGCAAGTTATACCTCAATTTAGATTGTTTTCATCTCAAAAATTATCCATTTTCATTGGATTGAAACCATGGAATGATTTAAATGCTGATATAAAAAATATTGTGAATGCAAATTCATTTAAAACCAAGTTGAAATCTCAATTAATAATGGAATACTAATAAAAATCTAGGATTAAACATACATTACTATTGCTCATTCATTTCTCATGTATAATCTAGGATTAAAAGGTACATTATTTGTGATCATTCATCTTTTATCTCGTGTCTAATATTGATTTCTTTGTATAGTATTGGTATCATACCTTCAATAATGACTTTTGAATAATAATAATAATAATTTAAGATTAATACATACCCTCATTAATAATTAATTCCTTTTTATGATTTATGTATTATTACTAATTAATAACCATGTTTTATTTTTAATTAAGAGTCCAGTAAAGCCTAAAGCTAAAGGGCCAAATTAAATAAAATAAATAGTCCAGCTTCACAATTATTTGTCACTGTAAATTGTAAAAGTACTGTATTTATTTTAATTAATTAATTAATTTATTTATAATAAAGGGTAGTATTCAATTCCAATCAAATTCAATTCAATTGTTTTTGCAGTCCAGCCTTCTCCTACCTTTAAGTTGAATAACACTGATCTAGACCAACTTAAACTGATGTGTTACACAAAACTCAAAGCCCACTTCCATTCTCTACAGATCAACAACAGAAATAAGACGAGACAAGGGCTCCCAATCAGATGGATGATCTTACTTAGGATCACTATCAGCATTGACAGCCAGAGTAAGAAGAAAGCTATGGAAGGCATCAATGGCTTCCAACTGATTGAGGAAGGTGTTGCTCTCCCTCCTTCCTACATTCCCCAATAAATCTCTTCCCAAACCAATTCCCTGAAAAGAAATCAAAATCTAATGTCTCAATCCTACAAAATAAATACAACAGTATCCAAGGCTTTTATTTCAAACAGTCGAAACCTTTAATTCTTTTGTAAAGTAAGATTCAGATATAAAAATTAGAATATGTTTTAAAACTCATATTTTATTCTTGACGCCAATGCTAAAGAAAAAGCTGTCCCAAAACATGAGAAAAAAGGCTTCGATTTTCGAAATAATTTGCATGGTAACGATGCATTCCATCCTCGTTCAGAAAATGGAAAATCTGGAATGGTAAATCAAATATTTAATACATTTTTCTTAGAGTTCACGACAACGATATCGTAAAACCTAACAGACAATTTGATTGAATCTTTGTTTTGTTCACGGTGCAAGTTCTTGCCAAATAATTGAATCTGGCTGACTGACAGGTACTCATTTATTACAATACGTGTTTTCAGAGTGCTAAGCCAGACCAATCACAATTCTATTTTGGGTGGCTGTAAACATGGCAATTAATATAAAATGCTTTCCAAATTTGTAATTTTAGAGACATTTATTTTTATTTTTTTTCTTCTACTTTGTTAATTTTAACCACTAACTTACAGCATATCCTAATCAGTTTCACTGCTTATGATACCAGTATACACAGCTACATATTAAGGATCAGTACCAAAAGCATAAACCACTTGTTTTAACCTCCCTCCCTTAAGTTTAAATGCAAGAACTAACAAATCAGAAAATGTGCTACTGATGTAATTTAAAGTTCAGAAACTTAATAAAGCATATTCTTTCTTATGAAAATCACCAGAATAACTTCTTCAATGTTAGTGAAGCGGGAGTTATAAATTTTAAGTTGTAAATTAATGCCAAACTGGCAAGATTAAAATATTTTCTATCGTAATTTTACTGCAATAGGTCTATCAGTTATTTGTGTATTCTGCTTACTGCTTTTGGTTATGTAGACTGACGAAATGTGTCTCAACATGTACAGTACATCTGCACTATCACTAACAACTAGGACATACTTATTTCAACTGCAAACGCTTCAGAATGTCACCATACCTGAGCTAACTGCAGCAGAGTACAAACAGATTCAGGTGGACAAGGATTCCCAGGACTTGCATGGTAAACTAAAAGAGTGGCAAGTTGATGTTTTATAGCTGAAAGTTGATACGAAATTCTGGCCTGAGTTGCATTTAAGGGCAAGTGAGGCGAAATGATTTTAGGACGAGGCGACTCTTTCACATTCATCTTTTTCAACTGAGTGACCAACTTTGTGCCCAAGGAATGATCAGGATCAAGCACTTTACTGATAAATTCTTTAAACAGTTTCTGGAAAAAGTAATGATTTCTCTTAAAACCTAAGCTTCATTATACAGTGGTTAAAATTCTAGTTGAAAGTTCATTCATACAAATTTCTTTTATTTACAGTAAAGGTCTGAATCATTATTGAACAAGTTAATTTGGTCACACCTTGGGTGTGCTGAATAACTTGGTTATGATTTCTCAATAGGATAACCCTATTCAATTAGCTGAGCTTAGGAAAATAAAATCAGCTAAAATTCTGTAAATACATGTGGAAAATTTAAATATACATATAACCATTGTTAGTGAAACAAACGGCAATATTGTAATTATAACAAAGCAAAATAAATGAAACTACAATACACCTATTCTCAAAGCAAATAATAGAGAGGCTAAAAGTTGTTTGAAGTGTATAGTTCACTAAAGAGACCTGCATATAACAAGGCATGCAAGCCTTCCATAATACCTTGAGCAAAAAAAAAAATTATACTGAAAACACAAACTAGTCTTTATATATACTTACAACATACACAATAAATAGGTTCTACAGTGCCTCAAAATCCTAGTGATATCTACAGGGCCTAGTCATACTTTGTATTAGTAAAAATTTTACTAAATCTTACTTCATAAGGATGAGTAGAATCAGCAGCCAGAATGTGCCTCCTGCAAGACAGCAAATGAAGAGGGTCAGACAAATGGAAGGAGAATACTTGGTGAAGGAGAGAAGTTTCCTCTCTGTCGCTTGAAGCTGCTGCCTGAAGTTGAGAAGCTGATCCTCTGTATTCATACTGAAGAAATAGATGGAATATCTCCCATGCTTGTTCAGAACATACTTCCTGTGAGAATGTTTCAAAATTTTATAATCTAAATTCTTTCCATAATAAGTTTAGTTCAAAGAGTTTCAGGTTACAGTCCTAACAGCTACAAATATAGTAAAGTCTGCTTCAAAAACAGCTTCACACTTCTATATAAAAATATTGAAATAAAAGTATAAAGATATTATTTAAATCAGTTGTACTATACCTTTATGCCATATTCCTCCTATGAAAGAACTATACATGCCTGCTATACAGTTTACAAGACCTACTTTAACTTCAGGCCTAAACAAGCCTACAATTCAGTACCTTAATATGGTATGGTACTTTGTCATTTTAATACAAAATGTTAAGTTATTATACTGTATAACTACAAATTGCCTCAGTTATGGGATGGAACCCACTGGGAATGGGGAAAATTATCATAGGTGGAACAAAAGAATATGTAGGCATTGGGTCTACTATCACAGAGACTAGGCTGTGGAGCCTACATTGACAATGAACAATGATGCAAGAGAATGTAATTTTTATCAGAGAATCTTCCACCTGCTGACATCTGCAAATCCACCAATGAAAACATGGCTAATAAAAGATATCAGTATGCTTGGAATTTTTCCTTCACCAACCTCTGCAAATACAACAAAGCTGGAAAAAATTGATTCACTGAGCTAGCCTTTAGTTGGGAGCACTGCTCAAGGCAGGAAAGATGTTAAAACTTTCTAAAAGTGCTGAGTGAATAATAAAAACAAATAATAGGATAGACTTATCCCAAATAAACAATTAGGCACAGTGACTTGCATATATTGATTAAGAGATGATGATGACAATAACAGATGCCCTTGCTATGTGGACTAGCCTACATCAACAAATTAGAAAGTACGCAACCACTAAGTATTGCAAGACCTAAGTTAACATACATTGAATTCAACAAAACAAAAGGTACATAGCCTACAGGTATTTCTTTCCTTACGATAGGTTATACATAATACCAATGACAGTCTAATTTAAATGAAAACTATTCAACAAGGTCTTTGAAGGCAAACACGTACAACATACTTTTTTAACAAAAAAGCATAGGGGTAGTTCCAGGACAGATTCATTGCATGAATTAAAGGAATATTGTTATAGCTTTACTTTTTCCGAAACTACCATTCATACCATACTTAAGAACGCAGAAGATTTAGAAGCAAAAGCTACAACAATGATAAGGCACTGAGATTAAAATAACAGATGTTTAGCCATAATTTTGAGGGTCATTTATTGTGTAAAAGTCCCAATTAAACCTTATTCTCATTATTTCTTATGGGTTTTAGGTCCCCACTTTAAGTGGATTCACTTAAAGTGGTGATTTCTTGGTCTCCATTATCCTCGTATAATGAAGATCCCCTGTACATCAAAAATGAGCAAAATTTGAGATGGTTGGGTGTGAATTTAACATTTTGCTTCATTTGTCCTGGAACCACCCACAGGTTTTTTGTCATCAACCAAGGCAGTAAATCTGATAGGAAATTTTCATCAGATTGCCATGTTAATAGGCAATCACTACAGATGTATACAGTTTTTTAAGTCTTCCTGTGAATGCTATTATAGAAGGTAATTACTATGGTACTACTAAGTGCCATAAAAGACCAATGGCCTTCATGCAAATAGTAAGGGAATTAAATTTTTTTTTTTTATGCAGGAAGGAGGGGCCAAGGGCAAATGCCTGCAAAAGCACCCCCCTCCCCGATAGAAGAAGAAGAGAGCCAAAATCAAGGTCTGGGGTTTTCAAGATACCTAAACACACTGTTTGAAAGATGGGAGATCATAGACGGGAGGAAAGATGGATCGAGGCAGATTGTTCGAGTTGACTGGTTAACCCTCTAACGCCGACTGGGTCGAATACTTACCGTTTCAAATGCACGCATTTAGACTTAACCCTACAAAAACGTTCGGCGTTAAAGGGTTAATATAATATCTGATTGATAGGCTATAATATCCAAAATTTCATCAGTATCTAAAGAAACTTCTTAGTCCTACATATATTGGACTTAAGCAGTTTTATAAATTTTAGTTACTCACCATATGAACATACTTATTTCATTAAGGTATTAAAAGTTTAGATCCATTTTGCTTTATTAAAAAACAATCTTATGATAGGCTTACACAGCCATCTACAAACCTAAATTAACAACTACGCAAAATCAAGTACAAAAATGCCTTTTTAGTGTTTTTGCAGAAAATCATTAAATGTTGAAAAAAGTTTCTAAAAGTAAAATACCATACTTACTAACATCCTTCCAACTTTATAAACAAAATCCTGTTGTTCCTTTTTTAATTTGCATTTACTACACCAGGATTTATGATCCTCTTCTGACCAACTTTTATAGTATAGAAGACCTTCTTGTAAGTGACTTGCGGCAGATTCTAATTCTTCTCCGACTACTTCATCAGAGGCTAAGACACTTTGTCCACAAATGATGCTCCACAATGCTTTTCCACTAAAAATTAAAAAGAATCTTAGAGCCTATCGGATAAAAACAAGAAACTATATCAGAATGACAATGAATACCCAAACCTATATTTGCGAATGACCTTCCTTTTTTTTTATGCAGGAAGGAGGGGCCAAGAGCAAGTGCCCTCAACATCCCCCCTTATAGAGGGAGGAGAGAGCCAAAATCAAGTCCCAGAGTTTTTGAGATGCCTGGACACTGTGTTTAAAAGATTGGAGGTCATAGTCAACAGTTAATTCCTAGTTTGGAGGCATCCTCTTAATATGCAATGCATATGTATAAATATTATATCATTGGATAGACAATAGTTTATTTATGAAGAGTGTGGGGTGGAAATTTTATAATTTTGTGTATTTTATAAATAAAAGAATATATTTTATGATATATTTTTGAAACCCATCATCTGTATCAAGAGCAAATCTAAGCATTTAGGTTTCCATTTCCAACTTATCAGTAATTTAACATTTCATTCTTCATGCTAAATTTAGTCCCTTTACGGTAATAATCTACTTAAGCTCCCATCTCTCTGATTTTCATGAATTACACCGGTCTGCATGAAAATCGATTTCTTTATTTTGAGTTGTGATTCTGAAGCAGTTCGCTGCGCTGAATTAAAAAAATGCTACCAGTTTTTTTCTATCACCCACAGTTTTAAAGTTATTAGCAAAACAATTTTGGGGTGTTTTGTAATTTTTTACCTTTTTTATCTTTAATTAATTTCGTTTTTTCATATTTTTCAGATAGATAATTCTAACATTACGTCTTTAAAATTTTAATAATGGCTTCTAGAGGATGTACATAGTCCAGACATTTTGTTATATTTGTGGTCGGTATGTTGTTGTAAACCAAAGGACAAATGTAATGACCTTCATTAAGAGAGCTTATCATGCTTATTTTGGAATTAAATTTGGAGATCAAGACAAAAGTTGGGCTCCACACAAGGTTTGTCTTATGTGTGTTGCGGCACTAAGGAATTGGAGCAAAGGTAAAAAGAAAAGTTTGCCATTTGGGATCCCTATGGTATGGCGCGAGCCTAGAAACCATACCAACGACTGCTACTTCTGTTCTTGCAATGTTAAAGGTTATAATGCAAAGAATAGAGAGAGCCTTCAATACCCAAGTCTTCCATCTGCAATAAGGCCGGTACCCCATGGTCCAGAAGTTCCTATTCCCCACCCACCCAAGAGTCTGGATCAATACAATTCAGATTCTGATTCAGCTCCAAATCCAGACAATGATGATGTTTATGAACAGCCAACAGCTGACCGAGATCCTAAACCATTAACCCAAGCCAAACTAAATGACTTAGTCAGGGATTTGAATCTGCCTAAGGACTCTGCAGAACTTTTGGGGTCTAGATTGCAGGAGAACAATTTATTGGCATCCGACACATACTTAAGTCTTTGGAATAAGTCCTGAAATGTTTGCAAGTAAAGAAGGTAAATATATTTTGTTTCTTTCAGTTATTTTTTTATTCTTTCATAAACAAGCAATATGCTCATCCAAGAGCTAGGAGCTATTTAATTCTGCTTTAATTAGGTTTTACTCTATCACCTAAAGATTTCATGCTACAAGGGGTGTTGTAATACCTCATCTGTCCCCAAATGTTAACCACCCATTGATGGGAGGGGAGAGAGTATTTTGCTGGGAACGGGACTGGTTGTTATATATATTTACCCTACATTATTATGTAAGCATTACTGTAGTCTATAACAACAAAATTTATGGTTTAGCATGTGCAATCCAATGTTGGTCTCGATAAGATGGTTCACATTTGGGGATAAATGGGGGATTCATGACACACCCTGTAGTAAGAAAACCATACGTAATAGGGAAAAACTAACTATATTTTTGAGATCAGCGCACTCAAATTATATAGAATCACCAACTAGTTTGTAAAAATCGATCGACAAGTTTTCAAATGTGTACTACTGTTATACATCGGTAGCTTCATTAGGAATGTGATTTAGACAGTCTCTAGTAAGGGAAATGCTTCAAAACAAAGTTTTTAAGCATTTTGAAGCACAGCTCACCTTGCTATAATGCCAACATAAATTTAAGGGCATACAGTTAGAACCAGTAGTGATATTTTCGTTAAAACTAATGAAAATATCACAACCTAACCAATTGTCAAGGGTGTACAGTTAACCTAACCAGGCATTCAATTGACCAGGGGCAACTGACAAGTAGATAGATCACAGCACTGCTTTACTTAAGCTCTCGTCTCTCCAATTTTCATAAATTATACATCGGTAGCTTCGTTTCTTTGCATTTCCCTTACTAGAGACTGTCTAAATCGCATTGTAGATTATTACAGGTTAATTGAATGCCCAGTTACATCAACTGTATGCCCTTGACAAGTGATTAGGTTATGATACTTTCATTAGTTTTAATGAAAATATCACTAATGGTTCTAACTGTACACCCTTAAATTTATGTCTCAAAACAGTTGGCATTATTGCAAGGCAAGCTGTGCTTCAAAATGCTTCAAAACTTCATTTTGAAGCATTTCCCTTACTAAAGACTGTCTAAATCACATTCCTAATGAAGAAATGAAGCTACCAATATATAATTTATGAAAATCAGAGAGACAGGAGTTAAGTAGATTATTACCCATTTTTGACATTGTAAGGGAAAGGTGTGCATGTCTCTGTTTTAAAAAGTTTAAAATATGGAGTGTGACAACATTCATTCATGCCAAGGTTATAATTTTGGGTATAATTCACCTTGCTTTACAATTTTATGATAATTTTAAGAGTTCACAGGAATTTTGTACTGTGCATAAACTAATTTTAAATAGTTTTAAATACCAAAAGTCTGGAAAAACCTGTAAAGTGGACTTAAATGCAAGGCTTTTTAGAAGCAGTTCTAAGAAAAAACATAGCAAAAAATAAAATAATACAGGAATACCTCAAAATTCATCATGAATTTGCGTTGATAAACAGTTGAATTTTGTCAATTTCGATTGTTTTTTTTTCACATTTTTAAAAAAAATGACAAATCTGCAAATATGGAGGATGGATTGCGAAACTATAGGTAGTAAAAGATTGATGATGAATCTGCGAAATGACAAATTTTGAGGTATTCCTGTACACTGTTCTTTTAAAAAGTCACTAATGCCTGGTTTAGGTTGAATAATGCCCAGGTTAGGTCAAGTTAAGTTCTTTTTCCACCTCACAATGTTCATAAATAAATTATTTCCAATCCAATGGTGTAACTTTTATGGATGTGCAATAAAAATTTGAAGGATATCTCTAAACTAGAAATTTACCAATTTGACTAGAATCTCATGTCATTTATGCTATTGCATAATTACCATTATAATGTCAGGGTATGGCATGGTCTTGGGTAGATTCATTGCTAGGACGAAACTACCCAGTTGATGATCAGGACAAAACTACCCAAGATTCTGGGATGCCTGGGGGATTTTGGGTAGTTTCATCACCATTCTTTTATATATAGGATTAAATAATGCAATGAATTCTTGAAATGCATTTGACTCTACAAATGACAAATTGTTTATAAAAAGTAACGACTTAGATAAAATTGCAGTTTAGCACCCAACTGGTGACCCCATTTTTTATTATTTTTATTTTTGGTTTTGAGTAGTCTTGTCCTCTCTTTCTAAATTTGCCACAAATAAATAAAAAAGTTACAGCTATTTAAAGTTTACCTAAACTGCAATTTACCAGGATGTGGTTGAATGGCTGGTTAGGTACACCATTGACAATTGGTTAGATTAAGTTGTGATATTTTGGTTAAAACTAACAAAAATATCATGACTTAACTAACAAATCATCAACTAATTGAAATCCCCCAGGTGTCCCGAATCTCGGGTAGTTTTGTCCCGTCAGTCCTGATCGTCAATTGGGTAGTTTCATCCTGGCAATGAAATCTCCCAGGTGACAAATCTACCATAAACCTAATGTCATGGCCATGATCTAGCAAATTTTGCCAACCATTCCACTCTAGATCACCAGCTAAGGATCCTAGCCTAGCCTCATAAGCAGTTGGCTTGTTAAAGTTAGAGCTCATGGAATAAAAGGGACAGTAGCAAATTGGATTGAAAAATGGCTTAACCCATTAACCCCTTAGCTGCAGAATGCACCATATGATGCGAGCGTAAACTGACAAGCTATTGCGGAACACACTGTATGGTGCACACACTGATTTTTCTTGAGCAACATTCTGCAGAACGCACCCAACTGAAGCTAGTTTGGGATTGGTTGATAATTTATTATCGATGATGTCATTGACACGCTGATTGGTTCAAAATATTAAAAAAGTGAGACAGCTGTAATATTTCTTCAGTTGAATATCGATCCTTAAGTGGGTGTGTTGACATTTTTTTTATCCCTTTTTCTCTGTGACAAAGGCAACAGGAAAATGTTTAAATGATAGTGAAGTTGATATGGTTGATAGATGATGAACTTAGCAACGCATCAAGCCTTCATCTTTCTGATTCAGATAGTGATGCAAATATAGACAACCTATTAGATTCTATAAGTGATTCTGAACTGATGATACTGACAGTATTCTGACTGAAAATAATTCATAGAGTAGTGTTGGTGCGGTATGGAATCAATTCACATTTACAGGTGACAAAAGCCCCAAAATTAGTGATGATATAGCAGTTAGTGATGTTTTAAAAATCTTTGAATGCATAGTGAATGATGATGATGATAAACTTATTTGTGATGAGACAAAGAAATATGTTGCTAAGTTTATTTTTGATACTAGAAGCAGCCAATTGGGAGTTAGAAAGCGGAGTAGGCTTCACGATTGGAAAGACGTCTCTATAGAAGAAATTAGGCTATTTGAGGGCATTCTGCTTTTGATGGGAATTGTGTAAAAACCAACTTTGGAATTTTATTTCTCTAAAAGCCCCATACTAAATACTCCAATATTTTATGGTGTAATGAAGGATAGATTTTTGTTGATCTTGAAGTTTTTGCATTTTTCAGATAGTACTGATTCAAGCAACAAACTGTATAAAATTGATAAATTACTATATAAAACAAGTTTTCAAGCTGCCTATGCAAAGTTTATCTATGCCCTACAACATGCTTCAAAAATTACCATACAAAGACCAACTTTACCTAAAAATCGTGAGTAAATAATTTATTTTATTACTTTTTACATTTTCTTTATTATTTAGCAAATATTTTTTGTTAAATTAGAAGGTGGTAATACAGTTTAATGACAGATAATATAATTATATAAATATAATAATAAATATATATAAGTATAATGAGCAATTAAAATAAGCAAAATGCAAAAGAATAAAAAATGATGAAATTCTGAAAAAAAAACTCCGCACTGTGATGCCATTTTCAGCGCAAAAATTCCGCAGCTAAAGGGTTAAAGACCACTGGTAGATTTTTCTACCAGCATTCTTTGATTTTTAATTTTGCTGGTCCTTAATGGGTTAAAGAAAGAACAGAGTCCAGTTAAATGGGACTACGTCTACATGGAGCCCTGTTCTGAGTGGAGTCCCACAGGAGTCAGTATTTGGACCTCTACTTTTTATTATTTATATTAATGACTTGGAAAGGGGTCTAAATAGTAAAACTTCAATATTTGCAGATGATACAAAATTGGGACAAAATGTAAGATCTTTAACAGGTGCCATGAAACTGCAAAATGACATTGATAAAGTAGTTGCTTGGGCAGATAGATGGGAGATGAAATTTAATGTGGGAAAGTGTAAAGTTATACATGTTTGTCATGACAGTCCAGAATTTGAGTACAACATGGATGGAAGTTGGATAAATAAAGAAGAAAAGGAGAGATTTGGGTGTCATTGTGAATCATGATCTTAAACCTACAACTCATTGTATTGAAATTAGAAATAAGGCTAATGCTAGATTGAACCTAATGGAAAAACATATAGAATATAAATCGCCAGAAATTATAAGTTGGCTCTACACTTCATACGTGAGACCTCTTCTTGAGTATTGCATTCAGTTCAATAGTCCTTATTTAGAGCAAGACAAAGACAGGCTAGAAAAAGTACAAAAGAGAGCCACAAGGATGATACCATGCCTTAGACACCTTAGTTACAAAGAGAGATTGGAACACCTAAACATGTTTTCCCTAAAGCAAAGGTGGTTATGATGTGATATAATAGAAGTAACTATATAAAATAATAAGTTAGATAATATAAACTTCCACTCTTTTTTTACAAAGGATCACAATGATAAGACAAGAGGCCATAGCCTTAAGCTTTTTCAGCAAAGATGTAAATTATAGTTAGTACAACATAGTTTCTCAAATAGAATAGTAAAATTCTGGAATAGCTTAGATAAAGAAGTCGTGAGTTCCCATACTTTGGAGACTTAAGAATAAACTAGATAAATTAATGGGTAAATTTATAGTATTACACCTATCTCCCTTTGGAGATGAAATTTATGTTTTTCCTATGGTTTTTGATGTGTTTTGAACAAATCTGACCTTCAAAACCATCAGAAATGACTCATTTTTTAGGGAAAAAACCTCCCCCTAGCCAGCAAAGTAGGGGGACCCTGGTGGGAACCGGGAGTTCTCAGGTGGGGGAAATCACAGAAAACGAGTCATTTCCCAGTGGTTTTGAAGGTCAGATTCGTTCAAAACACATCGAAAACCATAGGAAAAACAAATTTCACCTTCAAAATTGACCTAACGTAACCTAACGTAACCTAACTAACCTAACGTAACCTAACCTATCCTAAAATCACAGTACCATCTTTTCTTCATTTTAGGCACAACATAACTTTTTCTACAACACCACAGTTTCTGGTCTTGACAATATGTACACTCCGTTTTACAATGTGGACACTTCACTACTGTCAGTAAAACACTGTGAACACAGAAACAACACTTTTTTCTAAATTTTCATAGAAAGTGAAAATACAGCAATAATAATCAAACAAGCATGTGTCACATGAAGCCATTCCAGTAGCAAAGTAATTAAATTCAAAATGGATGGAATGTAGTGATTGGGCAGACATGTAACGGTCAGCCGCATATGCATACCAAATGAACGTATGAACACACACTAGATACACACCAACAAAAATTTATATCTCGAAAATGAAGCATTTGCGATGGAAACGCTATAGAAGAAAAGTATCTTAGAATTAAAAATCTGCTTAATGAACATATAATAATTACTAGACATTAGATGGTCTATTATAATAATACCAATTAATGACTGAAAGAGGTATTTGGTAATGACGTTTTGCTGGAACTAGTAATGGTATGGAAAAGAGGTTTGTGAACCCTTCCCACATATACATATAGTTTATATTTTATTTGGGTAAATCTCATCACCCACACAGAGTGATGGGATGAAAGGAGGCAGCATCTTGGATTAGGGGATACTCTGTCTTTATACCCCCCATTTAAAGAGATTTTTCTGCTGAGCAGTGCCCCCCATACCACTGTGATGTATGAAAGACTCATTATGTTCACTTGCCTCATAGACACCTTTAATACTCTATACAGTCCCACCTACTCCTTTTATCTTAATTGTAAAGCTTGTATTATATTATTCAGGTTATAGCTATATAGATCCATGTAAAACTTCTTGTGATGAGATAACCATATATCTACAATTAGTACAGTAGTGGTATTGATGAATGATCCACAAGATCCAAAGGTTTGAAGTTAATGTACAGCTAGTAGATGTGTGACAATCTGCAGAGATCAATTGGATCTTAATTTTGCATATAACTGTACTTATGGTTTGTTTATATTAACAGTGGAGCCACCCAGATGGGCCGAAAAGCGTCTAGTGTGCTCACTATAAAATTTTTAATTTTCACCATGATCATACATTGCCTTACCTCACGAGAGCCATGTTTAAGTTAAGGTACAATATTTCCAAACTATAATAAGCCAAAGATTATTCGAGACTTCGACAAATCATTAAGTTGGAATTTAAGATGAGGTTAATTTCATGACACCCAACTTAGACTGCAATCTCCATTAACCTAAGCTACTAGCCTCCACTATTTTAACTTTGTGCGGTTCTTTCCAACTCCAGTGTTTTCGTCACATGAACCAAGATCTCAAGTCAAGGCACAGTGTAGGTATATATATACAGTGTTGGGCCTCCAGAATTTTCAGCCTGCGCGGCATCTGACGAATCAGCTAATAGCCTCAGTCGCTCAGTGACTATTGACTCCATTCCCCAAAAGCAGAGTCACCACTGGTTTTTTTTACGCCATTGTTGACATATATAATTTTCAAATCATGCCGTATACGTACGTACATAATTTGCAATTATTTAGCTTACGTCCAACTAGAAAAAATTATGCGAAAGCAGCTTACACAGTCACACAATATCTTAATAATAATTAGGCCTAGTTACAGCCATTAGGTTATGCATTTGTCTCCAGTGTTTAGCCAGGCCTAGCCCTAACATTATATATATACTAATACTACCAACCCTGATAAAACTAATTCAGTTATTTTCCTGTTATCCCGGACCCCAGACTTTTTGCTAGTTGTCAGACTTCAATTTTGACACAGAATATTTTCGTTAAAACTAACGAAAATATCACGAATTAACCTAACCAATTATGAAGGGCGTACAGTTTACCTAACCGGGCATTCAATTAACCTAATTAGTTGGTAAGGTTTGGTTAAGTCGTGATATTTTCGTTAGTCTTAACAAAAATATTCTGTGTCAAAATTGAAGTCTGGCAACTGGCAAAAAGTCTAGGGTCTGGGATAACAGGAAAGTACCCTAATTCATTTAATACATCTCAAATTCACTGCAATGAAGGTCTACAGGAGGGACCAGTTATCTACAAAATCTTGACCTATATTAACTCATTTAAATGTTTGCTGCATATTACTCTCCGTTTTATGTTGATCTCAAATTTTAGGGACACTTTTTCACAATTAGATGCCCAACTATTAAAAAGATCTTCATTTTTAGGGAAATTAAAAAAAAAAACTTGTATTGTTCGTGAAACCCAGGAAACACATTACCTAAATACAACATTTTATCCTGGTTGAATCTTGGTCATGTCAGAAATTGACGTTGTACTGACGTAGTCACAACGTAAAACTTAAACGTTATATTATAACGTTGATACAACGTTGCATAATGCAGGCCCGTAGCCAAGGGGGGTCGGGGGTTTGAACGACCTCTCCTTTACAGGAAAGGTTCACTTTTATAACCATAGTTATAACTTATGATGTGATATTATAATATATAACATCATTTAGTAAATAAACACTTGCATTTTTTTTTTTTAATTCACAAACTACTCTAAACCCCCTACACAATATACAAGGTCGTTGAACCAAAAGATCCACCATTTTACAATTTTGACCCCCCCACCCCCATCCACTTGGGAAGTCCTGGCTACGTGACTGTAATGACGTTAAATACACGTGAAGTACAAGATATATGACCAGGAGAGTGTGCCAGAAGAGTTGAGGAAAAGCATACTGGTCCCAATATTTAAAGGGAAGGGAGATGTACACTCAGCCTCGTAGGGTGGATCGATTTTACATTTTTTCGATTTCCATATTCTAATAGAGACAAAACTTGCGCATGCATGAGAAAATAGCCTCTGCAAAATCTTAGCTTAATAGGTAAACATCTTCTGCCCCCGGCAGAGCGATGAAAATCATATTTTAGTAGTCAAAAACGTATTTTTCTTATAATTTTTAAAATATTTCAATATGCATCAAAATTATTCCTAATAACTATAAAGTCGATGAAAAAGACCTCATATGATCGTTTTTCCAAGCGCGTTGTCCTACGTTAATATCTTTTGCCCCCGGCAACAACGTCAAATGTTGAAAAAATAGGTAATTTATATACATATTTTCAGATCGGCTCTTTGTCTTAAATAATGCATTTATATATTTCCCATAGCATTTATATCGTTGCTTAGGCATGAAATAACACACGCAAAATTTTATGACTCTAGAGTAATATCTTCTGTCCCCGAGAAAAGTCTAAATGTGGATTATAATTACGTTAATGCGATGTTATAAGTACGATAAGTACTAAGTACAGCTCCTCGCTTGCTAATTTTATAAAATTAGCAACCCAGAACTCACCACGAGGAGGTGGCTGTACGTCGAGTTCCACTCTATCCAGCCCCAACCACCCTTCCTTTGGCTGCATGTCGATTTACATACGGTAATCTTTCTTAGAATCAAATCGTGGAATTTTTGTTCGGGAGTGAAGACGGGAGCGGATGAATCCGTCCCTCTCTTCTATTCCACTTACACTGGCAGAGGCTTCGGTTACTAATTTGATGAGTCTCTCGACCGCTTGAGTATGACAAGGGAATAGTGGGATCAGTCCATCAGGCTGGTCTCCCGTCTCAACAAACTCTTTTATTCGGGTATCAGGTATTGTTTTTGTAACGGGGGGTTCGGTCACCTCAGCCGTTTGCCAGTTGATCATTTCGTAATAGTTTTGACTATCGTAGAGCAGCTCAGGCATGGCGAAGGCTCGAATTTCCCCCGCTGGTGATTGTTTTGATCGTGCTTTTAATATTCTTCTCCATCCCAATTCTCTTATGTGTTGCTCATCGGCATGTAGCATCAGTGACGTGCACAGACTTTCAGAAGGGCAGGGGCTCAGTTGAAAAAAAGGGCACTCCCCTAACATTTTTAAAAATGAAATCCGCAATGCCATATAGGCTATATATATGTATACACACACAAAGAAAAATTTTAAAATTGTATGTGGTAAATATTCTTAAATTCCATTAAATTCAATGCATTATTTTTGTATATAAAGCTGATTAAAGAAAAGGTTGTATTGCCACATGCTAAAGCTTGGAGTTCCTTATCTCTCCGTTTCTTAAGCCTTTCCTTGCGTGGCATTTTTAGTTCTGAAAGTAAAAAAAAAAATTGCTTCAAAAATATATTTCCCTTCACTTTTATTATCTTAGGCCTAATCTAATCTAATCTAGGCAGTAGACCTAATTAAGCTTTTGTTAACCAAATTCACAATATTTAATAGCATGCAATTTCTAAATAGTTACTTTACTTATAACTTTTATAAGTATCAATCAGCAGGATAAAGGGCAGAAGGATCTACCGTAATTGTCGTCCTTGCGGAAAAATTGCATCGTTTTATAATAAATAATCTAGGTATTTTTATTCACTTTTAATGAAAATTGTATTGTTTTTAAAAATCAATTTCATATTAAAAATGAAAAGGTTATGATATGTTGTTTAATAAATCATTTATTAATTTAATGAAATTCATGCCAGTACTAAAACCCAAAATCCATCGTTTGACACACTGGTGTACTGATGGGCCTAGCCTAGTAGGCCTAAGACTAAGTAGGGGACGTGGACGTTTTTACCAACTTTACGAGTAATGTCATACAATATTTTTTGGAGTAATGTCACACTGCTTTGGATTCCAACTTACCATAATTATCAGTGAGAAATCACTAGTTAGCTTAGGTTAACGTAAAATAAACAAACAGTAAACAATACACCCACATACCCGAGAGACGCAATCAACAGTGAACAGCTGCAGTCAGTGTTACCACTAGGGACGCCCTCCCTGATTGACAAAATAATAGTAACGGTATGTTAAGTTTATTATTCTAATAAAAAAATCATAGATCAAAGTAATTCCAGTTTTGAAAATCTGTTGAAGTAGCAGTAACTAAATAAAAATATAACTAATTAATTCAAATTTATGTCGAATCAATATATTTATGAATTTTGACTAAAAGGGCACTTTTGATATGAAGAAGAAAAAGGGCAGGGGCTCAAGCACCCCAAGCCCTCCCCCCCTGTGCACTTGCCTGTGTAGCATGGAGATCAAAATATTTTCTGGGTGAGCAAAGAAAGAATTTCTACGGAGGACTTTGTTGGCGATTGTCTTGGATCTTTGAGGCATGGTCTGAGAGAGACGCATCATTTCGAAAAAATGTTTTGCGCCCTCAGTGAAACTGGAGTTTTTCTTTATCTTAAACCAAATTGGTGCGTAAACTGTCATAATGAATCGCACAATTTTCGTTGAAGTGCTGGAGGGTTCACTGGTTGAAACATAGAGGCGCAGAAATCTATTTGCTGTTGTCAGCCACCTGGAATGCGCCATCTTACCTGGATTTCGAGCCGCGAGAGCTGAAGAGCAGCTACCGCTCGACACTGCTCTGTAGATGCCTAACAAATATTTTTGGTCAGTGCTCAACTCGGCATCATCTATGTCAATGTCGGGAGATGGAATTGCATCGAATTCTGTAATTGGAAGTTTTTCGCAGTCGTTCAGTTGTTTTCCAACTGGTCCAGTAAAGCCCATTGGCCCAGTTGTTTTGCCGTCCAAGTCTTGAATGAGGTGTCGCAGTGATAATTCATTACCGTGTAATAGGCATATGATCCACTGAACTGGCCTTTGTAGTTTCATTTCAATCATACGAATGGCTCCACCCTTTCGACCCGTGTTCACTGCGGTACCATCACAGCCGATAGCCACAATGTCGTCCGTGCTAATATTGTTAGTCTCTAGAAAGTTGATGATACCTGATGTTATTGCAGTGGCAGAACCTGATGCAGGAGTGAAATGCCCCATGTACTGGGATTCTGGTTCTTGAACTAAAACTATATGCTCTTCTACCACAGTCCTTCTATGCTTCACATTGTCTATTTCTTCTTGTGTCATTGTTTTATCTTTACGTCCGTCAAAGAAAATGCCCTGTAATGGTAGCGTGATCTTGTCATCTTGCTGATGCTCAGAACGAACTCTTTTTCTGGCTCTTCTTATCTTATTTCGATCAATCACTGAACTGACATCATCTTCTCGTATCCAGCCATCCAGTCATAAAATTTTGCGTGTGTGTTATTTCATGCCTAAGCAACGATATAAATGCTATGGGAAATATATAAATGCATTATTTAAGACAAAGAGCCGATCTGAAAATATGTATATAAATTACCTATTTTTTCAACATTTGACGTTGTTGCCGGGGGCAAAAGATATTAACGTAGGACAACGCGCTTGGAAAAACGATCATATGAGGTCTTTTTCATCGACTTTATAGTTATTAGGAATAATTTTGATGCATATTGAAATATTTTAAAAATTATAAGAAAAATACGTTTTTGACTACTAAAATATGATTTTCATCGCTCTGCCGGGGGCAGAAGATGATTACCTATTAAGCTAAGATTTTGCAGAGGCTATTTTCTCATGCATGCGCAAGTTTTTGTCTCTAGTATTATATGGAAATCGAAAAAAATGTAAAATCGATCCACCCTAAATTATTACAGGAATGTACAATAGGCCGGGTCGAAAACTTAAATTTGTGAATCTCCACATGCCTGTATCCAATAAATTTGTAGTTGTACTATAAATGCTCAACAATGATTAAAAAAACTACATTGATCAAGATTTAGAGGTGCCGCAAGTCCTCTGAAGATTGTAAGTAAAACGTAAAACATTACAAAAAACTTTGAAACTTTTAAAACGTTATTTAAATACGTAAACTTTATTAATTATTTGGCAATTATGATTTTTTATTAAGTTTTTCTTGTATTTTTTGTATTCTTGTTGCTATTAAGTTTTTTCTTGACTGTTTCGTCCAGAATATATATAATTTATATATACAGGGTGGGCCGTAAGTTTCCATACATAGGAAAAATAAACATTTTTTTATGGACAACCATTTTTATTTATATAATATGCTCTACATGGTTGCCATTGTTTTGAAAACACATTTCAATACGTGTTCCCACTGTTGATGAACACGCATTAGCACAGTTGACGTTATGCTTGTAATGGCGTTGGTGATACGTTCCTTTAGATGATTTATGTCTCGTATCTTTTCCTGATACACCATGGCCTTCAAGTGCCCCCAAAGATAGAAATCAAGGGGGGTGAGATCTGGGGATCTGGGAGGCCACTCCCACTCCACAGGACCACGCCGACCAATCCAAGCATCCGGAAACTGCTGATCCAAATACCGACGCACGTGAAGACCATAATGAGGTGGAGCTCCATCTTGCTGGAAGTAAACTGGGAAGTTACCTTCCTCGTTTAGCAGGGATGGGAAAATCTCTTCTTGCAACATGTTAAGATACCTTTCGGCATTAAGATTTCCACTGACAAAAATTGGTCCAATAATTCTGTCACCCCATATCCCGGCCCACACCATCACTTTACCGGCACCTTGCATCTTCGTCGGACTCAGCCAGTTAGGGTTAGCATTACTCCAATAACGTATGTTTTGCCGATTAACCTCTCCATTGACGTAAAAATTTGCTTCATCAGTAAACAAGATCTTACGTCAAACGCATATTCTTAAGGTATCTGAAACATAAAAACAAACGTTTAATTTTTCCTATGTATGGAAACTTACGGCCCACCCTGTAGATTTTCTTGTATTAATATTTTCTTATTAAGATTTTCTTGTATTAATATTTTAATATTAAGATTTTCTTGTATTTTTCGTATTCTTCTCGCTATTAAGTTTTTTCTTGACTGTGTTTCGTCCAGAATATATATAATTTATATATACAATTTTTCTTTTCAGAATTGATTATTTGAATAGTTAAATACACGTTGTTACACTAACAGAGTGACTTTCCCAAATTATCCGAAATGGCTGAGGCCGTAAAAGTGAAAGCAACTGTTGAAAAAATCATGAGTCCAACTGTTTCCCTTTTTGGGAAAGCTGAGCTCAGTGGAAATCAACTTCCCCTATATGAAGACGTTTTAAAAGAATATTTACAAACAAGATATCTCTCACTTATAGCTAGTGAGGGAAAAAAAGAGCCAAATGCTCAGTAGCGGATTATAATGGAGGCAAAGGGGGCATTTGCCCCTGGCCCCAGATGCTGACCGGCCCCAAGAAACTATGTAAACGCTATAATCTACCGTTGAAATAATTGGTAGACCGTGCGGAAAGAAAAAAATTCTAGATTCCGCTTCAACAAAACCTAGTTTAGTATCCCATTTATGTGAACAAAGTATACATTTTCTGTAATCACATCTTTGTTTTTGTTTCGTTTTCTCTTGATCGATCCCAGTTAGCTGATCACACGCTTAACAATGCCCTAACAATGCTTAATCCGGCCCTGCAAATGCTAATGATGTGGCAAGAATAGTTGCATCATAGGTAAAAGAGATCTAGAAAAGTGCATCAATTCCAATAATATCAGAAGAGCAAATATTAGCCAGAGTAAAGGATTGTCATGAAAAATCTAGAAATATGATGAAGACTGGTAGAAAAAGGAAAGATTTTGAATCTAAACTGATCGCGTTCAAATCCAAAAATCACAGGCTTTTTTATATTGCTGCCTGCAAATGCCATGATCTGTTTTCTTTCACTTGTGAAAAAGAGCTAAAGTTCCTGCCATGGAACGTTCTTTCCTAATTGACCAAAGAGGTGCACGAAAAATGGCAATAGGCAGTATTGATTTACAGACAACGAAAAAACTGCAAATAAGATCTGAGCGTAAAGAACAAGAAAGAGCACGATTTTCTAAAAATATTGAAGATGGAGATATCAATAACTCATCTACTTCCAGGGAAGAGCCAATGGACTGAGATAATTTTCACACAACTCATGATTCTGACACATCAACAGATACAGATAGAGAGCGTGATGATGATTGTTAGAAAATCTAGAAGAGGAAGAGCCATCGTTGTCCCAAGGCGATATGATGACTAAGCTGATTGATGCAGCATTGCTTGTAAATATTAAGTTAAAGTGTATACTGTATACAGTGATGGGCATCGATACATGAAAATCGCTAAAGCGATACCGATACATCGATACATGAAGAACGTCTTAGGCGATACCGATACGCCGATACTTTCTAGATGTCTTAAGCGATACCGATACCGATACATGTATCGCCGGTACATTTTTATAATTATTCATTTAATATGTAGGTATTAGATATTATTGTTTATACTAGTAATTTGTACGCACTGTAAGTAAAATCAACGACATTTTAATGGGTTTTATAGCTGTAAATAAAAACAATTGCTTTATTTAATGAAAGTATGTTTTAATTTTGTAGGATACATGAATGACTGAAAATATTACACTAACAATTAAAAGTAATTACTATTACCCTTCAAAAATACCAGCTGGCTAAACATCTGGTCAGACAGTCTATTCCTTTTTGGAGCGTGAATGTGACCAGCCAAACTAAACAACCGTTCTACAGGAGCAGAGGATAGTAGTGGTGTGTTATACTTCAGGAAGACCCGTAGAATTCCTGGGTACTGCCTCAGAGATTGGAGAGAATGACTTCCGTCACCCAGATACTGTAAAACTTCCATCTCAGTGGAATCTTGGGTTGCAGAGACATTAGTGGAAGCAGACTCATAACAGAAGAAATCATCTGCACTTCCGTCAGATGCAGCATCACTTAGTTGTTGCTTGGGGGTCTGCTCGCTGAGGCTCTTAACAGCATTAACCAACATTTCTTGAACCCTCTTTTTGACAATGTTAGTATTAAATTTGCCTTTTATTGTCATCCACTTTAACTTGAACAGGGATTTGAAGACGATGCCAGTATTGCTGCTTTACACTCATGCGACGCATCAAGGCACAGAAACTTTTCAAACCGCTTAGTGAACCCTACTGTGATAGGGCGGGTCATACTATGCATTTTTTTTTTAAATCAATGGAGAGGGGTGTTCAAATGACATATTTTGGTGTATAGAACACAATTCTGAAGAAAATATTTAATTCTGATAACCCTAACCTACATCATTTTGCAGTTGATTATTATTAAATTGTTGATTATTTTACTATTGTAGTTACCCCAGAATATGTCTTCTCACGTTTTCTATCATGGCTGCTCACGTTATCTCTCATAGAGCATTGTTCTAACTAATTCATATAAACACATATAATGTAATTCATATAATAATAATAATAATATTTAAATACTCACATAAAAAGGTGTGCCATTCCACTTAATTGTAATTATCATACAGTTTGGTATATGAAATATTTTGACGGTTTTCTGGCGCGCATAAGGCCATTTTCTGAGCCACCTTTCTCAGAGGCTAGAATGTAACGTTTCAGAACATTCTAAAACGTTTTGTGAAATATTTGAAGTGACTCATGATTTATGAAGCTATTTTACCACCTCGGCTTGCAGTGAGGGGATAGATTTAGTGATTATCTACTGATATTTTTTTTGTTACTGTTCACATGCGAGTATTATTCTGTTATATTTTAGAAAAAGCTATTTCTACGCATATTATAGTGATACATTGAGCAAAATTTAATTAACAACTTTGATTTGATTTACCCCAGAGAAAGCAACTAAAGAGGAGTCATGCGGAGAAGATTGCTAAGGTCCTGTTTGCCTGGCTGAAAGAGAGGGGTTATGATAAGACCTTGTTGGCCATTGGAGGAGACTCAACAAATGTCAACACTGGTGTGAAAGCTGGAGTAATGCGGAAGCTGGAGCTGCACCTGGGGAGAAAGCTGGTCTGGTTGGTGTGCAACCTGCACACTGTTGAACTTCCCCTGCGCCATCTCATTGTTGACCTTGATGGCCCTACTCTGTCAGACAAAAAATTATCCGGGCCAATAGGAAAGCTCCTTGATTCTGCTACAGACTTTGATATCAATCCAAACTTCACCCGAATCTCTGTTGGCCCTCCACTGATCAAGCTTTCTGACAAGGTCATTCAAGATCTCTCAACTGATCAATACTATGGCTATAAAATTGTCTGTGCAGTCAGGGATGGAGTACTTCCTGCAGGGCTGGCTCTGTTAGAGATAGGACCAGTAAACCACAGCCGCTGGCTCACCACAGCGAACAGACTTCTCAGGCTCTGGGTGTCAAAGCACGGACTTAAAGGAAAGAACCTGAAGATTCTACAATTCATTGTGGAATTCATCATTGGAGTGTATTACCCATGTTGGTTCAACGTGAAGGTCAAGCACTCCTGGATCGAAGGGCCTAGGCACATCCTCTTTCAGCTGGACTGCCTCAAGTCCCAGAGAAAGGAGGTGCTGGATATTGTGATGCCAACTGTGAGAAGATCTGCTTGGTATGCCCACAGTGAAGTCATCCTCCAAACACTACTCTGCTCTGAGGATCAGAAGGAGAGGATTGAAGGGGTGGAGAGAATCCTGGCCATCAGGGGAGAGGGGGACCCGGACACTCAGCTGGGGGACTCCTCTGTTAGGAGCAGAAGGACACCTGACATCAATTGTGATGCTTCCAGCATCGGTGACTTGATCAGCTGGTCAGAAGGTGTGTCAGAGCCACCTCTCACCTGCTCTCTAAGCACCTCAGAGGTGAAAAACTTCATCAACACCCCCATGGAGGTGCGCAACTGGCCTTGCCACACACAAAGCATTGAGAGGGTTGTTAAAATGGTGACTGAGGCTTCTGCTAAGTACTTCTCACAGGAAAAGAGGGATGGATGGATCAGGGCTCAGGAGACCAGCAGGAAGCTGATGTCCAAGTCTGAGTCAAAGCAGGATTTGTGCAACCTGGCAAAGTTCAAGATGTCAGGAGAATGATCTTTGTAATTATATCCAGTGATATACATGCAGTTCACCTATTAATAAATATATGTAAAGTTGATTTGGCCTTGGCAATATAAATGATTTACCTTATATCTTTTAATATATTATAAAGGAGCTCAAAAGTTCAAAAGGGTAAAATTGGCAATTTAGAAATACAAAATGATGTAGGTTAGAGTTATCCTATCCAAAAAAGAGAAGTGGCTGACAATGACGCAATGCCTCCGAATTCAAACGCTCTAGCTTCTTCTCTACAGCTAACAATGTTTCTATATTATGGTTAATTAATCTCAATAACACAAGTACAAACGTGTTTAAACGTTGCGCCGTACTGTGTGACGTGACCAGTAGAGTAGTACTGTCATTAAATAAATATTTAATAATATTATTATTTATGTATATTCATAAATATAACTCAGTAGTGTCATATTATAACATCTATTTAAATATTTAAAAATTCTTATTAATGTATCGAAGTATCGATTTTTTCCGATACATTTAAGAAAATTGACCTTAGCGATACCGATAAATCGATACTTTTGTCAAGTAGCTAAAGCGATACCGATACCGATACAAAAGTATCGATCGATACGTATCGGCGATACATGTATCTAGATACTGCCCATCACTGACTGTAGATATATATCCATCTCATAATTGTAAGGTTAGTGAAAAATTCACTTAATTTAGAGCTAGCATTTTTGGGCTCTTGTGGCATCATTGTTTGGGCACTCTTGTGACATCATTTTTTGGGGGGGCACACGTCCTTCCTACTCGTTTGTTGAATGCGGCACTTACAGGGCGTGGTCTTATAGAGAGCTCTCTTGCAATTCAGTTTGGTTGTTTAGATAAAAGATTGTCGCATCGTGCAATGGTGCAGGTTGTGTTGTTGTTGCAAGGTTTAGAAAGAAGACCATAAATAGTGCCCCTTTTGTTTTTTATCTTAATTTTATGCAACTGAGGTCTAAGGTAGATCCACATCGAGTCAGCAACCCTGAGGTAGGACCTAATAGGACCTCCAAGTCCGTAAGTTTTTAGTCTAGCTTAACTTGGGCTGTAGGTTAAACTGGCCCTTCAGAGCTTGGCCGTTCACGGCTCAGCTGGGATTCTGAACCCAATAAAATAAAAAATAACAATGATCACATTGAGGAAGATATAAAAAAATCAGGTGAAGCACATAAGCTCACTCGCAAATTGCCTTCATTAGCAAAAACTTGTGACCGATTCGGAATATCAGACAGAGCTGGTGCAGCCGTTGCCTCTTCTGTTCTGGAAGATTTTGGTCTCATTACCTCTGAAGATTATCACAATGTTGTGGATAAGAATAAGGTGAGACGGCAGAGAAAGAAGATCAGAGAGGAGTTGAGTAAATCAAGTGAAGAAAGTATAGAAACATTGTATTTTGATGGAAGAAAGGACTTAACTAAAGCAAATCTCTGTAAGGATTGGAGGTACTACAGCACAACAATTACAGTGGTGGGCACCGTTAACCAAAAAGTTAACTTCGATAACGATAATCGTTAACCCCAATTTTTAACTCCGATAACGATAATCCGATAATTTTACTACAAAGTTAACGGAAGTTAACGATAATCCGTTAACGATAACTATTTCTTTACTAACATTTAAAAAAATCAAGGAAAAAAGCTTTAAAACCCATAGAAAATGTTTATTTATGCAAAATCCAACAATAAATAGGTATTTAACTGTATTTTTATCAAGTTTTGCAACTTTTTTGTTTTGGAAAGGCTTCTGGTCAGACTGAGACTCAAAAGTGCCTGAGACAGAGGCGATCTCAATGTCGAGAACTTCTTGGTGCTCCATGGTTGAAGTTTAAAAGTTGTAGAGAATGCTTGGTAAGAGAGAACTGAACGCTGTCTAGTTGACGATAATACAGAAGAACCTAAAAAAAGTAAAATATCATCGTATAAAATATGTAACTAAACTAATAAAATATTAATTCAAACAAAATAGCAAAATTAATTCAAAATAATATTAATTATAATAATATTATAATATATAATATATAATATTACGTTATATAAAATATTTTATTTTACTTAACCTTTTTCTGTGAATTTTCAATAGAAGTAATTTTTCTCTATGTAATTATTTTATCTATAAAATATTTTATCTATGAATTGTTTAGTCTATAAAATAAAAATACTTTGTCCATGAATTATTTTGTCTATAAAATATTTTGTCTATGTAATATACGCAATTGTTATTTAATTCGACGACAATATTACAATCAGTGAATAAAAACTATTATTCAAATTTTACATACTATATATACTTTTTTAGAGATTTACTAACGCAGTGTAAAAATACTTATTCATTAGTCATTACTATAAATTAATTTTTCTCAACCGTACATTTTACCATACGTATCTCCATAATTAATATTATATAATATTATAGGACTTTTACTAACGTTGAAAGAACCTTCTTACCTTCAATAAAAAGCGCACAACCTCCCTTGCGAGATCTGGAAGCAGACTGAAGTTACAGCGGTTTGAATTCATTCGCGGAGCGGTGATCTTCCGTGAATGACTCCTCGCAGTTAACGTGTTAACGGACTTTAACAGACTAAATATCGAGTTATCGGAAGTTAACTGGTCCGATAACGATAAATGGAAATTAACTTCCGTTAATAGTCCGTTAAAAAAAGTTAACTTCGTTAATTAACTGTTATCGGATTAACGATTTAGTGCCCAACACTGAACAATTATTGAGGAACACATCACGCTTATAGCTGAACCAGAATCAAAATATCTTGGCCACTTCACTCCTGTGACTGGAAATTCAACTAACATTCTAAGGGAGTGATAAAGTTTCTTAACAGTAACAATATTAAGGTAGACAATCTGAAGGTCATTGGATGTGATGGAACCAATGTAAACACTGGCATACATAATGGAGTTATCAGGCAACTAGAGGTACACTACAATACTCCTTTTCATTGGTTCGTGTGTTTGTTGCATACCAATGAGCTACCTCTCCGCCATTTGTTTAATTATTTGGATGGTAAAACCAAAGGACCAAAAGCCCTTGCTGGAAATGTTGGCAAAAGTCTTACTGCGTGCGAAAAGATGCCAGTCAGTTGTCAAGTTTGAAGCAATCAAATCAAGTAATATGCCTTTTATTCTGGGGGATCTCGATCTAAGCCAAGATCAAAAGTACCTCATGGAAATTTGTAATGCATTCATAGAAGGCCAATGTTCCCAAAACCTTGAAAACCGCAACCCAGGTTCTTTGAACCATGCCAGATGGCTTACGACAGCCAATAAGATAGTTAGACGTTATGTTGCGACCAAAAAGCCGTCAGAAAACTTGAAAACTCTGACCGAATTCATTGTTCGCGTTTATGCCCCAACGTGGTTTAATATAAAGCGAAATCCTTACTATTACCAGGGACCAAGGCACCTCTGGTTTATGATATCTAGTTCAAGATACCTATCTGATGAGCTTAAGGCAGTCATTGATTCTGTTATTGAAAGAGGGACATATTTTGCTCACCCAGAAACTTTAATGGTCTCGATGTTATTTGATGAAAGGCAAGTGATGAGAGAGTTAGCTTTCCGGCGCATTCTCTTAGCCAGGGAAAGTGTGTCCTCGGGCATTAGCGAATTTAGACGGCCTAAAATTAATTCTTGGCAAGAGACTACACAGATTTAATTCGATTTGGAGACTACCCAAGCCATGAACCACCTCTGACAAAAAGTTTGACAAACACCCAGTTAGAGCTTATCGTAAGGGGTGATGAAACTAACCCTCTATTGAAAAAGTACCCATGTCATTCACAAGCTGTGGAAAGACATGTCAAACTTGTAACAGAAGCATCAGCTTCTGTTTGTGGCCAGGAAAATAGGGATGGTTTTATAAAGGCAAGGATTGTTTCAAGATCAAACATGCCTACATTTGAGTCAAAATGCGAATACAAATGTCAATAAACTACATGTAAAAACTAATGAAAGGGAGGTTGGGCTGGGTATAGTGTGGAATTCGACCTACATCCACCTCCTCGTGGTGAATTCTGGGTGATTTGCCTTGTAAACTATATGGCAAGTCAGCAAAGAGCTGTAGTTTACTATACGGAGCCGCGGAGTATCGGGGGAAAAAAAAAATCGCCAAAACTTTAAGTGACTTGCGGCACCTCAAAATATTTATATAAAAGCTTCAAACTTTATTTTGATACTCTCTATGTAGGTACACAAACCTTTGTAATATAGGGTAAATTAAACTTCCCAAAACATTTGTTCAAGCAAAACCGACCCGGCCTAATGTACAAATTATCGAGGGATAAAACTGATGTCGCGCACACTGAAGGTCTGGCAACGGATTGTGGAGGGCAGGTTGAGGGAAGAAACAAGCATAGCGGAAAAGCAGGTTGAGGGAAGAAACAAGCATAGCGGAAAAGCAGGTTGAGGGAAGAAACAAGCATAGCGGAAGGGCAGTTCGGCTTCATGCCGGGAAGAGGGACAACGGATGCCATTTTTGCACTTAGACAGTTGATGGAAAGATATAGAGAGGGGCAGAGGGAGTTGCATATAGTGTTCATAGATCTAGAGAAGGCGTATGACAAAGTACCGAGGCAAGCGGTGTGGAGATGTTTAAGGGAAAAATTAGTGCCGGAGAAGTATTTGAGGTTGGTGCAGAATATGTACGAGGGGTCATGTATTCAAATGTGATGTAGCGCAGGATTGACGGAAGGTTTCGAAGTGAAAGTTGGTATCCATCAGGGATCGGCCCTGAGCCCATACATCTTCGACATTGTTATGGATGTAATGACGGAATTGGTGAGGGAGCAGGCGCCATGGTGTATTAGGGTGTGTCAATTTTAGTAAAGTCAACAATTCTGCTGAGGTACGGTGTGTTGAGGAGAGAGATGAGTGAGGAAGGCAGGAGGAATTACCCAGTTAATGACCTGATTAACAACGACATTGTTCCAGGGCTACTGGCTCAGTGGAGAAAGGCCAACGCTCTATTCACAGGACCTGCAATCAACACTGAGGTCAGGATCAGGGCTAAAGTGAAGGCACTGTGGGATGAGGCAGTGAAGGTGTCCATTGACAATGTGAAGCTAGAGGTCAAAGATAGGTTGATGATGAAACTGGACAAATTGGTGGACATCCTGGCCTGTCACTGTGTGATCAGGAGCTGCAGTGAGCTTGGGTGCAACCCTGTCTGCAACAGTGAGGTTCACATTGACTGCAGCTGCAGGAGCGAGCAGAAGATACCAGTGCAGGAGTTTGCCTTCATTAAAGGTCAGAGAGAAAAGGTGGGAAGTGTGGGGGCACACCAGATGGGTCTAGCTGATCACCCTGAGACCAGGAGACAGGAAGCAGTGCTGCAGAGACAGGAGCAGAGAAGGAAGGCCGAGGAGAAGAGGAGGAGGAAGGCAGAGGAGTCAGCCAAAAAAGAAGAGGAGTTGAGGGAAGAGTCACTGCTGGAGATGGAGTTGGAGGAGACTGGAGATATAATGGAGGAGGCAGGGAGGAGAGAGGAGGACGAAGACTTCATACCAGAAGCTGCGACAACTTCTTCCTTGCCTGTGGCTAAGAATAAGAAATACAACACTGAAGATATCACCAACATAGCTCTGGCTAGCTTGAGACATCACACTGATCTGAGAGGGATTGCAGAAATTGCCACTGCTGCCTGAATTGATGCTGGTCTTATCACAGAGTTTGACACAGCACTGTTGATTGACCACAACAAGGTGAGGAGGGCTCAGGAGAGACTGACTAAGGAGCTGGTCAAGAAGTTTGATGAAGAGATTAGGGAAAATGGCATCACCTGTATCTTCTTTGATGGGAAAAGAAATGACACCAAAGTGATGATGGAAGCTGAGGGCAGTGACAGGCAGTTTCCTGGCCTCATTAAGGAAGAACACTACTGTACATAGTGTGCAATGAACAAGGTGGGAAATAGTTGTGGCATTTTGTACCAGAGGAGAGTCATGCTGAGGTCATTGCTGATCATCTGATAAACTGGCTAAGGGAGAGAGGAGCAGACCAGACCCTTTTGGCCATAGGAGGTGACAGTACTAATGTGAATACTGGCTGGGAGGGAGGAGGAGTAATGCATTATATGGAGGCCAAGCTTAGCAGGAAGTTGGTGTGGATTGTCTGTGACTTGCACACTGGGGAGCTGAGTCTCAGACACCTGGTGACTGCACTGGATGGCAAGACACTGAGCAACAACAAGCAGTTTGGGCCCCTAGGGAAGAAGTTAGACACTGCCACTGAGCTGGAGATCAACCCAAACTTCACGAGGATCACTGTTGGTCCTCCTCTACCCCATCTCAGGAGGTAGTCAAGAACCTCAGCACAGACCAATCATATGGCTACAGAATCATCACTGCCATCAGATCGGGAGAGGTACCTCAGAGCAGGGGCGTATCTAAAGTATTTGGCACCCGGGGCGGATCCTTCCTTTGGCACCCCCATAAATAATTTTAAAATTTAAACACAGAAAAATATATGATGTTTGCAAGTAGATTTTTAAACAGTACAGTATTGTCATAAGCAAATTGGAAATAAGAAAAATGCAGGACATTTTATTTATACAAAAAGCACAGGAAATCCAGTCTCACAGCTCAGCGGCTGAGCGTGAATCCTCTCTATTTACCTTTGAAGAATAGGCTGAGCCTCAGCTTATTCTTCAAAGGTAAATAGAGAGGATTCACAGTCTCTGCTTTCGAGCCTTAATTTCTGCAAATTGATCAATGACCTCATCAAAATTCATCTTCTTTGCATATTCATGTTCAATTGAAAGTAAAGCCAGATTTGTCAATCTTGTCTGACTCATGGTCGAGCGAAAAACTTTTTTTATCAATTTCAATTTGAAAAAACTTCTTTCACATGAAGCAATAGACACACAGACAGTCAAAAAGAATCTCAAACACAGTGATAAGCTTGGCAAAGGTTCACAAAAATCCCATTTCACAATAAACTCCAGAAACTGCAATGCTGTCCATTTCTTTGCCTCTTCAACGCTGATTTTGGCAGCTTCCAAATGCCTCCGAAGTTGTCCAATTTCCACACTGATATCTTCATCAGAGAATTCATCAAAAATCTGAGTCAAATTTGGAATATACTTCCGAAGTTCTTCTTCTGTTGCAACAACCAAAGTATTTGGTTGAATAACAGCGAAGATTGACAGAATTTGATCCATTGCCTTAGAACGAATCTCCAATTCTTGATGAAAGCGATCAAGACATTCAAACATAGCCCTTTTTACTTTCTCTGGCAATGTGAGACCAGCATCCTTTTCCATCTCTCCTGGCATCCTTTTTCGGAGCTTTACTCTCCCTCTTCTCTCCATAGAAATGTCCATTTCCTCACACTTTGTAGTTGCATAATGAATGGCCCTCCCCACAATTTCATTGCGCTGATCTTCAAGAAACAGTTTTAGAGCTTGGAGCTTCACAATGCACTTTTCAAGGCTGATTCCAACTGTTTGCAAATACTTTTGTGTGAGATTAATTTCTTCCAGGACTTCACACCAGAAAGAAAGGTAACTCAAAAACGAGAAATCACATACAGCAGACAGCAAAATCTGAGCTGATCCTCTTGTGTCCACATTTTCTTTGGGATCGCACAGTACTTCAAGGGTTGAGGTCAGCTTTTCAAAATTTGCCTTCACTGGTTTCACAACGTTATAATGAGCACTCCATCTTGTCTGGGAAAGTCTTTTGACTGTCATGCCTACATTCTCCATCAGCACTTCCCATCGATGAGTTGAGACTGAAAAGAAGGAATAGACTCTCTCCAAGGTTCCAAAAAAAGTCACACATGAAGAAACGCTTCCAAATGAGTGCACTTCGCAAAGGTTCAGAGAATGATTTGCACAAGGCACAAACAAAGCCTTGGGATTAATCTCTCTGATCTTTGACGGAACACCACCATGAATCCCAGCTATAGTTGCAGCGTTGTCATATCCTTGACCACGGCACGGGTTTATGTCCAGTCCATCTCTCTCCAGATGTCTCAGGATATCCCCTGTGAGCTCCGCAGTAGTCTTTCCGGCAATAGGGAAGAAGCCCAGGAATGATTCCTTTACTTCAACTTTGTCACATTCAATATGGACGTATCTGATCACTTCACGCATCTGATCAGTGTGGGACACATCAGGAGTGCTGTCAAAAAGAATCCCAAAATACTTTGCTTTCTGATATCAGCCATTATTTCTCTTTGACGTAATTCCCCAAAAGGCAAATGAACTCATTCTGAATCTTTGGAGATAAATACGAAGCCACTCTCCTCCCAGATGGAATAGAATGCTTAATCCTTACAAAATGTTCTTTCAAAACTGGATCATAATTTGACAGCAACTCTACCAATTCCATGAAGTTTCCTTTGTTTGCTGATGACATGTCCTCTTGTGACCACGAAAAGGAAGATTCTGGTGAGCCAGAAACAAGTTGCGCCCAAGAGGCGATGTAAAATTCCTCCATTCTTTCTCTCCTATTTTCTCTTTGACGTAATTCCCCAAAAGGCAAATGAACTCATTCTGAATCTTTGGAGATAAATACGAAGCCACTCTCTCCCAGATGGAATAGAATGCTTAATCCTTACAAAATGTTCTTTCAAAACTGGATCATAATTTGACAGCAACTCTACCAATTCCATGAAGTTTCCTTTGTTTGCTGATGACATGTCCTCTTTGTGACCACGAAAAAGGAAGATTCTGGTGAACCAGAAACAAGGTTGCGCCCAAGAGGCGATGTAAAATATCCCTCCATTCTTTCTCTCCTTGTCTATTGTTGCTTGATGAACTTGATCATTGGTTTTTTGAAGCTTCAACCCTGCTCCCAAGGTCTTCCATTTCTCCAGGCATGAGAGATGCTGCTCAGAAGCCTCATGGTCAGACACCTTTGGGTTTAGCTTCCACTATGCTTGAAACCTAGTGACAAAGCTGGATGTTCCAATTCCTTTGTCATCAAGAGCAAACAGTCTGCAGCAAAAACAAAACAAACTTTCTTTTGATGGAGAGTTGTTGTTGTTTAGCCGATCAGCCCACCCTGATCGAGCAAGCCGGCGGCACGCAGGTAACCGATCGCCCTCTTCGGAGTGGACCAGAGGTTCAGCGCACTAGTGATGTTGTGTTGTGTTCGTTGTTGTGCTAGAGCGGTACAGTCTGTCATAATGTGTTCAATTGTTTGTGGTGTGTCGTGGCACAGGTGGCAGGTGTCGTCTATGGAGTTGTCTAGTCTGTGTTTATATGTTAGTAAGTTGGGGTGATGTCCACACGGAATCGTGCTAAGTTAACTCGATCCGATCCTGCTCAGGCTGATCTCTGACCTGTTAATGGGTGGCGGCCTTCGCACCTAGGACCCGCATTCGGACCTAGTCGTGTCAGTGCTTTGTGGGTTAGGTGTGTGTGTATGTGTTTTCTGTACTGTGTGATGTCTGTGGGGCGTGGTATGGAATGGAGTATTTGGTTATAATGTCTCTCTGGTGTTACCTTAATGGTGCGAGGTGTCGGTGCGTGATTGTACATGTAGTGGCAAGGGTGTTGTGGGTTAGTTGTCGCTGCTGCCATGAATTGTGTTCCCCTCATGTCTAAATGTTCCCTAACTTTCAGTATTTTTGTTTCTGTGTGCAGGTGTTCTATTGGTGTTGTTTGAGTGCATCCTGTAATGATACGAAGTGTGTTGTTTTGTATTGTCTGTAAGGTGTTTATGTGTGTGTTTGAGATAATGGGTGCCCAGCATGGGCTAGCATAGTCCATAACGAGCGAATATATTGTTTGTATATGAGTGATGTTGTTTCCTGCTGGAGTCCAAAGTTTGTGCCTGTTAGTACCCTAAGCGTGTTAAGTCTTGACGTACATTTGTTTTTAATATCCTGATTGCAAAAGATAATGATGTGTTGTATGTGACCCCAAGTATTTTGGTCCTGTGAATGTGTGGAATGTTGATGTTGTTTAGTGTAAGCTGTGGAATTACCTGGTGTTCTTTTGTGTTGCTTGTAAGCAAGGTGATGGTTGATTTTGTGGGCGCTACTTTGAGTCTATTGTGTGTGAGCCAGTCTTGTATACTGTTTATGTATGTTTGTAGGTTATTTGTAGCGGTGTCGATGTTGTTGTGGGTGGATGTTAGAGTGATGTCATCTGCATATGATGATAATGTAAGCTTGTTATCTATGGGTGTTGGAATGTCATGCATGTATAAGTTGAAGAGTGTCGGTGAGAGAACAGAGCCTTGAGGGACCCCGTTCGGAAAAAGCTTGTTTTTGGATGACTTGCCATTAAATGTGACATGTGAGTATCTTCCTGAAAGATAGTTGCTCAGCCACCTTTTGGTGTTATTGTGCAGGTTTGTGTTGAGTATTTTGTTTATGAGAGGGAAGCGTGGGATAGCATCAAATGCTTTACTAATGTCTATTGTTGCTAATAGTGTACGTTGAGCTGGTCGTCTGGAGTTGATGCCATCCATGATGTGCTGCGTGAGGTTAGTGAGTAATGTCGTGGTTGAGTGGTGAGGTCTGAATCCATGTTGAGGAGGCGATAGTGGAATGTGTGGGTTGGTGATTTGTAAGATTATTCTTTCTGTTACTTTGGAAGGTGTGCATAGTAAAGTAATGGGTCTATAGGAAGCTGGTTCTGTTGGATTTTTGTTTGGTTTGAGTAGTGTAATAATTTTACCTTGTTTCCATATGTCAGGAATAATACAGTGTTGGTATGAATATGTGCTGATATTTGTGAGAGCTAGTATTCCTTGTGGGCCTAAGTGTTTAAGGTGTATGTTAGATATGTTGTCTGGTCCAGTAGCCTTCGAATTCTTAATGGTTTTGATGATCTTGGTGGTCTGGTCTGTATTGAAGGGTGTAATGGTTGTGTCGAGTCTGTAGGTTTTCTTGTGTCTGGCTGTTTGTCTGTCTGTATGTTTCTGGTTGTTGTCTCTGTTTAAGTGACTTATCTTTGCGTAGTGATTAACTAGAATGTTAGCTTGTTGTGTGTATGTTGGGATATTATTTTGGCTGCGACAGATAGCCGCGTGTGAGGTGTGAATGCCGCTGTTAGAGTGAGTAATGCCGCTTATAGTCTTGTATAGCCTGGATGTATCTGTGGAGTGGTTTAATGTTGTTATGAATTCCCTGAATGTTTCTGTTTGTTTTTCTTTGAGTTTGTTGTTTATTTCTGTGTTGAGCTGTTGTATCTGCTGTTTTATGGCTTCTGTGTGTGGGGTTTGTGTTATATTTGAGGTTGTTACGTTGCCTTATAAGGTGGGCTATTTATCTAGTGTAATTTGGGTTGTATTTCCTAATGTTGCCCTTCGGTATGTATTTGTTTGCATTATTGATGATCTGATTAAATGTCTTGAGTGTTGTATTGATGCTTATGATGGGTGTGCTGTTTAATGTGGTGAATTGTTCCTCAGTCTGTATTTTGAACTGTTCCCAATCAGCTTTCTTGTAATTTCTGTAAGTGTGCCTAAGGCTGTTGGGGCAGAGTGTAGAATGTGTTGTAATGATGATGGGCAGGTGGTCTGATGACAGTTGTTTTTCTGTTCTCCATTGTGTATGTGTTGCTAGTGAGGGGGAACAGAACGTTATGTCTGGGGAGGAGTTTGAGTGTCCTGCTTGATGTGGTATGTGTGTATGTTCTTCTGTATTGTTGAGAATGAAGAGGCTGTTTAGTTGTGTGGCTATGTTGACGCCTCTGGTGTTGCTTTGGTTGTGCAGCTACCAACTAGTGTCTTTGGCGTTGAAGTCTCCTCCTAAGATGACATTAGTGAGAGAGGCCAGATTGTGTAACTGTGGATTGTAATTGGCTGGCACCTGAGGTGAACTATCTGGTGGGATGTAAATGTTGATTAGTGTGGTGTTGTGTTTTGCGCGTATTTTAATGTTAACTGCCTGTATTTCTATCGTGTTATCTGCCAGGGCTGTGGAGTCGGAGTCGAGTCGGAGTCGGAGTCGGAAGATGGTGGTGTCGGAGTCGGAGTCGGAAGCAATTTTGGTGGTGCTGGAGTCGGAGTCGGAGTCGGTAAAAATGTACCGACTCCGACTCCGACTCCGACCTCAATATAAATTTTAATAAAATATGTTTTTGTGTGTGATATCACTGGCAGCTATGGTGGTTAAACCACTTAAATAATAAACACAATGTTTTCCATTTCAGACACTAATGCCATTAATTCATTTTTTCTTTTCAGATAATATTTTTTATTTTTAATGCTTATTTAATTTCGAGTTCTTTCTAAATTTCATAAGTTTTTAACTTTCAAGTCTAAAACCCCTTTCACAATGGCAAAGACACTTCCAACAAAGTCTGCAGTTTTTTAATATTTTACAATAACCACAGATGGGAAACATTTCGTGTGTCAGTGTGTGATGGAAGATGATGATGATGAAAAATTATGTGAAGCAAAAATCAGTGGTTTTACTGCCTCTGATAAAAATGCACCAACCAGAGCATCAAATTTGAAAAGACATTTGCAGTGTTTCCATCCCAAAATTTTAGTTGTCATTGAGAAAGATAGTAATAAAAACCTTCCAACTACTTCAAAGTTAACAAAAGATCAGAAATCTACTGAACGACAAGCACCACTTACAAGATTCTTTACTACAGACAAAGTTACCGTAACAATGACCACAGATGATGATGCTTCACGTGGTGGTGATGAAATGCCTCTTGTGTAATTATCATCATAGCAGATTTAGAATTAATATACCTTCGGAGTCGGAGTCGGAGTCGGAGTCGGAGTCGGATAGACAAAAAATTGAGGAGTCGGAGTCGGAGGAGTCGGTTTTTTATGTGCCGACTCCACAGCCCTGTTATCTGCTTGGATTGTGTTTGTAATGTTTTAAGTAGCATCAGTGTAGCTAATGCTTTTACGTATGTAAGTGATGAGTCCACCCCCGTTACCCCCAGTACGATCTTGACGGATCGCCGTGAAGTCAGGGATGGTGGGTGTTTTGTGTGTGCGTTTTAGTTTTGTTTCTTGTATAAGTGCTATGTGAATGTTTTGTTTGTGTACGAATTCCCTAAGCTGCATGATTTTGTTTGTGAGGCCATCTACGTTGTACTGTAATATGTTAATATTATACTTCTGTATGTGTCTCATGGTGCTATTGTGTCTATGTCTTTGTGTATGGATGGTGACATGTGTAAGTTGTAGTGGGGCCTGGATTAGTCTTAATGTCGCCAGAGAGTAATAGTAGTTCGGGGAGCACGCAATTGCTCCCTGTAATTGAAAAAATAGCACGCTGAGAATAGGTCCGGCCCCGGGAGCCGATCGGCACTCTGACCGTGCCACGCAACAGGCCGTTGACTGCCAGTCTGGCCAACCGTAGACAGCCCGCTGCACGGAGATTTGAGGAAGTTTGGCCACCAGCGCGTTGATGTTTTGGTTTGACGTCGCCTCTTCTTCGCGTTGACGTGTCCCGCGCTGGAGGATGCAGCCACTGTTAGAAGCTTCTTCGTCAGCTGCTAACACTTTTTTCAGGTTGTTCTAGCTACCTGTTCAGAGGTTTTTTATAAACAAATCTCAGTTTTCTCCTCAAAACGGCTCTTTCTAATTTTAAAATTGATTAGTCAAGGAAGGAAGATGTTGACTTCTATTTTGCGGCAACAGTTGATGATATTTATGTTACTTTACTGATTAATGAAAATGATTAGGCTCTTCAAGTTACAGTATAAAAGATTTCTTTCGTAATCTTTCTTTCGTTATTTACACTCTAATCAGGTAGGTACTTTACTTATGCGAACTTTCTTCAGAGTCTCTTCATATACTGTGAATATCTTCAGAGTTTCCTCGTTAATCAATCTGATACTTCTGTTGTTCGTGAAGCATGTGTAAAGACTCTGTAAATCCTGTTGTGCAGTTATACGGAGTAAACCATCCATGTTCTCAAACTTTCTCGCCATTTGGCAGAGCCTTATAGAACCATGCAGTGGTCAGCTATCGACTCTTCCCCTTGGATTTCTCTCCTTGTCTTTGAACTGCACTGAAAGGTCCATCCCTATTTTGGAAGGGTTCACTTTCCCTCTTAATAAGATCAACTCTCAAGTCATTTGGAACCGAGATTGGCCAAGCAGCGACATCAGAATAAATTGAAAATCTATCCGTCTCCTCTTCTTCATCAGAGTCTTCCTCCTGTTGGTGTGGACTTCTGCTGGCGTCTCCTTCCTATTCATCAGTTTCACTGCTTTTAAAAGATGAATTGCCATCCTCCAATCCTTGCTCTCTCTGATTTGAATCCTCTTGTGAAGATGCTTCTTGTATTTGCCCTTCAGATTCGCCAGGCTGAATATCTTCAAGACTTTCTCCTATGGCACTTGATGTTGAAGGCGTCACATACTTCAAAATTGATCCGGACATTGCCTGAGCCACCTCTTCTCTTGCTTCTTCATTTTTCTTTGTTGTAATCCACTGGGTCGATTTCGCTTCATAAAAAAAAAACGCATGGTAATCGATTTCTCTCAAACAGTCAACCGATTTACCATGCTAGATGCATGTTATTTTATTTATTTGTCGGGTTCAAAATCCCAGCTGAGCCGTGAACGGCCAAATTCTAAAGGGCCAGTTCTACCTAAAGCCCAAGTTAAGCTAAATTAAAACTTACGGATTTGAGATCCTATTAGGTCCTACCTCAGGGTAACCTCAGGGTTGCTGACTCGATGCGGGCCTACCTTAGACCTTAGTTACATGAATTTAATGTAAACAAAAAGGGTACTATTTATGGTCTTCTTTCTCAACCTTGCAACAACAACGCAACCTGGACTATTGCACGGTGCAACAATCTTGTATCTAAACAACCAAACTGAATTGCAAGAGAGCTCTCTACAAGACCACACCCTGTACGTACGACATCCCACAAACGAGTAGAAAGAACGCGCAGCGCCCCAAAATGATGCCAACAGTGTGACCAAACAATGATGCCACAAGAGCTCAAAAATGCTAGCTCTAAATTAAGTTAATTTTTCACTAACCTTACAATTATGAGATGGATATATATACACCTTAACTTAATATATACAAGCAATGCTGCATCAATCAGCTTAGTCATCATATCGCCTTGGGACAACAATGGTTCTTCCTCTTCTAGATTTTCTAACAATGCATATCCTCTTCCGCGAATCGATGATATAGCCAACAAAGTCTCACAACACAAATACTACAGCGTAATTGATCTGTCAAGCGCATACTACCAGGTAGAAATCGATCCGTCTGAACGACCTTTCACAGCATTCGAGGCTGACGGAAATCTATACCAATTCAGAAGGATCCCTATGGGAGTAACTAACGGAGCCGCGGCCTTCCAGCGCGTCATGAACGAATTCATATCCTCGAACAACTTATCATCAACATACGCCTACCTCGACGATCTCACCATCTGCGGAACCACTTGGGAAGAGCACGATGAGAACCTTCGACATTTCTGGGAAGCCGCTAAACGAGTAAATCTGAGTCTAAACAAGGAAAAATGCAAGCTTTCGATGACATCAGTGCACCTGCTCGGATATTCTATCTCTCATGGCGTATTGCGGCCCGATCCCGAACGCCTCCGGCCACTACAAGAACTTCAAACTCCTCGCAACAAGTCGTCTCTACAACGCGTAATCGGACTATTCGCATACTATGCTAAATGGATTCAGAACTATTCCCTCAAGATCAAACCTCTGCTCAACGTTTCATCATTCCCATTAACTCCGAAGAAGTACTTGAGCGGCAGACTTTGGCCCAGTGGCCGGTCTTTTCACATTTCGCACAGATAGAATCCTTTGCTGGACACCTGCTTCGTGGGTGGCGTCGAGACCCGCAGAAGAAGCACAGAGCGGCTTTGTTGTCGAAATTCGTAGCGGCTGAAGAGTTTGGGAGATCGTCTTCTTGGACGCAGGCAGGCCGGGCAGAGTCAGTAGTCGGCGACGGTTCGTGGCGAGAGCCAGTGGCTGCAACAGCACCGTAATGAGTGAGGTACGATTCTGAGTTTTTCTGGGCCTGATCTAATGTTCGAGCCTGGACGATAGCCTTTTCCAGTGAGAGTGTGTCATTTTCGAGTAAGCGGGTACGGATGGCGCTATCTCTAATTCCTCGGATGAAAGCGTCTCTCACAGATGAACTCCTGTTTTCGTCGGCGGAAACCGATTTGAAGTTGCAGTCATTGGCTAGTTGTTGAAGAATTTGCAAGTACTCATCGAGGGTTTCCTCGGGCTTTTGGTGACGGGTGGACAACAGGTGGCGAGCGCATACCTCGTTTGGCTTCTTGACGTAGGTGGCCTCTAAGGCTGCCATGGCATCCTCATAAGTAGAGCAGTCTTGAATGATATCAGCGACATCGGGGCCGATATGTATGAATAGAACCTCCAATTTATTGGGGTTGTGTTCGGAGATAGTACTCAAGAAATATTTGAATCCGCGCGACCATAATTTCCATAGTTTCCCAGCTTGGGGAGAATTCGGAGAAGTAATAAATTTATCCGGGCGAATCACCTTCTCCATGATATAGTAAGATTACTGGATGAATATTTGCTTGCTGTATCTGAAAGGCCGACTGAATGGCTGATTGAAATGTTGAATAAATTGTGGTGCCGCGTTTGTTAGCGGGCTAAAGATAAAGTAAAGACCAATTTGAGGCTTTATTCAACATAAACATAGCATAGATCTGAAACACAGAAAACAATAATTAGTAAAGACTTGTTACACAGAAAACAATAATTAGTAAAGACTCATTACACATACTTCAAAATTGATCCGGACATTGCCTGAGCCACCTCTTCTCTTGCCTTCTTCATTTTTCTTTGTTGTAATCCACTGGGTCGATTTCGCTTCATAGTGGGTTTTCTGCAAAATTTTAAAATCAAAAGGTATAAAGCATGAACATACATAACACGTATGAACTATTGACTTGAAATACATTAACTGAACAAATTGTCTGTGATTATTATTATTATTATTATTATTATTATTATTATTATTATTATAATATTATTATTATTATTATTTTGGTGGTGGGGGGGTTAAGTGCAAACACGACTCCTAAAAAAGCAGAAAACTATGAGCATTACTCACAAATAACTAAACCACTGACAAAATGAAAATTAACAGTATATCCAGCAAATAAAGAAGTAAAAAAAATTTATTACAACAAAAAAGCTTCAAACAAGTGGTTCTCAAACTTTTTCCAACCAGATACCCATTAAGTTATCAGATTATCAACCCAGACAAGCAGAGACAATTAATTATCATTATTATTATCATTATTAATTATCGTTAATTATCATTTATAAACACTTAAACATCACTATGATACCACATTGTCAAAAATTACTGGACACTGGTATAAGTACCATGATATTGTTATAAACACCAGCACTTTATGCTTTATCATAATTATTTAATGAAACATACCTCATGTATGTGGAGTCACAGTGTCAAGTGAACAAGACTTGGAATGTCAGTTGCAGCCAGCTGACTATGCTCAACAAACTGATGACTAAAACATCAACAAACGTTCTCCTTTCGATGTAATTTTTATCAAATATTTAATTTTTCGTTTGTAAATTTTGTATTGCCAATAAAAATAAAAATTTATTTTATAGTGGAAATTAACATTAAGCTGTTGTAATACAGTAGTTTGAACATTTTAAAAATTGTTTTTCTTACTTTGGCGAATTTTTCATTTGGTTTGAAAACTTGTACTGCTATTTCAACTCTCCCGATGGCACCCCCCTCCTGGCTGTCACCCGGGGCAGACCGCCCCCCTCGCACCCCCCTTAGTACGCCACTGCCTCAGAGTCTAGCTCTCCTGGAGATTGGGCCAGTCTGTTACAGTAGGTGGGTCACCACGGCTCTAAGGTTCTGCAGATTGTGGATTTCCAAACATGGGCTGAAGGGTAGGAACCTGAAGAATCTGAGGATAATTGTGGAATTCATAGTGGGAGTCCACATGCCAAACTGATTCAACATCAAGTTAAATCACAGCTGGGTGGAGGGTCCCAGGCATGTACTGTACCAGCTGGAGCTGCTCAGAAGTCAGAAGAAGGAGGTGATAGGAATAGTGATGCCTACAGTGAAGAGATCAGCCTGGTATGCACACTCTGAGGCTGTGCTCCAGGCCATGCTGTGCAGTGAGGTGGAGGAGGAGAGGAGGGAGGCAGTGAAGAGGATACTGGAAATCAGAGGTGAAGGAGATGAGGACACAGAGGTAGGAAACTGCAGTGTCAGACCAGGAAGACTCCTGACATCAACCCAGATGCCACCAAACTCTCGGCGCTTATTGACTGGAACTCTGGCGTGAGTGAGCCTCCTCTGACCTGCTCCCTCACCACTGCTGCAATCAAGGAATTTCTGGATAGACCAATGGAAGTTCCTGCATGGGCCTCACACACACAGTCAGTAGAGAGGTGTGTAATGATGACAAGTGAAACAACACAACATGTTTACTCACAAGAGAGGAGGGAGGCGTACATCAGTGGCCAGGTGGCCAGTAGGGAGCTCATGTCCAGGAACAAGAGCAAGGCAGACATGGCATTCTTGGCAAAGTTCAAGAAACCTATCTATATTTCTAAGTTTTAATATTGAAATACAATCAAAATGTCTTTAATTGTATATATGTAAAATGTAGTTAGATACAATAAAAAAAATACTTGCAAAACTTACTGATTTTTCTAAACTTCAACTTCAAATATAAATAGCTAGGAGTGGTCAAATCTGGATTTTAAAGCCATATTTCGATTTAGCACATAAAAATGCATCATTTGGTCACTAGTAGTCTTTGAAAATCTAAAGATTTCACTTTGTTCCCTAAAATTGACACACCCTAATGGTGTATGCTCTTTGCCGACAATTTGGTTTTGTGTACAAAGAGCAGAGAGGAGGTGGAGAGGAAGCTAGAAGGGTGGAGGGCAGCACTGGAAAACCGAGGTTTGAAGATTAGTAGGTCGAAGACAGAATACATAAAGTACAATGCGGGACAAGAGCAGAGAGATGAGGTGCGACTTCCAGATTTGAGATTTATAAAATACTGTATATCGGAGACCAGTCCACTAACCATGGCTCCTATTATCTTACTGACTGACTCACCAAGCCTAGTGATAAATCTAAATACAAAATTGCGAATGACACTGGCACAGTTAGGCACCTTATTGACTACAAACAGTATACTGGCACTAGAAGGAGCACCATTTATAAATTTTGGAGTTCTTAATAAATTCCTAAAAATATTGTTATATACAACATACAGTTTTCTCAAATTATACATCCTGTAGTTCAACTACAAATAAGCTGTATACATTGGCGCACAAAAAATTCTGAAAATCAACTTAACATCTAATGTACACATGAAATTTTCTAACCAAAGTATTTCCCTGAGCATATAATTGTCTACATTGCCTGAGAATATCACAGTCATCTGAAAGACTATCTGTTAGTATGTGGCCAAGATACTTAGTCTGAGTTACTTCTGACAGCACAATACCATTCAATTGAAATTCAAGAAATTTTATATATTTGTAAGCCCTGGTCCTCATAATCATAACATGACTTTTATCAGGATTATATTTTAGGTCGTTATCCTTCCCATACCTTTCACACACCTTCAAAAGTGTGCTGAGCCCTTTTACAGATGTACCAATATAGCAGCCTATTTTACAGGTGTTCAACACAACAGATTATCCATATAAACATTGAATAAGTAGGGGAATAATATCCCTCCTTGCCTGACATGATTGGTCACAGAGAATAGTTCTGAATTAACCCCACCCCATCTTATAATCATTGTCTGGTGATTATACCAGAATATTAATACACGGACCAAGTAACCAGGTACATTACGATTTACAAATTTTATGAATAATTTGTCATGAATGACAGGATCAAATGCCTTAGAGGCATCCAGGAAACATAAAAATACATTAGCATCTAGAGTTTGGTATTTACAGACCATTTCCTTCAAGGCATACACGCACATATCAGTACTGTGTTTCTTTTTGAAACCAAATTGGTTATCACAAGTATACAGTTAACATTCAAGTCTATTAATGAGCACATATTCAAACGCCTTAGACATAATACTGGCCAAAGCTATTGGCCTATAATTATCTTTACTGTTGATTTTACCCTTTTTATCTTTTAGTACTGGCACCAAAACAACGGATAACAATGAATCTGTCAAAACACCATGTATCAGTAAACCTGTAAAGCACAAAGATAACAGAGGCACTAATCTGTCGCTACTAAATTTCAGATGCTCAGCAAAAATACCATCAATACCACATCATTTGTTACAATCTAAACATTTTATGGGCTGTTTAGTCTCAAATACACTAACTCTTATATCTGGACTATAGGTAGCATCACAATTAACATTATTGTTCTTATGTACAGAGTTGAATAACTCATTATAGTGTTCCTTCCATAATTTGACTATATTCTCAGTCCCAGTTACGTTTTCAGTATTAGCAGGGAGCAGGGCCGGATTAAGACCTTTAGAGGCCCTAAGCACTTAAAAGATTTTGGTGCCCCATATATATGTAATTCAAAATATAAACAAAAATAAACCATAAAATAAAATTTTATTTTTTGAAATGAAACAAAACTTACAGTAAGATGGAAAATAATGTTTATTTTTGTATACTTCCACTTCATTTATATTTGAAAAGTTTTCTCCTACTTTTTTTAATTGCAATGATCAGATCCTCAAAACTAATCTTACGTAACACATCTGCTTCTATACTTAGTAGAGATAAGGCATCCAGCCTGCCTTGTTGCATAGTTGTTCTGTTGGTATTTTTAATATACTTCAACTGAGAAAATGAACGCTCAGCATGACTGAATCTTGTTTTTACATTTTTTTTTTGCACTGAACATTTCTGTGGTGCCCCCGTTCCCTTGATGCCCTAAGCACGGGCTTATTTTGCTTAATGGTTAATCCGGCCCTGGCAGGGAGAGACATTGCACTATTATTCATTGTTTTTAATTTTTCCAAAAAGTTTCTTGGATTCTTACTGGCAAGCTTTCTAACCAGAACATCCTTGCTTAACTCATTCTCATGAATTTTTATATACCTTAATGCATATTTGAACCTGGCATTAGCTCTCTGTTTTTGTTATAATACAGGACCTTGCCTTGGCTTCCCTTGTTCACAGTATATTAAAAAAGCATCTCTGGATGCATTATGAAGTTCAGCCACATAATCGCTCCAGCCAGGTCCACATGTACAATTTTTTCTCCTAAAGGTATTTAAGCAAAGGTGGGCAGTTGCGCCGCAACTTGCGGCGCAACATTTTTGGTTGCGCTTGCGCTTGCGCCGCACATTTTTACAGAGAGTTGCGGAATTGTTTGCGGCGCAACTTATATATGCAGTTTCAAGATTAGCGCGCAACGCGCAACATTTAATATTACTTCTCTGTAAAAATAACCCAAGCAAATGTAACTTAAATATTTTTATCTGGCAACACTGCACTTCAATTGTTTACATTCAGTCACATTCTCAATGCGCCAGTATCACTGTCTGACTTTCTGTTGTTTTCGTTTCTTTTTACTTTTTAGTACTAGTACTAGTACTAGTATTATGGATCGTTTTTGTGGTGTCTGTGGCCGACAGCACTGATTCTGCCGACCAGGACATGGACAGAGAGGTTGAAGTGACTGAGAATGTTGACAGCCGTTCCCCTGAGACGGAAGCAAGTGTCAGTGAGGTTTCCGCTTCAGGATCGGGGGCCCCTACCGTTAACCCCTGGCCTTACTTGGCCGACTTTTTTGAGTTCAAAGGTCAGGCCCAGGCACAGGGCCACACAGACAACTTCCTGTACGAGTGTGTCCGCTGCAGGCCCAATAAGAAGGTCTTCTCAGCCAACAAGAAGTCAAGATACAGCCTTCGGAAGCATATGGAGAGTAAGCACGGCTAATGTAGCCCTGTTCAAAAATCAACTTTTTCTTATTTTCATAGGTTTCTGTACTTTTTCCCATGCTTTTTGACCTGAAAAGGCCGAAAATCACAACCATTTTGACCTAGGTTGTTGGGAAGCATTGCCGCATGGAGCTTTAAGTTTTTCTGCCTTGAAATCGGCCAAAAGCACCAGTTCCGGGGTCCCTTGAATCATGTTTTGCACTATAACTTTTTATCTAAACAAGATAGAGCAACAAAATAGGCATCAAATTAAAGTGTTTTTAATCCTCTTTCTAACTTATACAATTATGATAGTCTTGGAACAAGAAATGGCACATTGGTACATACAAAGATTTCAAAAATATAACAAAATTCGTTTTCTCACACTCAAGGCAGACAAGGCGCCTTATTCATGACACAAATTTGAGATTAACATTTTGTCACAAGTCTAATCGATCAAGAAGTGAAAGCATTACATGATGATTAATTTCATAATGACATTTACACCGTCAGTTGTTGAGAGTTTGTTTCTTGAAGCTGTCAAAGCGGCGTCTGTTGAACTCCACAGCTTGAAGGAGATAGTCCCTTTGCTTGGCATCTGTTGTTATGACATTTGCAAAGTCGCTCATCATCTTGACACCACGTTCAGCAATGTCATTCACCGCTTTCAGATTCTTAACATAGTCCAACGCTTTTCTGTAGTCCTCATTCTGTGGCCAAGACGTGACAGGTTCCAGAAGCCACTCGGATCCAATGTTCAGTGTGTCCAGCAGGAAATGTGATTCTGAGCCAATGAGATCAACCAGGGTGGTCTTAGCTGTGACTCTCTGGAATAGAGGCTTTCCTGTTCTGAAGCTGTCTGGCTTCTCAGTGGCATGTAACTGGGCAGCAATGTCGTGCTTCAATGTGTCACTCAATCTACTGCTGAACAGGGCAAATGGCACGACTTCCTGCGTCAGGTACCATTTGTGGTTTTCCATCTTATTAAGTACTGCATCAGCAAGCTCTGGGTCAGTTTTCTTGTACTTCAACATGTCCTGGATTAGACTTAGATCATTCACGGGAGCATCTGCAGCAGACATTGACATCATCCATACAGGAGTGCAGAACAGCGCAAGGAAGGTGTTGAGTCTTTCCAGCTTTGATACAGTGTCTTCGTCGTACTCAAGTTGATCTGCAAACATCAGCATTTTCATGGAGTAAAGGTTTCTGGCCATCCATCTGGCCTGATGAATGGCGCCTGGTCGACTCCAGTGAATACCTCGAGGAGGCGTTCCTCCAAGAACAATGACTGTCAGTTCAGCCATTTCCCTGTAGTCGGCTCTTGGAAGCCTTTCTGCTGTTAGAATGTCTTGGAGTATTTCTTCACTGTTCTTCTTCTTTTCCTTCAGCCATTTGCTGTTGATAGCCAGCATCTTTGGGTTTTCCTTGAACAAGTCCGTCCAAACATCCTTCAGATGCTCAAACCAGGGATTATCTGGCCCCTTCACCTTCCCAAACAGCTTCTCCCAAACTGCTCCTACTAGGATTTTCAGGATGTGATGTCGACAGGCCAGATAAAACACCTTTTTGTTCAGCATTTTCTCTAGCAGTTTGGCAGCTCCTCTGTGAACTCCACTGTTACTGGATGTAGTGTCAAAAACAAGGGCAGTAACATTATCCGTAAGTTCCCATGTCTCCAGTAAATCCATTGAAGCCTCAGCCTGAGCTGTGCCAGAAGAATTGTCGATGACAGGTACTCCCAAAACTTTCCTTCAGTGTATGAAGGTGGACCAGACACTAGCACAGCTAAAGTCTCTGAGGTACTTCCAGGTTCACTGCCCAAGACATCTTTGAGCAACTTTCCATCCCAGTGTAAGGCAGCGTACTGTGGGGGGTTTTCACAAAACTTGGACATGTGACTCTGGCTGATATTATACCTGGACAGCATTCTGTTGCGACGTGTTGTTGAGGTTGAGATGACGAAGTTATCCAGATCAGCCCTTCCAGCTTTCAAGGTGGCAGAAACCATGGCAGTAACTTGATTGTCTGATAAACCAAGACGATCAGCTGTATTGCAGATAACATCACATTCCATGACCTTCCTTGGAAACGTCAAAGTCACACTAGTCACAGTGTCTTGACGGTGAGAACATCCAGGACGAGGCTGATGGTAATCCATGTCCTCTGTGTTAGCGTCGTTGTCAGTTGAGTCACCCCAGGTAATGTCATCCACATGAACAACTGCCTCTTGTTCTGCTGCAGCTGTAAAATAGTACAACATGTTAAGGCAGTAATTGTTAAGTACATGCTAAATATCGCAATGGAGTAAAACTTAAAACTTTTTGTAACGTTCAAAGTAATTAGTTTTACCTTGTTCTTGTCTATGCTGCAGTCTTTCATTCCTCGCTGCTTGCTGCAGGGATCTTGTCTCAAAAATCTTGTCATGACCAGACATATGACCTTTCCTCTCAGTCTTTTGGTCTTCGTAGAACCTGATATCCTCATCTTTCTTCTCTCTGGATAACAGTCTGTTGTTCTGTAGTTCCTGGATTGCATCTGGAGCTCCTATATCGAACAGGCTGTCTAATTCCAGCACAAATGCTCCTCTTTTTCCTCCAGGGTTACTTGCTCTTCCTTTGCTTTTCACCAGAGCACGATGTTTCTCATGTAGTTTCATGAAGAGCTTCATTGCGTTGTACTTGGTCATTGTCTTGATCCTAGCCATCTGCCAGAATGGGATGATAGATTCAACTGTTTCATATGCAAGGTCTTGAACCATGGGCCTCCCTGCATTTTCCGGTAAATTCTGAAGATTAAGGAAATACTGGAACGCCTGTCTGTTGGTGGGAAGCTGGGAACCACTGATAAAAGCTGAAGGGTATCCAACCAGGAAAGTTTCAGTGAGAGATCTGGTAGATGGCCCAGTTGACACCTGCCTGTGGACAGTACGTGGAGGTTCTGAGATATCAACTGTGCGCCCACAGAGCTCCCTCAGCTCCTTGCTTAATGCCATTGTGAAGTTGTAACTTGTAGATGGTTTTCTAGATTCTGATTGAGTTTCTGTTGTTTCCTGAAAAATGATAGATAATTATTATTATTATAATTATTATTATTAATTATTATTTATTTATTATTATTATCATTATTATTATTATTATTATTATTATTATTATTTATTAATTTTATGCTCTTTCATTTGATACCTAATTTGTTGCTCTATCTTGTTTAGATCAAAAGTTAAAGTGCAAAACATAATTCAAGGGACCCCGGAATTGGCGCTTTGGCCGATTTCAAGGCAGAATATTTAAAGCTCCATGCGGCAATGCTTCCCAACATCCTAGGTCAAAATAGTTGTGATTTTCGGCTTTTTTCAGGTCAAAAAGCATGGGAAAATGTACAGAAACCTATGAAAATAATAAAAGTTGATTTTTGAACAGGCCTACGGCTACTGCCTTCAGAAGTTTTTGGACTGCTGTATGGACGGGACAAAAGAAGCCAAGAAACGCCATGCATCCTTGCACGAAGCTGCCACCAAGAGGCAGATGATGTGCCGCCAACCAACCTTGATAGAGATGGCAGGCCCATCCAAGTGTAGGCACAACATCAGCAAAGCTACCTTCCAACATAAGGTGAGTCAGGAAAATTTGATTTCAATAATTTGCTTAACATTTTTTTAAAAAATTAACCTACTGAATTAAATTTATGAATGTAACATTATAGCAAATTGACAAGAGATGTAAAATAAATTTTACTTTTATATTTAATTCTATAGCTCAACAACATGTTTGTGGACAACATGATCCCCTTCTCTGTTGTGGACAACCCCACGTTCATGGACTTTGCTGCCATGATACCTGGCGGCTACATGGAGAGTATGTCGCGAAGGACACTGACGAGGTGCATCGAGTCCAGGTTTGAAACTTTTAAATATTATAATCGAATATGCTTCAAAGTGAAATTTTAACGTATACGTGCCATTATAAACTAAGAAATTCTATAGTTATTCCCTTTAATTTTAATTTTCTTTCAATGACATTAGAAAGTATGATGCTTGTATGGATATCTAAACTAATTTGTAATAAAATATATCATGAAATGGAGGTCTGGATAAACTATGAATAAAGTTTTTTCCGTTTTTTTTACACATTCCTGCGTGCGCATATCCATAGAGGCCCGCAGCTTAAGGCTTAAAATTTTACATTATGTCTTTACAGACATGGACTGCCTCTTAGCTACTGCCTTCAACCCGCAGTTTAAGCTGTCAAGATGGCCAGAGCTGGTGCCAGGAAGAGACCCGGAGGAGTTGAGGAGGACGGTCACCAGCAAAGTTGTGTCGTTGGTGGACAGGGCCAGGAAGGATGAAGAGTTCAGCAGCAGCAGCAGTGATGCGGAAGCGGCAGACAAAGGGGACTTCCTCGAGCAGCTGTACGACACATGAGTAATCAGCAAACAGAAGAAGGAGAGCACAATGCTGGTGAACAGTTTCCTGGACCAGAGGCCGGAGAAAAATATCGCGAGGAATGTGTTCACTTGCAAGGAACTGACAGACCTCTTTGTGCAGTATAACACACCCATTCCCTCAAGTGCGGCTGTAGAACGTCTGTTCTCTTTGGGGAAGGATGTTCTGAAGCCAAAACGGGCTGGACTCTCCGATCCACACTTTGAGATGCTGGTGTTCATGAAGGGGAACCTGGCTCTTATGTAGTGATTTTTTTGCATTTATTATATATTGTAATAAAATATTGATATCTTTTTCTGTATCAGATATATTTTGTTTAACTTGTAAAAAGGCTTTTTATTTTAATATTATTTTATTTATTTTTCAAAAGTTGCGCGTTGCGGTTGCGCTTGCGGCGCAACTTTTTGAAAAGGGTTGCGCTTGCGCGTGCGGCGTAACTATTTCAGCAGAGTTGCGGCTGCGGCGCTACAAAAATCGTTGCGCGTGCCCACCACTGTATTTAAGTCTAGGCTGGCATTATTGAGAGAGGAAACAATTTGTTCATACATGTCTTTAAATTCCAAAATATGTGTTTGAATTCTACAGTTTACATCTTGACAAGCTAGAGCATCATTAGGGATACATATATATTACTTAGCAATACATCAGGCTTATTACAATACTGTTGTTTGCCCTCATCATCAACTTTGGACTAGTCTAACTCCGCTTTACGTGTATCATTTACCTGTGATAGCATTGGAATACAATTAATGTCAAACTCAATTAATAGGGGCATGTGGTCAGAATTATCATAGGAGTACAAAACTGTCATATTCAGAACTGCCTGATTTGCATCAGGTGTACAAATACAATGATCCAACCATGAGGTGGTGTGCCAACTATCACTAACATAAGTAAAGCTATCACCAGGAAGACTACACATGGATGAAAGGGTCAAGTTATTATCTTCACAGAAGGCTTTTAAGTGGTTGCTAAACAAAGAATTATCATTAAGCACATTAGCATTAAAGTCACCAATAATAGCTACACATGTATCTAACTCATCAATAATACTGCTACCTGCCCCAATTTAATGAGGTAATCTTCTTCGTTATCAACTGCCTGAAAAGGCAGATAGATACACAGAATTACAAATTTTTTATTGTCTACACTTATTTCTATTCCAGTTAGCCAGTTCAAACCGAGTTTTAATTCACGAATATATTTCCCATACCCCAACCTCTATAGAAGTCATATTGCGACTTTCACGTAGAAAAAGTGAAGTTTTTTTGCCTCTATAGAATAGCTACCCCACCAGGTGGGTGGCCTGCAAGGAGACCATCTTGTTTATCTCTGGTGGCCTTCCCTATCCCATGAAAGTTAATGGACAGGCTATTCAGGTCATTTAAGTCCTGTTTCCATAGACATGTTTCCTGCAGACAGAGAATATCAGCATCCTCTAACAGTTTATAAATTATGATCCACCTGTGTTTGCTCTTATTGCCTAAGCTTAGGCCTCTACAGTTATAAGAGATTACCTTGAATGTTGCAATTAGGAAATGCAGGAGTTCTGCCAGCCATCTCTACATGTTGAATTCCAATTAAACCAGGCAATGCAGTTACAGCACTAGACCCAGCTGGATTTTCCTCCACAGTACGACATACGATGTCTCCATAATTACCCTCTCCAGCACTTGCGAGAGGAGCTGCAGGTGTTTTTCTTCCCTTCTTCTCATAGAACCGCCGTACATATACCCGTTCCGGCCATATTGCTAGATCTATAAATACCCTGGATCATCACAGACCGCTGTAACTTGAAGGGAACTGTACGTAGTCCACCTGGAGTCAATTTTCCTACATGTAACTGAAGGTTCACTTTATCTCCCACAAATGCCTGCAGCTCCTCGGCCGTAAGATCAGGTCGATATCTCGAGACGAAAATGTTTGCAGTCTTCGTTGGTACAGCCATCATACGATCTGTTTTGGCAGCCCGAATGATACTCCGCCGTTCCCTGCCAGCCTCTGCCGTATTGGTTGCAATTCTCGGAGGGGTCGCTCGCTTCCGGCCTCTCCTTACTACCACTGTCCAAGATGCACCCTCATCATGACCCACGACTGCATTCCCAGCATCCCGATTCACCAAGGCCCCTTGGGGGGTACCCTGTGTGAGATGGTATTGAGCTGGCGATATAGCAGTGTCCGCAGTCAAGGATCCAGGATGAGGCTGAGAGGCAGAGGGCTCTGCACTCATGGATCCAGGATGAGGCCGAGAGGTAGAGGGCTCTGCATTCATGGATCTGGGAGTAGGCTGCACCCTGGCCCTTACAGATCTTTGACCACTTAGAAGAAGAGAAAATTCCTCCTGCAGTATTCCATCTCTGAGTGGGGTGTCAAATTAGTTAAAAAAAATTTTTTTTAAGACAATCATCGGATACATAATGATATCTGTGGTTAGGTGTTAGCCAAACAAGCCATTTGGGTATTTTTTGGGTCTATAATAGGCAATCCCTATCGTTTTTGACCAACAAGAAGCGATGGTATATAGTTTTATGTTATTTAGTCAGAGTTAAACTTCCTCTTCCGTGATAGTTGAACTCTGCTTGAAGAAGGAGTTGCTAATGTGGTTGAATGATCCTCACAATTGGATGATTCGTCCTCTTGAAGATCTTGTTCACCTTCGTCACTGCTGTCGGATTGCAAAATATCACCAGAATGGTCATTTTAATCACCCTCTTGTGGACACATTGGTATCTCTGGTGCTTCAGAGTTGGTGCAGCTACTACCACGACAATAGCCACATAGCAATGAACAAAGCCCGGCCTTTTTGCAGCCATATCCACGCTCACAACTAGCCTTATAATTGCACGAAATTAGGTTTAAAAGTGCATCAGTAGCAGGAGGCTGACGGGTTAGAACTGGATACAGTTGCCCATTGAGGAGGTCCTATCCCCAGTCAGTTAGTGGTAGGTCGCACCCTAACCAGTGTTGTATTTGATGATACACACGCAATGAATGCTCCTTTTGCTGCTTCAGATGTTGGCGGAAGTGCTGCAAGTTGGATATTTGTTTTGGATCGGGCATTTTGCAACTGCTTTCATGAAACAGTAATGTTTATGCTCATTTAGAGATGATATGGCCTTCGGGACACTGTACAAGGCCAGAAGGAATTTTTCTCCAGCTGATACGACTGAATCTTTCAGTGAAGCCGGATCATTGAATACTTCCACACAGTTTTACAAATCTGGCTGTTTTTGCAGTAGTGAAAAAGCCTTCTTTTTACCTTGCCAGTATAATGCAAAAGTAGTATCACAACCTGTCATTGCATGCAGGAAGAGCAGATTGTTAGAGAAGACTGGTAAACTCTCTTGAACAGTTTTAATATTGTATACTTTGTCCGGATATTTCTACTCCCAGCTTTAAGTAAATAAAGACCATTACCTGAATGAGAAAGCTGGGTGAGCAGGATAAGTAAGTCTACATCAGTTCCTACAATGACCACATCATTATTATGTGCCAGTTCCATTCCAGTGTACACAATTAACATAGCATCTGCCACGGTCTGTTTAACTCTTATCCCAACCTGTTCCATTTCCTCTGAATGAGCCTGGCTTTATTTTTCCCATTCGACAAAAATCGATCTTGTCGGATGGTAATGGGCATTTCACCATTGAAGAGTATTTCCGTAGACTGAAACTTTGTGGCTCGACGCTTCTGCTCGACACCTTTGGTGCTAGGGGCATCACTGTAACCATCAAAAACAACGTAGCAGTTTATTCCGTAGTGTTTCTGTACATATGATACATAGGTACTGTACAGATTATTGTATGACCCATGTTGTTGCCATACTACTCTTCGTAACAAATAACCTCCATCTATGACAAATGTGCTCTCTTGAGGATAGGTTTGTTCGAATGTAATCAATGCATCTATTACCCAGGTTTACCCTGTACATGACAGCCTTTTCCATCTTTCTCGTTGATAGTTCATCAAACAGCGACAGAGGACGAGAAACCAACTCCTACTGTAGACATGAAGCAACATCCTCATCCGACTTCGACCCCCTCATTCACCCCCCCCTGGGAAGTCCCGACGACTATGGGACTGGATAGTTTTTAATTGGCAAGACATTTATAATTGTTTGAAAAATTTTCTGTGATAATTGTTGTACCCAAATTAGATTTTTATTTAAATGAGACTGACTTTTACGTTAAATGGCTTTAGGGGAAGGTATCTATAAAGTTTCATATCTACCCTTTTTTTTTAATCATAAGTCCTAATTTTACTGAGCTATGATGCAAACCCATAAGGAAAAGGAAAAATTATTCAAGTCCTTTCCTGTATTATACAGTACACCTCGTTAGGGATTGATGAGGTGTACTGTTGAATGCACGAAAGACCTTAGAATCATTTTTCCTTTTCCTTGTGAGTCATCGTATCTATATCTATCTATCTTGAGAAATACCATACTGGATCTAGGAAAATATTTTTTATTCATAGAAGCAGTAGGCATTTGGAATGACGTGTGATATGGTGAACGGTAGCTTTTTACATAGTTTTAAGAAATAATTAGATGCTTTCAGGCGTTGGAGATAGTTTGTAAATTGTGTAAATTAAATATATTTTAATTAAAACGTATGTAATGTAGGCTGCTTCAGTAGTTTTGTAAATAATTTAATAATAATAATTAGCTAGCCTAAAATTGATATTTTGCAAAACTCTTTCCTAAAACATAGCTTTAGGTCACTTATCTGACTTGGATGACCTCGATAAGTCCAAGTGTTTCATGTTTAAATGTAATGTAATGTAATGTTATGGCTCTAGTTACTTCATTTTGTCCAAATTTTATGGTTGTAATAAATGTACGGTGGCTTTATTTAGCAATTACCAAGAGAAAACGGTTTATCAAAAGCCTAAAAGGCTATTTGCGATAGTATTGTGAGGATTAGCCAAGTTAAGGTTTTTAGTTATAAACAATTTTTAAAAGAAATGTACTTTTCGTCTTTCATTATTTAGGCCACAATTTTAACTTCATTACCGTAGTCCAGATATGACCTAGTTTCGTTATCCTAATATATTAGTGTTTAAAAATAAAATTCTGTAGACCTACACAAAAACCTCTAGTGAGTTAAATTAGGTTAGGACTATATAAAACAATAAACTAAGAATTAAACATCGAGTTTTTCCGCAGTCGAGACTCAAGTAGGCTAAGTATGGCATAGGCTAAGGCCAGACTTTGGAATCTGCTCCAATTTTCCAACGTGTGTCGCGAGAATTTTTTCCATAAAACTCTTATACCCAATGCATCAGGCGAGAGTTTTAACTGGAATTATTCTCGTTCACTGCTTACAGCGAGAATGGTTAATATGCAGTAAATGCAATGACCTGCATTTTTAGCAAGACAGGTATATTTTTCTAGTGTAATTTGATGTGCTTTACTCAAACTTAAGCTTCATTTGTTCGTGCAAATGGTAATTATTCGTTTTAACACGAATCTTGCTAATGAATTGAAAACATGTTTTTCTTATGTAATTTGATGCATACTGTTTGAAAATGACTGTCATTTCCTTGTGAAATGTGCCTTTTTTTTCAGAAATGACCTAACTATCCTAATGAAACCTAATTAATAACTCTAATTGAATGGGGGCCAGTTCTGTAGTGCCCCCCACGCAAAATGATTTTTATTGAACATTAGGATTATAAATTATTTTGAGTATTAAAAATTCAAAATAAAACTTAAAATATGATTTTAGGGTAATTCCAAGACAAATAGACAAGTGAAAGTGCCAAATGTACACTCTACCATCTCCAAAATTCATGAAACTTGGTGTGAGGGTTGGTTTTGGTCCAAATTACAAAAATCTGAATTTTTTTTGAAAATTGGTCAAATTGGTCAAGTTGGTCAAATTTTATGGCTTGACCAAATTTTGGTCAAATGAAAAAACCAACAATTTTCAAACGTAAATATCTCAGCTGCTAATTGTGGTAGCGTAATAAGTCTTAAATGATAAAATATGTAAAATTAACTAGTTTCTAAATATGTATCATTTTTTTAGAGTAACAAAAATAAAATTATGATTTTTTGGAAAAAATGTCAATTTTTTTTTTTTTTGCGATTTGGCAGCGAAGATATCATTTTTCGAAAAAAAGACCAAGAATAAAAAATGTTTATTTGATGTATGTACACCATAATAAGTAATAAAAAGTCAGCTTATAGTTTATTATAAGGCTCAAAACTGAGTTTGAAATTAAGTAATAAAATTTTTTTTTCAGACAACGAAGATTTATTACAGACTTGTTGGTCCAAAAAAAGACAATTTTCAAATCATATAAAAAATATATGTAGATGAACCAAAGGAGAAAAAATCTTTTAAAATATATGTACAATGTACATACATAACCTCTCTTATATTTAGGGACAGAATATATTGACAATAATAATGTTTAATTTATAAAGCGCTTATCAGAGTATAAAATACTCTTCCTAATACTACACGTACACAAGTCTTTGAGAATGAATTAAGAGACAGTATTCTCATCCAGTGAATCCAAATTTTAGACACTAATAATATAATAATAAGAAAAAAGAATTTGAAAAGATTTTTATAACTATTAAGTAGATATACAAATCTTAGATAAAAATTTTAGAAATATTATATAGATAATCTTAAATAGTATATATTTGATAGAATTTATTTTATCTTCTTTGAAAAGTTATTTAATTCTTGAAGCGGAAAAATGTATTGTATTCTTGTTCCTCCTCGTAAACTTGCTTCATACTCCCAAATATATTTTCTGTTGGAACGTGACAAACATCATCTTGCGCAGGAAAAATGTATGAGGGACATATGCCCGAAGGATGGAGGAATTTTATCAGAAAATCATCATATTCACAGTCAAAGGACTGGACTAATCCGAGCCATAGTTTATTTTCATACATACAACCCACAAAAGAGCCTGTTTCAATTTTGCATTGAGAGACAGTATTATGTTCTTGATCTGAAGCAGAAACTCTAATGAGCTCTTTTATTTCGACTGACTGTGCACTCTGAGAGAGTGGATAAACCTTCAATGAATTCTTGGAAATTGGGACGAAGTGATGTAATTGTTGAGTACCTTTGATAGAAGTAATAGGTTCACTCAGACATTTTTGCAAAGAAAGCTCTACATCTACAACTTCTGCCTCAGAGATGTAAAAAAAGTCAATAGCGGTTAGGAATTCTTGAGAGCAGAAATTGTAGAAGTCTTCAGCTGTTAAGATTTGATGGTTGAGAGGCCGTTGTAAGCTTTCTCTGGTGACTGCTCTTTTTACCATTCTACCAATACCATCGCAGGCATTCTTCCCGTGGGATGTCGCGAAAAAATTCCACTCAGCATGAATTTTGAAGTCTTCGAAATGATGGCATAAATTTAGAAAATTTGTTTTATTCTTATACTGAGCCACGCATCCATCTGTGAAATAATGAATTTTAGTTAGGTTTGAATTTTGTTATTGGATGCACAGGATTAATTTTTTGAGAAAACTATGAACCAGAATTGTATCATGCCTGTGACGGTTTGAAACGAAGTAGTAACTTTTGCAAATTAGTTTTCCTGCATTGTTTTTGGAATAATAAACGAATGGGTGCACTGTACATTGTGAGTTCTCCAAATGAAACCCCTGGGCACAATCTTGTACGATGAATGAGAAGTTTTCCGTGAAATTGCCCACCAAAACACCTTCATTTTTGGGCAGAGTTTCTTTTAGATTTTTGAAGTAACTCAACTGACATTTATTCGTGAAGTGGCGTCTTGTCAGTTGTGCAATTTTTTTGGTGAGTGATTCCACGTATTCCTCTGGAGTTTCAGTGATATCTTTTAACATAGTGATTGATGGACACCCATTATTTATATTTTATCTCTTCCATCGCCATGAAGTCCAAACTTTCCAAATAAGTTTTGATTCTGACTTCTCGCGGGCATCTTTTGCATCGGTGCATCATACAATCTTCATTGTCCATGCCGCAGACGGATAAAGACATTAATTTTTTGTAGTCTAAATCTTTAATGCCTAATGCTGATATTTGTAGTTTCTGATTTTGGTGATGCGTACATACGCAGACACTGAGAGTTCCGCTTTGTCCCACAAGCACGCACCATGACGGTCAAAGATGAGCAAAGGTACTAAAGCCTATTTTGGGATTTTCATCATTTTTTGCATATTCAGCATATAACTCTTTCAAGTTACACAATACCAGTCTTTTTTTTTTATTTTTTCACCCTCTTCATTTATTGCAAACTTATAATCTTTGATTCCCAGGCACATCCTACTATATTCGTCATTTTCATAAAACTTCTGAATGATTTTTTTTCATTTCAGCTGTGATGACCTTCCCTTTCGTCATGTTTGGAATGTTAGGAAGAATCCCAAACTGTTTTTGAAGTTGCGGCTCTTACGCACCTATACTTTGTTGCTCCAAAGAAGTCAGCAGTTTTTTCAATGGGATAGGGATACAATGATAGTATTTGTAACCTAAGATTGCGATCGTTACTTGCTTGAAATTTCTCCTTTAATTCTTCTATAACCTTTTGATACCTGAAATAAAGTGTATTTGACATTAAGTTTAATTAGTATATTTTTAATTAAACTTTTCATAAAATATATGTATATGTATTAATATTATTGTATTATATTGTCCAATTATAAAAATGTAAACAGATAAAACTTAATTTAGTATATACTTCAATGACTATTAAATTTAATTTAAAATGTCAAATTTCAATAACTATGTCCGAAAAGTAGTCTTGCCTCTCTAAATCATCTTCCAAACAACTTTTTTTGGACGGACCAGCTTCAGAATAGTCAATAGGAGCCCATAAGCAGCTTCAAAACTTCGTTTAACCTTTTCCATTGTCACTCTGAATTTCGTAGAAGCCTTTATCTATTTTTGTCCTGGCTTTAATCCAGCTGTAAAACAAATTCATAAATTTAGGTTGCGTGAAATAATCAAATATCAAATATTTTGTATATATGTATTCAAGTGTTGATGCTAATATCTAAAAACAGAAAACTACGAATTTGGCATTAAGAAACAAATGTCTGAATGGAGTCTCTATTGTTTTATGTATTTGGTAAATGTACAGTATTACACCCGTCTCCCTTCCGAGGTGAAATTTATGTTTTTCCCATGGTTTTTGATGTGTTTTGAACGAATCTGACCTTCAAAACGTTGGAAATGACTCTTTTTTTTTTTAAAATAACCCCCCTCCCCCAGCCGGCAATCGAAAAGAGTCATTTCCGATGGTTTTGAAGGTCAGATTCGTTTAAAACACATCAAAAACCATAGGAAAAACAAATTTCACCTTCAAAATTGACCTGACCTATCCTAACCTAAATCACTTAGTCTTGTAGGCAGCCCAGGAATCACTATAAATCACAGAGCCAGGCCTAATGTACTTCTGAATGAGTGGAATGAGTGTTCCATTCCGGTACGAAAGTAATTCAAATTTGAAATGGATGGAGTGCAGTGATTGGGCAGACATGTAACGAGCACACGAACAAACGTACAAACACACACTAGATACACACCAAAAAAGTTTATATCTCGAAAATGAAGCATTTGCAACGGAAATGCTATAGAAGGAAAGTGTCTTAGAATTAAAAAATCTACTTAATGAACATATAATAATTGCTGGACGTTAGATGGGTGTAATAGTAGAATAATACCACCTGTTTTAATAGGGCTTTCATCAAATAAAGGTAAAATATTGTCGCTGAGCAAATCTTTATTGAATTGCCTGTCTTGAATGACAAATTCTTCCAATGGTGGTGGATTCGTGGAATCGCTACTGCTTCGCTCCATACATTCGTTAAGTATGTCTGGCTCAGGTATTGGTGCAGGTTCCGGCTCTCTGGATGAATGTTGAACATGTTCTAATACAATTGGCTTCTTTTTAATTGTGACATAGCAATTGCTACATAGTAATTGATTTTCTTCCAAAATTCTATAGCTTGCAGCTGCCATGGCAGAGTTTACTTTTTTGATATTACAGAAAATTCTTTGTGTTTTTTCATAGGATCGCAACAAAATTTTGTGTTTTGAGGCATTTTAAGGGTTAGGTAAATTTACGTATACTAGAAAATTAGGTATATACTGAAAATCTGGAAAGAAAGCCAAAAATTGTTAAAATTTGGAGGATTTTTTTTTGTCATTTTTTTTTCATAATAATCGTTGATAAGCTGACTTTTTATTACTTATTATGGTGTACATACATCAAATACATTTTTTATTCCTGGTCTTTTTTCTGAAAAATTATATCTTCGCTGCCAAATTGCGAAAAAAAAAAAAAAAAAAAACTTTTTCCAAAAAATCATAATTTTATTTTTGTTACCCTAAAAAAATGATACAAATTTAGAAACTACAGTTAATTTTACATATTTTATCATTTAGGACCAAAATTTGGTCAAGCCATAAAATTTGACCAACTTGACCAATTTTCAAAAAAATTCAGAAATTTGTAATTTTGACCTAAACCAACCCTCACACCAAGTTTCATGAATTTTGAAGAGGTTACCATGTACTTCATTTGTCTATTTCTCGTAGAATTACCCTTTATTGAACATTAGGATTATAAATTATTTGGTAGTCTATTAAAAATTCAAAAGGGTCCAAATTGTTGATTGTAGCATAATGGCACCACAAAAATTCACAAATATGCATATCAATGTTGGTTTTTCAAATACTAGGTGATAACTTGCGCTTAAGCAATTGCCAAAGTGATTCTATAGTCTGTGTGTTGGCACCAGTCTCACTATTAATGAATTCTTGGGTATGGTTCACTGTAAAATGTTTGAAACCAAAGTCAGTGAGATGATAATAAGCAAGCCATTGATCAGAACATATTATTGTACCAACTTCAATATGTTTTTGGATAATTGGTGATAAAGTATCAGCATCTCATCTATTATCTGGACATAACCTAACCTACCCTACCCAATTAAATAATTAAAATATATATACAAAACTATTTGTTAATGAAAAAATATGGGGGGCAATACGGAACTGTAGCCATTGAATGCCTAGTTAGGTCAACTGAATAGCCAGTTAGGTCAACTGTTACACCCTTGATGATTGGTTAGGTTAAGTTATGATATTTTTGTTAAAACTAACAAAAATATCATGACTTAACTTAACCAATCATCAAGGACATACAATTGACCTAACCTGGCATTCAATTAGGTGCTGAGGTCAGAGAATAAGAAAGAATATTACCCTCAATATTTCGCGAGATACCTATTTAACTAATTTTATAATGAAGATGAATGTATCCATCATTTTCTCTGATGTGTAGTGGAATTACATCCACATCCAATATAGGATGCTCATTTCCTCAGGAAATGTGCCATTTTTCCCTGAAATGACTGTCATTTCTGAAAAAATGACACATTTCCCAAGGAAATGAAGGTCATTTTCAAACAGTATGCATCAAATTACATAAGAAAAACATGTTTTCAGTTCATTAGTGAGATGCTTGTTAAAATGAATAATACTGGTAACCTATAGAATCCATGGTTAAATCATTATTCAGGAAAATGGCGTGGTTATATTTAACTTGCAAAGTATAAAATGCAAGTCTGACAATTTTTAAATGTGATATTTCTATAGAATAAGTTAAGAATTTTGTTTACATGCACTATAATAGTAGGAGCAGCAGGATGAGTAGCCATTATTGTTTAAAGCTAAGAGTGCAATATTGATGAAATAAAAAAAACAAATTGCAGCCCTCCATTAATTGAATGCCTGGTTAGGTCAATTGAACTGTTATGCTCTTGATGATTGGTTAGGTTGTCATGATATTTTCGTTAAAACTAATGAAAATATGACAACCTAACCAATTGTCAAGGGCATAGAGTTGACCTGACTGGCCATTCAATTGACCTGACTGGCCATTCAATTGACCTGACTGGCCATTCAATTGACCTGACTGGCCATTCAATTGACCAGGGGCAACTCACAAGGGTCATTCTCTGTCAGATCAACCAGTGCCTAACACCCTCATCTCTCAGATTTTGCTGAAATTTGGTTTATAGGGAGTTTGTGGGCCCTGAATCCATTTCTGAAATTATAAGGTCAATCCGACCAACGGTTCAAGAGAGATGACCTCAGGAAATTTGAGGTCACTTGCGAGGTCACTAACATTTGGCGACCCATAACTTGGGTAATAATGGTCACAATTATATAAAAGTATATATATTTAGAATCAGAAAATGACAAGGAATCCAAATATGCAAGTTTTAGAACTCTAGGTTGAAAAATAAAAAAGTTATACTGTAACCAAAATTTGAGGTCACGATTTGACCTCTGGGGTGTCAAATGAGAATTTTTTTTTTAAATGTAAAAAATGAAGGCATAGGCATTGGCTATTAGAATCAGCAAAAAAAAGTGTGTTTATGTTAGTATTTTTCATGTAACTAACATATAAGTGAACACCATATTCATAAGTTGTGCGTCAATTCTACCTATTTTTTCACACTTAAGCTCATAATTTGACCTATAGAAATTAAAATTACATTTTTTTATAGATATAAAAACAAAGGCAAAAAATGTAAAATTGTATTTCACTGCTAATCTACACTGGCAATAATAGTTATAATAGTGAAAGGGGAAGACCTACTTAGAGGATTCATGTGCTAGCCTAATACAATTTTTGCATGCTTGATGCTCTCATCAATTTCTTTTTGTGGAAAAATGTATTGAATTCTGCTGCCTCCTCTTAGGGTAGGACAACTCATTACAGTTAATATATGATGTCCTGGCACTGCACATGAATCCTTGTTTGATGGATAATAATATGCACTTGATCATGATGACCCAGAGGGATGTAGAAAGTTCACAGTGAAATCATCAAACTCTTCACAATATTCCTCCACAATTCCATACCAAACTTGCATGTTATAAATGCAGCCAACATACTCTCCTGGTTTGACACATTTTAGGTTACCAAGCATTGCAGGTTCATTAGTAAAATGACTTTTCCTTATTCTTTTCTTTTCTCCAATGCCACTTGAAATGGGATACACCATCAGTTCTTCCTTGTTTAGGGAACAAATCTATGATATTTCTGAGTTCCAGGAATAGCCCTACTATCCTTGAATCGATGTTCCAACCGTTCTTCTGCATCTTTCAAATCAGCTGTAGTTACAAAGAAAAAATTTATTTTCTTGCTCAAGTTTTCTTCACAAACTGAAACATGTGTTCTGGTGTAAGAATTTGCCTCTCTGTAGTTCTCTGCAAACTGGCACGAGCAGTAGCTCTTTTCACTGTTCCTCCAATCCCATCACATGCATTTTTGCCATGGGATGTAGCAAAGAAGTGCCATTCACAAGACAGACCAAAATCCTCTTCATGGTAACAGAGATTTGTGAAGTTGTATCTGTTCTTATATTGGCCAGCACATCCATCTGAGAAATAGTGCACCTTCTTCAATTGTGGGCATCTGAATTTAACATATGTCATAAGCTTCAATATGAATGAGTAAACCATTATAGTGTTGTGTTTTAGTGATGCAGATAAGAAACAGACACTAAAATGGCTAAGTTCCTGGTCTGCAGATGATCTATAATAGATGACAAAAGGGTGAACTGTACACTGTGAATTGTCCCAGTGAAACCCTTGGGCAGCATCCTGGACAATGAAAGAATAATTCTCAGAGAAATCACCTACTATAACTACCTCGCTCTGAGGTGGTAGTGTTTCTTTCAACTGCTTGAAGTACTGTGATTGTTGCTGAGCAACAAAGTGATGACGAACCATGCAGGATATTTTCATGCTAAGGGATGATAAGTATTCATGAAGTGGCTCCACCTTATCAATCATTGTACAACGGTCAACAGTCACCCATTGCTTGTAAGATATTTCATTTGGAGCTGATTTCACACTGTCAAGTAACTCAAGAAAATCCAGGACACCCTCTTCTCTTGGGCAGTCATTGCAAAGTTGCATCATGCAAGTCTCTCTTTCTGTACTGCAGACACTGTAATCCATAAGATCCTTGTATGAAAGACCTCTCTCTCCCAATGCAGCCAGCTGCAATTTTGGATTTTGATGGTATGTGCAGACAGACAGAATGAGTCCCACCACTACCGGCAAGCACACAATATGATGGCCGTAATTTTGCAAATGTGGAAAATCCTATTTTGGGATTCTTTTCATAATTTTTATATAGTTCAAACATCTCTCTTAAATTCCCGAGGACCAATCGTTTTTGCGCCTTCAGCACTGATAACTTTCACGCAATCCTTTTGGCCAGGACACATACGACTAACCTCTTCTGACTCATAGAATCTTCTAACTATATCTTTGTGTTCTTCAGATATCACTTTTCCTTTGCTCATTAGTGGAATCTTCGGAAGGATTCCATATTCTGATTTAAGTGAACGGCTTCTTTTCACCATGTATGTTGTAGTTTGAAAGAAACTAGCTGTTTTTTCAATTGTGTATGGTGAGAGTGTCAATATTTGTAGTTTGTGATGGTGACATTTGCTCTCCAGGAATGACTGTTTCAATTCATTCATTAATTTGTTGATGTTTTTCAGATTTAGTTTCAGGTTTTGAAGTATCACTTACCTCCTCGGTAATTTGAACACCATAACTGAGTTCTAGCCTCTCCTTCAGGTGTTTCTGAGCAGATGATAGCTTACCACGAGCCTTGCGCTTTTTCTGGCTTAATGACAGCCCTTCTGAAAAGAACAGAAAAAAAGGTTTCACACACCTGAATATTAGTAATTAAATATTAATTATAGTACCTTAAATGCTATATAATTGGCTATATAGTAGATCAAACAGACCTTGTAGTAAAGTATAAGTTATTATATTAATTTATTACTTACTTTTTTTAACTGGTGTTTGGTCCAGAAATGCTAGAACTGGTTCAACTGAAGTTGAAGGATTTTCCTTTATCAAGCAATCACTGTCATTGTCCAGATCTTGAATTGAAGAGATGTTACTCAAGCCACTGATAGTAGATGATTCATTTGAATCCTGCTCAGACTCGTTGTTTTCAGTGGTACTAAGTATAGTGGGGTTTTTCATTATCAGTGTCCAGCAGTTCACACACAACAATGAGTCTTTTTTCACTCTTCCAGCACATTTTTCAACAAGTACATCAGTCACTTTTCTAAGATTGATTGTTATGCGTTTCTTGTGTTTTTGAATAGGGTCCTGGCAGTATTTCAAGTGCCAAACCATTGTATTTTGATCTGTAAAGATATAGGATTTACAATTAGGTAATATATATTTTTTAGAAAATATATAGCTATACACACTTAATATTTTAGGCCTTGATAGTCTCTGAGGCTCATTAAAACACCATACCCACCAGCCACCCACAGTGCTGGCTGGAACTGTACTAACCTGTAGACAAGGAATTTTGCAACTCTCTGTGTTGATTCTGCACTTAGACAAGTAGCAACATGTTTCAACAGGTTTGTTTAGGCTACATGTGAGCTTAGTCTTCCCCTTTCACTATTATAACTATTATTGCCAGTGTAGATTAGCAGTGAAATCAATTTTTATTAAATTCTTGGAGCTTGAGGTCAAATTGATAGCTAAGATATAAAAATTCCTTGAAATGACAAGCAATTTATAAATATGGTGTTCACTTATAAGTTAGTTACATGAAAAGTACAACATAAACAAACTTTTTATGATTGTTTCTATTAGTCAAGAACTCTGACTTTGTTTTTTATATCTATAAAAAATGTAATTTTAATTTCTATAGGTCAAATTATGAGCTTGTGTGAAAAAATAGGTAGAATTGACGCACAACTTATGAATATGGTGTTCACTTATATGTTAGTTACATGAAAAATACTAACATAAACAAACTTTTTTTTGCTGATTCTAATTGCCAATGCCTTCATTTTTTACATTTAAAAAAAAAATTCTCATTTGATACCCCAGAGGTCAAATCGTGACCTCAAATTTTGGTTACAGTGTAACTTTTTTATTTTTCAACCTAGAGTTCTAAAACTTGCATATTTGGATTCCTTGTCGTTTTCTGATTCTAAATATATATACTTTTATATAATTATGACAATTATTACCCAAGTTATGGCTCGCCAAATGTTAGTAACCTCGCGAGTGACCTCAAATTGCCCGAGGTCATATCTCTTGAACCGTTGGTTGGATTGACCTTATAATTTCAGAAATGGATTCAGGGCTCACAAACTCCCTATAAACCAAATTTCAGCAAAATATGAGAGATGAGGGTGTTAATTTCAATTTTTTTTGGTTGATCTGACAGAGAATGACCCACAAGTAGATAGATCACAGCACTGCATTATCACATGCTCACAACAATAATAATATTCAGACTAAACTAGGTCTAAGCAGGCAACAAATAAACATTAATAACAAGACAATGACATAAATAGGAACAAATGTACATTCTGAATTTGACCATGGACTATATACCAGCACAGCATAAGAAATAATTTGGTAATTATTGAATGTTTCACCAACACTGAAATTTCCAAAATACATTTTTCTAATGTATCAGGTTGTAACATAAATTCTGCTTCATTAGAAAATGGATAATACAGGGTGAGTCAAAAGTCTCCATACATAGGCAAACTGGTCACTTTATTATGCAATCATTTGTAAATCACAAAATATGTTCTATGTGGGCACCATTACACTGAATGCACATACAGATGGCATATACAAAGGCATCTCAGCAAATCACCTGCAAAAAAATAAAAAATCATTTATTTATCATGACCATTTTGCCTATGTATGGAGACTTTTGACTCACCCTGTAGAATAACCTGAAGATAATGTGAAATGGTTTTAGAAATGTTGCAAAATACATGAGGCGACAGGTTCACACAGGTTTTATCATGATACAGAATGACTTAGGCTAATGAATATTTTCTCTGGTGTTTTTCATAGTTACAATACTAGCCCTATGATATTACAGTAATTGAAAAAACATGGAGCCCATGAAAGAGTATATTTGGCATGTGATGCTGTATGAGTTCCATAAAGGATCTAATGCTAGTGAATCTGCAAAAAACATTTGGAGAATTTATGGAAATGATGAGGAGTGAATGGATGTGTAGGAGATGGTTTGAGAAGTTCAGAAATGGAGACTTCAGTCTGAAAGATTAACAATGAACAGGATAACCAAATGAGTTAGATGAATAGTTGCTGAAAGCAACAGTGGAGAAAACCCAATGGTAACTATAAGAGAACTTGGCCTGCAACTCGGCATTAGCCATATGACCATTCATCATCATTTGAAGCTGTTAGGAAAAGTAGTGAAGGTTGAAAAATGGTTTCTACATGATTTGTCACAAGCGAATCTTCAACATCAAATCAATATTTGCACATCACTGCATTCTCAGCAACTGCAGGCACCATTTTTTAATCAGATCGTCACTGGGGATGAAAAATGGGTCCTCTATAACAATATTAAGCATTGACATCAGTGGCTTAGCCGTGAAACAAAGCCTGAACCTCAGCCAAGGAGTGGACCCTATCCAAAGAAAATTTTGCTATGCATTTGGTGGGATATGCAAGGAATTATTCATTTTGAGCTTCTGCCAGATAACCAATCACAGCTGAAGTCTACTGCTAACAACTCCAACGATTGAAGATGCATTACAAGAAAAACATCCTTCATTAATTAATCACTGAGGTGTTCTATTCCACCAGGATAATGCCCTCACACTGCTTGAATCACCACTGCCCAATTGGAGGCATTTGGTTGGGAAAAAATGCCTCATCCACCTTATTCTCTGGACATCGCACCTTCAGACTGCCATTTATTCAGAAGTCTGCAACACCACCTAGATGGACAAAAGTTGCAATCTAGGGAAGCTATTGAAAATGAAGTGATTGCTTTTTTTAACTCAAAAGTGAGGGATTTCTTTGAACTTGGTATAAAAAACTTTTTTATAGGTGGGAGGAGGTTATAGAGAAAGAAGGGAATTATATTGATGATTAATTTGTCATTGTCATTTAATTTTTGTTGTGAATGAACTAAAAAGTCGTGCAGAATATATGTTACAACCTTATATTTTGGTGTGTTCTGTTCAAATATGACCTTAATATCTTGTGCAAATGAACCAAAACAAAGTTATGAAACATTAACATTTTGGTTCATTTTCGCTAGAAATGAAGGTCATATATGAACTAAACACACCAAAATACATTAGAAAAATGTGTTTTGGATATTAACAAAAACCAATTGGGCTAGGAAGATATATATATATAACTTAACCTTAAACCCATGTGTTCCCTGATTGTGTGTGCTAACCAACTGGGGGGTGCCCAGACCCTCCCATGATAATATATATGTACTAAACTTACCTTATTGTGGGGGTTCAAGGTCACTTGGTGAAACATTTAATAATAGCCAATAATTTGACCATGTATTCTATACCTATGCCAGATTGTGTAAGTTAGGGTAGGTTCTGTTTTTGGAACATTTGCACAACAAATTAAGGTAAACATTCGATTTTACTCCCAGTCTGGTTTTATAATGAGAGTAAACTTTTCTGGTCAATTTTGAGGTGCTTTGCACGAATCTGCCATTGGTTTCCTGTGCAAATGCATACCATAGTTTTTGAGATATCATAACAAACATATAGGATATGTTCATGTTACAAGATCTCGTAAATAATGCATTACCACAGGAAATGTGCAAAACCTCAAAATTATCCAGAAAAGTTTGCTCTCATTATTTTCATTTAAACTAACAAAAATATCACAACTTGACCTAACTGGGCATTCAGTTGACCTAACTGGGCATTCAGTTGACCTAACTGGGCATTCAGTTGACCTAACTGGGCATTCAGTTGACCTAACTGGGCATTCAGTTGACCTAACTGGGCATTCAGTTGACCTAACTGGGCATTCAGTTGACCTAACTGGGCATTCAGTTGACCTAACTGGGCATTCAGTTGACCTAACTGGGCATTCAGTTGACCTAACTGGGCATTCAGTTGACCTAACTGGGCATTCAGTTGACCTAACTGGGCATTCAGTTGACCTAACTGGGCATTCAGTTGACCTAACTGGGCACTCAGTTGACCTAACTGGGCAATATTGGTTATTTCACCAATATCTTCTGATCTTTACATATTAGGCACCCACTGTCACATTTTGGGCAAGTTAAGGATGAGAGAATAATGCCATAATTGATAAAAACATCCAATGCTTTGTCTTCATCTAGGGCTTGGGTTGCCAACCGTCCTTTTTTGTAGATTTTTGTCCTTGTCCTTTCTTGAGTTTGGAAAGGACGCCATTTGTCCTTTTCTGATGATAATCTTGTTCCAAACAACAGTTTTATAACAAAACTTTTGTTTAAAAGGAAATAATTATAAAGTCTTAAGTCAAGTAACATTTTATAAATTCATTTCTTCACTTAAATGTTAACGTTCCTTGTAGCGGAAAAGTATAAATTTAAAAATAAATAGTTACCATAAATTTTGTCAATGCATGACTCAATGGGTCAATATCTGTATATCAATAAAAATATTTACTTTAAGAAAATATGCAATAAAAAAGCATGCAGTATAAATTGTAATAAATTATAAATAAAATTTTACTTCTTTCCCTAACCTTGTAGACAGTATATTGAAATTGATATTCTTGTCCTTTTTTTCAAACTTCATGGAGTTGGCAACCCTATCTAGGGCACATGACAAATCAAATTCTCAAAGTCAAAATCACACAAATGGCATGTCATAATTCTATCACAAACACCACCAAACTGAATCCAATTAAAAAAAAAATAGCCAGAACAGAAAACAACAAACTAATTAAGTCACAGAGTAGGAAAAAATAGCCCAATGAGGAAAAATATTTTAGGAAAAAGTACATTATAGCCAAAACAGGAAATACACTTTATTAAAAAAAGTACATTTGAACAAATTTGCACAAGATATATACTTTTTTAGTCAGTTTTTAATGGCAATTCAATATATAGTACTTGTTCAACTGCTTGTGACTGGGAGTAAAATTTAATATTAACCCAAATTAAGTTCAGATTTGAAAGGTAATTTTACATCAATTATAAACTTCTAGGCAATTTAGTACCCCCCCCCCCCCCCCCCCCCCCCCCAACTTTTTGTCATTGCTGAAATTATGTATAATGTCTAGGTTTAATTTAATGCGCTTTTCATTATTTTTTCCCAGTACTGTTTAGTAGTTAAACACTGAACAGTACTTGGTAATTATTCATTTTTTAACCCAGTCTCTTTTTATAATGAGAACAAACTTTTCTGGTCAATTTTGAGGTGTTCTGCATGAATCTGCCATCCATTTCCTGTGCAAATACATAGTTTTTGAGATATTGTCATCTTGAAAACTACGCATTTGCACAGGAAACAGATGGCAGTTTCATACAAAACACCTCAAAATTAACCAGAAAAGTTTGCACTCGTCATTTTCGTTTAAACTAACGAATTTAAATGAAAATATCATGACTTAACCAATCATCAAGGGTGTACAGTTGACCTAACCGGTGTCATGTACTGAACTGTCTGCAAAACATTAGGACTGATCAATTTGTGATGCATGATCTTTACGGGGCTCTGCCCCCATACCCTGAGACCTAAATTATACAAATGATAATGTAATAACATGTGCCAACCTTGCCTGGGTAGTCCGCTAAATTTCACCTGCCCTTAAACTGAAATGACACACGTTTATTTTTAAGATTTTTTTTATACCACCTAAAGACCTTCTGGTCTTTTCTTAAAATACAAGCACTATTGCATTTAGGGCAGGTCACAGATGTCTTAATTAGTCCATGATTGAAAAAAAGGTCTAAACTCTTGTCTTCATTGAGGGCAATATGGCGGATCACATCTTCAAAATCAAATATGCATAACTGACACGTCATGCTTCGTCACAAAAAAATTGAACTGAACAGATGAACAATTGCTAAAAATGATTTATTTGTAAAACAGAACAAATTGAATTACACAGAAGTAGCCAGAATCACCAAAAATAAGAAATATTCACCAAATAGTTGATATATATATATATACATATATATATTGAAAAAACACCAAAAATAGGAAATATATTTTAATAAAAAACCACATTTTATACAAATTTGCACCCCGCAAGGGGGTTCTAAGCTCGTGCTCTTGAGTGCTCTTTGTGCTCGTTTGTACGTGCTTGTTCCTGGAGGTTTCACGTGCGCCCTCCCGGCCCTAGCACCCAAGGATGATGGGGCTCGACCCTGCAGTCCTTGTCATCCTTGGTCTTTTTCCACTTCGACTGTCCCCTCCACCCTTTCTTTTTCCTGTGTCTTTCATCTCACTTTTTCTTTGTTTTTCCGCTGAGATATGCCCTTTAAATAGAGGCGAATCGGTTCTTCCAGAACTAAAAAAAAAAAAAAATACAAATTTGCACAAGATAATATATATATTTTCTTATTCAGTTTTGATTGGTTATTCAATATATATTGCTGTTATAGCTGGGTGTGACTAGGTCAAAAAACGAATAATAACCCAGTACTTGCAACAAAAGTAAGATGCATATCAGAGCAATGCCACAACTGGGAGCAAGTCCTGTACTGTCCCTGATCACTTAGCATCTGTTTCCAGTTTGAGAGTGCTCTTACTACAGTATGGTGCTTTCATCACACTTCACAAACCCTCTGGTAGTACATTTTCTCTAATATAGTATCCGTAACAAACCATTTTTGAATGCTATTTTTGTATGTAAAAATAAATTATATTAATGTTTTTATTGCCTCAAAAAATTGGTATTCATATTTTAGGGGGAGGTGTCTGGGGGTCCCCAGGCATCTAACCCCCCTTTTTCTTATTGAACCTTCGTATTGTGGTTTGTAGATTTAGCGCTTTGTGGGGTCTTCATGGAACAAAAAACCTGTGAATGGTGAGGGGCACAACTGTACTGGAATTAAACTAAACCAGTGGTTCATACCAGAAATTGGGGTAACTTTGGTCCATTACCAGAAAAGTGTTAATCTTTTTCAGTAAAAATAAATAAATAGCTATGATATTATGATTATTATTATATTATAATTATAATAATAATTTCAATACACAATTGCTAGTTGGACTATTAATATTTTTCCTACTTAATTTTACCCTTAAGGTTTAGAATTCACTGAACTCTCAGATTAATTATAACACTTCATATGTTGGCCTAGTTACAATTATTATGTAATATATAAATATTTGATTTATGATTATTATAATTAAGTGGAAGTAAATAAATAATGATTAATTATGATTGATAAGATAAAGCAAATACTTCATGGGCAGTTGTGATTACTGTATGTAATGTATAAATGCAGTCATCCCTCATTTTGTCTTTTTGTTTTTAAGTTGTCACTGGTTTCGGGAATATTTTTGGTTTGTATCATCTAATGTCTTGAATTTGCATAGTTTTATCTTGCCTCAACTGCCCAAATTTCCATCATGCGGCCAAAGCTTCCAGAATTTTCCCACGTGCCTGGGTCATGACAGCATTTCTTGCTTGGTGAGTATAAAAGAGCATCTGGGAATGTTCACTCAGTATTTGCCCATCTTCTGTCCAGTAAAGGTCTCACTCATCACTCTTTGGTAAAGAAAAGAACAATGACTCAAAAAAGAAGTTTGTCATCATCTTCATATGTACTATTGAGTTTCTATATCCAAGAATGCATCCTTAATTAGGCCTATTGCATTTTCTCTAGGAAAATTATTTTCATTTTGTGGTTTTCAGGAATGCATCCTCAATGCAAAATGAGGGATGACTGTACTACTGTATGTTATAAGGGTAATATTTTAGGATACATAAGTGAACTTTTAGTTGAAATAAGATGTATAAACACTATCAATTAAAATCTTAGTCATTATAATAATAGGTATGTGAAACACACGGTATTAAGAATTAATATTAAAGATAATAATTGAGATAAGTAATATAAATATATACTGTATATTTAATCCTAAATTTAGTACCATCATTAACCCTTAGACTGTGACTATCCTCTATAGAAGTCTGTGTTGGTGACTGAGATGGTCCTCTATAGGGTCCAAAATTAAATTATATATTTAAAAAAATTGCACCAACCCTTGGTGCCAGAAATAGTATCATACGGCACAGTAGTACTCCCCACATCCACTTTCAATATCTTCCAACTTTACTTAAAGCAATTGGTATCAATGTAGTCTTTAAGTATAATAATACTGTTAAATCATGCTTAATAAAGAATAGCCTGGATAATGCAGTTGGCTGTGTGTATTCAATCAGATGTACACAATGTAACTCAGTATATATATAGGCCAAATGGGAAAAATGTTAGATATTAGGGTAGAACAGCAAATAATTCTAATGCATTGTTTAACCATATGTATAGATATCAACTGAGATAGTTCAAAAGTGCTTGGTGAAAATACAGATATAATTGAGAGGAATATTCTAGATTATCTAGAATGTGCCCTTATCCATTTTAAAAATAATTTCAATAACAATGTGGGAATGTATAAAATTGACAATATCCTGTTAAAATACCTTTTGCTTTTAATCAACTCTTGTTATTCATGTGTTAATCTTTTTATTTTTCTGTCCCGACATTACATTACATTACATTACATTACATTTTGAAAACATGAAACCACTTGGGTCTGTTGAGGTAATCCAAGTCATGAGCTACATTTTTTAATAATAAAATCTTGCAAGATGTCAAACTCAAGTCAGCTAATTAATATACAACTATTTACTACCACCATAGTAGCCCATATAACTGAAGCAAAGAATATGCACTATATACAATCTACAAACTCTCTCTTTCACTCATGAAATTGTCTAAATTTTTCTTAAAATTAACTAATGAACTACTGTTTACCACATCATATGGCAAGTCATTCCAAAAATCTACTACTCTATGAGTGAAAAAGTATTTTCATAGATCAAGTCTACAAGTCTGTTTTCTAATTTTCCTATTATGCCCATGAGTTATCCCATCAGTATCTAGTGAGCAAAAGTTATGTACATCTAAATTGTCCAAACCTGAAAACATTTTGAATATGTGTATTAGGGTGGTCCTTGCTTAGGGGGTGAAATTTCAAGTTGAACATTTTTCAGCTCCCACCCGCAAATCGTTCGAATGGTCGAGAAAACTCTCTAGGTGATTTATTTCTTAATCGGACAACGTTTACCCCTCCCTCATTGAGCATTACCATTAAGCTAATTTTTTGACTTTCAAGTAAATGTTACATAATTTGTAATGTTTGTTTTTTTCATTCCTTCCAGATTTTCAGTGGTTGGATAACTAATGTGTGTAAAACTGTAAATTCTAATGATTATAATTTAAACTGAATAACTCCTTTAACCATAAGTCAAGCTACCCGTCAGTGGTTGGATAATTAATGTGTGTAAAACTGTAAATTCTAATGATTATAATTTAAACTGAATAACTCCTTTAACCATAAGTCAAGCTACCCGTCAGTGGTTGGATAACTAATGTGTGTAAAACTGTAAATTCTAATGATTATAATTTAAACTGAATAGTGAATAACTCCTTCAACCTTTAAGTAGATAACCTGGATCATGGCAGCGAAGCTGCGCTACCTGATTGCCCCGCAGGAATCGATCGCCGGGTCGCAACTTCCTTCGCAAAAAGAGGTCTTGGCCCTGACGGTCTACAGGATCGACGTCCAGAAGAAGTCACTTCGAGAGGCCGCCAACCAGGTCGTCGAGCTCGTCACCGAGGTGTGGTCCAAGGCGCGAATCCCCCTCCGCCGGAAGGACCACATCGTCACCAAGATTGAGAAGCTCCAAAGGAGTTCACACGATGTGAAGAGGAATAAGGGGCGAGCTGGCGCTCAAGCGAAGCGGGAGGACGAGTTCAGCGAGCGGATGATGAACCTGTTCGACGTCGCTGCCGCTAACGCCATGGAGCTGCTCAAGAACGAGGAGGACAAGGCGTTCCTCCTCGCTCAGCGCGAACCCCGTCGGCGCGGCAAGCTGGGGTCCGTCGACTCGACGCTAGCCGCTGTCGATGCCCGCGCATCTCAACGCCAAGGGGAAGAAGACCGACGGAGGCAGCGAGCCGAGGAAGAAGCTACATCTACGGCCCGAGTGGAGCTCGAGTGGTCTTCGTCCTCTTCCAGTGGTGCCGCAAGCGCAGCGGAGAGCGACGACCATGGAGAAGAAGGGAGCCCTCGGGCTCCGAAGCGCTCCAGGCGGGGCACGACGAACATCGTTTCGGCGGCTGTGGCGTCGTCGCTGGATCGCACGAAGGTGACCGACCGAGGAGCTGTCTACATCCTGACATAGGTTGCCCGGTCGCTTGGGCACGACGTCGCAGAGCTCAATACAACCGCAGCTCCATCCGCCGACACCGGCGCAGGCACCGCTCCAGGCTCAACGTGGCGCTCAAGGAAGAGCTGAGGGCCGACAATCTTGTCGTTCACTGGGACGGCAAGCTCATGCAGGACTTGACGAGCAAGGAGCAAGTCGATCGGCTTCCCATCTTGGTCTCCGGTAACGGCGCGGTGCAGCTCCTGGGCGTCCCGAAGCTGCCGAGTGGAACGGGCTCTGAGATGGCCAAGGCCGTCCTCAACGCGTTGGAGGAGTGGGAGCTCACTGAGCAAGTGAGTGGCTTGTCATTCGATACCACCGCCTCGAACACCGGCCGGAACAACGGAGCGTGCGTCCTCATCGAGCAACACCTCGCGAAAGACTTGCTCTACTTCGCGTGCCGCCATCATGTGCTGGAGCTCCTCCTCGGTGCGGCGTTCACGGCTGTGATGGGCCCCACGTCCGGTCCTGACGTGACCCTCTTCAAGCGTTTTCAGGAGCGCTGGGATTTCCTGGACAGAAGCCAGTACAGTCCGGCGCTGCGCACCCCGATGTCGCTCCTCTGCTCACCACTGTCGACACGGAGTGGTTTGAGAAGGCGATAGTCGAGCGCAAGGACCTGCGCGACGATTACCGTGAGCTGCTCGAGCTCACCCTCCTCTTCGTCGGTCACGTCCCCCCACGAGGAGTGCGTTTCCGAGCTCCCAGGCCGATTCACCACGCCCGCTGGATGGCGAAGGCAATCTACGCCTTGAAGGTCTGGATGTTCCGACAGCAGTTCAAACTCACGGCGAGGGAGGAGAGTGGCCTCTGGAGCATCTGCATCTTCGCCTGTCGGGTCTACGCCAAGGCGTGGACGGAGGCTCCGATCGCCGCAACTGCCCCCCGAAATGACTTCGCCCTCCTCAAGGACCTGCTGGCCTACTCTGACATCAACCCTGCGGTGGCCAAGGCGGCGCTGACCAAGTTCCAGAACCACCTCTGGTACCTGTCGGAGGAGCTGGTGGCGCTGGCGCTGTTCGATCCGGGGATCGCCGTCGATCAGAAGAGGAAGATCATCGCCTCTCTCCACGACCGGGTCGGTGAGGAGTCCCCAGCGAAGCGGCCCACGCTGCCAAACCGAGTACTCGCCGGGCTTCAGTTGGAAGACCTGGCGTCGTCCAACACACGAGGTTTCTTCGAGAAACTTCGACTGGAGGACAGCTTCCTCGAGGTCGACCCGGAGACCTGGCCGAAGCGGGAAGACTTCAAGACAGCGGCAGCACGTGTGGGAGGGCTCGCCGTAATCAACGACCATGCCGAGCGAGGAGTTGCCCTCGTCCAAGAGTACAACCGGACGCTGACCCACGACGAGGAGCAACTCCAGTTTCCTCCTGCAAGTCGTCGCTCGCCACCGCTGCCAGTTTCCGGACTCTCGGAAGCGAACCCTACAGACCCAGGATCGCTAACCGGGCAACAACGGCAACAACTGCAACCGGCAACAACTCCGGGGGTAAAAGTTCAAGGTCGATGAGGGAGGGGTAAACGTTGTCCGATGTAATAAAAAATTCAACTAGAGAGTTTTCTCAACCATTCGAATGATTTCCGGGGGTGGGAGCTGAAACTTCCCAACTTTGAATTTTAAGGACCACCCTAATGTGTATCATATCTCTCCTCATACAATCTCTCTCAAAACTAAACATACCTAATTCCTTTAATCTATCCCTGTATTCCAATCTTCTTAGGTTAGGGATAAGCTTGGTTGCCCTACATTGCACACCTTGAAGCATATCAATATCATGTCTAAGGTGAGGGGACCAAGCTTGAATGCAGTATTCTAAGTGAGGCCTAACATAAGAATTATATAAAATTTTTACAGATGACTTCCTTACTCTTGTAACTAACATTCCTCTTAATAATACCTAACATTTTATTTGCTTTATTTCTACCCTTTAAGCACTGCTTAGAAAATTTTAGATCACTACAAACTATAATGCCAAGATCTCTCTCCTTTCTAACATCCTCCAACCAGTTCCCTTGCATCTCATAACTAAAGTTTTCATTATTTCTACCAAGATGCATGATTTTGCATTTTTGAACATTGAATGCCATCTGCCATTTACTAGCCCAAGCAACTAATCTATCAAGATCCTTTTGCAGTTTATAAGAATTTTCTGTATTTGTAACTGGAGCAACTACTTTTGTATCAGCTGCAAATTTAGAAATTGTACAACCTACTCTTTTCTCTAAATCATTGAGATATAAAATAAAGAGTAATGGACCCAAAACTGATCCCTGTGGTACGGTACCTCACTTTTCACTTTCTTCCACCCAGATTCGTGACCATTTAAAATTACCCTCTGTTCTCTGTCTTTTATTTTTCTACCCAGTTTTTAACTGACCCTAATATACCATGAGATTTTAATTTATATAGAAGTCTCCTATGTAGAACCTTGTCAAATGCTTTACTAAAATCCAAATAAATAACATCTACATCATTTCCATTATTTACCTGATCAGTTACAAATTCTAAAAAGTCTGAGATATTAGACAAACAAGACCTTCCTGATCTAAATCTATGTTGTGAACTTGAAATACCTAAGATTAAAATTCTCCAAATGATCTTGAATATTATTATTTATAATTCTTTCTAGTATCCTTCCTACCAATGATGTCAAACTAACAGGCCTATAATTTCTTACTTCCTCCTTACTACCCTTTTTGTAAATGGGTACATTTGCTTTTTTCCATTCATCTGGTACTTTTGCATAATTAATTGACCTAGTTAGCAAACAAAATAGTTAGTGCCTCGTAAGCTTTCTTCCCCTTCTCTGAGAATCCTAGCAAATATATTATCAGGTCCAGCAGCCTTATTTGACTTCAATGTGTGAATCACTTGCCTAACATCCTCCTTCCTTATATGAATATGATCAAGAATGTCTGAATTTATAGGATCTAAAGAATTAAAATCAAAGTTATTTAAATTTTCTTCAGTAAAAACAGAGCTAAAATAATTATTAAAAATACCAACAATATCCTGATCTTTTTCAAACATCCTATCATCATGTTTTATTGGGCCAATCCTATCATGCTTTTTATTATTATATTTATGTTGTCTTGTTCTTTGGTTGTGGTTTTGCTGGGAGAGGTTACCACTTACAACAGATTATACTCTTGATGATGATGATGACCTGAAGACATTGTATCAACTCTTACTTCCTCAGGCACTTTTACTTGAGTGCGTAGTTTTTAAGGGATTGTTGGGGACAAGGAAATGTTTGGCAATGTTTTTCTGTTACTTTACTTGAATTAGAGTGCTGTTACAGTTTAAATTAATTTAATCTATTGTGAAGTTGTTATTGGACCGACTTCAAATCAAAGTTAATTTACTTCTAAATTATATTAAATTTCTGAATCAGTAGACCTGGATTTTCTCTAACCATTGCCTAATTTATCTCAAGACTTCTTAACACTACTTAAGCCCTGTACAGATATTTCTCTCTAAAACCCAGAGGCTAGTAGCTAGCATTGTTTAATCTAATGTTGTCTATTTGCTTCTCCTCTATACGGATCAGACCTTGCAGCTGCAATCTGGAGTTCTGAAATTAATTGCATGGTGTTGGAATTTGAATTAATCTCTATATGGATTGTGCCTTCCCTGCCCCTATCTGGAGATCTATCTGAATTTAATGCCACCCTGTCAGAATCTGAATTATTTGGGTGTGAAGCGCCTTCTTTTATATCAGAAAAACTGGAACCACCTCCGTGTCAGTCATGTGAGGTGATGATGACACTAGCTAGCACAAGGTGCCTAAATTATAGCTCTCTGTTGTACCTCACTTTGCATGTGACACTTTATTTGAAAGGAAGTACTAAAAGGATAATATAATTATTAAATTAATCTAAACCCTTTGTCCCACCCGGGTGCAGTTCCACTTAGAAGAGGCAGAGTCATTTATCTTAGATTTCAAATGGGGTGTATCTGGGAAAAGCCAATCTCTTTTTCCATTTTAGGAATGTATCTACAGTAGGTACACAAAGTATGTCAATTATATGAAATTAAATAAACCCTTTGTTTGCATGGGTCATGGTCATGAACTTCAACTTTGAATTTTACAGCATCAGGCATTGTCTGGCTTAAATGAAATAATGCATTCCTTGTGAACTTGAAATGGAGCGATATAATAACATTTATAAAAACTAAAGAATTTCTTTGGATCTTTATTGCTATTTCTAGCTAGATTTATTTCACTATGCTTTTACTCTTCCTAATCAAACTATTAACTTATTTCTTAACTGCCTATAATTATCCAAGTCCAAAATACTATCACTGCCTTTAAATTCCCTGAATGCCCTTTTTTAATTTTTAATCACTTTAGCTATTTCCTTATTTCACCACAAAGGTTTCCTAATCTTTTTATTCCTAACACTTCTGAAAGGAATACACCTACATTGTACATCCTCTAAAATTTCTTTGAATCTAGACCACATCTCAATAGCATTTTTATTGGCAAATTCATTATCTCGCCTTTACTGAGCCTAGCAACTCCCTAAATCTATGATAGTCCCCCTTTGAGAAGCAAAGGACTAGATGGGCATTGTTGACTAGATCCCTATTTAATTCTATCTTAAAACACATGATCCAATGGTCACTATTTCCTAATGACTCTCCTACTACAAGTTCCCTAATAAGTTCATGATCATTGGATACATATGTATGGTATATATTTTCGTCATTTCGCCTACTCCCTGATGAGGTGTACTTCTGAATACATGAAAGGCCTTGGAATCATTTTTCTTTTTCCTTGTGGGTTTGCATCATTCATTCATTTCATGTATTTAATTGTGAAATTCATTATATATATATACAAGGGGGAGTCAAAAAGTACGCGGAAAAAACAAAGAATCCTTTATTAAGCGAAAACATATGAATGTAAAGCAATTATTTTTCAACATAGTTCCCCTCTAAGTTCATGCACTTTTGAAGGCGGTGTTTCCATCCATTTAACCCCTCCCTGAAGAACCCTTCACCTCTCATTTTGAACCAATCTGAAATGGCTATTTTTACTTCGTCCATACTTCTAAATCAGGCTCCTTTGAGATGGTTTTTCAGTTTTGGGAACAAAAAGAAGTCAGATGGGGCGAGATCAGGGCTGTAGGGTGGATGTGGTAAGATTTCCCATCAAAATTCTCATAGGACAGCCCTGACAACCTTCGAAGAATGCGCTGGAGCATTGTTGTGATGAAAAAGGACCCCTTGGTGCAACTTTCCAGGTCGTTTTTTCACCAATGCTTCTTTCAATTTTGTTAAAACTCCTATGTAGTATGCTCCCGTGATAGTCCTTTGTCCTTCAAGATAGTCTACCAAAATCACCCCTTTCGAGTCCCAAAAAACTGTGGCCATCACCTTTTGCGCCGACCTCTCCGATTTGAATTTGACTGGTCCAGAAGATCCGCGGGGAAGCCACTGCTTGGACTGTACCTTACTTTCAGGATCGTATTGGTAGATCCACGTCTCATTGCCGGTTATGAGTCGATCCATAAATTCGTCTTCGTTAGCTTCGATCTTGTTTAAAGAAGCCATCGAAAGATCAGCTCTTTGAACCAGCTGGTCTGGGCGCAATGCTTTTGGGACCCATCGCGCCGAAAGCTTGCTGAGCCGAGATGTTCGCTTAAAATCGAAGATGCCGAGCCATGTGAGATGCCCATTGCAGTAGCTACCTGATCAGTTGTAACTCTACGGTCTTCTTCCACGAATTTCTGCACTTTGGCTACCATTTCTTCATTTGTCGAGGTTGATGGTCTTCCCTCCCTTGGATCATCTTGCAGGTCTTCTCTACCATTTCGAAAATGGTTAATCCATTTAAACTGCTGTTTTCTTTGGGGCAGCATCTCCATAAGCCCTTTGCAAAGCTTCACTGATTTGCGAAGCTGTCCACTCGAGTTTAAACAAGAATTTGATGATGGCCCTCAACTCAAAATTGCTGGTTTCCATGGGGTGAAAAATGACGTTCTTTTTAAAGGCACCCTCAATACACAATGACAAGTGAATTAATGAAATAACCTGTCAGATATCATCATCAACTTCCGAAGACATGATTAATCTCGTTGTTTTGAAAAAAAAAAACAACGTTGTTTTGAAAAAAAAAAAAACGTGTTTGTACAGGAACATTTTTCCGCGTACTTTTTGCCTCACCCTCGTATATATATATATATATATATATATATATATATATATGAAAACTATTTCATGAAAGTAATATTCTGAAATACATCGATGCCAAATTGGAAAAAATTAACGGTATTGGAAGTGATCTGTGCTACCCACCTGCATTTATGGAATCTTGTCTTAATTAACAAGGCGAAACGAACCTTCTATCGTGTGAATAATAACACTCACACTTTGTCAAAGAATATTTTAGTACAGTAAACCCTCGATTTAATGGACTAATAGGGGGGAAGGGGTGTCCATTAATGCCGAAAGTCTGTTAAATTGAATGTAACCACCTTCATCATTTTCAAGCCATTGCTGAATATCATCTTCAGTTGTTTCCCAGTTGCCAGCATTTACAAGGGTGCGCCGAAAGTCATTTGCCTCAAATCCTTCAAAATCCAAATCCAGTTCAATGTTGTACAACAACTTCTTCCAACCATTTGCCAAAGTCATAGTCTTCATCTCCTTCCAAGCAGCTGCAAAGTTAAAGAGTGCAGACTTAATGTTGTAGGCTCGTAGATTCTGAAGTGTCCTGGCTCCTCTTGTCTTCTTCTGCATCTTCTTCATCCTCCAACACAACAATTACTTCTTCCAAAAAGTTCTTCTTATACAGCCTTTTGCAGGCTACAGTTATTCCTTGGTCCATTGGCTGAATAACTGAAGTTGTTAGGAGGCAAAAAAAGACATTTAATTCTGCCATCCTTACTAACTAACTTCTCAGCATTAGGGTGAGCAGGGGCGTTGTCAAGAAGCAACAATGCCTTTACATTATTGGGGGAAATCTTCAGAAATCACAGAAACACACTGTATACAACCTGACCGCATGGTGCGGCGTTTAAGATTTTTTTAATTTTTTTTTTAAATTTTTAATTTTTTAAAATTATTATTAATTAATGTACAGTCATCCCTCATTATAATGGACTAATAAGGGGGAAAAGGTGTCCATTATAGCCGATTGTCCGATATAACTGATGGTACTGGTAACCTACGGTATACGATACGGTAATGGAGATACTATATACAGTACTGTGCACTGTCTGCTGAACACGATACATGATAAATGATACAGAAAATAATGAAATATAATAAAAATATAAAAGTTAGCTTGTCCTTGGCCTTACGAATGTCGGAAACAGTTTGCTTTTTCACGCCATACTCCACGCACACCTTGGCCACTGAAGCACCCGCCTCTAACTTCTTGATTAATTCCAGCTTCTGGGTCACTGACAGGGTCACACGCTTCTTCTTTTCCTGGTTAACGTCGCCAGTGGTGTGTCCGGTTTATCCGATATCCGCTCTAACGGGGTCCATTATAGCGAGGGTTGACTGTACTGTATTATTATTTGTCTGGTCCGTTAAATCCAAAATCTGTTACATTGGGGTCCGTTAAATTGAGGGTTTACTGTACTTCCATTTTTCTCAGGCTTTTTAGGCATTGCTAATGTACTTAAACTTTTGGATATTAATGTATTAATGTAGTATTTTCATATAACAATATCGTGAAAAATGGCATAGTAAAAAATAGCCCTACCAATAATTCAGGCATTATCTATAAAATTGGTTATAAACAATGTGATTCCTTTTACATTGGTCAGATGGGAAAGGATTTGCGCATGTGTGTAAAACAGCATCAATATTCCATTAGAACGGGACAGTCATCCAGTGCCCTTTTTCTACATTTGTCAGAGTTATCCCACTGTATTGATTGGAATAATGCTTGTTTTGTTTCACTCTAGCAACATTGTTAATAGAAATATTCTTGAGTCTGCTATTATCCAACTTACAAATAACTTTAACATAAGCCAAGGTCTTTTTCAACTCGATCCTGTTGTCTTGAATTTGTTCAGAATGGATTTAGACAAGAAGGGCAGAGTGCGAAAACTTTGGTCGTTTTCTCTCATAAATTTGTATGCTCCTCTTACAATTTTTATTTTTCAATATATATATATATATTTTTTTTTATTTATTTATTATTATTTATGACCTATATATCATTCAGGTATTAGCTATAAAATTGGTTGTAAACAATCCATTTGATCTTGTGTTGAATTCATTCAGAACGGATTTAGACAAGAAGGGTAAAGTGCTAAAATTGGTAGTTTTCCTTACAAATTTTTATGCTCCTCCCACAACTTTTATTTATATATTTATTATATATACATATATTTTTTGTGACCTATATATAGTCTCAAACTCTTTATTTACTTCAGTGTTCCTGAGGATGTCATTAGATGAAAGCACTTGAGCACCATTCTGTGTTTCCTTTCTTTTGTGGTTTTATTCATCATATAGATATATATTTAGGGTGGTCCTCAAAATCGAAAGTTGGAATTATTCAGCTCCCAGGGCCTCAAACTGTGAGGTTACCCATAAAAACACTGTGGTTAAAATTTCATTGAGAAATAATAATATTTACCCTGTCCTCATGAAGGTTGAAGTTTATAGGGTATTCCAGCCTCTGGGTCCCCCCCATTTAAGGGTATTAGCCGCTCAGGGGCGGGGGTCTCATGGGTGCTGACGCCACTCATTGTCGCCCGGTTCGCAGCGTGGCCTTCCGAGCACTCCTGGAATTTCTTCCGGTGCTCTGCAACACCCAGGAGCATGTACTGCAGCTGGTCCTCCTCCTTTGTGTGGCGCCTGTTGTATTCTTGTGCCAACGCCACAGCCTGCTTGGCATGGTCGTTGGTCACAGACAGGTTCCGGACCACCTCGGCAGCCGCTTGGAATTGCTCGCTGTCCGGCCATTTTGACACATCCTGTTCCAGGAATCCACGTCGTAATTGGAGTTGGTCGAAGAACTGGCGAGTCCTCCCCATCACGAATGTCTCTAATGACAGGGAAGAGCACGCCAGGACCGATGCTCTCTTGGGCGGGTCATCCTCCTCTGTTGGCTCCTCCAACATCGCAGCAGTCATTGACGACTTCGTTTCCGGAGGAACATCGTCGTCGAAGAGAGCCAGGGCCCCAACTCCTCAGACAAGTACCACAGGTGGTTGGCGAATTTCGACTTGGCTGCTTTCGCCACCTCCTTGTCTTCGTATTTTTCCAGAGCCTGGAGGAGCCAGAGATCTCTCAGGGGGGGCCTTCGCCGCATTCGGGGCCTCCATCCACGCCTTTGTGTAGAACTTCACGGCGAACATGCTCAGGCGCCGAACTCCGGCCTCTTCCTTGGCTGTAACTGCCGCCGGAACATCCATACCTTCAGGGCATACAACACCTTCGACATCCAGCGGGCTTGGTGCATCGCACCGGGTGCTCGGAACAGAATCCCACGGGGGGGCACTCCACCGAGGAAGATGATGGTGAGTTCCAAGAGCTCCAAATAATCATCCCGGGGGTGACCTTTCTGCAAGGCCTTCTTGCAAAACTCGATGATGGAGTCTGCATCCTCCTCGACGATTTGACAAGCGTTGGCATCACTCATGACGTGGTCATAATCTTCTTGGTTCACAAACTCCCATTGCGCCTTGAAGAGCTGAACCTCGGGTGCCAACGACGGTCCAAGGACTTCCGTGAAAACCGCACTGACAAGAAGCTCCAGGACATGGTGATGACATGCCAGATAGAGGAGGCTTCTCCCAAGTTCCTGCTCGATCAGCACGCATGCACCTGTGTTCTTTCCCGTGTTTGAAGCCGTAGTGTCGAACGAGAGGGCACCAACTTTGTCATCCAATCCCCAGTCTCGCAGAGCTTCCACCACAGCTTTGGCACAGTTTGCACCAGTACCAGAACTGAGTTTGGCGACCTGGAGGAGCTGACCTCGCCGCCACAAGAGACCAGGATCGGGAGTTGATCAACCTGTTCCTTGGATGTCAGATCCGCCATCAGCTTCCCATCCCAGTGAACAATGAGCGCAGCTTCTCGATGGAAGGGCTCCTTGAGCTGAGCGGCAACTTGTTGGCATTGCGCCATCCTCTGGCGCTGTATGGATGACCGGTTGATGTTCAACTAATCAATGTTGTGGCCAAGGGACTGAGCCGTCTCACCGAGCACGTAAATGGCGTCGCGGTCAGTCAGCTTCGTGCGGTCCAAGCTAGCTGCCAGTGCTGGTGAAATGATATTTGCTGGCTGACGACTGCGCTTGTGTGGGCTGCAACCTCTGACAGCGCCACGGGTGGGAGAGTCACTGGGGGGTGAAGAGCTCGAGCTGGAAGAGGCCAATTCTGCTGTTTGAGAAGTAGTGGCCATTTCTTCAGTCGCACGGCGCCGACGGCGTTGTTCAGCCTCCCTCCACTGCGCAACATTGTGCTCTGTGCGAGCCAGGACCACATCAGCTCCTCCCATGGTCCCCCTGCGGCTGGGTTCTCATTGGGCGATCAGGAAAGCCTTGTCCTCCTCGATGTTCATCATGTTCAATGCGTCAGCGTGGGTGACATCAGAGAGGTTGCAGAACATCTGCTGGAAGGAGGCTTCCCGTGCAATCTGGGCATCTGAGCGTCGATTCTTGTTCTTGAGAAGCTTGTATTCGCCATACAACTTCTCTAGCTTCTCAGTGATGTGGTCTCGTCTCGTCGTTGGAATCGGCGCTTTCGTCCACAAGATAAGCACTTCATCAGCAACGGCCGTGACAGCCTCCCTCGTCGTCGTTGCTGCCTTTGTGCTCAGCTTGTGCAGAGTCAGGCCGAGGACGTCGCCGATGGATGGCAGCTTGCTCCCCGTGAGTGTAGAGACTGGCGTCACAAGGAAGTCTTTTGAACGTGTACTGGCCATTTCACCAAAATAACACCTGGGGAAGATACATTGGAAATGTTTAATACCAATTCTAAAGGCAAGCCAAAAAAAAACACTAATCTGTCAATGGTGAGAGCAACACCACACACAATCCGACCCTCTCAGCAAGGCGTGTCAACGGCTGACATAGGGGCATAACTTCAACCTTCTTGAGCACAGGGTAAATAATATTATTTCTCACTGACATTTTAACCACAGTGTTTTTATGCATAACCTCACAGATTGAGACCCTGGGAGCAAGAGAAATATACATTGAAAATCCTTCCCCTATGCTTGAGGACCACCCTAATATATATATATATATGTATATATACCCTATATACCCCTGCAAGGGGGTTCTAAGCTCGTGCTCTTGAGTGCTCTTTGTGCTCATTTGTACGTGCTTGTTCCTGGAGGTTTCATGTGCGCCCTCCCGGCCCTAGCACCCAAGGATGATGGGGCTCGACCCTGCAGTCCTTGCCATCCTTTGGTCTTTTTCCACTTCGACTGTCCCCTCCACCCTTTCTTTTTCCTCTCTTTCCTCTCACCTTTTCTTTGTTTTTCCTCCGAGATATGCCGTTTTAAATAGAGGCGAATCGGTTCTTCCCGAACTTTAAAAAAAAAAAAAAAATACCCTATATACACACCTTACCTTATGTTTTGTGCATTGCTCTCTCTTCACATGGAGGTCAAGCTGGTGGCCCTGCCTCTAGGTCTGGCTTGGTGGAGGAGTGAATTGCTTTCTTGCGCTCCACCATACATAGCCAGGCATGCCTAGCTCATCTGGTACCATCCTGAGCCAGGCATCCTGTCTTCTCTTGAAAACTTCAACTTTGACCCCCGTTACGTTTCTGAGGTCCTTTGGAAGCTGGTTGAAAAGTCTTGGCCCCCTGACAACCAAGCTATTTTCCTTCAGTGTTGAGGAGGTCCCTTGTTGGGCCTTTAATTTGGGAACACATTCTGCCTCTCCTATTTTCCAGTATTGTTTGAATGGTAATTGGGTTTAGTTTTAGGTTTGGTACCAGATTTTTGATCATTCTCCATATGTAGATTATGGTGTACCCTCTTCTTTTTTCCAGGGAGTACAGATTTAGTTTACATGGTCTTTCCCAGTAGTTGAGTTCTTTGCAGCCATCAATCTTGGCTGTGAAATGTCTTTGCGTTTCTTCTAGTTCATTAGTTTCTTCCTTTTTATATGGGGATGTCAAAACTGAGCAGTACTCAAGTTTTGGTATAATCAGTGTTTTTAGCAGGGGAATCATTACTGTCCTGTCCCTTCTCTTGAACGTTCTTAGTACCTGTCCCACGACTCTTTTTGCTTTATTTATTGCTATCTGATTTTGTTTGAATTTCGCATCATCTGTCATTACTACCGTACCCTCAGATCGATTGCTTTCATGCTTCTCTGAATTTCTGTCTATCTGGAGCATAATATGCAGTCTTTTTAAGTTCCTCTTTTCTACCATATCTCAAGAGCTGAAATTTATTGGTGTTAAATGACATATTGTTGTCTTCTGACCATTTGTATATCTTGTTCATGTCCCTCTGCAAAGCCTCCACTTCATTTACATCGCTGATTTTTCTTCTGATCTTTGCATTGTCTGCAAAGGATGTTACTATACTGTTGCTGTTTACTCTGCTGTCTATGTCTGTTAGCATTAGGGATGCACCGGATATCTGGAAACTATCTGGTATCTGGCCTCTTTTGATATCTGGCCGGATAGCCGGTTATCACTTTCCTCTCCAGCTGGATGTTAAAACTTTTTTTGGTAAATTTACTCATGTTCAAAGTTATAATAATTTTTGCATAAAATTAAAAAAAAACAAAAAATCATGAATTAAAAAATTTAAAAAAATGCCTAATTTTTGTGCAGTGATGGTATCATCCCATGATACCACATTTTATTATAGAAATCCACCAAGTAGTTTGGAAGTTGTTAATGATCATACTTCAAAGGTTAATCAATTAATTTTAATTTTGAATTTTAATTCTAAATTATGCAGGTATTTGAATATAAGTACCTCTTAGGAATACTAAACAAATATTGTTTATCTAGTAATATATATATATTAGGGTGGCCTTTATAATGCTGTTATAAAACATATTAAAGAATAGTACTGCTAGTTGATGGAGAGTCTATGTACTTGTTGTATTTCATATTTTTCATGAGAAATAGCAGTTTCTCCGCATTTGGATGCAGTAGTCTGTTTTGATTGTCTGTGTAAATCTTGGCTGCTGCACTGAACAAACGTTCTGAGCTGACAGAACTGGGTGGTGCACTAAGATACTTGATAACCAGAGGTTTTAAGTGTGGATATTTGTTGTTTTTCATACTTGACTACCTTTATTGGGCTGTTCTGTTGTGGTAAAAGTGGTTCATCAAGATATTTTTCCATTTCTGCTTTCAAAACCTTGCTCACTTTGATTTTTCGGGAGGTTTTGGTCACACTGCTAGGACTTGTCATAGTTATATGACTTTTATCCGATGAAAAACTTTCACAGGATTCCAGTTTCCATGACATTATCTTTTTCTTCATCAATGCTGCTATCAGTGTCTTGTTTAGTTGTGTTGTCAATCAGCTAATCAAAGCACTTCCAGATGTCCTCATGTGTTTCTGAAAGTAATGATGTTTGTTTGGTTGCTTCATCTTGTTTTGTCTCCTTTCCAACCATTTGTTTTTCATTTACATTTTCATTGGAAAGCATTTCTTCTACGACCCATTGTTTTGCTTTTGCGTTCTCTTAGAAATTGTTTTGAATCTTGGGTCTAGAAAGGTAGCCAAAACAAAACATTTTCTATTCATTGTTTTGTTTGTCACTGCTGGTGGTGGATCCTTCATTTAGAAAGTGAATTTCTACAGACTTCTTCAGCTCATCTTTTCGTGTTTGTATTCCGGCGTCTTTTTGCCTCTGAAAGATAGGAATGAAGCATCATTATTGCTGGAATTTACATAAGAGATTTTCATTATTGGTACGAGCCTGTTTTGTGATTTCTTCAAATGGCTTCAAAATCTGATATTTTCTACTAGAGCCCACTCATAAGCTGCCATGGTTGGCATGTCATGCTCAGCAGCATATGCTGTCACAGCCTGTCTCTGTCTATGCAGTCGTTCCAACATGTAGTAGGTTGAATTCCACCTTGTTGGCACATCCTGGAGTAGTTTGTGTGGTGGTAGCTTTAGGTTTTCTTGAATTTCTTTTATTTTGGTGCAGGATAAAGAGGAGTGATTGAAGTGAGTAATGATTTTTTGTCCTTTAGCCAATATGTCTGTTATTGCTTGTTGAGAGAAGATGGAGTCATTAATTACAAGCTGAAGAGAGTGTATGAAGCAGCTCACTCCTTCTGCACTTGTCAGGCCTGTAAGAAAGAAATGAACATATTTTTTACATGTATATTTTATGTCATTACTTAACATTTATTTTCAAGTGTGTACAAAGAATAAACATTAAACACTATTCAAATTAGGTAACAATAAGTGGTATAACTAAATGAAATTTTAATTCTAAATTATGCAGGTATTTGAATATAGGATACCTTTTAGGAATACTAAACAAATATTGTTTATCTAGTAATAAATGTTTATGTACACTTTGTTTTAAGTTAAGACAAAGTGTACATAAATATTTAAAGTTGAACTTTTAACTTACCTGTCCCAATGGTGATGTTGGCAGCATTGTCTCTAAGGATGAGATGGACCTGCTCTGGTTTTATCTTCCATTCATCCAATGAGCCATTCAGCATGTCTGCTATGTTAAATCCTGTGCAACTGAGGAAAATGTTTGCAGCTTAACACAAATGTTGCTTTTCATATTGCCTGAGTTCAAGAAATGAACTGTCAAGCTGATGAAAGACTGATTGTTGGTTGTACTGGTCCAAATATCAGTCGTAAATGACAAGACTGTGGCCTGTGACACCTTTTGTTGTACAGATTCTCTCACTTTTCTATACAACTTGGGTAAGGCTGTTTCAGTTAAGTATTTGCTGCTTGGGAGTGGGTATTTTGGAGCAATTGTAGTTGAGATCACAAAATCCCTCTTTCCACCAAAGTGAAGGGTTCAGCATCCAAAGCCATCATTTGAACTGAAATTAGAATAATTGAGAAATTTACGTCAACACATCAAGATTTTTCTACATCTATTTATACTTGGTAAAAATATTTTTTAAAGAAATTTATAAAAATTACAATTCTTTATATTAAAATTACAATTCTTTATATTAAAATTACAATTCTTTATATTAAAATTACAATTCTTTATATTAAAATTACAATTCTTTATATTAAAATTACAATTCTTTATATTAAAATTACAATTCTTTATATTAAAATTACAATTCTTTATATTAAAATTACAATTCTTTATATTAAAATTACAATTCTTTATATTAAAATTACAATTCTTTATATTAAAATTACAATTCTTTATATTAAAATTACAATTCTTTATATTAAAATTACAATTCTTTATATTAAAATTACAATTCTTTATATTAAAATTACAATTCTTTATATTAAAATTACAATTCTTTATATTAAAATTACAATTCTTTATATTAAAATTACAATTCTTTATATTAAAATTACAATTCTTTATATTAAAATTACAATTCTTTATATTAAAATTACAATTCTTTATATTAAAATTACAATTCTTTATATTAAAATTACAATTCTTTATATTAAAAACAATTCTTTATATTAAAATTACAATTCTTTATATTAAAATTACAATTCTTTATATTAAAATTACAATTCTTTATATTAAAATTACAATTCTTTATATTAAAATTACAATTCTTTATATTAAAATTACAATTCTTTATATTAAAATTACAATTCTTTATATTAAAATTACAATTCTTTATATTAAAATTACAATTCTTTATATTAAAATTACAATTCTTTATATTAAAATTACAATTCTTTATATTAAAATTACAATTCTTTATATTAAAATTACAATTCTTTATATTAAAATTACAATTCTTTATATTAAAATTACAATTCTTTATATTAAAATTACAATTCTTTATATTAAAATTACAATTCTTTATATTAAAATTACAATTCTATATTAAAATTACAATTCTTTATATTAAAATTACAATTCTTTATATTAAAATTACAATTCTTTATATTAAAATTACAATTCTTTATATTAAAATTACAATTCTTTATATTAAAATTACAATTCTTTATATTAAAATTACAATTCTTTATATTAAAATTACAATTCTTTATATTAAAATTACAATTCTTATATTAAAATTACAATTCTTTATATTAAAATTACAATTCTTTATATTAAAATTACAATTCTTTATATTAAAATTACAATTCTTTATATTAAAATTACAATTCTTTATATTAAAATTACAATTCTTTATATTAAAATTACAATTCTTTATATTAAAATTACAATTCTTTATATTAAAATTACAATTCTTTATATTAAAATTACAATTCTTTATATTAAAATTACAATTCTTTATATTAAAATTACAATTCTTTATATTAAAATTACAATTCTTTATATTAAAATTACAATTCTTTATATTAAAATTACAATTCTTTATATTAAAATTACAATTCTTTATATTAAAATTACAATTCTTTATATTAAAATTACAATTCTTTATATTAAAATTACAATTCTTTATATAAAAATTACAATTCTTTATATTAAAATTAATTAAAAAATTACTAATTACCTGTTTTTCTTGGGCAATTATTAATTACTTGGTCAAAAATGGAATACTAATTACTCTATTTACCAATCTTGTTGGTGATGGCTTCGGCTCGAGGGTTTGTCAAATTCCACATCTTGGTTCTTTCCATGGTTGCCTCAAGAGTTGGTTGAGCAGTGAACTGGTTTACTTGTTTCCTTTGATAAATTCAGTTCTGTGTCCTCTTCACCAGCTTGTGCATTTTTGCAATGATGTGGATGTTTGCTTTTTAGATGATTCAACATAGGTTTAGTTGAGTATGATTTTGGGGTTTTCCCCCAATTTATTAGTCTTGATGAAGATTTCACATCATAAATCGTGCATTCAGCTTTATTTTGTTCAGTATATACTCTAAAATATTTCCAAATTAGATAAAAATCGCAAAATAATGCCTATGTTCTACAATCTGTAAAGAGAGATAATGAAATCAAGGGTAAAAAATGAAAAAAAATTGACACGAGCAAAGTGATATCACAAATTTTTTGACATGATTACAACTATTATGATATTTAAACATTTTAATTACAATGATGATGATCATTTAAAAAAAATTTCAGAGTTACAACAGTTCAAAGTGACAACACTGTCTTTCATTTACATAATTATCTACAGACATAAAATATATACACACACTTCCACATATTACAGTATTTTTCAATTTTTATATGATAATATATTAAAAATATGTATTAGTAAGATGTTAGTTCAATTAGGTAAGTTTAGTTAGGTTAACTAATATATGTATAATTTAGAAAAATATTTTATTACTATAATTATAATAGATTGAATTGACACATTTTCAAATGTAGACATTTATTTGAATGTGGATATAATTAAGATATGAAAATAATGAATACACACAACAGTGTTGTAACTCTGAAGCATTGTAACATTGATAATGTAGTGTGCCATTAAAGAAAATCTTTACATTTATTAACACACTACACAGAAAAATAGCACATGACAAAAAGCTTATACACACAAACAGCAGCAGCAAAAAGTCAAGTTGAGTGAATTCTAAAGACATGCAACATTGCATTATTTAGCAAAGTCATAAATCACCTGCACCACTTGCAAACACATGCTGCAACGTTGCAACATCTGCAACACCACAGATACATCTCTGCCAAGAGCGGAGCGATATACAATATTAAACATAATTAAAAGTAATAAAAATCTGGACGTGGTTGAAAACATACAGCTCTTCCAGAGTGGGTTTCTTGAGTTTTTTCACGGATGTCTCTTTAGCTGAAGTTATAGACAATTGGGTTTCTGAAACATTTGGGTCTTTGCGAGAAGGAACTGGTGGTTCATTTAAATATGAATTAAAACCAGCAAAAATATTTGCTTAAAAATATCGCGAATTGTGACACAATAATTTGATGATATACTTATTGTGCTATAGCATTGCTTGCATGTTTGCAGTTTTTTTTTTTTACCCCTGAATGAGTGTACAATTATTTTAAAAGAAAAAACAGCTATAGCTAATAAGGCCAGCTATCTGGCCACTACCGGATATCCAGTATAATTAGTTTGCCAGATATCTGGTATCTGGCAAAATTACTATCCGGTGCATCCCTAGTTAGCATGATAATGAACAGGAGTGGGGCCAGTACTGTCCCTTGGTGGTACTGAGCTGCATACTTCCGATTCTGATGATGATATACCTTGAATTTTGATGACCTGTGGATGTTCTCTGAGGAAGTTGTAGATCCATTTTCCTACTTTGCCTGTTGTTCCCATATATTTAATTTTATGTGCTATTATACCATGATCACATTTGTCGAAAGCTTTAGCAAATTCTCTGTATATAAGTATAACATTGTAGTTGTCATTGCCTTCAAGTGCATCTAGGATATTGTTGTAGTGTTCTATTAGTTGTGATAGGCATGATCTACCTGATCGGAATCCATGCTGATTTTTGTTGAATCTTTCCTGTGTCTCCAGGAAATCATAAATTTTCTCTAACTATTTTCTCAAATACTTTGATGAGGTGGGACATCAATGACACTGGTCTATAGTTCTTTGCTTGAGATCTGTCCCTCATATATATATATATATATATACAGGGTGTTTGAAAACTTTCTGTACAAATTGTAATGGGGGATAGGCAACACCAAGACAAACCCTTTTCGTCTATAAGTGTATGTCCGCTGACGTCACCATTCGGCGCGAGAGGGCGCCGCTACAATTGGCTAAAAGGTGAAGTGGGCTAGACTCGCGCTTGCTGCGGGCATTCTTAAATCGGACGTAGTACGCATAACATTTAGCGCTTCACGACTGCTGAGATGGCTGACATGCATATGGTGTATGGGGCTGCCAATGGAAATGGAAGAGCTGCTGTGAGGTTGTACCGACAGCGCTTCCCAAACAGACGTGTGCCAAACCACCAAACGTTTGCGCATTTGCATCGGCGACTGCGAGAAACTGGAACATTCCATGCAAACATGCATGACACTGGTTGGGAGAGAAACGTGCGCACTCCTGACATGGAAGAAGAAATCCTACGGCGATTTGAGGACAATCCAAGCGCAAGCACGCGAGGTGTTGCACGTATCCTTGGTGTGAACCACGACCTGGTCTGGAGTGTGTTGCACGAGCAGCAGTTACATCCTTTTCATCGTCAGAGAGTCCAGGCATTACAACCTCGGGATTACCCTCTTTGTGTGGAATTTGCACGCTGGTTTCTGCAGCAGACAGCGGTGCAGCCTAATTTTCCGGCTTATGTGCTGTTCTCAGATGAGGCCTGTTTCACACGTGAGGGTGTGTTTAACATGCACAATTCTCACGTGTGGGCGCACGCAAATCCACATGCTACACGGGTGCATGCTCATCAAGAACGGTTCGCCGTCATTGTTTGGGCGGGTATCGTCCATGGCAAGTTGATTGGGCCGTACCTGCTGCCTGCCCGACTCGACGGGCGTGTTTATCGGATATTTCTTGAAGAAACGTTGCCGGAACTGCTGGAAGATGTTCCCGTGGCTATTCATAGACGAATGTGGTTTCAACATGACGGGGCCCCAGCACACTCCAGCAACGATGTGCGGGATTATCTAAACGCCACTTTTGGGGACCGATGGATAGGCCGGGGTGGGCCCGTAGCCTGGCCACCGAGATTGCCCGATTTAACATGCCTCGATTTCTTCCTGTGGGGACACATGAAGAACCTCGTGTACGAGACTCCCATTTACTCAGAAGAAGACCTACCTCGTAGCAAGAATTGCTGTCGCCGCTGGAACTGTTCCCAAAATGCCGGGAATCTTTCGACGTGTACGTCGGTCAATGCTTCGACGCTGTTGGGCATGCATTGATGCTACCGGTCGCAACTTTCAGCACCTTCTTTAAATAAACATGTTACGCGTACTACGTCCGATTTAAGAATGCCTGCGGCAAGCGCGAGTCTAGCCCACTTCACCTTTTAGCCAATTGCAGCGGCGCCCTCTCGCGCCGAATGGTGACGTCAGCAGACATACACTTATAGATGAAAAGGGTTTGTCTTGGTGTTGCCTATCCCCCATTACAATTTGTACAGAAAGTTTTCAAACACCCTGTATATATATATATATATATATATATATATATATTAGGGATGTACCAGACCACAATATAGCTGGATAACCAGATATTGGATATCTGGCTTTTTATTTTTGCTGGATACTAGATAATCTGGCTGGATTAAGAAATGGCTGGATACTGGATAATTGCCAGATATTTGACTGGATCATGTATTCTTAAAGGCATAAAATTTTAAAATTTGCAAATTATGGTTCCTACTAATTTTACAAAAATCATTATTCTCCTAAAAAAATGTAGATTAGAAATTTTGTTTATTCACTAAAAAAAAAAAACTCGTTATATACACACACAGTGTGTATATATATATATATATATATATATATATAATATATTATATATATATATATATATATATGACAAAAGCATTTTCTTAATATATAACTATTAACTGTAAATGTTAAATGTGTGATAAATATAACTGTGTGAAAAGATAGTTATATTTTTCATTATTTTCAATAATTTCATATTTTTCATCTGGCATTAGCCATAATAAAATAATATAGTAGACACAAAAACTTGAAATATGAAGTTTTTTATCAACAAAATGTGATTAAAATGTTACCTAATTAATTATCTGGTATCAGGCTGGATCATACTTGATATCTGGTAGCTGGCTGGATACTGAAGAAGTGGCTGGATATGCTGGATCATGATCCAGTATCCAGTGCATCCCTAATATATATATATACTTGTGCATATTAAATGCTTCAACAAGAAAAATAGGATAAAAGATAACAATATGAAGATATTAAATTTTATTAATATCTCAACAGTGACAATTGTAATTCTAGTAGCTAAATGATATGACTATTATGACTTTTGTTGAACATAATGCTGCAGTGGCTGAGTAGGCTGTAGTCCCCAAGTGTCAGTATCTTCAAGCCACCCAGCACCCTTTCAAGTTCCTGGGTTCATGATAATCAAAAGTCTGAGTAAAGGATTTATATTCTCGGGTATCCTGTAGTGTCTTCTTTGGTATTGGTTCTTACATCCAATTTTCTTCGTATGATGATGGACAAATGCAGTCACTGGGTTCTGGATGCTACACCAACTGCACTCTCCCACTGCTCACTCGTATACTAGTTCTGATTCTCACACAATTGTAAACTCCAAAAGTAAACTTATTACTCTAGGTCAGGATTCTTTCATGTCGACTGTCTATTTCTGGGAGATTATTCGGGTCCAACCTACGCATTAACTGTTAAGCTACTTTCCAAGATTCTGTTTATTAGATCTTAAATGCAAAAAAACTTCTTTTCTACATGAAGGTCAAATTATGATGATAAAAACCTACTGTAATAGACAAGAGTTTATTTCCATAACAGTTTCGATGCCCACTGGCATCCTCTTCAGGTCGATACAAAAAAAATGAATGAACCAAAAACAAGAGGGAAAACAGTCCAGGGCGTTGGGAGAACAGGATCTAACCTGGTATGAATTTCTTAATGGTCTCTGGATTGTTTCCTTCTCGCCTTTTTCATTCGTTTTTTGGTTTATAATTTCTGTAATAAAAAATAATGCAATAATAAATGTAATAAATGTAATAATTATGTAAAAAAAAATAATAGAATCTGTATGTATAGAACAAGAAGATAGTTTTAAATTTGCGCAAATGTACTTATAAGCGGGACCCTTTAATAAAATGCCCTTCCAGTATTGGGAGAATGGGATCTAACCTAGGTGCAAATTTCTTAATGGTTCCTGGACTGTTTTCCCTCTTGTTTTTGGTTCATTCATTTTTCTGTATCCACCCGAAGAGGATACCAGTGGGCATTGAAACTGTCATGGAAATGAACTCCATTTATTAGAGTGGGTTTTTATTATCATTATTAGATCTTCATCACAGGAAAACAGTCCCAATCACTCCTGGTCCAAGAAAGGAACTGGAATTCCAAGGCAAACCTGATAGAAATAAACTGATCTATTTTTATCCCTTTATTATGTATGGAATAAATAGTTTTTAGTATAAAAGTATAAAACATACAATAATGGCAATGCATCAATTAATAAAAGAAAACTGGAAAAACAAAACAATTAGTGAGATTTGCAGAAACACAATGGAAAGCAAGTGAGAAACAAGAATAGAAAATGATTTTTAGAGAATGTGAAACTTTGTCCTAGCCCAGCTACACCCCAAACTTTTACCCTGTGACCTGATTTTTATACAAAGCAAATGTCTAATTAGTAGTTTTAGGTTCACAAGCCTGATTCCAGTGGCAGACCTTGAGTGCCCAACTGTAGTTGACACAACCTCAATGGACTTTGTAGCTACACTCCAACCCAGATGAGTCCAGACTAGTCAAGTCGAGTCCCAGCTGGTTGCCTAGACAACACAAGATTTAGTTACATGCACAGGGTATACAATTAATCAATAATGAGAAATTAACACACAGTTACTAAACAATTAATAAAGTTCTGGAATCATGACTTCATAATTAATCACTGGAAAGAATAAATTACTCAAAAAAATATATAAATAAATAAGAAAGGAAGAAAAAAGGAAGAAAGACAAAGAAATAATGAGAAATAAAAGTAATAAATATAAATAACATTGACAATCATGACAAACATATCCCACATAATTTAATCAACCTATAAGCAATGCCAAAACAAGCATGGAGAAAAAACCAAAGCTCTGGAATAACATGACTGGTGTATGTGCTGTAGCCAATTACATGAATGAATAGCCAAAGAACAGGATTGGGTTAAAGAAAACCCAAAGCTCAAGCAAGCACTGTGAACTGGGCAATAACTAAGTCTGGTATCTATATTCTAACCTAACTAAACTTCTTACACTTACCTATCCATACTCAGTCACAATCCGAAAGATATATACACATATATATGATGAAAATAACCACAAAAGAAACAGAATGGTGTTCAAGTGCTTTCATCTAATGACAAAGTTTTATGAATATTGAAAGGGAGTTTATTCCTCATAGGCCCAAGCATGCTAGAAATCATGGTAGGCCCAAATGGTGGACTAGGGAAATCGGTGAGTTCATAAACGAGCGTAATAGAGTGTATAGACTTAATAAGCGTAATGGCACGGCAGCTAACTTCAGTAGATATATTGAGCTTAGACGTCAGGTTAAAAGATCAGTTAGGAATGCTAAGCGTAATTTAGAGATACTTATAGCTGCAGATAGTAAACATAATCCAAAAAAGTTTTTTGAATGTCAATAATCATAAGCCAATAAAAGATAACATAGGCCCTCTAGTGCAGTGGTTCCCAACCTGGGGGTCCACGAAGGTAGTACTGGGGGTCCGTGAGCTTTCAATATTTCGAGAGGTTCCAATGGAAATCGTACATTTACCCACGATAAGGGCGTTTAGGCTAAAATTTCAAGTTTCCTTGCTCTTGGCTGGAATTATTAATACTTTTTTTAATAGGCTGTACTTTAATTGCATACTCACTTATATGTCCTTTATTTGATAGTGAAAAATGAGAAAACGAGTTAATTATTAGTTAATAAAAACAGTTTGTTTGGTAGATGGAATCTTTCAAAAACATGGGGTCCGTGGGAAAAAAATAAAAATAAAGGGTCCTTTGTGGTGAAAAGGTTGGGAACCACTGCTGTAGTGGATGTTAACGGCGCTTTGGCTTCTGACACGCAGGTGATGGCGGGTATTTTCAATAACTTTTTTGTGACAGTTTTTATGTAGAAGACGTAAATAATGTCCCCGACGTGGACAATATCATTCCATTTAGTAGTGAGACAATTTTGGATGAAATAACTGTTTGAGGGTGAGATTGCGCATTATATCAATAGGCTAAAAGTTAGCAAGGCTCCAGGCCCTGATGCTTTTTATCCCAGACATTTGAAAGATTTGAGACATTATTGTAGGCCCCTTAACGAAGATTTTTAATCAGTCACTCGACACAGGGATTATCCCTGAAGACTTCAAATTAGCCAACGTTAGGCCTATTTTTAAAAAAGGCGACTGCACACTAGCTAGGAATTATAGGCCCATTAGCTTAATGTCAATTGTCAGTAAACTTTTGGAATCCGTAATTAGGGATTGTATCATCGATCACTTAGAAAGTAGAGATTTGATTAATACCAGTAATATCAGCATGGGTTTCGACGCCATAGATCCTGTTTAACTAATTTGTTAGAATTTTATAATGAAATAGTGCGCGAATATGATAGGCATAGAGAGGCTGACGTTATTTATTTAGATTTTAAAAAGGCATTTGATACAGTTCCGCATAGAAGATTAATTGTGAAGGTTAAAGTACATGGTATACGTGGTCAGGTAGCTAACTGGTTAGAGGAATGGCTTCGTGCTAGGAAACAGAGGGTCGTCGTTAATGGTAGTGAATCAGGGTGGTTGGATGTAGGTAGTGGTGTCCCACAGGGTTCAGTGTTAGGCCCATTGCTATTCATAATCTACATTAACGATATAGATGTAGGATTGACTAGTAACGTGTCAAAATTCGCAGCTGATACTAAAATAGGTGGTAGGGTTGTTAACAAGGACGATGTAAATAGGATTATGGAGTGGATGGTTAAGTGGCAGATGCAATTTAACGTAGACAAATGTAAAGTTTTGCATATAGGTTCTCATAATAATAATTATACCTACGTACACGATGGATGACAGAGAGTTAGTGAGCATTGACGAGGAAGTAGATTTAGGCGTACACATATCTAAGGATTTAAAGGTTAGGAACCAGTGCTTGGAGTCTTGTGCAAAAGCTAATAGGATGTTAGGCTTCATAGTGCATAATTTTGAATTTAAATCAAAGGATATTATATTGCCCCTTTACAAGTCCCTAGTCAGGCCTCATTTAGAATATGCCATTCAGTTTTGGTGCCTGTATTTGCGCAAGGATATTGATAGGTTAGAAAGGGTTCAGCGTCGTGCCATGAAACTAATTCCGTCATTGCGCAACAAGCCTTATGAAGATAGGATTAAAGTGTTAGACTTGCATTCACTCGAAACTAGGAGATTAAGGGGGGCTTATTGAAGTTTTCAAAATTGTTAATAATATTGATGATGTAAATTTTGACAAACTGTTCACTTTCGATAATAATAATACTTGTAATAACGGATTTAAGTTGCATGGCAGACGTTTCATTACTAATATTGCTAAAAACTTCTTTACGCTTAAAGTAATTGTTAATATGTTTAAGAACCATTTAGATAGGCATTTTAAAAATATTAATGTTTAAAATAAAAAAACAATTAGTAACAGGAGCTCTGGGGGTGGTTGTTGAGGATGAGTCTGTTGATGATTAATGCCAGCTTGTGACATGCCAGCGTGTGATGCCAGCAATAAAATTTAAAACAAAAAAAAACAAAAAATTAGACTCACATGAATGTAGATGTAGTTCGTAGAGTAAACTAACTCACTTTTTATTTAACTTTACCAACTTTTTTTTTTTTCTTATCCTCTCCTTACCTGCATGTCTGTAACTCTCTTTACTTGCATGTCTGTAGTTTGCATGGTATGACTGTGAGTTAAGACTGCTTACAAACCATGCAAACACATTCTTATTTTACTTCTTTTCATCTTTCACCCCTTTCCTATTCTCTCCGACTATTTTTCTGACTTGTCGGCAGTGGCTGGCAGATGATGATGGCGAGTCTTTTTTCTCTCTTTCTGAATGAATGTTAACCCATGAGTGATAGGTGTTGCTTACTTACTTACCCTCTTATTTTCTTCTCTTAACCCCCTACTCTTTCCTTTCTCTTGGGCTAACCTTAGAGTGGATCTTAGGGTCTTTGTTAGCCTTAGCTTCTATAGATCTTTAGATCTTCAGGAACACTCATTAGAAGAAAGTGCTTGAGCACCATTCTGCATTTCCTTTTTCCTTCATGGTTATTTTCATCATAAATATTATTTACATGTTACTTTCGTGAAATAATTTCCATAATATATTATATATATATATATATATACGGTATATATATATATATATTATATATATATATATATATACGGTATATATATATATATATATATTATATATATATATATTTTTTTTTTTTTTTTTAGTTCAGGAAGAACCGATTCGCCTCTATTTAAAGGGCATATCTCAGTGGAAAAACAAAGAAAAAGTGAGAGGAAAGACAGAGAAAAAGAAAGGGTGGAGGGGACAGTCGAAGTGGAAAAAGACCAAGGACTGCAGGGTCGAGCCCCATCATCCTTGGGTGCTAGGGCCGGGAGGGCGCACGTACAAACGAGCACAAAGAGCACTCAAGAGCACGAGCTTAGAACCCCCTTGCGGGGATATATATATATATATATAGTTAATAATAATGCAATACAAATAACCAACAATAACTAGAAACAAGAATTATGAACAAGTCTTTATTCCTATCACAAACTGGCAAAGAATTACAATCAGAATAATTAACGCCGCACCTTTAAAGGCTTTTCAAAACTTCCATGACTTCCAATAGAAAAAATGTATCTTAGGCTTATAAAAACGGTAAAAGCCTTTCAGTATTCAAATCTAGTTTTATTACCTCTGTAAGGGAAAGAAGAAAACCTGTGAGACATCTACAACTTTCCACTCTGGTCTAGCAAATCTCTGGCTAACCCACTGCAAGGTAATTAACAGCAATGAACTGGAGAAATGGCTACAAATTTCTGGAGAAATACTGGAAATTAAAACAAAAATGATCCATAGCAAATACAAGGGGACCAAGAAACAAATTGTCATTAACATTTTCACATCCATGCAAGTGCCTATTTCTTATCCCCTAACCATTCTAGGCTCATAAGAAGTTTGCTTCACACACAGGTTTCTGCTCTGATCATGTTGAGTCTTCAAATAATTTTATATTTAATTTTACTGTATTGTTTGATAACAACAACTGTACATTTCTTTAATGAAAACTGCATGATATAGATAATGAATCATATAAACTTATGAGAGGCAAATAAACAAACCAATAAATTTTATGAAGTTTACTATAACTTTGTAAACAAATATTCTAACAATATTCTAATAACTCTCTTGTTACGAAAAGTTGAATAAAACCTAAAGGAGATGATGGAATTGCTTTTTGCATTCCTGGATAATTGTAATAAAACTATTTAACACTAACCCTCTAAAAAATATGACATGCAAAATACAGCTGCTAAACCTAAAAATCATATGAGCATCACATCTTCCCCCCTACAATGTTTAAACACTGAGTCTTTGTCCCTTTGTTGTCATACGTAAATACACATCCTAAAATATAACTATCTTGAAATGACAGAAATTGCTTCAAAACATGACGACTTTAGAAGATTTTTTTTTTACCAAATGATGCAAAATGCGTCATTGGAACCTTTATGCAAAAAAATTTTTATGCAATTTGCATCATTGAAATGCAAAAGTGTTAATATGAGAACTGGAAAACTCTAGCCCAAGCCTATTATTTGGATGAGGGGCTTTGTGAAAACTGCCCATCCCCTACAATGGTTTGGCATTGAATCTACTAAGTGAGCACAGTCTGTTGCAGTTTGTTCATCTCTGTATCATACTGCAAGTTTTGCCTGTATCAGCTTTGTCATTGTCATCCTTTTATCTAATTCTTGATTTCACAATAGCTCTCAGATTCTCAATTGGGTTTAAATCAGGGAGAGTCCCTCACCCAATCCAACACCCAAAATGTTGTTCTCTTTGAAAAACCTGAAGGAGACCCAGAACATCATCATTTGAGGATATTTTACACATTCATCCACATGACACACACTCAATAGCTTAAGCTTACCCACCAACTGACACATGTGCTGACTTCTCTGCCCTTGCACAAAGAAATGACTTATCTGAAAAGATTACCCTCAACTCCCCCCCATGTTTTTCTATTTTTTAGCCCAATCTTACCTCTTTTCATTTGAAGCATAAGAAGCTGGTTTTTTTATTGTTTTTATTGTTGTTTTCACAAATCTTCCACTAGCAATCAAGCAGTGGTGGACAGTGCTTGAGCTAACTTTTATTCCAACAGTAAAGAGATCTTTTCCTAAGGCATTGCTGGTCTTCCTAGGATCCTTTTTACTTTGATGGAAAAGAAACCAATCATTATAAGCAAATATTTTTTTTTCTTCCACACCTGCTGCTTCATTTTTGTGATGTGCTCCCAGATGATTCACTACTTCAAGATTCTGGACACTGTACTACTCTGATTAACACCACAAATTTTTGTGATCTCTCTCTGGCTTTTTGAGGTGTGATCAGCCATGGTAATTATTTTAGAATGCTTATGAGGAATCACATCCATCACCCACCTTGATACTTAATGTTCTGCTTGTATGAAGCTTGGATGGGCACTGAAGCTGGTGTAGTTGGTCTCATGGAACTTGTCTTTGATTGGCTGTAGGTGCATATGGACAGTCAAACTTAGTTATTTAGTAGCTGGTACACATGCTCTGTATGACAAAACACTACCTGGATCATAGCATCACTGCTAGAATACATTTAGGCTTAAGACCGTATGTTTGATAATTTGTCTGTGATGCAGTTAATATGCACAAGGATGTATATATACTTTACAGTAGCTACATAGGCAAACATTGTAGGTTTAACCTAGATCCTGTATACTCTAGTATTTTATCACTGCAGATATAGGTAATACATCTCATCCTAATATGGTTAAAATTAGTGTCTTAAATGACAAAACCATTCAAGATTGGGTTTTGTTAGAATTTAAGATTTGGAGATTGGAGGCTTTCTGGTGATTTCCAATGGCAAAGGGCCTTGGCCTAAATAATAGCTAATCTCTCAAAATAATTTTACATTTTTCCTGCCACCACCAGCCTTTTAGACTGAAACTAGTTGTTTGTCTTTAGTAGGTTTTAATAAACTTAATTGGCTTCAAATTTATATTAGTCAAGTCAGGCAAGATCCTAGTACAAATGGAGTAAACTGATGCCAGTTTGTTAATGTATTTGATGTGTTTAATGATCTTCCTTCCTTTTTCATCTTGTAGACTACTTACTTATTTAAGTCTATCTTTGATAATTTGTAGTTAGGTTACTACTAAGTACTTTTCTTGACGCTGCAGTACCCCATATAATTCTTCTGGAATGTGCTAAACTAATTATAATTAATAATAAGGTACCATACCATTCACCCTTGTCACTCAAGTCTTAAAATGAATTGGTTATAAGCTTGTAAATCATGGGTACAGTACTGTATTAAGTTTTTTATTACACTAGTAATGTACCCTAGGCCTATATTCTTAAAGTACTGAACAACATGAAACATGGGATTATGGTCCTTAGATTTTTATAATTTCATTTTTTTTGCTTATGTGGAGTTTTTATTTTTTCAAAATTATGCTTCATTGACATTTATTTTTTAAAAATTTTGCATTTTCAATGACTTTAAAACCTTTATAAACCAGATTCCCTCCTTTAAAAACTTATGAAGAGGTAGGTTGAAACTGCTCTGCATGAATGATGAGGCTTTTTATTAAATTATTTGGTTGATTGGGTGTTTCTCTCACTCACCAATCACACTTCAATTGCACAGATTTTTTGGTGAAGTTGGGAAGCATGGTATGGAGGCAGAACCATTAATGGAACATGATGCAATGAACAACCCTCTAATGAGACCCTCAAATTATCAAACATTAAACCAGCCTTCACATTCCAATGTAAGTTAGTTCTAGCATATAATAATTGTCATTGAACAAATCATTATGGTACCATACTGAAGTTTCATTAGAAAAGTCTTTTTCAATAATAATGACACTGGGTAGGCCTTGAAGGTAAAGTATTGAATGTATGTAAGTCCATTCTATACCCTCTGTGGGCATAGGATGTAGCGAATCATTATAGTTATATTATTTTAAAGAATTTAGGAACAAGATTGAAGTTACTCAAAATGTGTTGTAACCACTTTTTCCCCCATGCTTGTGCAAGGTATTTGTAGTTTGCATGATAAAGTAGACTAAATTTGATTTGTCATTAAATGTTCAATAGCTCTGTTTTAAAGCAATTATTTTTTTTTTTTTTTTTTTTAGATTCTTGTACTTTTTTCTTAATCATAAACTGCTTTAATGCATCTTCAGTTCTTTTAAAGCCCCATCATTTTTTCTTATTTATTTTTGAACTGATGCTTAATAATATATACAGTTTAAATGGAATTAGTCATGTAGATGAGCACATTACTTACATCTGATGTATATTTTGGGGATTTAACCCATTTTTGCCCAGTGTTCCAAAATTAGAACAAAAAATAACATGTATCTCAGTTTGAGAAAAAAATAATTTGGGCAAAAATGGGTTAAAATAATTGACAATGAAGCCAGTAATCCCTTTATCAAAATCTCAATACCTTTTGCTTAAATTGTATCCTAGTTAGAATGCTAAAGTTTTCATTTTCTCAATGCAATTTTATGTGCAGGCTAGGACTGAGCTAATTAGGGTTTAAACTTGCCATATTACCATAAACACTGATAAGATGCATTAATTCTCAAATATTAAATATTTCCAGCTACTCTAACACGGGTCAGTTTTGTTCAGGACAAGATTCACTATTGGGCTGAGAACCCATTTTGATTACCTTATACAGGGAATGACCTTCCCTGCTACAGAAACATAATTAAATTTATTTATATTGTTTGCTGTTACATGACTGTTTCATTTACAGATAATGATCTTAGACCCATTTAAAATTTTAAAATTTAATTTTGTCAGGGAGTATAGTTAATTTTAAAATGAGATTTTAAATTTTAAAAAAAATTTTAGGTCCTTTAGTTTTAGAGAGATGCAGAATAACAAAGCCCCTCATGTAATGCTGAAGAACCATATTATATTACACATCTAAAAACATTTCTAAATGTAAAGCAGTAATGTATTAGACTCCAAAATTCAGTACTGTACCAAACAATATTTTACTGATGCTATCTCACTCTTTTACTACCTTTTATAATGTAATGTCCTCTTGTTTGAGGTAACAACCCTGTTAACACTTTGAATAGGTAGTTCTGTATGAAAAATGAGCCAGTAGAACAAAAGCCAATACAGCCTTTTCAAGAGACTTCCAAGTTGAAAGTTGAAGTTGTTATAATGGCACAGGGTTTGTTTATTTACAGTTGTATATAAACAATTTTTTTTTTTTGTGGGTGAATAGCAACTTTTAACACATCACAAAACACTCAATAGGTATTAGTATCAGCAAGCAAATTATCCTTATATACGGATGGATGTCATTCCAAAGCTCACACTTATTTGTTGAGTTGAGATGGAATTCCATTCAAATTGTAAATGACTTTCTAATCAAAACCAAATTAGTTTCGTAACACTTTTAATTCCTCTTGCATAGAGAATTGTTCAAACTATTCAATCTTATTCTTACAAAGTACAAAATTTTGATAGCCATCTGGTTTTGTATACTTTCCATTTCCTTTCAACCTTTCATTTGTTTCAGACTTCCATAGCTACAAGAATAGTCTTGGCCCTCTGACAACAAAGTTATTTTCCTTTAGGGTTGAGGCTGTTCCCTGTCTAGCCTTTAGTTTGGGAACACACCACATTCTTCCTTTCCTATTTTCCACTGTTCTTTGAATGGTTATAGGTTTCAAATTGAGATTAGGGACTAGTTTCTCTATTTTCCATATGTAAATAATGGTGTATCTGTCTTCTTTCTGGTGAGTATAAATTTAATTTACATAATCTTTCCCAGTAATTTAGTTATTGCATTCATTGATATTGGCTGTGAAACTTCTCTGAATCCCTTCTAGTTGATTAATATCTTCTTTTTTATATGGGGATGCTAAGACTGAGCAATACTCTAGCTTGGGTATAACCAGTGCTTTCAACAGAGGAATAATTATATTCCTGTCCCAGTGTCCCCTCTTGTAACCTTGAAAAGCTAGCTTGGGACTGCACATATAGGCTAGGGACTAGTGTGTAACTCTAGCCCTGTTCAAAAATCAACTTTTTCTTATTTTCATAGGTTTCTGTACTTTTTCCCATGCTTTTTGACCTGAAAAGGCCGAAAATCACAACCATTTTGACCTAGGTTGTTGGGAAGCATTGCCGCATGGAGCTTTAAGTTTTCTGCCTTGAAATCGGCCAAAAGCACCAGTTCCGGGGTCCCTTGAATCATGTTTTGCACTATAACTTTTTATCTAAACAAGATAGAGCAACAAAATAGGCACCAAATTAAAGTGTTTTTAATCCTCTTTCTAACTTATACAATTATGATAGTCTTGGAACAAGAAATGGCACATTGGTACATACAAAGATTTCAGAAATATCACAAAATTCGTTTTCTCACACTCAAGGCAGACAAGGCGCCTTATTCATGACACAAATTTGAGATTAACATTTTGTCACAAGTCTAATCGATCAAGAAGTGAAAGCATTACATGATGATTAATTTCATAATGACATTTACACAGTCAGTTGTTGAGAGTTTGTTTCTTGAAGCTGTCAAAGCAGCGTCTGTTGAACTCCACAGCTTGACACTTGCAAAGTCACTCATCATCTTGACACCACGTTCAGCAATGTCATTCACTGCTTTCAGATTCTTAACATAGTCCAACGCTTTTCTGTAGTCCTCATTCTGTGGCCAAGACGTGACAGGTTCCAGAAGCCACTCGGATCCAATGTTCAGTGTGTCCAGCAGGAAATGTGATTCTGGGTCAATGAGATCAACCAGGGTGGTCTTAGCTGTGACTCTGGAATAGAGGCTTTCCTGTTCTGAAGCTGTCTGGCTTCTCAGTGGCATGTAACTCGGCAGCAATGTCGTGCTTCAATGTGTCACTCAATCTACTGCTGAACTGGGCAAATGGCACGACTTCCTGCGTCAGGTACCATTTGTGGTTTTCCATCTTAAGTACTGCATCAGCAAGCTCTGGGTCAGTTTTCTTGTACTTCAACATGTCCTGGATTAGACTTAGATCATTCACAGGAGCATCTGCAGCAGACATTGACATCATCCATACAGGAGTGTAGAACAGCGCAAGGAAGGTGTTGAGTCTTTCCAGCTTTGATACAGTGTCTTCGTCGTACTCAAGTTGATCTGCAAACCAGCATTTTCATGGAGTACAGGTTTCTGGCCATCCATCTGGCCTGATGAATGGCGCCTGGTCGACTCCAGTGAATACCTCGAGGAGGCGTTCCTCCAAGAACAATGACTGTCAGTTCAGCCATTTCCCTGTAGTCGGCTCTTGGAAGCCTTTCTGCTGTTAGAATGTCTTGGAGTATTTCTTCACTGTTCTTCTTCTTTTCCTTCAGCCATTTGCTGTTGATAGCCAGCATCTTTGGGTTTTCCTTGGACAAGTCCGTCCAAACATCCTTCAGATGCTCAAACCAGGGATTATCTGGCCCCTTCACCTTCCCAAACAGCTTCTCCCAAACTGCTCCTACTAGGATTTCCAGGATGTGATGTCGACAGGCCAGATAAAACACCTTTTTGTTCAGCATTTTCTCTAGCAGTTTGGCAGCTCCTCCGTGAACTCCACTGTTACTGGATGTAGTGTCAAAAACAAGGGCAGTAACATTATCCGTAAGTTCCCATGTCTCCAGTAAATCCATTGAAGCCTCAGCCTGAGCTGTGCCAGAAGAATTGTCGATGACAGGTACTCCCAATAACTTTCCTTCAGTGTATGAAGGTGGACCAGACACTAGCACAGCTAAAGTCTCTGAGGTACTTCCAGGTTCACTGCCCAAGACATCTTTGAGCAACTTTCCATCCCAGTGTAAGGCAGCGTACTGTGGGGGTTTTCACAAAACTTGGACATGTGACTCTGGCTGATATTATACCTGGACAGCATTCTGTTGCGACGTGTTGTTGAGATGACGAAGTTATCCAGATCAGCCCCTCCAGCTTTCAAGGTGGCAGAAACCATGGCAGTAACTTGATTGTCTGATAAACCAAGATGATCAGCTGTATTGCAGATGACATCACATTCCATGACCTTCCTTGGAAATGTCAGTCACACTAGTCACAGTGTCTTGATGGTGAGAACATCCATGACGAGGCTGATGGTAATCCATGTCCTCTGTGTTAGCGTCGTTGTCAGTTGAATCACCCCAGGTAATGTCATCCACATGAACAACTGCCTCTTGTTCTGCTGCAGCTGTAAAATAGTACAACATGTTAAGACAGTAATTGTTAAGTACATGCTAAATATCGCAATGGAGTAAAACTTAAAACTTTTTGTAACGTTCAAAGTAATTAGTTTTACCTTGTTCTTGTCTATGCTGCAGTCTTTCATTCCTCGCTGCTTGCTGCAGGGATCTTGTCTCAAAAATCTTGTCATGACCAGACATATGACCTTTCCTCTCAGTCTTTTGGTCTTTGTAGAACCTGATATCCTCATCTTTCTTCTCTCTGGATAACAGTCTGTTGTTCTGTATTTCCTGGATTGCATCTGGAGCTCCTTGAAGGGTATCCAACCAGGAAAGTTTCAGTGAGAGATCTGGTAGATGGCCCAGTTGACACCTGCCTGTGGACAGTACGTGGAGGTTCTGAGATATCAACTGCGCCCATGGAGCTCCCTCAGCTCCTTGCTTAATGCCATTGTGAAGTTGTAACTTGTAGATGGTTTTCTAGATTCTGATTGAGTTTCTGTTGTTTCCTGAAAAATGATAGATTATTATTATTATTATTATTATTAATTATTTATTATTATTATTATTATTTATTAATTTTATGCTCTTTCATTTGATACCTAATTTGTTGCTCTATCTTGTTTAGATCAAAAGTTAAAGTGCAAAACATAATTCAAGGTACCCCGGAATTGGTGCTTTGGCCGATTTCAAGGCAGAAAATTTAAAGCTCCATGCGGCAATGCTTCCCAACATCCTAGGTCAAAATAGTTGTGATTTTCGGCTTTTTCAGGTCAAAAAGCATGGGAAAATGTACAGAAACCTATGAAAATAAGAAAAAGTTGATTTTTGAACAGGCCTAGTGTAACTCCATAATGAAAATTGTATGTATAGGTTGAATTAAACAATAATAAAAATTAACTTTCAAACAATAAAAGACATCATTTCCAGAAAGCCATATGTACTTTTATTGTGGTTGGTCATGCTTTCTAGTATTGAAAGTTCTTTTCACTTTGTTTACTGCCATCTTATTTTGCATTGCCACTCATTGTAACTCCTAAATCTTTTGCTTTGCACCTTCTCTGAATTTCCTGTCTATTTAGGGCATATTTTGGTTCCTCACTTCTTCCATATCTTAATAGTTGAAATTTCTGTTAAATTCATATTGTCTTCTGATTGATTGCAAATTCTGCGTCACTTTGTAGAGATTCTATATCTTCTGGGTTTTTTATTTTTTCTATTAATTTTCTCGTAATCAGCAAAGGATGTTACTGTGCTATCATTGGTAACTTCAACATTTATAACAGCATGATTATTGATAGTAATGGAGCTAATACTGTTCCTTATGGTACTGAGCTATGCACCTCTGATTCTGATGATAATACTTCTTGGACTAATGATTTAGTGCATCTCACTTAGGAAGTTGTATTCATTTTCCTACTTTAACTGCAATTTCCATGTATTTCAGTTTGTGCTCTGATTCATATTACACAATGAACTTTTGTACACATTTTATGTTTTTAATCAAGTTTTTGTATTTGATTTGATTACATCGAAACTTATTCTAAAAATCTTGTCTTAAAACCTTGCTTATTTTTTTTCCTACTAATTAAAAAACTATTTAGGATATATTATGGGTGATCTCTCTACTTTCTTGCTTTGATATTAATAAACTGTAATTGTATTTATTCTTCCATAAAGATTTCCCTTTTGAAAAATCAAACTGATATTTTGATTGAGGTTTAAGCCTTGACTTGCAAACAGGCACACAGAAAGTAAATTAATGAGATAAATAAAGTTTACATGTAATTTATTTTACCTTGTATAGTATTAAGTTTTGAAGTATTAATTTGAATATTTTGGATCTAGGCCTATGCTTATCCTTCAGTTTGCTAGGTTTGGCTGTAGATCCTACTTGCCCTGACTAAAAGCTACTGCTTGATGTGTGGCTTCCAGCTCTCATGTATTGAGTCTGATTTAGTTATATCACTAATATTGATACAAAGTTACATAGTAGCCAGTTATTGTTTTAAGTTTATTATTCATTGTATTTTACTGTATTAGCTACTGTGGTATAAAGTTTCATACATATGTGAACTGATTGGGCCTGTTATTTATGTAGGCTTTGATGTAGACCTAAGTAGGTTTTAGTGATTCATTGGGTGGGAAAGTTTTTTGGCTTTTGCTTAAAAATAAGCTTGAATGGATGGCTGAAGATGCTTATTAGTGTATAATACCCTGAATCATTTAAAGTTGCGCTATGATTTAGCAGCCACATTTAATGCTTTTGCTTTATCACTCAGTTTTTAATTTTTATTGATATTTTTGCCCTTATACATAAGGCACTGATATCATAGTACTGAAGTCAAATAGTTAAATGATCAGTTTTCATGCATCCATGCTAACTAGTTAATCATTAGTAAATTAGCTAACCAAAAAAAACAGAAAATATATATTAGAATTTTTAATTTAACAGAATTCTCCATCACGATTGGCTGGCAATAGACAGATTAATATAGAAAATGGTATGGATACTGATTCTCCAGGAATGAGCTCTGAAGATCAACAGCACCAAAGTAAGTGATAGGATATTTGTTGCCTCATACTCTTAATTAGGAGGCTGACATTTAAAGTTATAGCAATTATATAATAATGAAATGGTAGGTATGTCATTTTTAATTGATTACTTAACTCATTTCTGAGTAAAAATTGAGAACTTCATAGAACATGAGAGTCCATCCTTTACAATGTTAACTTCCAATTTTACGAATGATTTAGGAGGCTGAAGTTAAATTTAAAGTAAATAGTAGACATAGTTTTCATATTTAATCTGGATGATAGAACTATTGGTCCTTGCGTGGAGTTTCACTTATAATTTTGCTGAATGACATTGGACTCTGGAAGGGCAAAGTGATACATTTACAATGTTATATCAGTAGTAGATACACACGTGCATTTCACTTACCCTCCCAGAGCCTAAACTGAATGTGATCTCTAGTGTCATGTCTTTTATTAATTTATAATTATCCAATTTGCAACTGAATCATGTAAGAAAAGTCTCAAATTAAATTCACTGTTCAAGATGAGGAAGGCAATGGTAAGTTGAATATGTATTAATATTTTAATTAACGTTTAGTTGGTATCTAACCTCTAAGGAATGCAATACAGTAGCAATACGCTATTAATACTTATTCACAGAGTTTTTACTTAACCACTATTAATGTTACTCTAATCCAGGAACATACACGTACGTATGGTACAAAGTAATCAGTGCTGTACAGTATTACAATAATATGAAAAGTGAACCTTTTTTTCTTTACTGGATCAAACAGTTGTCTTTGAAACATGTTAAAAGGAGTACAATTAATTTTATTTAAAATCATGACTACAGTATTAACTGGAGCACGCCTTCATTGTGTTCATTTCAGTTAAGTTGTTACTTGTGTTCATTATTTAATTCAATTTATTTGTTCTGCTATTGTATAGTTGTCTTAATATTATATTAAGACCAAATCATTCTTTATATTTTTGTCATCATTAAAACTTTAGTTTTATTATGTTGTATGTCAAGTGTCACTTGGGATACACAATTGACATGGCTCAATTTGGAGAAAACTGAAACAGTTTGGTTTATGTATTTAGCAACATTCTAATTACATATATGGTGGACAAAAGGTTTGTGTGTTGGGTTAGCATACTAGCACTGTGGGTTTGAAAACATTCTTGATTTGGGGAGGGGGGGTCATTAGGCAGAAGACAGGGAGTGCTGGAAGTCCCATTTCTCCTGTCAGTCTTCCTTAGCTGATCTTTTTCCATCTCACCCTGTGAGCAGTCCACCATGCTCTTAGACACACACTTCTCTCTCTATTCTTCTCTACATATACATGTATCTTACACACTACATAATCTTCTCAAAATTAGAAAAAAAAATGGCAATGACTTCAATAAATATCTCCACTTCTGGCTCCCCCAATGCTGATATTGGGAAGGCAGAACAAGGCAGCAGGGCTGGTTTTGCTACGAGCTATTCAAAATATCCTGGGCCCTTGCCTGATTCACTTTTCTTTAATTTCTGCAATGTTCATGGCCTTCCTCAAATTTTCAATCTATTGAACACCAATTCTCCTCCTCCTTATGGAAAAACTATACATGCCTACAATATGGTATTGTATAATGTAGTATATGGTACCTTTATTTCTTAATTAAATGCAAATTATTAATTTATTGAATTAGATAACTACAAAATTGCCTCGGGATTGGTAACAAAGCCTATCGGGAATGGAAATAATTGCCATACATAGAACCCAATATGTAGGCATTGGGCCTGTATAACAACAAGAAGAAAAATGCATTATTTTGTATCACAATTTTCCATCACTGACACATGAAAATTACTTTGAGAGAAGAAATAATGAAAACACAAAATATAGATGTCTGGAGACTTTGTTAAAGTAAGCAAAAATTTAAGACAAAACAAATTTATATTAGCTCATCTCAGGGCTGTCTAGTTACGAGTGTTGCTTTTAGGCAAGGAAGATGTGCTTAATCTTTCTAATAGTTCGAGTGAAAACCTAATAATATAAAACTAATAATACAAAAGGATAAGCCTATTCTTTCAGGTATTTAAGTATAGTGAATTGCCTATATTACGCTCTTTTGCAACCCCATCACCTACATTTAAAGAGGCATGCGATAAGCAGCCATGCACCCTACAACTAGAAGTGAGGCCCAATGAAATAATAAGGTATGGTAATTTCTTTTTTTACCACTAGGCAGTGCTAAATACCGAAGGTATATAAATTAAACATTAACCAAAAACACTACTTAAAGTCTTTTGAAGACCTCTACATACACAACTTTTTAACGAAAAGACATAGGGTTTTTGCCATCAACTGAGCATCAAGATCTGCTGGAAATTTCTAATGGATGGCTAAGTTGATTGGCAATCAACCATAACCCTATATAGTTTTTATATGGTGCCCCATGTGGGGATTGAACCCAAGACCTTCACGTTATCAGCACCACCTCTTCCTCACTAAAACTCAGGTTCTGGGACAACTGACAGCAACCCTTTTTCTGTACCCTCCTACTTTCTCCATACTTATTTTCATTCCAAAGTTGGATGTTGTGCATATGTACACAGAGATCTAACTTGATCTTGTATTCCTGAACTCAAATCCTCTGAATTCAACACCCTCTGGCTGCAGCTTAATTGCCAATCTCAAACTAAATACATCTGTGCTGTCTACCTTTCTCCTAATTCTACTGAGTATCCAAAACACTTTGACAACCTTACTTCCAAAGTTGGAATACATTCTATCCCACTCTCCTTTTGCTGAAATCTCAATTTCTTTGGCTTTCTTCCCATTTCACTGACATCCTTGGTGAACAAGCTTACAACTTTTCTATGCTGAGTGACCTAGGGCAGATTGTACAGTACCCAACTTGTATCCCCGATCACCTTGGAGATAGGCCCAACATTCTGGATTTGTTTCTCATCACTCATCCTTCTTCTTATCCTGTCAAACTTTTTTCTCCATTGGGCTTCTCTGACCACAATCTTGTATCTGTTTCCTGCCCTATTGCTCCAATTTGGCCTTTGGATCCTCTCAAGAGGAGATGCCTTTGGCACTTTGGCACTGCTGATTGGGAGGTCCTTAGGGAGTACTACTCTGATATCCCATGAAATGATTACTGCTTCTGTGGCTGGAGCCCCTCTGAGTGTGCTGAGCATATCACAGAGGTGATTCTCTCAGGCATAGAGGTGTACATTCCATATTCTCCTCCTAATGCGGAAAATCCTCAATTTAACTTTGCTTGTTGTAATGCTATCTGCAACAGAGAGGAGGCTTTCAGAAGGTACTGTGAGTCACCATCCAACTCCTGTCTCTCGCATAGCTTATATTTCTGCTAAAACTGCAAAATCAGTTCTTTGACTCGTCAAAAATGTGAAAACCTATCCAATTCTAGTTCTTCTTGCTCTTTCTGGCATCTTGGCAAGAACCTCTCCAGCAACTTTACTACTACATCTTTCCCCCTTCTTTTCCATTTTGACAACTCAGTTGCTATCTCTTCTCACGATAAAGCTGAACTCTCTGCTTAAACTTTTGCCTCCAACTCAACCCTGGATGATTCCTGTGCTGTTTCTCCATCTCCTCCTTCCTCTGACTTAATTGTCTGAAATTAGAATCTCTCTGAAAGATGTTCTTTCTGCCCTATATGGGCTCAACTCTAGGAAGGTGTACAGTCCTGATGGTGTTCCTCCTGTTCTCAAGAACTGTGCTTCTGTACTGACACCCTGCCAAGGCAAACTTTTTCATCTTTCTCTTTCATCTGGTACTTTTCCTTCTTGCTGGAAGTTCACTTTCATTCAGCCTGTCCCAAAGAAGGATGACTGTTCTCAACCCTCCAACTATTGTTCAGTTTCTTCCCTTTCTATAGTGTTTGAATCTATCCTTAATACGAAGATTCTTATACACCTATCTTCTCACAATCTTCTTTCAAATCGTCAGTAGGGGTTCCACAAGATCGACACTACTGGCGATCTTGTTGCATATCTCTGACTCTTGGTCATCCTCTTTTGCTATTGTGCTAGACATATCAAGAGGTTTTGAAAGAATCTGGTCCAGACTGTTTCAGTTGCTTAATTATGCTACATTTAAGAAGATGGGAAGCTTCCACTCTTAATGTAAACTTTGTTTTAGCTTGCCAAGGAACAGTGGCATCACATGAATGTGATTTAAAAGTACAGTATATGGTATCTTCTGTTCTTGAATTTTATTCTTTTGTTGTTCATAAATATTGTTAGGTTACAGTAATGTATAATATAATAATTTAGGCTGGGCTGAAACTCAAGATAGAATTAATCAGTCATTAACAGTTGGCTTTTGATATAAAAATAAGATTCCTGAAAAAAATAATTGGTGGCCACCAACGTGTGTCCAGCCACCCCCATTTTTGTAAAAACATCTAATGCCGCACTAGCAAAATCAGGAAAAGGCAATATCTCTTCTTCTGAACATGCTAGAGAGATGGTTTGCATACCAAAAGATGCAGAATTTGATTTAGAACAAATTATTAAGTGGTATTTTTTCATAAAACCTTTAGTTTTTGAGTTATTTTAGAAAAACTAATTTTTGGGGCCCATAGACCCCCTTTCGACGGACCTTAGTGACAAAAGAAATTCTAAAATAAGCATGATTTGGCTTTTTGATTACTAATATTGCCCTAAAAGGATGTTGACATGGACATAGTGATCACATGATATGACTTTTCCTTGTTATCTTGCATCCATTATGCTTGATTAAAGAATAGATGGTGGGGCTGCTTCATGAACTTTTTTAAACGTAATAAATTGAAAACTTTTTTTTTCAGGTGCCTTTGTTATAAGTTTCCAACTGCAATTTGTCATTGAATTCAACATTTGCAATATAAAGTATGACTTCTACAAGGAAAATGGTTGCTAAAGTACTTGGTGATGTACGTTTTATGCCAGCAGAACAGTTTCCTTTAGGGAAATTGCCTACGTTGAAGCAAGTTATTGAAAGGTGTTTGTGTTTCGGAGACTATAAAACAGATGCTGTACTGAGAGCTACTTCTGAGGAATTGCATAAATTGTGGGTCACATATAATGTTTATCCAATATCAGTAAATGCCATACAGAGCCGACTGAAAACCCAAATAAAGGAATTCAACCACCTTCTGAAGTATGACAAAAAGAAAAGGGGACCTAAATATCATCAAGATCTGGATGATTTTCTGAAAACTGTAAATGTTTTATTTGACATATATCAACATGATCACAAACTGTTGGCAGATACAGAGAAAAAGCACTTACTAAAAATGACTGAATCTGATTACCAGTTTTATGAGGTAGGTCTGTTGATTGAATTTCAAGTTGTAAATTATTAATTAATATTAATTAATTATCAATTATTAATATTATTAATAATTTGCTACAATTTTTAAAGTGCATTTAATAAGTTAGTAATATCAATAATACACTATTAATGATGTTAATGATAAGTAATATTTTAGTATTTTCTCATTTTTGTAAGAATTTCAATTTATATATAGAGACCCATAGATAAAAGATACATTATAGTGTAATGAAATATAATCACTTTGTAGGTCCAGAAAACAACTAGGCATGGTTACTGTACCCTGAAAGAAGTCCCAGAAACAGCCACTGACTTAAAATTCAAATCACGGGTTATTCAATCTCAAAAGGCAAAAGAATCAGTTCCTCCTCCTCATCCTCCTGAACCTATGGACATTCCTGAGTTGACAGATAGCGACAGTTGTAATGATTCATTTGATGCAGACTATGTTCCAGAAGTCTCAACATTACAGAACAGAACTAGATTACGCTCATAAGCTGAAGCATGTGACAGGTATAATACTGAAAGATAAATCTTTTAATACAGCTTAAAGTGAAATCATTGTGACTAAGAGATTAAGATTACCAATAAATTATTCATTGACACTAGATATGTAAATCTACTTTAAATATCCCCAGATAACATACAAAATGTTATTGATAAGTATGTTTTTAATCACTCTAGATATTATATTTCTTAGCTTCTGCTATAAGTTCTAAATCACCAGATTTACTATTATTTTTAATTAGCGTCAAAATTTCTATTTTGTATTTACTGTATATTAATTAGTTTCAAACAGGACACTGACATTTGTATTTTGTATATTTGTATAATGCTAATGCAGTAATGCATGGCCAATATTTTTGAAATACTTTTCAGAAACAAGTTGAGAAGGGAGAGAGCTGAAAGGAAGAAGGAAGAAGTGATATTTGAAAAAGTGACTGGCATTGGCTTTGACTGTAGAAAGGATGCTACACTTGCTGTTAACAAAGTAAATGAAAAGTATTATACATCCACAATCCTAAAGGAACATTATGTCATCATTACTGGAGAGCCAGGTAAATGGAAATGATTGTCATACAGTTATAGGCGTTATGCTGTTATATTACTGTACTATAAAGTAATATTTCAATTACTTAAAAATTTTTCTTTTTAAGTGACAACTGTCCAGTTAACTTTATTCCTTCCTTTTTCATTTTTATTTAATTGTAAAATTAATTACATTTATTTTCAGATGATTTCTACCTCGACCATTTTACCCCGGAGAGTGGCAAAGGCATTGACATTGCTCATGGCATTTATAAGATCATTAAAGGGACAGAACTTGAGGCCAAATTAAACTTAGTTAAACAGATGGGACAAATACTAACACAGGACATATGCATGGGTCAATCAGATATTTGGAAATGTTTTTAGGGCAACCTCTTCAGTGGGATATTTGTCTTCTGCATCTAAATGAATTGCCATTTAGACACATCTTCATAACTTTAGATGGGACAACAAAAAGTCCAGACAAATTTTCTGGCCCTATTGGTTCTCAGCTCAATGGGGATGTGTCAGAATGGAATGTTGTGGACTTCAAATCTATACCTTATCCTGCATTTGTGCTTCTACCAAATGAGGTGGTCAATAATTTATCAACAGACCAATACTATGGATACTGCATCTGCTGGGCAATTATTACTGGTGAAGTGGATGAAGACCTTGCACTCTTAGAAGTTGGCCTGCTAAATCACACTCGATGGCTCACCTTAACCTGTAGAATTCTTCGCTTTTATGTTTCACAAAAAAGACCCAGTAAGAACCTCAAAATCATAGTAGAATTCATCATCAAAGTATACTTTCACAGTTGGTTCAATATCAAGGCTAATAAGAGGCTAAGTGATGGGTCAAGAAACCTATTCAGTATGATCCAAAGAGTAAATAAATTCCCTGACAGGAAAATTAGAGAAATTTGTTGACGTATTAAACAATAACAGCTATTTTGCTCGTGGTGAAAATATTTTAGTTGGAATGCTGGCTGATGAAGAGGTGAGGAGGTGTGCTGTCAATAAAGTTCTGTGTCTGAGGGGAGTTATAGAGGATTTTGATGATGAATCTGGTAGTAGCAATGATTTTGCAGGTGGAATAATTGAAAGTGATGATGAGAATGAAGAGGATCATGAAGGTGGTACTGATGAATATCCTGCTATAGATGAGAATGTTAGGGTCTTTAGAAAGCCAATCATCAATTTCAAAGCTTCTGCATACCACAAGCTGTCTGCTATGTCCCAATGGGAAACTGTTCCACCTGTATTAAAAGAATTCAGTAATGATGAACTGCGTGATATCATTAATACCGCATTGAAACTGGATCACGAGTGCCACAGTCAGAATGTTGAAAGGCACATCAAGCTTGTCACTGAAGCATCCTTGGCTGTTGTAGGTCATGAGCGTAGAGATGGTCTTATTAGAAACAAAATTAGATCACGTAAATTAATGAAAGATTTTGTGTCTAAAAAATATTTTAAGTTCTAGATTATTATTTATCATGCTAAAATATGACAAAATGACAATTTGTTAATGTATAATTTAATGTTTGGTTTTGGAATGTCAAAAGCATTTTCAATGAATTTAAAATGGCTGATTTTGATTGATTTTGATTGATTTTGATTGCTGATTGAAAACCACTAATACATGTCAATTTGCAGCTTGAGAATGTTTTATTGTGTTGACATTCAGTTGAAAAGGGGTCTATGGGCCCAAAATTAGTTTTTCTAAAATAACTCAAAAACTAAAGGTTTTATGAACAAATACCACTCTTAATAATTTGTTCTAAATCAAATTCTGCATCTTTCGGTATGCAAACCATCTCTCTAGCATGTTCAGAAGAAGAGATATTGCCATTTTCCTGATTTTGCTAGTGCGGCATTAGATGTTTTTACAAAAACGGGGTGGCCGGACACACGTTGGTGGCCACTAATTATTTTTTTCAGGAATCTTATTTTTATATCAAAAGCCAACTGTTAGTCACTCTGATAAATTAAAATCAAACAAAAATTATAGTTTCAGCCTGGCCTAAATTAATATATACATGAAGGTTTTTCCACATAATTTGAGTGTTCTTTGAAATTTTTTATTTGGAGAGTTGCAACATTTGGGTTACACCATATTGCTGTCTACCACTGCTTAGTTAATGTACATGATCTATATAGTGGTATTTATGAATGTAAAAAGTTTACAGATTGAAAATTAGTTCACTGAGCCAATACCTATTTGAATGTGTGTGATGTAGGTTAGACTAGGTTAATGCAAGCCCACTCAAGGTCAAAGTGAACCATCTATTGTCGTCATTATTGTAAACTTTCATTCAGTGAAGTGTCTTAAATATCAGGTCATCCCATAAGTCAGAGATTCTGAAACGGGGGGTAATTTGGGTATTTCCGGGGGTAATGGAGCAATTCTTAACATGGTAAAAATTTCAACATTAATGTCCGAGTCACGAAAGAGATGATTAACCCTTTGAGGACCATGGTCAAGTATACTTGATTTCTAAAAATTGTTCATTCAGGACCGTGATCGAGTATACTAAACAATCTGCAAAAAAAAATTTCTTTCGAAGTTTCAAAGTAATTTCAGTTATTTTCAGTAATTAATTTTTCCACTTTCTTTACAACTTCGGCATTGCAAGTTTGTGTGGGGTAATGAGATTAGTTGAGATCAGGAAAAGGGGTAATGGGGTCAAAAAGTTTAAGAACCACTGCCATAAGTAATGTCGTTTTTTACGATAGATTAATTTTAAACAAGTCCTACTCAGTTTAAGCATAAATTTTCTGAAGGTTATATCTGAGAGATCTATCATGTTTTGCTACATACTTTACAGAACTTGACCAGTGAAGGCGTGTGTTTTGCTTTATGTGAACCCCTCATAAACATGGCAGTATCAGAAGAGCATATCAGGCATATAATGCTTTATGAGCAACACGAAGCAACACGAAACATTCAGGATGTTTATGGCAACAATATTCTGCATGTGAGGAAATGTCAAAGATGGTTTCAAAAGTTTAGGAATGGTGACTGCTGTTTGACAGATGCAGCACGCTCTGGACACCCTGCTGAGTTTGATGATGACCTGCTGTTAGCCACACTTGAAGAAGACTGTTCAAAAACTGTTGAAGAATTGGCCCAGGAACTCAATTCATCCCTGTCCACCATCCATTGACATTTGCAACAACTCGGGAAAGTGCCTAAGTTAGGAAAATGGGTGCCACATGAATTGTCGGTCGACAATCTGAGGGTGTGGGTAGACATTAGCACAGCTCTTCATTCCTGTGAACTCCAAGATCCATTTTTGCACCGTTTAGTGACTGGTGATGAAAAGTGGATACTGTACCAGAATGTTAAGCACAGTCGACAGTGGGTTTGTGCCGGAGAACCAGCGACACCACAGCCAAAACCAAATCTTCACCCTCGGAAGGTGTTGCTTAGTGTTTGGTGGGATAAAGGTGGTGTAATATACTTTGAAACCTTACCACACAACCAAACAATCGCCGCTCAAGTCTACTGTCAACAACTGGATCAATTGAACACTGCACTAAAAGAAAAGAGACCTTCTTTGGTTAATCAGAAAGGAATCGTGTTCCACCACGACAACATACGTCCTCATACCACTCGGATCACTTGTGCAAAAATTGAGGAGCTTGGGTGGGAAAAACTTCCACATCCTCCATATTCTCCAGACCTTGCGCCTTCAGATTATCATCTCTTCAGGAGTCTGCAAAACTATCTTGAGAAACAGTATACTTCTTTAGATGACCTGCACACCAGTCTCTGTAAGTTTTTTGCCTCAAAACCGCCTGAATTTTATAAACATAGCATTGAAAAGCTTGTAGGATGTTGGCAGAGTGTCATTGATTCCGATGGAAAATATATACTAGATTAAAAAGTTTCAGTTGAGTTTTTTTTTGTCCTTCAAATTCCAATCTAAAAAACGACATTACTTATGGGATGACCTGATATTTCACCTACCATCTTGGTTGATTTAATTTTGCCATGCATAATTATCTACTAGGCAAATTTTTGTAAAAATCAAAGTCAACATTTTTTGTAGTGTGTGCACATGTTTGCTTGAGTAAAACATATCAGAACATTAATAGGTCATTCTCTTTTCTACTAGGGGCACTCAATATATTTTGCCCCACCCTTTTTTCTTAGCTAAATAATAGGCCATGGGGCTGAAATGTCTTTTGGGACATAAGTTTGAACTTTCTGCACTTTTCACAACTGGATTTTTCCAGTTTGAACCTCCCCTCCTTGTATAAAATCACTTTTAAATGCCCTTGCATAAAACTGATGGTTAGTGCAGTTTCAAAAATGGTGTCTGACAGTGGTGTGCATCGTAAACAGAGAGCTGTTATTGAGTTCTTAACTGCAGAGAAGGAAACAGTTGGAAATATTCACAAACGTCTACAAAATGTTTACGGAGATGATGATGTTGATCGAAGCACAGTTGGATGCTGGTCTAAACGTGTGAGATCATTGGAGAGAGGGAGAGCCAGCCTCGATGATGAGCCACGCAGTGGATGCCCAGCATCACCTGTGACATCTCACACTGTGCAACGTGCTAACAGCATCATTTGATCAAATTGGCACGTCACATACAAGGAGCTATCACTAGAGCTAGGAATTAGTGAAGGAAGTGTAAATACGATAATTCAGCAGCTGGGATATTCAAAAGTGTGTTCACGGTTTGTTCCTCACCAACTGACTGAAGATCACAAAGCTCAAAGAAAAGAAATTGCTTCCGAGTCATTGGTTCAATACGAGACAGAAGGGGATAACTTCCTTTCACAAATTGTGACTGTGGATGAGACTTGGGTACACCACTTTGAATCTGAATAAAATGCCAATCCATGGAGTGGCATCACGCAGACTCCCCACGCAAGAAAAAGTTCAAAATGGCTCCCTCTGCAGGAAAGGCCATCACAAAAATGCGCTTGACTATGTTACCTCACCCTACATACAGCCTGGATCTAGCACCTTCAGACTTCCATTTGTTTGCGCCAATGAAGGATGCTATTTGTAGAAGAAAGTTTCAGTGATGATGAGGTTGTTGAGGAGGTTAAGAGGTGGCTCCAGCGGAACCCAGCAGACTTTTACCAGCAAGGAATAAAGGCCCTTTTTTCGAGGTGGAGGAAAGCTGTAGAAAAGGATGGAGACTATGTGGAAAAATAAAAACTTGTAAAAAAGGTATGTAACTACTTGTGTACAAAATTTCTGGAACTTACAAGGAAACTTGGAAAGAAAAAAAAAGGTGGGGCAAAATATATTCAGTGACCCTCGTATAATTGGTTAAAGCGCTTAATTATAATGTAAAACTTATGTGCAAACTTGGTGGACTCAGCTTCAGAAGGTTATGGTGTGCTAAGTGAAATTGCTAAAGGGAACGATTGTTAGAGTTTAGGGTTGCTGCAGTGCTGTTGACTGCATTGGAAGATCTACAGAAGCTAAGGCTAACAAAGACCCTAAGATCCACTCTAATGTTAGCCTGAGAGAAAGAAGAGAATAGGGGGTTAAAAGAAGAGAATAGGGATTAAGTAAGTAGCAAAACCTATCATTTGTGGGTTAACATTCATTCAGAAAAAGAGAGAGAGTGAGTCATCATCTGCCAGCCACTGCTGACAAGTTGGAAAAATAGTCGAAGAGAATAGGAAAGGGGTGAAAGATCTACAGAAGCTAAGGCTAACAAAGACCCTAAGATCCACTCGAGAGAAAGGAAAGAGTAGGGAGCTAAAAGAGGAGAACAAGGGGTTAAGTAAGTAGCAAAACCTATCATTGGATGAATTGGAGTGGTTGTGTGTTGTATTAAAGCTCGCAAAAGAGTAATGAAAATGTGTAAATGATAGTTCATTTTTGTGGTTGAAAGAATGAAGTAAATTAGTAAATTAGAAATTGAAGATAGACTAGGTGAATAAGTTCATGTAATGAGGTTTCTGCTCATAAATACGTGTTTGAGCATTGATGCTTGATGGTGTGATAGCACTTTCCATCACGGATGTATGGGTGTGAGATGCATGTTTAGAGTGATTGTCACCTCTGAAAATATGTTAAGCAAATTAAATTTTCGAGAAGAGTATGATTGGCATGAAGAGGATTGACCAAATTTGAATTAATGCAACTAAATTAAAAAAAAAGTTTAGAGAGAGTTACACAGAGTTACACGGAGAAGGCCTTGCAGCCCATACCGAGGAGGTACCAATGGCAATGGGTGCCAGGGAAAATTTTCTATACACTCAAATAGTGTGCAAGATTTGGTCTAACCTTTTCTTGAACTGATCCACAGAGGAACTGTTCACAACTTCTGAAGGTAACCTGTTCCACGTGTCACAGATCTTGTACGTAAAGTAATTCCCACACACACTAGTCCTAAACCGTTTCAAATCCAACTTCCAACCATTGTTGCGAGTTGGGTTATCATTTAAACTAAACATGCTTCTAAAATCGACATCGTTGAACCCGCATAAGAGCTTGAAAACCTCGATCAGTTGACCGCGCAGCGCAGCCTCCGAGTTTCCAGTGAAAACAAGTTCAGGGCGTGTAACCGTCGATTGTAGCCCATATGCCTAACGGAAGGGATTAACTTTGTGGCCCTCGCCTGCACACACTCCAGCCTCTCAATATCTTTCCTGAGGGTGGGTGACCAGAACTGCACTGCATACTCCAGGTGCGGCCGAACCAAGGAATTGTACAGAGAAAGCACAATCTCCTTGTTCCAAAACTGAAATTGCCTCCTGATATAACCCAACAGCTTCTGGGCTTTCTTTTCCACCTCTACGCACTGTTTGGTTAACTTAAGGTCGCTGCTAATTAGCACACCCAAGTCCTTTTCCAAATCGGTCACCTCGATATTACTACCCCAACATCGAGTAGTCCGACTTGGGATTGGCATAGCCAATGTGCATCACTTTGCATTTACCCAAGTTAAATGGCATTTGCCATTTTTCGGACCACTCTCCTATCCTACCTAGGTCCGCACGCAGTTCCTCGATCGCTTCGGGCGTCCCAACATTGGCCCCAAGCTTGGTGTCATCAGCGAATTTGGCGATCCGACTGACGATGCCACCGTCGATATCATTTATGTAAATGATAAACAACAGTGGCCCCAAAACGGAACCCTGAACCCCACTAGTGACCGAGGCCCAACCCGAACTGGCCCCTTTAATTACAACCCTCTGCCGCCTATTCTTCAGCCAGTTTTCAATCCACCTACCTACTTCCCCACTGATACCCAGCGCGCGCACTTTCGCTATTAGTCGGTGGTGAAGTACCTTATCAAAGGCTTTCTGAAAGTCGAGATAAAGTATATCAATCGCCCTACTCTTATCGTACTCACTCAACATGACGTGGAAAAACTCGAGCAAGTTGGTGAAACACGACCTATGCCGTCTAAACCTATGTTGGGAGTCCCCAAGCAGCTTGTAGGATTCCAAATGGTCAACGATCCTATCCGCTGTTATCCCCTCTAATAATTTACCTACAACTGAAGTGAGACTAATGGGACTATAGTTCCCTGGACTTTCGTGATCCCCTTTCTTAAAGATAGGGGTCACGTTGGCTTCCCTCCAGTCACCAGGCACCTGGCCCATCTCCAACGATTTGTTGAAGACTGTAGCCAGGTGGGGAGCCACCTGGTCGCGCACCTCCCGCAACACTCTGGGGAGAAACTGGTCTGGCCCAGGAGCCTTAAACGCGCTCAGTTTGTCTATTCTATCGGCAACGACTGTCGCGGTACACCGAACACTATCCAGACCAGCACCTTCGTGCCTCACGCCTGGCTCGGGGATGATGCGGGTGTCCTCCCTGGTGAACACCCGCAAAGTACTCATTAAGCACATTGGCGATGTCCGCGTCGGAGGTCCGCAGAACGCCGCTTCGGTCCTTTAACGGACCTATCATGCTTCTAATGGGCTTTGTACTATTAACATAACTGAAGAACTCCTTAGGGTTCCCCTTGCAGAGGCTTGCCACCCGTAGTTCTTCGTTACGTTTCGCTAGTCCAACCTTCGCCTTCACACACACACACACACACACACACACACACACACACACACACACACACACACACACACACACATTTCATGACAGGCAGCATTAGTTCCTAGGGTTGGAGATGGTAATTTACGTGCATGGAGAAAGGGAATGCATTGTTGATAGTGCACACTTTTTAGTGCATGTTAAGGAGGATAAAATATAGGATTGTTTTTAAGTAAATTTAGAATGTACAGGTAGGGAATAGGAGAAACCTTTAAAAAGTGAATACCTACTTTATGTAGTAGTCGATTCTTTGAAAGTTACGGGGGACACCATCATGAAATAAGCTCAGCAATTAGTGAATATATTTATGAACTCGTAATATGTTGTCATCTTAACTAAACTGTTATCACTTTAAGTAAGTTAAGTAAAAATACTGATTTAAAGCCTTACATTTGTTAAATGAAGTTTTTGAAGATGCCTGTCAACTTTCCTAACAAGACTCGTACATATCTAGACTTGACACTAAGAACTAAGTTATAGGAATACCCTTTTTTCTTTGTCATCTAATTTAAAAATGTAAGATATAATTATATGCAAAGGTCATTCCATTTTTCCTACAAATACAAAATATATCTGGAATAAATTGGAAGATATATGTCAAGTAAACAAACTATTCTAGGCTGAAATCAGTCAACGCATGTTTAGGAACTGCATCCAGACAACCGATAGCACACTTACACGCGTATTTGCTTTTGTGTACCTTAACCTAACCTTTCCTTTAGTATATCCAGATTTAATCTCTGATTCAACTAACTCAATCTGTAGGACATCTGTGGATAGTGTTGAGTCACTTGATGGGTAAAAAAAGCTTTATAAACTCCTGCATGCTTAACAGTAAAGAAAAACTTAGTATCATTTATTGAAGTGTTTGTTTTGACAAACTTCACATTCATTTATCAATTGTGGAAATTCTATTGGAGTAAGACACGCTCTTTTTACACTTCAAATGGTCTGTAATTAATGCCCAAGTATTAAATTTATTTTAACTGGTTTGTGTACTAATGTTCAGAGCATGTTTTTTTTTTTTTTTTTTTTTTTTTTTTTTTTTTTTTCTAATAAGTTTAAATTTTTGTCATGTGTATGAAAGTAGTTTGCTTTGAGTCATAGGCCAATTATTTTATTAGGAAACATTGCCTTTTTTTTTTTCTAGTTTTAGCAATTGTACTTTTACTCAGCCTCAGTATATTTTAAGTTTCATATATATGTTACAGTTAGTGTCTAAAATCAGGTAATTTGTAAATTGAATGAAATTTTAGGCCAATTTGTCAAATTGTGTTGCACACAAAACCTAACCAAACCTAAACTTTCTGGTAATGCTGCATATGCATGCGCATGTCCACTGATATTTCCCAGTATGTTGCCTAAAAATTCATTTGGTTAGGTTTTATGTGTATCACAATTTGACACATTGCCTAAAATTTCAGTCAATTTACAAATTACCTGGTTTTAGACATAGACTGTAACACACATATAGTGATGTAAAAGGGTGTTCACAAAAATATTTGTAACAATTCATTTCTGGGAACATCTTTTTGGTTATATATATATATATATATTATATATATATATATATATATATATATATATATATATATATATATATGCAAATAACCATGAATGAAAATTAAAACACGAAATAGTGCTCAGGTGCTTTTGTCTAATGGCATTCTCAGGAACACTGAAGTTAATAAGATTAGAAGGGGCGACATGCTTGACCTTCGTGAAATGAGGAATCATCGCACGAAACATTTGAAAGGTGTATATATATATATATAGTTCACAAAGAAAAACAAAAATATGATTGGTGGTGCAGAGAATATTGGAGGAGGAACATACAATTCACGTGGAAAAGCTACCAGTGTTTTAGCGCTTTGCTGCTCTTATCTAAATCTGATCTGAAAGAATTAAAAATAGGATTAAGGGATAAAAGGCTCAGACTAAGGTTGAAATTGTTTGCAAGTTGAATAATGGCAGACTCGAGAATGCTTCTGTTAACAATGTTGCTTTAGTGAAACAAAACTGAAGACCAATCAATACAAATACAATGGGACAACTTTGACAACTCTGATTACCCATGAATAATCCCTTGTCGTCACTCCTCCCCTCCAATATTTATATGGAGTTTTTTGAGATAATTTATATTCCGAGAATCCTGGTGGTTGGCATCCCAGGGTTGCAGTAAGTCGACGATATTTTGTGTATCTGGTCCATGAGGCGTGACTACTGACCTGGATGACTTCTTCATTCAGTTAAATAATGAAGTCCCCTCCATTAAATTTACTTTGGAAGTGGAACAAAAGAACTCAGTCCCGTTTTTGGATGTGCTTGATGCGCGTGTACATAGGGAAAGCCCAGGTTTTAAGTTTAGTATCTATCGGAAAAAAACAAACGATTTGTCCGATGTACAATTTTACTCCTGACATGACACACCCATCAAGAAAGGCATGTTTTCTTCTGTTTCTTCGTGCTCTTAGGATCGTCAGCCCAGAATACATGGATGCTGAGTTAGGAAAAATCAACAATATTAGAAGCGATTTGTGTTACCCACCTGCTTTTTTTGAATCGTGCCTTAAGGCAAAACGAACATTCTAGTATGATGGTTATTATTCACATGATAGAATGTTCGTTTTGCCTTAAGGCACGATTCAAAAAAAGCAGGTGGGTAACACAAATCGCTTCTAATATTGTTGATTTTTCCTAACTCAGCATCCATGTATTCTAGTACTCCTTTTTTCCCCAGGCTTTTTAGGCATTGCGTAGTTTTTTCATATGACAATATTGTGAAAAATTTTATAATAAAGAATAGTCCTTCCAATAATTCAGGCATTATCTATGAAATTGGCTGTAAACAATGCGACTCCTTTTACATTGGACAGACGGGAAAAGATAAGATAAAATATTCGGTTAGAATGAGACAGTCGTGGAATGGCCTTTTTTGTCCATTCGTTAGAGTTGTCCCATTGTATTGATTGGAATAATTCTTCAATTTTGTTTCGCTAAAGCAACATTGTGAATAGAAACATTCTTTAGTCCGCCATTATTCAACCTACAATTTTAACCTAAGCTAAGGCCCTTTTTTCGCTCGATCCTGTTATTTTTAATTCTTTCAGATCAGATTTAGATAAGAAGGGCAGGGTGCGAAAACTCTGGTAGCTTTTCCACGTGAATTGTATGCTCCTCCTTCAATATTTTCTGCACTAATATTATTATTTTTGTTTTTCTTTGTGAACTACATGCAGTCTTAATCTTATTAATTTCAGTGTTCCTGTGGCTGTCATTAGACGAAAGCGCTTGAGGACTATTTTGTTTTAATTTTCCTTATAAATATTACTCACGTGTTACTTTATGAAATAATATATATATATATATATATATATATATATATATATATATATATATATATATATTATTTATAAATAATATATATTGTATATATTATTTCACGGAAGTAACACACGAATAATATTTGATGAAAATAACTACGAAGGGAAATTAAAACACGAAATAGTGCTCAAGCGCTTTCGTCTTATGACATCTTCACGATGTTCAGAGGATTTTATTCGATTAAAGAGTTTGAACACTATTTCCTGTTCTAATTTTCTTTCGTGATTATTTTGATATATATAATATATTATATATATATATATATATATATATATATATATATATATATATATATATATATATATATATATATATATATATATATATTAGGGTGTCACGAGGTAATAGGGGGAAAATTAAACGATGGATATTTTCCTATGACACCCCCTAAAATTGTTCCATTTGGTGTAAAACATATGGAAGAGAAATTTGGTCCTGATTGGTCATCATTTAAAGGTCGCCCTCGTCACTGAAAACAAGACCCATTTGTTGACGTCAACAAGCTGTTCAGTGTTCACAGCTTGGGCCGAACCAGATAATAAAACAAGGCAATTTGGTGAAATAACGAAAGTAAGACACTTAAAAACGCAAAGAATACAAACAGTTTATTATATAATCAAAATAGAAGACATAATTTGGCGAATAATGGTACAAAATGGAGAAGCAACAAAAGCAAAACTTTGAGAAATAAAATACATATACAGTAGCAGAATAATTGGTGCTCATACGCTGATCAGTGATTAGTTCTTTCGCGTCCTCACTAATGCTGATTTGTTCGGAGCTGGGTGTTGCTTTCTGTGGTCAGTGACAACTTGAACGAGGAACTGGAGCTGTTCTTCTTTCACTGTCAACTTTCCGTTCAGCTCCTTCACCAGAGCCACGGCCCGTTCTGCTCTGTCGTTCACCACTGCAAGTTTGGAGACCACATCCCGAGCTTGCACGTATTCAGAGTTTGACGTCCATGAACTGGGATGGTGGAGCAGAAAGCAATCTGGCAACTGAAGTTTTGAGAAGAATCCTCGGGTGTTCTTTGTGATCAGTTGCTCCAGTCCTTTGCTGTCACTGAGGAACATAGTATCAAGAACCAAAGGTCGTTTTGGCGGCATGTGAGGGGCTTCTTGATCTAACGCTGCAACCATGCTGCACTTCACTTCCATCGATATCCTCTCATCAAAGAACGCCAGACCCACTGCCTCCTCCGAATGGTACCACAGGTGCGCAGACAGCTTCTTGGTGGTACCATCAGAGATCTTCTTGTGCGGGTATCGAAGGAGCGTCCTCATCAATTCCCAATCATTCAGCGGAGCTTCGATGGACAGATGAGCTGTTGCCCATGCTTTCATGTAAACTAGAACAGAAAGAGGCAGATATCTCGAATTCCGCGTTCCTCAGTGTTCGTCAGTTTAAACTGTCTTCGGAAGAGCCAGATCTTGATGGCATAGAGCCCCTTAGCCATCCATCTCGCCCGGTGCATAGCACCAGGGGCGCGGAAGTTTAGTCCCTTGCATGGAACTCCTCCAAGAAAGATGACGGAAAGATCGAGGAATTCCTGATAGTCATCACGAACTTGAAGTGCTTGTGATTTTGCAAACTCAATGAGCTCCGTTCTATGCTTAAAAATAGCTGCTTTGGTGAACGCATCTGTGTCCGCAGTTTGGAACTGTTGCTGGTCAATGCGGGTCCAATAATCATGGAAGCGCTTGAAAAGCAGAATTTCTGGACCGGTAGATACTGAATCTAGCGATGCTGCGAATGCCGCCTGTAGCACCAACTCCAGTACATGGTGTCTGCACGCGCAGTGTAACAGGTCACGTCCAACTTTTTCTTCCAGAAGAACACAAGTTCCTCCACGGTGGCCTGTGTTTGTCGCGGTTGTGTCGAAACACATAGATTTGACATGATCGGTCACTCCCCATTCATTCAGGCAATCTATGATGGCATTTGTTTGTGCCAGCGCGGTTCCTGACAGAAGTTTTGGCACCCCGAGGAGCTGCTCTGTCCCGGAGCCAGATACAAGAATAGGTAAGCGGTCAACATATTCTCGTGACGTCAGATCTTGCATGAGTTTTCCGTCCCAGTGAACAGTCAACGGACTATTGCCTTGGAACTCGCTCTTCAGTTGCCGAGCCTTAAGGGTACGGAATTTTTCACGCTGACGATGAATGGATCCACGATTGATGTTGTAGTCGCTAGCATCATGCCCTAAGCTGGAAGCTGCCTCAAACAGCAGATATGTGGCCTTTCTTGACGAGAGTTGCGTGCGATCAAGCGCTGCCGCCAATTCCGATGTCATGATGTTCTTCGTTGCTCTTTGTTTAGACGCTAACGAACCACCACATGCTCCTTTTTCTTCGCTATCATCTGAGCTGGAGGATGAGGACTCCAAAACCGCTTCGTTGGATACTGCCTCCATTTCAGCTGCTGATCGCTTTCTTCGTTTCTCCTCTTCCTCCCGACGTCGAGTACAATCTTTGACTTGGCGCTGATGGGTCATGTCCAAACCTGCCATTGAACCTGGACGTCCTTTCTGGCGCTGCTGCTGAAGGAACTCCCAATCCTCTGGGTACTTGACCAATTTCTCACAATCAGCGTGGGCGATGTCAAAGAGACGATCGAGGCGTTCAATGAATTCTTTTTCTTTCGTCTTGTGTGAATCGCTCGTCCTTGAGGCGTGTTTTTTGAGTCCTTTCCACTCCTCGAAGACTTTATCCAGTTTGCTGACGCAGTGTGTCTCGAGTCTGGTTGGAATGTGAGCTTTCTCCCAGAAGGACATCACTGCTCGAAGTGACTTCCTCAACGCGTCACGTATTGTCATTTTCTTTTCATGGTGAAGGTAAAGGAAGTAACCGAATGCTTGCCTGTAGGAAGGAAGCTTGCATCCTTTCACCTCATCAACCGCTGCCCCTAATAGGTATATACACTTCCGGGTTTCCATCACCAGAAATCACGTAGCTGAAATGAGAAACGGTGAATCGTTAAGTATTGTTCACTTTATTTCTCAGATATTCAGACACACACAGATACACACACACACATATATAGAGATATATAGATATCTAATGAACGATTATGGAGACGCCGCGCAAGCATTAAACTTTGGAAGGCGGGGGCGACCTTTTATAGTTATTCAAATAAAAAGATTTTTCAGTCACCATGTTTTTTTTACCAATGGAATAGATTCGCGGGGTGTCAGCATGAAAATTTCAAACTTTGCATTTAAGTGACACCCTAATATATATATATATATATATATATATGTTTCACAACCGGTCTGCCATACTTTATGGGGGTGATATCGAGTAAAAAAGTTAATACAACATAGGTGCTATTTCCAATCGTTGCGGAGCTACGGATGTTTTAAAGTGCCCGGAAAAAAATAAACGAGAGTATTAATCTGATGTATTTATTGCTACATTTTATGAGATACACCTTATAAATGTTCAAAATGTCCGCCTCGGTTTTCAATGTACAGTCTTGCTCGTTCCCAACAGGAGTCCACTGCCCATTGAATCATTTTGGGGTGTTCTTGTATGTAAGCAGCGGCATCCATAATCCGACGCGAGAGTTCCTCTCTCGTTTGTATTTTGGTCTCGTAGACTCGTATGTCCTTGTATGTTTTTTCTTTCATAAGGCCCCATAAAAAGAAATCTAACGGGTTTAGAACCAACTGAAAGAAAAAACTGATTAGTAGTGGTAACTTCGTTAACTGAAACTACCACCAGTGCTGCCATTTATCGAATTACACACAAGTAGGGACATCTTAAAACGTCCGCAACTGTTGGAAATAACACCTATATTGTATTAACTTTTTTACTCTATATCACCCCCCCAAAGTATGGCAGACGGGTTGTGAAACACCCTATATATATATATATATATTATATATATATATATATATATATATATATATATATATATATATATATATTTTGCCGACATCAAGTAAAATATTTTCTAGCATAAATTAGCTGTAAGCTTGACATAAATGATAAATTAGATGTATAGCTTATTTTGATAAATGAATTTAATGTGAAATTTTCTGTGATCTTGAACGAAGTAAAGATCGATGCATCACGGCTCTGATTGGCCATTTCTTCATCATTGATAACACAACTGGAGTTCTAAAATAGATTCTATCCCTTCTATTAATTGCTTGATCTTGAACGGAAAAATAAACATACGAGCAGATTGAATTAAAATTTGTGCGTAATTACGTATCTGATGTATGAACAATTTGGCAGAACCTTCGCCCGAAAACTGTTTCTGAAAAGCATGAAAAAATTACTAATCAGTGAGGACTTTAAAAAAAAAAAAATTAGTCACTGAAAAGAGAAAAAAAAAACCAAAGAACAAGTCATTAATGATTTGTAATGTTTTTTTGTTTTTTATGCTTTTTAGAATTTTTCTAGGTGAACTTTTTTCCGTAACTATGTTTTTACCTGGCAGTGATAATATAGAAAAAATTAAACGGATTCTGTACAAAATCGGGAGACTGGCCGCGAGATATACTGTAGGTGTGGTTTGAGCGTATCACAACTGTTGTAACTGACTATACCTGTCTACGGTGGAAAATAGGCAATGTATTTATTCTTTTCGAATACCGTTTAATTTTTCGGTCAAGATTAAGCAGCAAAAGACTAATGGAATTTCTAAAAAAAAAAATAATAAATTAAAAAAAAAAGTGATGAATCGAAGCGATTTTACTTCTGTTGTACCTGTAAGCAATGTATATACACACACTAGCATATGTATAGATAATTAGGGTATGTATGTATGTATATAGATACAGTACATATATCTGATTATTTTTCTTTTTTCCATCTTGTATTTGGTGTTATAGGCTACGTCTCATTTAGTGGACTAGGTGGTAAGTGATGAGTGTATTTTGTTTTTTTCACTTAGCTGGGCAGTGGTTGCTTGAGGCGTTTTAATATTTTTTATTTTTTAGCACGCTTTGTTTACGGTTGTTGTTGTTGTGTTGTTGTTGTTGTTGTTGTTGTTGTTTGGGCTAAAACTGGAAATTGATTCGTAAATTTGAAATTAGTTTTTGATTTTATTAGTCTAATAATAATTATAAAATTGAAACGTAGTAAATTAAGACTAAGAATATTTGAACGCATATAGAGACTGACTGACCTTAACATTAAATTTGGTGTGATGAGGAAAAAGTAACATGATGATGTAAGGTAATATGGGCGTAAAAAAATTATATAAAATAATTTTTTAATCCTATATTTGTGGCTCGTTATATAATATATATATATGCTGTTAACTAACTAATGTTAACAGCTTTTTGCCAGTATTCGGTATTCTGTGTAGGGTATTAACACGCTTTCAGTAATATGAAATATTTACTTGTTTCGTAAATTGAGGAATTTGTATGTTTACATTTTAACACTCGTAACTTTAAATTATTTACACTCAACATTATCGTAAAACTTCATAATGTATTTATTCCCCCATTCTATTAATCATTATTCTGTCACGTGTCACTAAGTAATCAGACGTTTGGTACAGTATTTGCATTACCGTCAGATTATCAAATTTAAGATTTAGATTTGCCCCGTTGTAGACGACAGCAGAATGTTAATTTGTAGATAATATTTAACTGTTCAGTTTTCGTGTGATACGTTATCAAACGCGGATTTAGGAGCCTAGTGCAAATTAGCACTTAAATTGTGTTGATGCATCCTTTCCAATCCTGATAGGAGAATAGATAATTTCATAGCATTTAGTAAGACAGTGTTGGTGGTGGTGGTGGTGGTCTGCTAAATTGATAGAATTTTTAGTAAATTAACGATCTATTGAAAAAAAGCTGATGAAAAGGGGGATACTATGATCGAAGTTTTTATTCTATTTTATAAGCAATAGAAATGTTTAAAGTGTTTGGAAACAAGATCGAAAGAAGGGGCTGTATCTCCTTCTGACCCAGTGAATCTGAAGTTTCTATGGAAAACTTTAATGAATATTTGTAGAAAATTGAACGAGGCCGAAAATTTTTTAAAGACGTCAAATTGTCTTCAAGGACTTTGATTGAGTTTACTTTTAAATGATTTGGTGACTTTAAGAATTATGAGTACAACTGGTTGATTTTCGAGACTAATTGCAAAGATATTTGTTTGTGTGGTAAATTAGTTTAGTTGTGGAGTTGGTGTGTCGTGTTACTTTAGAGGTTGGTTAAATTAAGGAATCTGTCTGCACCCATCGTTCACATTAAAAATATGAACGAATTTTTTTTTTTACAGTGACTAACCACAATCGGGTCTTATGGAGATTGGTTTGTTATTAAAAGGTTTGGGAGCTTTATAATTACTATTTTTATATTTTGTTTGCCATACCGTATATAACCTATATACTGTACTTAATGTCTCTTGATCTAAATTAAGATTGGCCAGTGAATACATTTCAAGAACCTTTTCATATCTTTGAAATTGTTGCATAAATTTTATCGAACAATCCCTTTTTAACACGTTCTTCGAACATTATTGTACATATTCACGAAATTTAATACTTTTGCTCCGTCATTAAGTTCAAGAACACTATTTTTTTTTCTTTCCCTAAAACGATCAGTAACTTTGCTCGTACGATGCTCGCCATCAGTTTGCTGTATATCTTTCGTCAGGTACCACGCACGGTGGTGGCACGCACGGTGGTGGGCACGCGGACGCAGTCGAAGAACAAGAGTTCCTAGGCATTGGTCAATACGATGACTTTCACACGATCGATTGGCAGCGGGACATCGCCAGAGACCGAATGCGCCACAGGCACATCGTCAAAAAAAGAACGGCCAGCGTCTGGAATTGGATTAAGAGCGGGCATGATGCGTGGTCTGGTTGGGTATGCGTCTTGCTTGTTGGTGTCCTTGGAGGTACGTTGAGGAGGGTATTTACAACGATTTTAATTCGGCTTATTTTTATTGTCTAGATCAGTGGTGGTGGCGAGCCTATGGCACGCGATCAAATTTGCCTGGCACGCCTAAGCGTAGAAATTATCAAAAAAAAAAAAAAATATATATATATATATATGGTTTTTTGGTACGCGACTATGAAAAGGTTCGCTACCCCTGGCCTAGATAATCATAATTATTTTTTGTTTATATATTTTTTATGCAGGAAGGAAGGGCGAAGGGCGAATGCCCGCAACCCTCCCCCTCTCCATAGAAGAAGATGAAGAGCCAAAATCAAGGTACAGGGTTTTTGAGATGCCTGGATACTGTATTTGAAAGATTGAAGGTCATAGACGGGGGGAAAGATGTATTAGGGAAGATTGATCCAGAGTTGACTGGTTGAGTAGATGAAAGATTGAAAATACCGATTACCCCTTGCGTTAGAGAGGTGGACTGAAAAGGAATGAGAATGTGTAGAAAGTCTGGTGCTGCGTGCTCTCCTTAGAGGAGGAGGAGGAGGAGGTGGTATGCAGTTAGAGTTTAGAAGAGCAGTGTCCGTTATAATAGCGATAGTGAAGAGAGAATGAAGCAACATTATGGCAAAGAGAGAAGGATTGAAGACAGTCAGTAAGAGGCAGGGAATTAGTGAGACAAAAAGCCCTTGACTCCACCAGGTCAAGTAGAGCTGTGTGGGTTGAGCCACCTTACACATAAGAAACGTACTTCATGCAGGGGCGGATAAGATCCCTGTACAGAGTGAGCAACTGAGCGGAGATGAAGAAACGACGGAGCCGGTACAGCACACCTCTAACCTCTTAGAAGCTGTTTTGGAAAGAGATTGTATGTGATCTTTCCAGGAAAGATCACGAGAAAAGGAAACGTCAAGAATGTTAAAAGAAGAGGAAGGGTTGAGTTGTGTATTGCTGAAGGTAAGGGGATAGTCGTACGGAAGATTGTGACGAGTAGACATATGGAGGAATGGAGTTTTTGAGGCACTGAAAGCCACAAGGTTTTCTCTACACCAATCAGAGATGGCAGAAAGATCAGAGGTGAGGTGTACTACAGCCATCCCACACGAAGCATGGAGTGACCGTTGAGAGGGGTGCTTTGGGAAGCAGGTGAAGAAGTGAAGAGTGGAATCATCGGCATAAGAGTGGATAGGACAGGAAGTGTGACTTAATAGATTATTGATAAATAAAAAAAAAAAAGAGTGGATGACACGACAAAACCCCGAGGAACAGTACTGTGAAGGCACAGATGGAAGGATAGAAACCAAAGGAGAGCAGTTTGGAAATTAAAGATTTGTGCCACTCTTTCAAAAGCTCTTGATATGTCTCGCGCAATAACAAAAATTTCACCGAAATCCCGAAAGGAGGAGGATCAAATGTGAGAAAGATATGCAAGAAGATCGCCAGTAGAGCATCCTTTGCGGAACCCATACTGGCGATCTGAAAGAAGATTGTGAGAAGAAAAGTGTTTAAGAATATTCCTATTAAGGATAGATTAAAAAACTAGATAGGGTAGAAATCAAAGCAATTGGACGATAGTTGAAGGGTTGAGAGCAGTCACCCTCCTTTGGGACAGGCTGAATGAAAGCGAAGTACCAGATGAAAGACAAAGACGAAAGAGTTTACCTGAGTAGGGTGTCAGCACAGTTCTTGAGAACAACAGGAGGAATACTGTGAGGATCGTACGCCTTAGAGTTGAGCCCAGATAGGGCAGAAAGAACTTCTTTGGGAGAGATTCTAATTTCTGACATTATAAAGTCAGGGGGAGGAGGAGATGGAGGAACAGCACCGGAATCGTCCAAAGTTGAGTTGGAGGCGAAAGTTTGAGCGAAGAGTTCAACTTTGTCAGGAAAAGAGACGTCAACTGAGCCTCAGAGTGGAAAAGAGGAAGTAAAGTTGTTGGAGAGTTCTTAGCTAGATGCCAGAAAGGGCGAGAAGAATTAGAATTGGATAGGTTTTCATATTTTTGTCGGATGACGGAATTTTTGGCCAGTCGATTTTGCACGATTCCTGGCAGAAATGTAAGCTAAGTGAGAGTCAGGAGTTGGATGGCGACAGTACCTTCTGAAAGCCTCCTCTCTCTATATGTAATAAAAACCCACTCTAATAGAGTCTATTAGAGTGGGTTTTTATAATCATATTTTGACCTTCACGTAGAAAAGTGAAGTTTTTTGCTCCTCTCTCTCATTAGAACAAATAAAGTTAAACCAAGGTTTTTTCGCATTTGTAGTAGGAATAGAATATGCAATGTATGCCTCCATGCCCGAGAAAATCACTTTTGCGATGCTCTCAGCACACTGAAGGGACGTGGCTACGGAAGCAGTATATAATCATTCCATAAGAAATAGTTTTGTTTTTTTTAAATTAAAATTTAAGTTTAGTTATCTGTGCCTAAGTTTTTCTTTATTTTTTAATAATGCCAATAACTCTCTAATGTTTAAAAAATGACACACACACACACACACACACACACACACACACACACACACACTTGTATTAACAGGGTTTATAATAAATGTTCGAATTGAACTCTGTTAACTGATTGAACATTGTGGTTAATTGCAGCTTCTAGGTCGCCGCGTTTATTGCAGTTTTCTCTTAACAGAACCTTTCATACAACGGTGTTGAACTTTTTGATTCGTTTAAACTTAAAAGAAAAAATGTTAGAACAATTCCTCATTACCTATGGCCCGTGGCAAAAGTCAGGAGCCATAGGTTATGAGGAACTGTTCTAACATTTTCTCTTTGTTTCAAACAACACTTTAAAACGATTGTGTAAAACGTATTGAAATGCGTTTACAAGTTAACTGTATGCAATTTGAACATTTATTATAACCCCGTGTTAAAAACAGAATTGATATGACTCCTGACTTTTACCCACACTGTATAGATTTGCTTTGATATTTTTAATGTCAACAGGCGTCTTTTTTTTTTTTTATTTCATCAGCTACCGTGTTATTGTTGGTTATTTTTGAGAGTGAATATTACCTAGATTGGTACAATCAATTTTCAGCTTTCCTGAAAAGGCTGTAATGAGTTTTTGTTCTGTTTGCCTTTTGGTAAGAGAAATGACTATTGTTGTTGCCTTTTCACCTTGCTAAAGAAGGATTTGCATTTCGTTAGCCTTTGTGAGTCCTCTGTTCACTGTAACAGTTATGGAATGAAAATGAGCATTCATTATTTTGCTATCACCAATTGACAGGTGCTGTGGCTGGAACCATAGACATTGGTACCAGTTGGATGTCTGATTTGAGGTTTGGTGCGTGCCCAGGTGCATTCTGGTTTAACAAGGAACAGTGTTGCTGGTCTTCAAATGAAACTTACTATGACCTGGATGAGTGTTCAGAGGTATTTATTTAACTATATATATATATATATATATATATCACACACACACACACACACACACACACACACACACACACACACACACGAGGGGCGGTCAGAAAATAAGAGTACACGGCGTATAATTTAATTTCATAACTAAAGGACCTAAATTGATTATGTTTGTATCAGGTGAATTCGCTAATCATTGTTGGCAACACTGCAGTCGATTCGGCTGCCATCTACCGTACATTGGTAAGGTACATGGCGGCTCAACTGGAACAGTCCCCTGCCCTACGGAGCAGTCCAGGACGTTTACGTTTAATGGTTGCTCGTAAACGTTCCAGTGTTGAACAATATGCAGCTGCATTGATTGTTGTCCCTTTTTGCATGAAGTCTGCGAGCAAAACGTCTTTGTGGTCCCAAAACACGGTAACCATCACTTTGCCAGCGGACCTCACAATCTTCAACTACTTTGGTCGCTGGGACCCAGGGTGTTTCCATTCCATGCTGGCACGTTTTGTTTCCGGAGTACGGTGATGAACCCATGTCTCGTCTCTTGTGATAATGCGCTCGAGAAATTCTTGACCACTGATAGACTCGGAATATCGTTGCAGAAATGTTATGTTTCAGACCAACAAAGACCCTAGGATCCACTCATGGCTGGTCTACCTAACTGTGTTCGTAATTATGTATTGTTCATGTCCTCCGTGTAGCGGAGAGGACCTACAATTTTACGTGGGTTCCGAACCACAAGGCCTTAATTTTACTACCTTAAATTATACCCAATCTATTAACATGTGCATGCATCTAATCGATTTTTAAACATGTTTATAGACGTGCTACTGATTACTTCTACCGGCAAACTATTCCAGCTATTTACTATTCTATACGTAAAAAAGTTTTTGGTAACTGCTGTCTCGAACCTTCTACTTGTCAACTTACACCCGCTATTTCTAGTCCTATTATATTGAGATATTTCGAAAAAGCTCTCTCTATCTACGTTATGGAACCCATTCATAATTTTCAAAACCTGGATTAGATCACCCCTTAGCCTCCTAGTCTCGAGTGTAGTCAATTTTAACTCCTTAAGCCTATCCTCGTACGACTTCGACCTAAGCGACGAAATCATCATGGTTGCTCGTCTTTGAACTCTTTCGATTTTGTCTATATCTTTTCGCATATACGGATTCCAAAATTGGATCGCGTACTCCAAATGGGGTCTAACTAATGATTCATAAAGAGCAACAATAATATCGCGCGATTTGTACTCAAAATTCCGAGCTATTAAACCTCGCACTTTGTTCGCTTTATTGACCGCTCTTGTACTTTGTTTCGCCACGTTTAAGTCACCAGTGACTGTAACTCCTAAATCTTTTTCCTGCTCTACGCTTGCTAACTCCTTCCCTGACATACTATACGCAAAATTACCGTTACGCGAACCTATATGTAAAATTTTGCACTTATCGACGTTAAATCTCATTTGCCATGTGACTGACCAATGAACGATTTTATTCAGATCTTCCTGGCACTGTTTCAGTCGAGCCGCCATGTTCAACTGCCTCATATAACCAATGTACGGTAGATGGCAGCCGAATCGACGTGCAGTGTTGCCAAGAATGATTAACGAATTCACCTGATACAAACATAATCAATGTAGGTTCTTTAGTTACGAAATTATACGCCGTGTAAACTTATTTTCTGACCGCCACACACACACACACACACACACACACACACACACACACACACACACACACACACCAGGTGACCCATAATTCAGGAACCATAGGAATAATTTTTTTTTCTAATAATTCTTGTACTTTCTAATAGTTTTTTCCTTTTTGATGAATTACCTGGATGACGTACAAACGACGTGGCATGTTTTTTCAGCAAGACGGTGCACCTCCTCATTTTGCCGTGCAAGTTCACAAACACCTTGATAAAACGTTCCCCAACGGGTGGATTGGTCGAAGAGGTCCTATCGAATGGCTACTAAGTAGTGATGGGACTATACCAAAATTTTTAACGATTCCGATTCCGATACCACTAAAAAGTCTCGATTCCGATTCCGATTCTCAATATTTTTAAATATAATTCTATACTTGTTTTTCTGGAAATTGTCATATTTTACTCTGGTAAGATTAACTATTTACATTATGAGTATGGTAATATAAATTATAAATTATAATAGATTGGTTTAAAAATAAAAATCAACTGTAAGTTGTAACAATTCATTTTAATCTTCTTGATTACACATCGTGGATATACATGTTTTAATGTATAGCTACAATACAATAAAAATAAAATTTTACCTCTTTCATTTAAATTTTAAAGTTTACATTGCAAAACTGGTTCAATTAAAAGTTAAAGAATCGTTTTAAGAATCGGAAATCATGGTACAATTCTCTCGATTCCGATTCCTGAAAAATGCTCGATTCTTCCGATTCTCGATTCCGATTAATAGTCCCATCACTACTACTAAGGTCACCAGATATTACTCCACTCGATTGTTTTCATCGAAAAGAAAACAAAATAGAAAAAAAAACATTAGCAAGTACAAGAATTATTAGAAAAAAAATACAATTATTCCTATGGTTCCTGAATTATGGGCTACCCGATAGATATATATATATATATATATATATATTATATATATATATATATATACATACAGGGTGGGCCGTAAGTTTCCATACATAGGAAAATTTAAACGTTTGTTTTTATGTTTCAGATACCCTAAGAATATGCGTTTGTAAGATCTTGTTTACTGATGAAGCAAATTTTTACGTCAATGGAGAGGTTAATCGGCAAAACATACGTTATTGGAGTAATGCTAACCCTAACTGGCTGAGTCCGACGAAGATGCAAGGTGCCGGTAAAGTGATGGTGTGGGCCGGGTATGGGGTGACAGAATTATTGGACCAATTTCTGTCAGTGGAAATCTTAATGCCGAAAGGTATCTTAACATGTTGCAAGAAGAGATTTTCCCATCCCTGCTAAACGAGGAAGGTAACTTCCCAGTTTACTTCCAGCAAGATGGAGCTCCACCTCATTATGGTCTTCACGTGCGTCGGTATTTGGATCAGCAGTTTCCGGATGCTTGGATTGGTCGGCGTGGTCCTGTGGAGTGGCCTCCCAGATCCCCAGATCTCACCCCCCTTGATTTCTATCTTTGGGGGCACTTGAAGGCCATGGTGTATCAGGAAAAGATACGAGACATAAATCATCTAAAGGAACGTATCACCAACGCCATTACAAGCATAACGTCAACTGTGCTAATGCGTGTTCATCAACAGTGGGGAACACGTATTGAAATGTGTTTTCAAAACAATGGCAACCATGTAGAGCATATTATATAAATAAAAATGGTTGTCCATAAAAAAATGTTTATTTTTCCTATGTATGGAAACTTACGGCCCACCCTGTATATATATATATATATATATATATATATATATATATATATATATATATAATATAAAATATATACGATATTTTGAAGTTAAATTGGGCTCGATTTTAAATACAGGGTGTCCCAGGAGGAAATGTCAAGAATGCACCATTTCACTCTGGGTTTTTCTAAGTAGAAAGTATTATATCGATATGGGTCTGATTCCCAACCGTTACCGAGATACAGGCCTCTACATTTGGGTAATTAAAACATAATAAAAAGGCGATCTTAGATACTATTTAATGACACTTGTGGTTTACAAAAAGTACAAACATACAATACACTATTGCACTTATTGCAGAATGGTTTCAAAGTGACCCCCTCCTTCTTCAATGCACGCGGCGAGCCTCCGATCCATCGAGTCTTGCCAAGGAAAACGTGGAAGTTCATTTCTGAGGTTTATGAACACATCCTATATACGTGCAACCAACTGCTCCCTAGTTTCTGGCTTACCCCGCTGATAAACGTTACTCTTCAAGAACCCCCAGACAAAAAAATAATGTAAATAAATAATGTGAGGATCTGCACAGTTGCCAATGTATCATTAAATGTCATTGAATATTCTCTAAGATCGGCTTTTTATTATGTTTTAGTTACCCAAATGTAGAGGCCTGTATCTCGGTAACGGTTGGGAATCAGGCACATGTCGATATAATACTTTCTACTTAGAAATACCCAAAGAGTCAAATGGTGCATTCTTGACATTTCCTCCTGGGACACCCTGTATATACATTCATAATTCAGTCTTCTCATAGGTATTCCATATAACTTGAGAAACCATGATTTATCTTAGTAGTTTAATAAGTATGTTGATATTACTGCATTTATTATTATTATTATTATTATTATTTATTAATTAAAAGTTCTTTTCCAGTGGTGCACTTGGCCTGAGCTTTTCGATCATTCTCCAGATGGTGCGGGTGGTTACATTATCTCCTACATCTTCTACATCCTTTGGTCGCTCTTGTTTGCGTCTTTGGCAGCCTCTCTCGTCATGATGTTTGCCCCATATGCGTGTGGGTCAGGTATTCCCGAGGTAAGTCACTGTTAATTTGTTTTTCACCCCAGAGGAGCGCATCTACCGTTATTATGATTGGTTTTGAACATCACTTTTTCTCCCAGTAATCAGCCGTAGCATAGGCCTTATATGACATTCTTCGACGTAGTATGTCTAACAAAAGGTGTTTCCTAACCTTTATATGAATTATTAATCTAATTATTAACACGAGGATACGGAGTAATAATGCATTGATTATAATTAGTATAAATATTTTCTTTCATATAATGTAATTTTAATTTTTCCTCAGATTAAAACTATCTTGAGCGGCTTTATTATCCGCGGTTACCTTGGCAAGTGGACTCTCCTAATCAAGTCCCTTGGAATGATGTTGGCGGTATCTGCTGGACTCTCTTTAGGAAAGGAAGGTCCACTAGTACATGTTGCTTGCTGCATAGGTAAGCTGGCAACTACTGGTTTAATTAGAAACTTTAGACTTGGTTATTGGTAGATATGTAGTATATTTGGTTGATTTTATGTAATATTTGGTTGAGAGAGAGGGGTTACTCAAACTTAGGGTTGAAATTCTTAATCATCATCCTTTTTTTCAGGGAATATTTTATCTTACTTGTTTCCCAAATATGGGCGGAACGAGGCTAAAAAGAGAGAGATTCTTTCTGCCGCTGCAGCTGTGGGTGTCTCCGTTGCTTTTGGAGCCCCAATAGGTGGAGTTCTCTTCAGTTTGGAGGAGGTAACAGTTTGTTTATTTACCATTACCTTAATCATTAATATTAACAATGTTTCATCCAAGAAGGTTTTACTATATACTGTTGCAGCGTTCGTAGGATGACCTAATTTCCCAGAGAGCAAACATCCGTTGGGCCCTGTTGTTATCCCAATTACCAACCAATTGGTTGTTGACCATGTACAATTTAGTTTAAGGCAATCATTCTCAAAATGGGATCTGAGTGAAGTTGCAGAAATGGTAACCTGTCAGAATTGCCAGCATCGGGTTTCCCAACAGTGGCACATGGTAATGGACGGATTTGTCTCCGGAGCCTTTGGTGAGATGGCCAAAGAGTTTTGTAGTGTTGCTTGTGCTATTTGTTCGTAATTCTTTCGTAGCTACTTAACCACCGTCAGAATTTATCTGTTTAAGGCTTTTCTAGATACCTTCGTTGGTCTCCAATCCGATCGACAAATATAATATTGACTCTTAAGAGTACATACGAGTTTTTGAGTCTATGTACTCTGTATCCGTGATAATTACAGTGTTCATTTTTAGATATCTTTTATGTAAAACTATTTTAAGACCATAAGAAAAAAAGGGGGAATCTTGTCACGTATCAAATGGGTTCTTAAGTAGCTTTAATACCTTAAAAGGCTTTGTTTCACATTTCCTGAAGAAAATATGCGGGAATTTCGTATATAATTTTAATACTCTTAGTTTGAGGTTATCGAAAATTATATTAGTTATAGAATGACTTTGTGTTCAGGTATCATTAAATTCTACTGTTTGTGGATTTCGTAAACTGGAAAACTTAATAGCTGGAAGTGAGTTTTTCAGTATACCATTGTGTAACACACTTTTACCCTTGTATCTTCAGGCCTCGTACTATTTCCCTCTGAAGACGCTCTGGAGATCCTTCTTCGCCGCCCTCGTCGCCGCTTTCGTCCTTCGCTCCATCAATCCCTTTGGCAATGAACACTCCGTCCTCTTCTTCGTTGAGTACAACAAACCCTGGATCTTCATTGAACTGCTCCCCTTCATCCTGTTGGGGATTATTGGGGTAAGGAATCTAGAAAAGGGAGCCATATTGTATTGCTTCATATTATCCATTTTGGGTCTTAATTATTTGTACATTATTTTCAGCCAGTTTTTTCAAATGTATGCAAATTGCGAGTCCCCCCTCCCTCTGTATTTTGTCAGTTTTCCATGTATCTTAATTGTTTTTCAGGGTATTATTGGTACTCTGTTCATTAAATTCAACATCCAGTGGTGCAAGTACCGCAAGACGTCGATGCTGGGTCAATACCCGCAGTTGGAAGTGCTCATCGTAACTTTGATCACTGCCTTCATCGCCTACCCCAACCCCTACACCAGGATGAACACCTCCCAGTTGATTTACATGCTCTTCTCTCAGTGCAGCGCTTCCAACTATGATCCGCTTTGGTAAGACCGGAATAAAGTATTAGGATGGGAAAGCGGTCTGTCTGCTACGGTAATGCATTGCAGATGTATTAGTTTAATGTTTCAAGTCCATTTGGCGGGAGGTATTCCGGAAATGGCTAGGTAGTTGGTTGCCCTTGGTGTAGTATCTCCAGTTTGGGGTTTCTCTCGTCCACCTTATGAAGGATTAGGGTCAATATTGCGAGATTAATTGCTGCATTATGTCAGTTAGTTAGTCCCGTTATGAAATGTTTTTAAGTCAGTCGTAATGATTTTGCGATGTTCCGAAGATGAAATGCTACTAGTGATACCTTATTAATTAATGATTAAGTGTATAAAAATTACATAGCCACCTCAGTACCTGGTATTTATTTAAATATACTGGTCAAAAAAAGAAACGCAATTAGCTTGCATGTGGTGTAAAATTTAAGTTGTTAGTGGTATTATCACAGTTTCAAGATTATGGTTAAATGTTTGTTCAAATCTTTTAAAGCCACTTAGTACATGTTTTTAAACCTGACTAATCCCAGCTAAGACGCCATTTTGTTACAAACAATAAACAGAGATTAAATTGAATGTATTCTTTATGAAGGCATGCATTTTTTCTTTGACTTCACAGAATACACACTGCCCGTTGAGAAAACCAAACTTTTTCCCGCGATTGAGGCATGCCACGACTCTCAGAGGTCAACAGAGGTCGTGCCTTGGGCATGTTGGATGCAGGCATGTCTGCTGTCCAAGTTGCACAACGAATGTATGTGCATCCCAGCACAATCTCTAGGCTTGTTAGACGGTACAATGCCACAGGAAGTGTTCAGGACCTGCCAAGACGTGGGCGACCTCGTGTGACGACCCAACGCCAGGATCGCCACATTGTACTGCAGCACCTGCGTCATCGGCAGCAGAATGCTCGTCAGACAGCCAGAGAGACACCTGGTATCCACAACAACAGAATTAGTGACCAGACCGTCAGAAACCGACTCCGTAATGCAGGACTCCGATCCCGCAGGCCTTACATAGGTCCTTTTCTCACTGATGCAAGAAGGCAACGACGCCTGCAATGGGCCTATCAGCTCTGACTGCCCAGCGCTACAGGGATGAGATTCTTCACCCACATGTTCTTCCATTCATGAGGCAACATCCAGAATTGGTGCTCCTGCAACAGGACAATGCCAGACCTCATGCAGCCAGGATAGTGCAGGCGTACCTGCAGGGACAACAGGTGCAGACCTTACCATGGCCAGCCTTCAGCCCAGACATGTCACCGATAGAGCACGCATGGGATGAACTTGAACTGCGAGTTCGCAGACGTCAGCATCAGCCGCAGAACATCAGGGAACTGACCAATGCAATTATTGAAGAGTGGAGGGCCATCCCTGTTGCTTTCCTGCAGAGACTGTTGAGGTCGATGATGGCCAGACTCCAAGCCTGCATTGTGGCTAGGGGTGGCCATACGCGTTATTGACTGTTTGTTATGTTAAAGAATCATTTACTATATACTGAGTCCTCATGTTTATTAATAAATCTCAAAAATTGCGTTTCTTATTTTGACCAGTATATAATAAATTTTTTAAAACATTTCATAGTTTTTTGACATTGCTTTATCTTTTAATAGCAACTATGAGCGAAACTTTACGAATGTGAACACTGCAATTGAAATAGCAGCTGCTGGACCTGGTGTTCTGAAAGCTCTTTGGCTCTTAGCTTTAGCTTTGATATTTAAGGTTAGTTTTTGCTTATATTTTAATTTTGCTTTACTTCATCTCTAGTTTCATTGCATATATTTTGTTCACTTATAACAAAAGTGTTGATTCTGTGTTAATTGATATTTCGACCTAAAATTCTGAAATACTTACCGCTTTCTCCATTCGTACTTCTTAAGTAACTTGACTTTTTTATCCTTTTGATTAAAAAGTGTGTAGCAACAGTGTTTACATTTGGAATAAAAGTTCCGTGTGGGCTTTTCATCCCTTCCCTCGCCATGGGCGCAATCATTGGAAGAATGGTTGGCATAGGAATGGAGCAGTTGGCCTAGTAAGTCATTTGTTTATTATTTTGGATGTTCACATTAAATGTAATCCTGTTTTGGTCATTGGTCATGTAGGCTTGATTTGGTCATTGCACTGAAATGTGAAGGATATGAAATCTGAATTCATTTCATTCATGTTTGTTTTATTCTGTAGTAATTATCCCGAGTGGCCTGTGTTCGCTGGGGAGTGCAGCACGGGGGAGAACTGCATCACGCCTGGGCTCTACGCAATGGTAGGCGCTGCCGCAGTACTAGGCGGCGTTACGCGAATGACGGGTAAGAAGGCTACTTAGCGGGCATAACGATTTTTTTGTTTCTGCAATTTCAATTTTATGTTAATTTGATGCATTTAATTTTTACCTTTCAACAGATTTTGTATAATTTGGGTCAGTGACATCATTATTGTGACGTCAAAAGAATTAACACCAATCACACACACTCAATCATTCAGTAACTGATAATTCGCCTTGACTTTAATTCTTTACTTGAAGTTCTTGACTGACACACCTTTGTCGTCGTGTTGCGTGTTCCTCGCAAACTTTTCTTTCTTAGCCTTACCGTTATTAAAAACACACACACACACACACACACACACACACACACACACACACACACACACCACGACGCTGGAACACGGAACCGGAAAGTTTTTTCTTGCATTTATTTTTCCTTTTTAACTAATTTGTTCAAAAAATATACAAAAATTTTGTTAAAGCTTTCATTCATTGTTTTTTTTTGTGCGCGCGCAAAACACCCCCCAACAGGATTTGAATGTGGAACTTCTGACTCGGAGTTGTGGGTACTGACCACTACACTACGACAGGATAAAAGTTAACACCTAGCGCATATTTCCTCACTCAAGCTCAAGGAAAACATTAGCGCTCTTACATCCTGAAGTGTTTCTACTTATTAAAACTATTAACTCGCCGCACTCGAACCAATGACATGATACCCTCGTGTTATATATACACCAGAGATATTTGAATCAAATGAACACTGTTCATTGGCTCGAGTGTATAAATTTTGAAATTTTGCATAAACTTTATTCAACTTTCCTATTTTATGCATGCAGTTATAATTATATATGCATAGGCAAATTTAATAAAGTCGGTGCAAAATTTCAAAGGGTTTGTTGGTAATTGCTTGAAACCGGTGTATACACTTTATTTGTGACGATTGACCGACCGTTTCAGTCTCATTGGTGGTGATCATGTTCGAGTTGACCGGAGGAGTGCGATACATCGTTCCATTGATGGCTGCCGTCATGGCCAGCAAATGGATCGGAGACGCTTTTGGCAAAGAGGGTATTTATGATGCCCACATCATTCTCAATGGGTATCCGTTCTTAGACTCTAAAGAGGAGTTCTCGCACACCACCCTCGCCCACGATGTTATGAAACCCAGGTATGAGGCATTGTATGCCCCTCCATCCTACGAGTCTTTCGCGGACATTAAAGTAGTGTGCCCTATTAGCCGGTTTACAAAAAGATGTTTATTTATAATTGACGTTAATTCGATTACGTAGAAATCTTTCCTCTGAATAAAGTTCGCCGCGTTGAAGTAACAGTCACAGCCGATATTAAAAACAAAACCTCTTCCTGGTTTGTACAACGGCTCGGTTCTGTTCGTAACACATTTTTGAGTTATGTTTCTTGCTTCATTGCGAGTACAGTCATTTACTGATGAAGTTGTTTGCTCCTGAAGAAAGATGTATATAGATATATTTGTAAATATTGTATTGAATAGGCTTACACCATCACCAAATATTTTTTTTTATTTTTACAGGAAAAACGAGCGATTTTACGTCCTCACGCAAGACAGTATGACGCTGGATGACGTCGAGGAGCTCCTGAAGGAGACGGAGCTCAACGGTTTCCCCGTCGTCGTTTCAAAGCAGTCACAATACCTCGTCGGCTTCGTCGCCAGGAGAGACCTGAGCATTGCCATTCGTTAGTTGTCTTTAAGTTGTCGCTTAGCATTCATTGAAAGCCCATTTAGTCTTACTCATTCGTTAAGGAGTGCTAAAGGATGGTGAGTCAAAGCCTACCAATGTCTAGCCGATTCATGTTCGCATTATAACATCTAGTAAATTATTTTATACAGCCCATTTTGAACTAAGGTTTTAGCCAGTGAGACCTTAACATTTCATGCCTGAAGTATACTTAAAGGTTTGAAATAATTGGTGCAGAAATCATCTCTTAAGTTACTATTTCATAGGGGCGAAGATACATGCAAGTTGTTGTTGTTGCTTAGCCGATCAGCCCACCCTGATCGAGCAAGCCGGCGGCAGTGGCGCGGCACGCAGGTAACCGATCGCCCTCTCCAGAGTGGGCCAGAGGTTCAGCGCACTAGTGATGTGTTCTGTGCTGTGCTAGAGCGGTACAGTCTGTCATAATGTGCTCAATTGTTCGTGGTGTGTCCTGACACAGGTGGCAGATATCGTCTGTGTTGTTGTCTAGTCTGTGTTTGTCTGTAAGTTGGGGTGATGTCCACATCGGAATCGTGCTAAGGGCTTCGCACCTAGGACCGCATTCGGACCGAGTCGTGTGTGCAAGTGTGTAACGGAGTATTTGGTTATAATGTGTGTCTGGTGTTAGCGTAATGGTGCGAGGTGTTGGTGCATGATTGTACGTGTAGTGGTAAGGGTGTTGTGGGTTAGTTGTCGCTGCTGCCATGAATTGTGTTTTCCTCATGTCTAAATGTTCCCTAATTTTCATTATTTTCGTTTCTGTGTGCAGGTGTTCTATTGGTGGTGTTTGAGTACATCCTGTAATGATACGAAATGCGTTGTTTTGTATTGTCTGTAAGGTGTTTATATGTGTGTTTTGAGATAATGGGTGCCCAGCATGGGCTAGCATAGTCCATAACTGAGCGAATACCGGGTGTACATAAAGTCAGGATCTATTTTTGTGAAGCACTTGGAAATTATATGGAATTCAATCATAAAATGATAGTGGTAACATTTATTAAATAATTAAGAGTAGGATTCGACGTGACGCCCATCAGTATCCCTTCACAGCTCAAATCGTTCCGCAGCATTTATAAACACATTCTGGAGCATTTGCGGGGTTGTGTTATCTGCAGCAGTTCGTATACGTAAGTTTTCAAGACTCGTAATCTTCGTCTGATAGACGTGCGATTTGATAAAGCCCCATGCAAAGAAATCTAAAGGGGTTAAATCTGGTGATCTCGCACAAGGTCTGTTGCTTCCGCGTCCGATCCAGCGATTTGGAAAACGTCCATTTAGATAATCCTGAACAATTTTGGCATAGTGACAAGGGCGCCATCATGTTGATAGACGACGGGGATAGGATTGTTAGTACCGTCGTCTATGAACATGATGGTGCTCCTTGTCACTATGCCAAAATTGTTCAGGATTATCTAAATGGACGTTTTCCAAATCGCTGGATCGGACGCGGAAGCAACAGACCTTCGCCAGCGAGATCACCAGATTTAACCCCTTTAGATTTCTTTGCATGGGGCTTTATCAAATCGCACGTCTATCAGACGAAAATTACGAGTCTTGAAAACTTACGTATACGAACTGCTGCAGATAACATAACCCCGCAAATGCTCCAGAATGTGTTTAGAAATGCTGCGGAACGATTTGAGCTGTGCAGGGATACTGATGGGCGTCACGTCGAATCCTACTCTTAATTATTTAATAAATGTTACCACTTTATCATTTTATGATTGAATTCCATATAATTTCCAAGTGCTTCACAAAAATAGATCCTGACTTTATGTACACACTGAAAATCAGGTCATCCCATAAGTATGTGTTTTTTAGATCGGAATTTGAAGGACAAAAAAAAAAAAACTGAAACTTTTTAATCTAGTATATATTTTCTATCAGAATCGATGACACTGCCAACGTCCTACAAGCTTTTCAATGCCATGTTTATAAAATTCAGGCGGTTTTGAGGCAAAAAACGTACAAAGACTGGTGTGCAGGTCATCTAAAGAAGTATACTGTTTCTCGTCAAGATAGTTTTGCAGACTCCTGAAGAGATGATAATCTGAAGGCGCAAGGTCTGGAGGATGTGGAAGTTTTTTTCACCAAAGCTGCTCAATTTTTGCAGAAGTGATCCGAGCGGTATGAGGACGTGCGTTGTCGTGGTGGAACACGATTCCTTTCCGATTAACCAAAGAAGGTGTCTTCTTTTAGTGCAGTGTTCAATCGGTCCAGTTGTTGACAGTAGACTTGAGCGGTGATTGTTTGGTTATGTAGTAAGGTTTCAAAGTGTATTACACGACCTTTATCCCACCAAACGCTAAGCAACACCTTCCGAGGGTGAACATTTGGTTTTGGCTGTGGTGTCGCTGGTTCTCCGGCACAAATCCACTGTCGACGGCGCTTAACATTCTGGTACAGTATCCACTTTTCATCACCAGTCACTAAACGGTGCAAAAATGGGTCTTGGAGTTCACGGGAATGAAGAGCTGTGCTAATGTTTACCCGCATCCTCAGATTGTCGACCGACAATTCATGTGGCACCCATTTTCCTAACTTAGGCACTTTCCCGAGTTGTTGCAAATGTCGATGAATGGTGGACGGGAATGAATCGAGTTTCTGGGCCAATTCTTCGACAGTTGTTGAACAGTCTTCTTCAAGTGCGGCTAACAGCAGGTCATCATCAAACTCAGCAGGTTGTCCAGAGCGTGCTGCATCTGTCAAACAGCAGTCACCATTCCTAAACTTTTGAAACCATCTTTGACATTTCTTCACATGCAGAATATCGTTGCCATAAACGTCCTGAATGTTTCGCGTTGCTTCAGTAGCACTATTCCCTTTTTTGAACTCGTAAAGCATTATATGCCTGATATGCTCTTCTGATACCACCATGTTTATGAGGGGTTCACATAAAACAAAACACACGTCTTCGCTGGTCAAGGTCTGTAAAGTATGTAGCGAAACACGATAGATCTCCTCTTAGATATAACCTTCGGAAAATTTATGCTTAAACCGAGTAGGACTAGTTTAAACTTAATCTATCGTAAAAAACGACATTACTTATGGGATGACCTGATATTATTTGTATATGAGTGGTGATGTTTCCTGCTGGTGCCCAAAGTTTGTGCCTGTTAGTACCCTAAGCGTGTTAAGTCTTGACGTACATTTGTTTTTAATGTCTTGAATGTGATTTGCAAAAGATAATGATGTGTTGTATGTGACCCCAAGTATTTTAGTCCTGTGAGTGTGTGGAATGTTGCTGTTGTCGGGTGTTCTTTTGTGTTGCTTGTTAGCAAGGTGTGATGGTTGATTTTGTGGGCGCTACTTTGAGTCTATTGTGTGAGAGCTAGTCTTGTATACTCTTTATGTATGTTTGTAGGTTATTTGTAGGGGTGTCGATGTTGTGGGTGAATGTTAGTGATGTCATCTGCATATGATGATAAGGTAAGCTTGTTATCTATGGGTGTTGGAATGTCATGCATGTACAAGTTGAACAGTGTTGGTGAGAGAACACTTCTTGAGGGACCCCGTTCGAAAAAAGCTTGTATTTGGATGACTTGCTATTAAATGTGATATGAGAGTATCTTCCTAAAAAATAGTTGCTTAGCCACCTTTTGATGCTATTGTGCGTGTTTGTGTTGAGTATTTTGTTTATGAGAGGGAAGCGTGGGATAGCATCAAATGCTTTACCTAATGTCTATTGTTGCCACTAGTGTACGTTGAGCTTGTCTGGAGTTGATACCATCCATGATGTGCTGCGTGAGGTTAGTGAGTAATGTCGTGGTTGAGTGGTGGTCTGAATCCATGTTGAGTAGGCGATAGTGGTATGTGTCGGTTGGTGATTTGTGAGATTAGTCTTTCTGTTACTTTGGAAGGTGTGCATTATAAAGTAATGGGTCTATAGCATGGGTCGGGGAACTTTTTTGGGTATTACCCAAAAATCTATTTGAGTAAAATGAAATTACCCCCAGACTTCAAAGTAAACAAAAACAAGCCAATTACTCTTAAAATTGTTGCATATGGTATACAAAAAATTCAAATTCAAAAAATGTTTATTGGATCCATTATTATGGAGAAATAAAAAAAGCCACACATGCTGGCATAAGAATAGCACACAAACAAAATTAGTAAAAAGGATTGAAGAACTGAAGAATTTCATTCAAAACATCTCCACTTCATGTTTTGGAAAAATGATGCTGTTTCATTTTTGATACATCATCAAAATCAGGACGTAAATTCGTAATATTCTAAAATTTAGAATAACGCCACATTTATGTAACAAAATAAAATAAAAATATACGAAAAAAATATCAGCACAAAGTGTCAAGCACTAAAAGCACCTCTTCGTTTCATGATACCATACACACGACTGAGGCTCTCATACCGCACGCATTACCCCAAAAAATTTTTAAATTTACCCCTGTTCCCCGACCTCTGGTCTATAGGAAGCTGGTTCTGTTGGATTTTTGTTTGGTTTGAGTAGTGTAATAATTTTACTTTTGTTTCCATATGTCAGGAATAATAGTGTTGGTATGAATATGTGCTGATGTTTGTGAGAGCTAGTACTCCCTGTGGGCCCAAGTGTTTAAGGTGTATGTTAGATATGTTGCCTGGTCTAGTAGCCTTCGAATTCTTAATGTTTTTGACGATCTTGGTGGTCTGGTCTGTATTGAAGGGTGTAATGGTCGTGTCGAGTCTGTAGGTTTTCTTGTGTCTGACTGACTGTCTGTCTGCGTGTGTTTCTGGTTGTTTTCTCTGTTTAGGCGACTTATCTTTGCATAGTGATTAACTAGAAATCTAGAATGTTAGCTTGTGTATATGTTGGGATATTATTTCGGCTGCGACAGATAGCCTCGTGTGGGTGTGAATGCCGCCGTTAGAGTGGGTAATGCTGTTTATAGTCTTGTATAGTCTGGATGTATCAGTGGAGTGGTTTAGTGTTATGAATTCCCTAAATGTTTGTTTGTTTCTGTGTTGAGCTGTTGTATCTACTGCTTTATGGCTTGTGTGTGTGGTGTTTGTGTGTTACGTTTGAGGTTGTTACGGTGCCTTATGAGGTGGGCTATTTCTCTAGTGTAATTTGGGTTGTATTTCTTAATGTTGCCCTTGGGTATGTATTTCTTTGCATTATTGGTGATCTGATTGAATGTCTTGAGTGTTGTATTGATGTTTATGATGGGTGTGCTGTTTAATGTGGTGAATTGTTCCTCAGTCTGTATTTTGAACTGTTCCCAATCAGCTTTCTTGTAATTTCTGTAAGTGTGCCTAAGGCTGTTGAGGCAGAGTGTAGAACGTGTTGTAATGATGATGGGCAGGTGATCTGATGACAGTTGTTTTTCTGTTCTCCAGTGTGTGTGTGTTTTGCTAGTGAGGGGGAACAGAACGTTATGTCTGGGGAGGAGTTTGAGTATCCTGTTTGATGTGGTATGTGTGTGTGTTCTGTTATTAAGAATGAAGAGGCTGTTTAGTTGTGTGGCTGTGTTGGTGCCTCTGTTGTTGTTTTTGGTTGTGCAGGTACCAACTAGTGTCTTTACCATTGAAGTCTCCTCCTAAGATGACATTAGTGAGAGAAGCCAGATTGTGTAACTGTGGATTGTAATTGGCTGGCACCTGAGGTGAACTATCTGGTGGGATGTAAATGTTGATGAGTGTGGTGGTGTTTTGCGCGTGTTTTAATGTTAACTGCCTGTATTTCTATCGTGTTATCTGCTTGGATTGTGTTTGTAATGTTTTGGGTGGCATCAGTGAGCTAATGCTTTTACGTATGTAAGTGATAAGTCCACCCCCGTGACCCCCAGTACGATCTTGACGGGTCGCCGTGAAGTCATGGGTGTTTTGTGTGCGCGTTTTAGAAGTCATGGGTGTTTTGTGTGCGCGTTTTAGAAGTCATGGGTGTTTTGTGTGCGCGTTTTAGAAGTCATGGGTGTTTTGTGTGCGCGTTTTAGAAGTCATGGGTGTTTTGTGTGCGCGTTTTAGAAGTCATGGGTGTTTTGTGTGCGCGTTTTAGAAGTCATGGGTGTTTTGTGTGCGCGTTTTAGAAGTCATGGGTGTTTTGTGTGCGCGTTTTAGAAGTCGTCGGGTGTTTTGTGTGCGCGTTTTAGAAGTCATGGGTGTTTTGTGTGCGCGTTTTAGAAGTCATGGGTGTTTTGTGTGCGCGTTTTAGAAGTCATGGGTGTTTTGTGTGCGCGTTTTAGAAGTCATGGGTGTTTTGTGTGCGCGTTTTAGAAGTCATGGGTGTTTTGTGTGCGCGTTTTAGAAGTCATGGGTGTTTTGTGTGCGCGTTTTAGAAGTCATGGGTGTTTTGTGTGCGCGTTTTAGAAGTCATGGGTGTTTTGTGTGCGCGTTTTAGAAGTCATGGGTGTTTTGTGTGCGCGTTTTAGAAGTCATGGGTGTTTTGTGTGCGCGTTTTAGAAGTCATGGGTGTTTTGTGTGCGCGTTTTAGAAGTCATGGGTGTTTTGTGTGCGCGTTTTAGAAGTCATGGGTGTTTTGTGTGCGCGTTTTAGAAGTCATGGGTGTTTTGTGTGCGCGTTTTAGAAGTCATGGGTGTTTTGTGTGCGCGTTTTAGAAGTCATGGGTGTTTTGTGTGCGCGTTTTAGAAGTCATGGGTGTTTTGTGTGCGCGTTTTAGAAGTCATGGGTGTTTTGTGTGCGCGTTTTAGAAGTCATGGGTGTTTTGTGTGCGCGTTTTAGAAGTCATGGGTGTTTTGTGTGCGCGTTTTAGAAGTCATGGGTGTTTTGTGCGCGCGTTTTAGAAGTCATGGGTGTTTTGTGCGCGCGTTTTAGAAGTCATGGGTGTTTTGTGCGCGCGTTTTAGAAGTCATGGGTGTTTTGTGCGCGCGTTTTAGAAGTCATGGGTGTTTTGTGTGCGCGTTTTAGTTTTTTTGTGTATGAATTCTCTAAGCTGTATGATTTTGTTTGTGAGGCCATCTACGTTGTACTGTAATATGTTAATATTATGCTTCTGTATGTGTGTGTGTCTTTGTGTATGGTGACATGTGTAAGTTGTAGTGGGGCCTGGATTAGTCTTAATGTCGCCGGAGAGTAAGAGTAGTCCGGGGAGCACGTCCGGCACGCAATTGCTCCCCGTAAGTGAAAAAATAGCACGCTGGTATAGGTCCTGCCCCGGGAGCCGATCGGCACTTTGACTGTGCCACGCAACAGGCCGTCGACTGTCAGTCTGGCCAACCGTAGACAGCCCGCTGCACGGAGATTTGAGGTGGTTTGGCCACCAGCGCGTTCATGTCCGGTTTGACGTCGCTTCTTCTTCGCGTTGACGTTCCACGTTTTTTCGTTGACGTTGACGCGCTGACGTGTCTCGCGCTGGAAGATACAGCCACTGCTAGAAGCTTCCTCGTCAGCTACTAAATTTTGGTTTTATTGTGTGTAGATTGTTATTACTATGAATCTATTAAAAGAACATTCTCTGTTATTTTGTGCTTATCCTTCGTCTGCAGTTTTGTGTTGCTCTCTTTGTTGGAGTTCTGAAAATGTATTGCTCGCCTGTCTGCTAAATTGCTCTAATATGGACTCTGTTTCTTCTATTTCTTTTTCCTTTAATTTACACTAGAAATGTGTCTAAAATCCAATACAGAAATCATCTTGGGAAGAATTTACACGTGCTAGAGTGCTCCTGATCTTTGTACACGCAATAGAGAATAGCAGTCGTAAATTATCTCTCTTAACTCTTTGAGTTAGTGCAATTTGCTTAACATGAAAATTAAGCTAATTAACGTTCACATATGTTTCCATACGGTATGAAAGGGTTAAGCTCGTGAACCACTTTCAATTTAAATGCAGCTTCACAAATTTGGTTTCACTGGCTTTGGATGTGAAGCGCAAGATTTTTATGGCTGTGGTATTTTTGTTAATTTATGGTCTCCTTGGATTTTCCTCTTTTTCATAAGTGTGTGAAGTTTTGTACTGTACAACAATGGCTTGACTAGATGCAGGTAGACCTTGGTTCACTTTTTTTAATGAAGTTACCAGTTTAATCAGGTAATTTTGTACTTAATTACGTTCAGATGATTTAAGTTTCAAGTTGGAACATTGTACAGGATGGCCCATAAGTCCCAGTCGGTTATAATTAAAGCGAAAATCAAAGTAAAAAGTTTATAAGTTTATAAGTTTAGAAATATTTATCGATTATTTAAAAAATACACACACACACACACACACACACACACACACACACACACACACACACGAGTATAATTAAAAAAAATTGAAATCCGCTCGATGGATTTTCGCTTTAATTATAACCGATTGGGGCTTACGGCCACCCTGTATAAAGAATCCTAAAGGTAGATGTAATTGTAAAATTTAGAACAACTCAAAATTGAGCCATTTTGATAATGTTTATAGAATGTAAAGTAGGTTCACATCCTTTAAGTATGATAATTGACAGTAACCATATTTTAAGTGGGGAACATAATTTAGACTAACTTTATATGACTTTATAAATAGCATTCACACACACTTCAAAAAATGCTAAGTGATTGTACTGAAATTTTGGCACAACTGGGGAAAAAAAAAAAAAAAAAAAACTGTACAAATCTTAAGATCATGAATTGAGAAGTTTATCTTTTAAATTCGTTTAGGCCTTGCAAAGAAAACGACGGAGGGCATCGTGGGTGATTCTGTTGTGCTATTTTCGTCGTCGGTTCCATCCCCCTGGATGGGTCCTCCCCCGCTTCGTCTTAGGAGGATTCTGGATCTGGCTCCCATCACCATTACAGATCAGACCCCCATGGAAACGGTGGTGGACATGTTCAGGAAGTTGGGACTTAGACAGACACTCGTTACTCATAATGGGTAAGTGGTTGATGATTATTTTTATTATTAGGTATTATTAATAGTTATTGTCGTTATTATTAACAATATCGTTAAGACACTGAGTATATTATTTTATTTCATCGACAGGAGGTTGTTGGGAATTATAACAAAGAAGGATGTTTTGTGTCACATAAAGCAGTTGGAAAATGAGGACCCGGAGTCCGTTTTATTTAATTAAATAGAAAACTTAGGTATTTAGAACAATGATTCTCTATTTATTAAATTAAAGAAGGAATTATTTATTTTTTTGTATTTATAAGTAGTTATTTTGTATGTTTTTGTAGGATGAGAATATGGTGTTACGTTTTAGTTGTTAGTGAAATTTTAGAAATGTAGGATCAAAAGACAAAATTAATACTTAAAATGCTTAATTTTATTGTTTAAATTTTTTCGTATGACTTTCAGTAATTTTGAGCCGTTTAATCAGTTGATAGTTCATAATCATATCGTGTTTGATTGTTTATTAATTGATGAGCCCTTAAACCGTATCATTCTTTTATGGGGGTAGGATTTGTGAGTTAATGACTCGTTACGCTACAGGGCCTTCGATAGTTTAAACGTGGAAGCTACGCGCTTGGTTGAAACCTCACCTCCGTAATCATGCCATCATTGTGTTTAGTAGTTTCCAGCCTCCAAAGTTTGTTTCTTAGTTCCATTGTTGCTCTGATTTGGGTTGTTTGGTATAGATCTTTCCCCATATTCGTGTGAATTAGACTCGTTACGCGTTCTTTGAGTATAAATGAGTAAAGAATCATTATCATTTCTTGATTGTATCTACTTAATAGATTAATTGCTTCCAAGTATAACAGTTTTAAAAACATCGAGAAGGAACCAAGTGTAAATTTCACTAGGACAAAAATTAGACCCTTTAATTTTTTTTTTTACCTTCCTTTGCCGTTAAATGTATTTTAAAGAAAGGATTCTATGCCTTGATATTCCCTCCTAATAGAGTCCTCCAGAATCGAGAATGCGATTGATCGTTCAAAGCTATCAGTTGTAATGAAACATATTTGATTTTTCATCGAAATGTCTCGGCGAAGTTAGGTTAGATTTGATTAGGTTTAGGGTAGGGTAGGTGTAAAAATTGAAAGAGTGCGTATCAGCTACATTTTTTGGTTCTCGGTTCGAAAATGATTTTCCCCAACCCTCCCTCTATCCCCGAATCGAAAAGTCTTTCGGTTGTAGAGAACTGGATCAGAAGGGTATGGCACCTTCCATACTTTGGTTTATTGCTTCAAGGTTTCATAATACCAAAAATTTATATTTACAAGAAATTTTCACTTCGTTCTTCCGTATTTGTTTTTCTTCACCATCTTTTCAAATTCTGTGAAACCTCGCTCGTTTTGTAAACGAGGGTTGAACTGTTAAACTCCTCTACCTGCCCTCCAATTTTACTTAATCCTCCTTTCCCTGGAGATGATGATTCTTTCAGGTTTTTTATCCCTCGAAATTTGATTTCGTGCTTGCGTACTATCTTCATGGTTTGAGGTGATTCCATTCCTAAATTCTACGTTTTTTATTAACGACTTTGGTGTAATTGAAAGTTGGAAAGGTGAATGGAATTTACCCGCAGTGCATTTTCATTAGCACTTGGATTACACGATCAACTTTTACACGTTTTTTTATAGTTGAGGTTGGACTCGCGTCAAATCTTTTGGTTTTCTCGTTTCTAACTACTTATAATTTAATGCTCTCGCGTAATTAACACCAATATATACACATATTGTGTATATATAAAAATATATATATATAGTTTTTATATACGAGAAATACTTCGAAATCCAGAGTGTAGAATATATTTTTGTTTATTAAAATAATTCCTTCTTTTGAAAATTACTGTAGGCTTCAAAATGACCTAAACTCGATGCGATTTTGCGGAGGAAAAAAGCGAATACTGTATATTCTTTTTGTAAAGCATTTGATGATTACTACCGGTATTACCAAATAACACCGGGTTTTACTGATTGAGCTAAAAGCGTGAAGTGACGCGGATCAACGTTGCTAACAGCAGAATGTAAGAGGGAGAATTTTTAATATTTTATACATTAGTCGGCGAGAATGAGCGGTTCAATAGTAAATACTAATGAATGAATAGTGCCGGGTGCAAAAGCAGTTTCTATAAGGATGATACAAAATTTGAAGTTCTTCGTGGAACTAAGAAAGTGCTTAACATTTTAATGACACAATTTTTTGCGACGTTAGTTACGAATGCGTACATTTGAAATGTCTCTAATTCGTACCGGTCGTCCTTAAAAGGGTTAATAATGATATGGTGAAGGAATGAGCGCGTGAGTGAATGAATGAATTTTCACGCGTAAGAAATAGATTAAGAATAAAAATTGAGTTTGAATTGAAAAATGGGTATTCAATGGCAACTTAATTGAGTTGGTAACATGAAAAGAACTTGCTTGGATTTTTCATTGCGTATTAGTGACGTCACTACAGGTCATTTTTTGGGCTGTTTATTTCGTTCTTTGTTACCTAGATTTTACTCGCATGTTCTTTAGTCGACAAAAGTTATTATGTCGCGATTTCTGTTGGTATTTTTTTTGTACATAAATGTTAATGATTTAGTGATATATATATTGAAATATATATATATATATATATATATATTATACACACACACACAGGGTGAACCATAAGTTGCTTTACCGACGAGTTTCGTTATAACACAAAGGTAAAGGGACTTATGGTCCACCCTGTGTGTGTGTATATATGCGTGAAGGGTATTTATGATGTAGTCTGTTAATTAAATATGTTCTGTGGCGAAAGTCATTCTTACTAATAAATATGCGTGAGAAACGAAGTTTTATGACGGGACTTTTTAAAAAAATTGTACACGATAGGTGCGTAATTAAATATCTCCTCGTAAGTTGTATCCAACTACGGAACATATAATGGTAATTGTTTTAATTTAATATATTTTTCACTTTTTATTCCATTCTATGTGGCAGTCGGCAGTCTGTCTAAACGTAAATTTTAAGAACTTTTAATTTCAGTAGCGGCAGACTCGGAACATTTTTTAAGAGAGAAATTAACTCGTAGATGTAGATTGACAATGGTTAGCCAGTACTTGATGTTTGGAATTACACTACTGTAATGTACTGAATTAGACGCGGCTTTTATTACAGAAGAAGAACGCAATTGCTTATGGAATGACTGGTTAAATATTTTTATACGTAGAAAAAGGGGTTGGTTTGGAATTAAAATTAAAAATTGTAACTATTTTGAATATGAAAAATTCATTTTGGGGGCATGTATAGGACTTTTTTTTTTATGTATTATTGATTAGAGGTAAATACGAGTCGCTGAGAGATTAGCATTTTATTTAGGAATAATGTAATTTTAACGTAACCATTGTAATAAATATATATATATATATATATATATATAAAACGCAGTATAGTTAATTTGTACAACCTTTAGTAGAACATAGATTATTTATTAAAAAGAAAACGTTCATTATGTTCGGTTCTCATAACTTCCTTCGTTTTTAAGTACTGTTATTAACACGAATTTCGTTTTAAACATGGTTAAATGTAATATTTATCATCAGTCACTAATTTTATCACTTCCAGATTGCACTTCCAGTTAATAGTAGTCACTTTCAGATATGATTTTCAGGTATAATTTTCACCTTTTCGGAAGCAAATCTTGTTTTGTGTGCAGTGATTTTTCTAATGCCACTTTGACATTACATAATTCTATTTATTTATAATATATATATATAATTGCTAGGTATTTGTGTATGTTGTATAAAAGTATATTTATGAAATTATCGTTAGTTTTATTTAGTCTGTAAAACCCGCTGTCCTTTTGGAATTGATCTTCATTTCGTTTAATGCGATTGTCACCTTCAATATAGATAATTATTAAATGTTTTTGTAGAGAGTTTTATCATGAGTAAGGGAAAAACAAATAGAAAATAATTTGTTCCATTGGTTGTCTATACTGCTACTATTAACTACGCATTTAAAGTATATTATGTCGGAACAAAATCAAATTAGTTTAAATCATTACGCTGTCCTTACTAAAAAAATTAAAGACGGCTTCCGCTGTTCGCTTGACCAAGGGAGTCCTTTGGTGGATTTCCTCGGCTGTAGCAGCAGCAGCCACCATGCTCACACTGCCTTCAAAAGTGTCCATTAGAACGGACGCATCTAATTTGGATGAGGTAAAATTTGCCGTTTGATTAATTAGCATATTACCACTACTTAAATGTTTAAAGGTTAAGTAATTATGCTTAAATGTAATACAGTACTTTTAAAGATAATCTATAAAGATGGGACACCCGCAAATGCTACTGAAATAATAAATACAATTCATATTGTAAGTTCTTTACCATGATCTGACAATCCCAAAGTGGTCGCCAAATGACTATGAATGTCCTGAGAGAGAACCATCTGAATAGCATCCGAAATTCTTGAACGAACCACCTGTCTCGCTTCCACCTGAGTTGCCTATTTTGCGTTTCCAAATAATAGAAAACCCTAATTAATTATATTGTGGTATCATCCGAACTATAATCTTGAAAATGTACTACAAATTTTGACTGCAAGGAGGAAACCTATACACAAGTGTTATTCAGAGTTTTTAGATTCCTTAAATCGGAAGAATCGCCTAATTATTTTTTTTTTAATTTTAAAGAAGCCTTTGCTACTTCGTCTCATAAGCAAGTTAAATAATTTAAATTAAAGTTTTAAATTGTTAACCTCGATTCAAGAATGAGCTAATTAGTAGTAACATGGAGAATTAATCTTTCGTCCTTTGATGGAAAAACTCAGGAACACTATACACGGAACGAAACGGCAACAGCTATCAGACATCAGGTAAGGTTAGCTTAACTCAAAGCAATCATCTTGACTGAATTTTATATGAACTCGAGGTCGGAAACTGGCATAGTGCTCAGGTCAAGCTAATTGAACCCATTGCGCTAACTCTTAGGTTTTATTATTATTATATTATTATTACTACCAGCACTATCGGGAATTGAATCCTAGACCTCGGTGTCTTCACTTCGTTTATGGGGATACTGTCTTACCCACCAAGGTATGAGCACTGGCAACTCTTGGAGTTATTTGCCAGTGACAGCACATTTTGATAATGATCAAGTTCCAACTTGCCTTCGCAATGAGTTGGACGTGAGAGGCTGCTTGAGCCTCTCCGTGAGCCACAAGGAAGAGCGGAGATCGAGGTAGGAGTCGCAAGATGAGTTGTGACGTTATCAAATTTATTTCCTCCTCCCCAAAGACAGTGGAAACCATGACAACGATTGTCTTTTGGTGGTTCTTGTAGAAGGATTCCAGTCTGTTGTTATGATTATCATCATTGGATAGATAGAAAGATGACAATGAAAATACAAAAGTGGTTTACAAAAATATAACTATTTCGTTAAAAAAAGTTGGGTCTATTTTGAAGAAATTAATTAATCTTAAGACTCAACTTCCCTCGAAAGTCTTAGCATGGTAGCCATTTAGGACTGAATATCGTGAGAGAAAACACTATAATTAATATCGACAATTCACTTATTAAACGAACAAAACATTTTTATTGCTGATCATTCACAATCCATAGCCACTTAATCTAACATGCAAATACAATCTTACGTAGTATACACTGAACTTATTAAAAATAGGGCCAGCATAGCTACTTAACCTAAAATCCAAACACAATCTTATTATAACACTTAACTTAATATTAGTACGCATACCGCGACTATCGTTTTTTCAGTATTTTACAAAGGCGTTAAACAATTAAGCTGTTATGACATATAATTAATTAATTCTGCAACGAATTCAAGGATCCTTCATTGCGCATACGACCTTACCGTTTAATCAAATCATCCACACATTCCATTTCGGTCAGAGATTCTGTTTGATCCTTTACAAAAAAGGTAGAACAGTCGCTAGACATCAAGGACCCAATTTCCACCTTGGAGACGTAAACCAAAAGGATGGCGACAGCAGAACGGGAAAAGATGACGCTATCTTTCGGAGTGATGTCACTGCCTACGATTACAACCTTATCATCAATACATAAATAGCATGTAATGCAAACTAATGACAAAAACAAGGAAATCATTATGAATTTGACTGCTCATTCCATAATAAAAGTACTTCAAGTAGTGATGAACCACGTACGGAAACCTCGTTAGTACTTTTTGTCTATATACTTGGCAATGATACTACAAGCTGCTCGTATCCTGAATGGGTGTACGGCGGAATGGTGCTTTGTAAAAAAAAATGCTTTTCGTTTATTTAATTTATTGACAAACGTGTCAAACATTCATTATATAAGTCATTTAAAATTATCATGAAACATGAGAAATTTACTTCATGTCAAAACGTGTTCAAAATGTCCCTTTTGCGAGATCACATGTCGTAACCGGATGATAAAATTGCGCAGCACAGCCCCCAATGTGTGTGTGGCGAGCGAATACACCTCTCGTTCGATTTCCGCTTTCAAAGCTTCCAATGTACGTGGGCTAGAGTCGAAGACTTTCTTCTTTAAGTATTCCCAAAGGAAATAGTCGCATGGGTTCAAATCGGAAGACACGGGTGGCCAAGCCAAACCTCCGCCATAGATTTCGGGGAATCTGTTTGACAGCACTCTGTGTCCAAACGTCTCCCACAGTAAGTTCAACACAATACCCGCTGTGTGAGGCCTTGCATCATCATGTTGAAACCAAGCTTCATTAATTTTAACACCATAACCCTGTAGAAAAGGGATAAAGTTGTCCCTTAGCAACTCAAGATAAACTTCAGAATTGACGGCATCTTCGATGAATACTGGGCCAAATATCCCAACGCTTGACAAAGCACACCACACTGACTCGTTTTGGATGTAATGGATTGTCAACAACATGTGGGTTTTCAAAACGAGCATTTTGCTTATTCACATAACCGTCTAAATGAAAGTGAGCTTCATCACAAAACCAGATCAGCTTTAAGATGTCCGGCTCGTTTTCAAGAAGCTCCGACAACTCCCTTGCAAATGCTAAACGCCTGTTTTTTCCAAGGTCACTCAAGGGTTGGCTTAACTGAATTTTGTACGGGTATTCCGATAAATCGGAACGGCAGAGTTTCCTCACTGTGCTGTAGCTCACATTGATTTGTCTTGAAAGTTGTCGCAAGCTTTGGTGAGGACTTTCCATTAGTGTTTGTCGTACCTCCTCCACTTTTTCTCGCGTGCATAGTGTAGGGCGGCCAGAATGACCTTTTCGTTGGTCGAGTATGCTTCCCGATTCTTCAAACTGATGAACTAAACGCCAAACAGTGTCTTTTGTTGGTGCATCACGTACACCAAATGCACCACGATACCTTCGTTGCACTGTAAGAACAGAACTTCCACTTTTATAATACTCTTCCACAACGAAAACCTTTTGCTCCACGCTGTACGATAACGCCATGACAACTGCATCCAAAATGGCGTTGTTTCAGTGTTGCCAACAAATACGGCAGAATTTTAGTGTTGCCAGTCAAACATCCTATATTTCTCGCTTAAAAATTTTATCAATTTTATCATAGCGTTATACAGTGTGTCCGTAAAGTCATGGTGGGATTTTAAATAGCTATATTATTGCAACGAAACATGATGATGAGATGAAAAAAACGCAAATTGAAGAACAACTCTAAAAGAATAACTTTATTTAACGTAGTTCGATATGTGCTCCTCTGGTAGCCCTGCAGACATCTAGGCGGTGATTCAATTCCAGCCACACACGCCCAAGAACATCAGGAGTGACGGATGCGATAGCTTCCGTGATTCGCTCGTGCAAGTGATGAATATCCCTAATGGGTACACTGTACACACTTTGCTTGACGTAACCACACAAATAAAAGTCCAAAGGTGTCAGGTCCGGAGAGCGTGGAGGCCATGGCTTCCATCCTCCTCTTCCTATCCATCTCTGGAAATTTTTCATTAAGGAATTCTCGAACAACGTTGGCATAGTGCGGAGGAGCACCATCTTGCTGAAAGATGACATTATTGTCAATAAATTGGGGTACTGCAAAATGTTCCAACATAGCGAGGTAGTTGTGTGACGTCACAGTGGGTTCCGCGAAGAAAAATGGGCCAATCACTCGATCCCGTGCTAGAACACACCACACATTAACTTTTGGGCTATTACGCTCATGTTCAACATAGGCATGTGGACAGCCTAGACTAACTATGAGATAAAGGTTAAGTTTAGCCTAGACTAACTACAAGATACAACTTCGAGAGTTGTTCTTAAATTTGGCATTGTTTCATCTCATTATCATGTTTCGTTGCAATAATATAGCTATTTAAAATCCCACTATGACTTTACGGACACACTGTACGTACATGGTCAGATGAAATAAATACAAAATTATTTATAATATATATATATTTTTTTTTTATTGGGAGTTGTTAAACCTCCTTCGCAACTTCTAAGGTCATATGACGAAGGGGACCTACAGCTTTACGTGAGATTCGAACCACGGGTCGCTACATAATCTGGACGCGGAGGACGGTCTCCCATCCAACTACTTCCCAGACCCAATGTCGCTTAACTTGGTATATATATATATATATATATATATATATATATATATATATATACAATCATTCATTCATTCATTCACGTGTGTGAATCATCCGTATATACACATCCGCATCCGCATAACATCCGCACATTTTCTCGCATCCGCGTCCGCATCCGCACTTTGGACTGCGGATGTCGTGCGGATGTGGACCGTTGAGATAAAACGTTATTAATAAGCGGAAATTATCAAATTCTCCTATAATAATAGAACTAGTTGTGCGCAAAAGTGATGCAAGCGACAAGACGAGAGGCTGTTCTTGTATGAAGTTACTCTCTTGCAACCTACTTAGATCCACGTTACAAAGCTAAGTTATTTTCACCTAGTACATTAGAACGAGTTAAATCATCACTTAGCAAAGCAGTTGAAGAGCTTCAATCTCTTGAATCTGTCGCTTCGCCACCCACCAAAAGAATAAAAGTTTCAGTGACAGAACCAACACCTTCAACAAGCAAATCTATCACAGAATCTATCTCTCTGTTTCTTGAGTCAAGCAGCAATGACGAGACCTACGCGATGTCAAAAGATGTAGTAAAAATGATCGAGAGCTATCACCAAGAAAAACGCCTGGCTGCATGTGACAATCCTATTAGTTGGTGGAAAAATACGCAGAATATCTATCCATACTTGAGTAAACTTGCAAGGAAACATTTAGCCTGTCCTCCAACAAACGTACCAAGCGAGAGATTATTTAGCAGTGCTGGATTAATATATGATGAAAAGAGAAACAGACTGGCAGCAGAAAAGGCAGAAAAATTAATGTTCCTTAAGCATAACCTTCCTATAATTAAGTTTGAACATTAAACGATGAACATCTTAGTTTACTTTATTTTAATTACTCATTTATAAATATGCCTAATAAAACTTTAAACTTAATATAAATAGTTATCAAGCTAATTAAAGATCGCTTTCTATAAGGGTGGAGGTTGGGGAAAGAGGTCGGTGGGGTGCATTTGAGTTGGGTTCACGTCCCGCATCCTGGTAACACAATTATGGTTTCTAATTGTGGCTGAAACTCAACAAAATATAACGAATTTATTTGCAGACGAATTCACTAATTGATTTCTATATTAGTTAGATGCTTGATATTATTTTATATGTTCAGAGAAAAGTACAGCAATTATTGTACAATTAATCAATTATACTACATTATAGCTACAGCTCTCTCTATGTAATAACTTATTATATACGTTAAACACAACAAATCTCGAATATATCCTAAAAATAACGAAAATGTAGACATCCGCGTCCGCGGATGTTGAAATCAAACATCCTCATCCGCATCCGCATCCGCGGATGTGAAAAAAATGACATCCGCTACATCACACACACATATATATATATATATATATATATATATATATATGAAAATGAAAAGGTTTATTGGCAGACTATAGTCCATATGACAAATATTATTAATACAATGACAGTTCATATACTAAGGATAGAAATATATACAATTGATTAGAAATAATACTGCACTGTCGAAGTTAAGTGGAGCTACAGACAGAAGGTTTTCGTACCAAGAAGTCCATAGTTTAGAGGATAAATGGCAGGACTCATGGATAGCTTGGATGATCGGGTTGGTTGATTTTTTAATTCTTTGCATTAGACTGTGTTGAGCACGTCTTGTTACCTCCGGGAAGCTCGGGACATTGCGGGTAGCAAACATTTGCGAAACTGAGCATCTCGGGGGTAATTTATCTAAGAGTCTAAAAGACCCGTTGTACAGCAAATTTAGGGTTCTGCCAGAACCTTTTTTATAATTCACCCAGAGTTGCTGACCGCATATATTACTGCAGAAAGTACGAAAGAGTGTGTCTTTAGCTTCACTTGTACAGAAACGAAAGTTCCTTATGGTCATATTCGCTTTAGCACACAGGCTTCGAGATTGTTTTCTTATATCCGAGTCATCACTCAAGGAGCTGGTAATAGTTTGACCCAAATACTTAAACTCTTGTACTTCCTCAATTACTTCACCATTCATTTTAAACCTTATATCAGCTGGCTGATTACAGCTTTTAGGATGAAATTGCATAACCTTAGTTTTTGTAACATTAAAAAGAATATCATGTTTCTGCGAATACACTTCGCAGACGTTTAGTAGCCGATCCAGACCTTTAACAGAGGAACTTATTAACACCATATCATCGGCATAAACTAAGTTATTTATCCTTGTGTTATCTATACAACATCCCACTGTTGCCTCATTAAGTGAAGCAATTAATCCGTCAATATACACATTAAACAGCATAGTGAAGAGCAAGGAGCCTTGTCTCACCCCGCAAGAGGAGCCAAAACATTCGGATAGTACATTGCCCCACCTAACAGTGAAAGATTGGTGGGAATACCAAAATTTCAATAAATTTAATATGTAAAGGGTGATCCAGAGAAATGGGACCCAAAAGAAACCCCTGTAACTCTTAAAGTACTGTATAAGTCCTTTTATAAAATCATACGCATCATTCGAAAGAGGATAGTTACAAGTTTGTCCAGGATTGTATAGGTTTTGACAATACAAGACAAGATAAGATACAAAACAAAATAAAAGTGTTAGTTAAAACTAACCCTTCAAGATGACTGCATGGACTGTGGAACAGCTGCGTTTCATAACTGAGCAATATTATGAGCATGGAAGAAGTGTAGTTTCAGCTCAAAGATCTTTCAAGACAAATTTTCAGATGTCAAAATCATCTTCTAAGAAAGTAATCCGTCGGTGTGTCAGAAATTTTACCCCAACTGGCAGCATTGGAAAAAGAAAACCAACTGGAAGAGTGCGCACAGCAAGGATAGACGAGATCATTAACAGAACTCATGAAATTGTACAGGATAATCCTAACATAAGCATCAGACGTGCTTCTCAGCTGTTAGGAGTTGGATATGGAACAACACACCGTATATTCAAGCAAAATTTAATGCTCTTTCCATATAAAATTCAAACAGTGCAACAACTAAACGATGGAGATTTCGCACGAAGACGACAATTCTGTCAATGGATCCAACAGAAGGTAAATGACACCACCAATTTCTGACACACTGACGGATTACTTTCTTAGAAGGAGATTTTGACATCTGAAAATTTGTCTTGAAAGATCTTTGAGCTGAAACTACACTTCTTCCATGCTCATAATATTGCTCAGTTATGAAACGCAGCTGTTCCACAGTCCATGCAGTCATCTTGAAGGGTTAGTTTTAACTAACACTTTTATTTTGTTTTGTATCTTATCTTGTCTTGTATTGTCAAAACCTATACAATCCTGTACAAACTTGTAACTATCCTCTTTCGAATGATGCGTATGATTTTATAAAAGGACTTATACTTTAAGAGTTACAGGGGTTTCTTTTGGGTCCCATTTCTCTGGATCACCCTTTACATGGGAACCTTCCTGTCTTCTAGTTTTGCAAATAAAATATTGTGGTTCACCCTATCATATGCCTTACTTATATCAAGAAACAGCTATAAATGGTTGAATTACTGTCAATGTATTTAGATATTGTTTCTTTAAGTACATAGATACACAGGTCGGTTGAGTGGGACCTTTTAAAGCCAAACTGATTAGATGATGTCCAAAGGAAATCATTTAATCGGAGTAACAAGAGTTTTTCTAGTAGTTTCGAGAAGCAGGAAGCGACAGCAATAGGCCTGTAATTATTGCTGGACAGAATGTCTCCGCACTTATTTTTAACCAGGGGCAAGATATATACCCTCATGAACTCTGCAGGGATATAGCTATAAGCAAGCATGGCTGATAGGAGCAATGATATATGCAGACATACTACGTCATTTGTATATTTTAAGTGCTCATTCGATAAGTCATCTACCCCTGACGCAGAACCAGTCTTTAACTCTTTAATTAACCTCTTTACTTCAGAAAATGATATCAAAATATTTTCCCTTGTCCCTCCCACAATCGTTTCGCTGCAATCTATCTTAAGATTATCCCTACTCACACTGTTAAGAATGTTAGAGTAGTGGTTTTTCCACAGCTTTGCAATTTCATCCTCCCCCGACACCCCCATCGATTGTCGGAGGGAGGACATTTTTGACACCCGTTTGATTCTTAACAACAGGCTTTTGATGCTCGAATAGACTCTTCTTCCTGTTTACATCGCATTATGGCCGCCTTATACTGACCCCGACTTCTACACACATATATATATATATATATATATATATATATATATATATATATATATACACGTTATTCCTGGATGGAATGATTTTATGGTCCTCCTGAAAAGGGAATCAAAGGATCCTTACAATATATGGTGTCTCCTTGGTCATTTTCATATACAGGGTGTCTCAGAAGTCGCGCACCATATACTTTATTCAGAATTACGAGGTTTACGAGTCGAAATCGTTTATAAGTGATGTTTAATTACAATATATGTTCGATAATGTTCGAATAGTAAAATTAATAGTTTGTGCAATTAATCAAAAAGCTAACTTAAAATAATTAAATTGAATGAAGCTACATTAGCCAATGGTGCGCGACTTCTGATACATCATTAGCTAACGTAGCTTCATTCAATTTAATTATTTTATTTTAAACCTCGTAAATCTGAATAAAGCCTACCGTAAAGGTGGGAAGAGAAGGCGAAGTGGACATGAAAAGCGGAATTAAGTCCTTTTCGCAATAGCCTCTTACGATTAAAAAAAGATGGTAAGCTCCATATTAACTAAAGCAGACAAGGCTAACACCATAGTTATTATGGACAAAGTGGAATACATAAGAAAGATGAACGAGCTTCTCCAGGAACCCGCCACATACAGAAAGCTTATGAACAACACGTAGGATGACGTCATCAAGTAATTCAATAGTGGCTTGAAACGCATTCTCAAGGATCATAAGGACTGAATTCCGCTTTTCACGTCCACTTCGCTTTCTCTTTCCTACCTTTACGGTCTTATTAAAACCCACAAACCTGGCAACCTATTATTAGCTCTGTGGGTTCTACAGGGTGGGCCGTAAGTTTCCATACATAGGAAAAATAAAAAAAAATTTATGGACAACCATTTTTATTTATATAATATGCTCTACATGGTTGCCATTGTTTTGAAAACACATTTCAATACGTGTTCCCCACTGTTGATGAACACGCATTAGCACAGTTGACGTTATGCTTGTAATGGCGTTGGTGATACGTTCCTTTAGATGATTTATGTCTCGTATCTTTTCCTGATACACCATGGCCTTCAAGTGCCCCCAAAGATAGAAATCAAGGGGGGTGAGAGATCTGGGGATCTGGGAGGCCACTCCACAGGACCACGCCGACCAATCCAAGCATCCGGAAACTGCTGCTGATCCAAATACCGACGCACGTGAAGACCAAACGTTTAAATTTTCCTATGTATGGAAACTTACGGCCCACCCTGTATTACCCATAAACTCTCCAAATGGCTTGTCAAAGTCTTGTCCCCCATTCTCGGAACTATCTCTGATTCACATGTAAAAAATTCCATGGATCTTACTGAAAAACTGAATAATATACGCACTGAAACCAACGATAGATTGATCAGTTTTGACGTTTGTTCATTGTTTACAAAAGTGCCGATTGACGATATGTTTGACTTTCTCTTCCGAGAATTACGTAAGTATGACCTGCCACTACCTGCACACATCGTTTTGGAACTCATTAAACTTTGCATCAAAGACTGTAAATTCACTTTCAATAGCGAGTATTATCAACAGGTTTTTGGGATGGCCATGGGTAATCCCTTGTCGCCCCTCCTCTCCAATATTTATATGGAGTTTTTCGATATTACTTACATTCCGAGAATCCTGGGGGTTGGCATCCCATGGTTGCGGTACGTCGACGATATTTTGTGTATTTGGCCCATGAATCGTGACCTGTATAACTTCCTCCTTCAGTTAAATAATCAAGTCTCCTCCATTAAATTTACTTTAGAAGTGGAACAAAACAACTCAATCCCGTTTTTGGATGCGTGTGTACATAGGGAAAGCCTAGGTTTTAAGTTTAGTATTTATCGGAAAAAACAATTTGTCCTACGTACACTTTTACTCCGGACATTACAACCCCATCAAGACAACCATATTTTCTTCAATGTTTCTCCGCGCTCTTAAGATCGCCAGTCCGCAATACATGGATGCCGAATTAGAAAAAATCAACAGTATTGGAAGTGATTTGTGTTACCCACCTGCGTTTTTGGAATCTTGTCTTAACAAGGCAAAACGAACTTTATATCCCAGGCTTTTTAGGCATTGCTAATGTACTTAAACTTTTGAGTATTAATGTAGTATTTTCATATGACAATATTGTGAAAAATATCACAGTAAAAAATAGCCCTACCAATAATTCAGGCATTATCTATAAAATTGGTTGTAAACAATGTGATTCTTTTTACATTGGAAAGACGGGAAAGGATTTGCACACGCGTGTAAAACAGCATCAATATTCCGTTAGAATGGGACAGTCGTCTAGTACTCTTTTCGTCCATTTGTCAGAGTTATCCCACTGTATTGATTAGAATAATTCAATTTTGTTTCACTCAAGCAACAGTGTTAATAGAAATATTCTTGAGTCTGCCATTATTCGACTTACAAATAATTTTAACATTAGCCAGGGCCTTTTTTCGCTTGATCCTGCTTGCTTTGAATTCGTTCAGAACGGATTTAGGCAAGAGGAACAAAGTGCTAAAACTCTGGTAGTTTTTCCTTATAAATTTGTATGCTCCTTCTACAATTTTTATTTTTCTATTTTTTTTGTGACCTATATATAGTCTCGAACTTGTTATTTATTATTTCAGTGTTCCTGAGGATGTCATTAGACGAAAGCGCTTGAACACCATTCTGTGTTTCCTTTTTCCTTCGTGATTATTTTCATCATATATATATATATATATATATATATATATATATATATATATATATATACACACCAAACGTTTACTGTTAGATGGGGCAATGTATTGTCTGAATGTTTTGGTTCCTCATGCGGAGTTGGACAAGGCTCCTTTCTCTCTCTTCTGCTGTTTAATACCTATATTGATGGTTTAATTGCTTCTCTTAATGAGGCAAGGGTGGGATGCTGTATACTCGTAGATGACATGGGGATAAATAACTTGGTCTATGCCGATAGAAGATCTTATAAAAATTTGTGAATCATATTCAGAGAATTATGACATTAATTTTAATGTTATTAAAAGTAAAGTTATGCAATGCCATCCCCAAAACTCAAACCAAACAGCTAATATTATTTTTAAAATGAGAGACGAACCAGTAGAGCAGGTACAGGAATTTAAGTATCTGGGTCAAACTATCACCAGCTCCTTGAGTGACGATTCACACATAAGGAAACAATATCGAAGTTACTGTGCTAAGGCAAGCATGATTGTAAGGAACTTCAAATTCTGTACAAGCAAAGCTAAAAACACTCTTTTTCGCATTTGCTATACTAATAGTTATGGGCAGCAACTCTGGGTTAATTATAAAAAAGGCTCCGACAGAACCTTTAATTTGCTTTACAACAGGTCCTATAGACTGCTACACAAGTTACCTCCAAGATGCTCGGTCTTTCAAATGTTCGCAACCGCAAGGTTCCGAGCCTCCCTAAGGTAGGTAACAAGACTGCCCAATACAATCTAATAGTACGGGGCTCCAATAAACCTTAGCTCCCCCGCCCATGGCCTAAACCGTTAGAGGTACAGTAAAACTAAATATACCTTACAAAAGAGAATTTAATCCTGCATTTAATGAGAAACAATTAAAACTTGGTGTTCCCGCCAGTGGCTTCCAAGACAGCCTGAATTCGCTTTGGGTAGCTTGCCAAAAGTGACGTGAATAGATCTTGATCGTTACGCAAATTTGCTAAAACAGTTTCAATGTGTTGCGTCATTGTATCCTTCGAAAATCGATTTGCTGCAGGTTCTTGAAACAAGAGACATTCAACCTTGTCCTTTATAACTGATCCAATGTGTTCACAGACGTTCAGGTCAGGAGAATTTCCTGGCCATTCTTCATTTCCAAAGAAATCGATCTCATGGTTCCGCAACAACTGTTGAGTGGCTAATACCTTAAAGCAGGGGGCCTTATCGTGCAGAAGTGTGACCTGATCGACATCCATAACATTGTTTGGGTTTCTTAGAAAAGGAATGACATGCTGGGATAGAATAATATCACGAAAATACTGTCCATCCCAACTCTGACCATTTGGCTTCAGCACCCACATGAGCTTCTTTGCAGTGAACAAAACAAACGCACCAACACAGTCTGGACTTTTTAATAATTCGCGATAATGTTCATTGTCATCGATTTCATCTGGTGTTGTGGCCCACCCTCGATCATTTTGGTAGTTAGGCCGACGTGTTACGTAAACAAAAAATTCATCGGAGACAGCTAAATGCATGAAATCATCCACATCCCAATCTTCAAGATAATGAGTAAACCACATTCTGTCATCGATGTTAAGTTAACTTTTTCTTGGCTTTGGAAGTTCATGCCAAGGCTTTAAACCTTGCCTATGACGGTACAGTCGAATGATCTCACCACTAACGATCTTTCCTCTCAACACTTCGATCTTTCTAGAAAGTTTAGCACAGCTGTTTTTCCGCTTACGCGTACCGCTTTCAATGATGTCCTTTGTTTTCTGAGAGAGTGGCAAATTTGGGCGCCCAGATTTGGTTGTATCCATTTCACATTCATCCAAAGTTTTATTCCAATTTCTTTTGACGAAGTCCTCACTTCTTCGCAACTTTTTGGCAACCCATGAACGTGTTATAAAGGTGGCTCCAGCATCACGAGCTTCCCGAAATGTTATTGCTCGTATGCGATCTATCACACGTTGCCTCTCCGAATCACCAATTAATTGAGAAGCCATTATATTATCACTTTATCAACTAGAGTAATTTTAATACCTGCAATAAATATAAGTAAACATGTAAGCTGCAAATGGGGGGGGCTAAGGTTTTTTGGAACCCCTTAGACATGTTAAGTGCACAAAATAGGGTGTCCACTTCAAATCATGATGCAAAGGTCCCCTTTGGTATGGAAGTTCCTTAGGGCCATAGGAAAGAATTTATCCAAATACACAAGTTGTATCTATGCACAGATATGCTTAATTTTATGTCTAATCAGCATAAATTATGCTAATGACCGTATTTCTAACTTTTGAACCAATTAACTTAGAAACGTGTGTGATGACTCGTTTTCAGCTAAATTCAGCATGAGAAATCTATTTCTGAGGCTATTATGGGGTTTGGAGGTCATTTTGACCCCCAAAATTAAATATGGCCGCTGGCCGCCATGTTGAAATTGAGGATTTTCCGCAGTTTCCAAACTGACGGAGTAAGATACCCCAAAATAACCTCACAAATGGCTTTCTCATGCTGAATTTAGCTGAAAACGAGTCATCACACACACGTTTCTAAGTTCTGTGACCTTTAGAAATTCAATTTCATGTTTCAGATTCACAATGATTAATCCGAAATGAGTGACTCTAAAAGCACGCCTGCCATCGTGGACACTCGCGACTGGAGCTTATGCTTCATATGTCAGTCAGACAAAAGCTATGAGCCGACTAAGAATCCTTCATCATCTGTGAAATTGAGAAACAAACCTGAAACACTTTCAGCTTCTTATAAAGAAGTTACGGACAACATACAGGAGCTCAAGGAATTAGGGGAGTTGGCTGACTTTGTAGTCGTAGATGACATTGGTGGCGGTGCTCAGAATGGAGTGCAGCTGATGATGCCTAATCAAATAGTGTGGCACAAAAGTTGCAGGAATGCTGTCGACAATCAAAAAGTGCAGAGAGCGAGGAAAAAGCATCAAGGGCAAGAGTCAGTTAGCCCGGTGAAAACTCGCCGCATGAACAGTGGTGCCAGGTCCATCACACAGGCCTCACCCTCTACATCTTCGAGCGAACCAGTCGAAGCTCCATGCCTCTTCTGTGACGAAGCGGGCAACAAGAGAGAGCTGAGGAAGGCCTCCATTCTTGGCTTGGATAAGAAAGTCAATGATTGCGCTCGAGTATTAGGTGACAAACGTCTGTTGGCCAAACTTTCTGCCAGTGACATGGTCGAATTAATGCCGTCTATCATCGTGCGTGCTCTACAGGAAAGCGGCGACGGTCGGATGTGACACGACTGAGAGTCATGCGACTCAGGTGATCCGAGCACATGTTCTCAACGAGTTACTTGACTTTACTGAAGATAATCGTGTTTCAGGGACGTCACTGGCAATGGCTGACTTGACGGCCCTCTATGACAAGCACCTCGCCGCTCTCAGTTTTCCCTACATCAAATGCAATACAACACACCTTCGAGAGGATATTGAGCACATGATTCCTGACATCAAGGCGATATCAATGAATCGTTGCTGGTCTCTTGTTTTCGACGACGACCTAAACAAAGCTGTAGTTGATATGGAAAACAATACATCAACTGAAGTCTCCATCCTCCACGAAGCAGCCAAGATCCTCCGGCGAGATTATCTCCACATGAAGCAGTAGGGTGTGTCGAATTTTTCAACTTTCAAATTCCAAATATGAGGGGTGCTAAAAAGTTGCAGCATGACTTAGGAATTCTAAAGATATTTTTGTTAATTTAATATAATTTAGTTTTGCTTGGTAAGAAGCTACATAAAAATAGTGACTTTTTTTTACTTTTTTGTGGAATTATATAATAATTATTATATTAATAATTATATATGCTGTATATATAATGCACTGCTGTTTTTGCTTATTTCACAGGTTGAAACATATTCATCAGTGTGCTGAAGATTACTTGTCCGTCAGTGCTACCATCCTAACCAGTGGGAATTGACCTACAATGGCTTCTAAAAGGAGGACAAGACTGGGGACATTCACACATATGAGCAACCTAATTGGAACTGGTAAAGAGTTGTTGCCCTCTGAACTCCCAACTCTGCGAGACGTTCTGAAATATGGGCTACTGCTAAGAGAACAAAGTGGTGAGGATGTGAGAAACTACCCAGCAGCCAGTCTTGCAAAGGACATTTACCCTAAAGTGCTTGAAAAGTGGGAACGAGCAAACAGTTCTTTTGTAGCCCCCGTTGTAAATTCACGAGTCACAATCTTAAACAAGATCCAAGAGAGCTGGGAGCAGGCCAAAAACATATCTCTTGGGAGAGGAAAGCTACATGTCAAAGAGGCTTTCATTGCAAAACTTGACAAGCTTTTTGACATCCTCAGTTGCAAGTGTAAAATTGTTCTCTGCTCTGAATTTGGCTGCCTTGCAGATGCTGGTTGCAAAAACGAAACTCACATTAACTGTACATGCCCTAGCGAGATGAAGATCCCTGTGAAGGAACTTGCTTTCATTAAAGGTCAGAGAGACAAGTCTGGTTCTATTGGACCACATCAAATTGGCTTGCCAGATCAACCTGAGCACAACAGACAAGTCAAAAAGCAGAAGCGGCAAGAAGACGAAAGAAGAAGGCTTGCTGAATATAAGCAGACAAGTAAGCAGGATGTTTCAATGCCATCAAATGAAATAATTTTCTCTGATGATGAAAATGAAGAACAAATAGCTGATGCTCAAGATGGAAAGGATGGAAGTTATGAAGTGACATTAGAAATACCAAGCACGTCTTCAACTTCCAATAAAAAGCCAGAGTACAACACATTAGAAATACCTAATGTTGCTATGCATAGCATCAGATATGGTGTTGGCCTGCGTGCCACAGCTGCCATCACCACTGCTGCCTTTATGATGCTGGCTTGATCACTGAAGAAGACAAGAGACTTGTAGTTGATCACAATAAAGTCAAGAGGGCCCAAGAAAAAGTTATGAGATCCCTGGATCAGGAATTTGATGATCTTTGTAAGAAGGGTGAAATTGACTGCATCTTCTTTGACGGCCGTCAAGATACAACTAAAGTTATGCTGAAAGCAGACAATTCAGATCGTCAGTTCCCCAGCATCATCAAAGAAGAGCATTATTCTGTGTGCAGTGAGCCAGGTGGAAGATATCTCTACCACTTCACTCCTGAGAAAGGCTCAACGAGAAAAAAACCTGCTGAAGTTATTGCTGATAATCTTGTAGATTTCATGAAGAAGGGCATTGATAAAAGCCTGCAGGCCATTGGAGGTGATTCTACAAATGTTAACACTGGCTGGGAGGGTGGTTCCATGCACTGGGTAGAGGTCAAGCTTTGCCGTAAGCTGATCTGGTTGGTTTGTGCCCTCCACACTAACGAGTTACCCCTGCGACACTTGATCACAGCACTGGATGGGAAGACCTTGTCTAACAACAAGTGGACAGGTAACATTGGCAAGATGCTAGACACTGCAACCGAACTTGAAATTGATCCTTCATTCACCAAACTCTCAATTGGAGAGCCTCTTACTTCACTGAGTGACAATGTCGTAAAGGATCTCTCTACTGATCAAGCGTACGGGTATAGGATCACACAGGCCATAAGGACAGAAGAACTTCCCACAGATCTGGCCCTTCTTGAAATTGGTCCAGTGAGCCATTCAAGGTGGTTGACAACAGCAAACAGGCTTTGTCGCATATGGGTTTCAAAACATGGCCTTAAAGGCAAAACCCTCAACAACTTAAGACTGATAGTGGAATACATTGTTGGTGTGTACTACCCCTGTTGGTTCAACATCAAAGTAAAACACTCTTGGGTGGAAGGCCCACGCCACATCTTGTTTCAGCTGCGGCTAGTTAGGCTGCAATAGAAGGCTGTAGTGGATGCTGTTTTGCCAACCATCAAGAGCTCAGCATGGTATGCATTCAGCGAAATGATAATCCAGACACTCTTGTGCTCAGATGACAGTGAGGAGAGGAGAGCTGGTGTCCAAAAGATTGTTGACATGAGGGGTGGAGATGATGACACACTTGGAGATCTTTCTGTACGTCCCAGGAAGACACCTTCCATCAACCCCAGTGCTTCTTCCGTGTTAGAGCTGACAGACTGGTCTGACGGGGTATTTGAACCTCCTTTGACATGTAAACTGACTACAGCGGAAGTAAAGAAGTTCTTTGACAAGCCTATGCAAGTTCCACAGTGGCCCTGTCATGCTCAGTCAATAGAGAGGTGTGTGAAACAAGTCACAGAGGCAGCAGGCAGGGTGTATACACATGAGAAACGTGAGGGCTATATCAGAGGCCAAGAAGCAAGTCGGCGGCTGATGTCCAAGAACGAATCAAAGCAAGACTTGATGAAACTTGTTGTTTAAATATTTTTTTTTACTGATGTCATTACTTTCTAATGTTGTTTTATGATTACAAGGATATGTTTTATGATTACTAGGATATGTTTTATGCAGAGAAACTAAAATTTTTATAGCATTACCTGACATTTTGAGAAGCTAAAATTAATAAATGTTGTTTTCCGAGAGCAATTTATGTGCTTTTTAATCAAACGTAGATTTACCAAGCTAAGTGTTGAGCAATCACAAAAATAATAGCAGATTTGAATTCTTCACATCCAAAAACATTTTTAAAACCCCTCAGTGAAGGAATTGGCAAAAATTAATTTTCGCCTCCCAAATTGACACACCCTAATGAAGCAGGCTTTCACAAGCTCCTTCTCAACCTCATGTGAAACTGAATCCATTCCGCCCACGTTGAGATCATTCTTGCATATGCTTCTTGATGGACCAGGTATCGATGAGCCGGCTCCTGATTCTGAGAAGTCCAAGGTTGCAACATCCATCGGGCAGCAGATCATCTTCAACTCTGTTAGACGCAGATCCAAGAAACCTGGGAGTGTTCCTCGTCACATCAAGGAGAGGGAAACACCAGCATCGCTGTATCTGTCTATGAAACTACATCTTCAAACTGGCCGTGAATCTCTAATCGATGTTATGCATCAACGAGGACTGTGCATCTCGTACGACCGTTTGAGAGTGTTGAGCACAGACATCGCGAATTCGGTCATCGGTCACTGGGAGCAGGTCGGTGTGGTAGTGCCACCTCAGACTGTCAAGGGCGTGTTCACCACAGGCGGTTTTGACAACATCGACCACAACCCTTCCTCTACGACGGTAAAATCAGCCCTCCACGGAACATGCATCAGCATTCAGCAGTACTTCTCTTCAGACAGCCAACAGGTCAAGAATCTCGCCGACATCCTCAATCCAGCTGAGATGGGGAAGAAGGCTGTGAGGTCCTTGCCAGCTATCTACACGACCATGGATCTGGATGTCTCGTTGCCAAACGATGAGGTGCTGCACGTTCCTGCCCTGAAGACCAACAGTCATCCTCTTCCGGCTTCGCGCTCTCTTACCAGCATCAGTGAAGAAGGCTACGGGTGGTTGGAGCGAGTCAGAAACCTTCTATCCAAACAGACCCTCGAAGCCGGTGAATGGATCTCATGGGCCGCGTACTATGCCAGCATCACAGAGCATCCTGCTATTCCCCCAGCCAAGTCATACATGCTGCCTCTGTCCACCGAGTCTCCCAGCAGCCATAACATGGTTTGGCATGGGATGAAAGTCATCCGCCAGGCGATCAGCTACATCAATCCTGGTCAGACACCAGTCATGGTAGTCGATCAACCCCTCTTCACGCTGGCCAAGGAACTTCAGTGGAAGTACCCCCAGACAGAGCATAGCGAGGACTCCTATCTGGTGTTGTTGGGGGCGATGCATACTGAGAAGATGCTGTGGAGTGTGTCTGGTGACTGGTTGGACGGTAGTGGGTGGACTACAGCAATCACCAACAGCGGTATCTCGACCAGCGGCAAAGCTCAGTCCTTCATTGGCGTCCATCACATCTGCAGAACTCGGTACATGCATCAGGTGTCGGTAGCTGCTCTCTACGTGCTTATGAAGAAGGCGACGAATGTTGATGATTATGATGGTGTCTCTGCTGATGCCGAGTCGAATGACCTCATCGCTCTGCCCTTTGACGAATGGCTCAAGCAGCTGTGTGCCTCGCAGCCCCAAGCAGATTACTGGTTCAAGTCCATTGAGCTGGATCTTCTCATTCTTCAGGTAAGACAGGTTCTTCATGTCATGTTTTTGTCTCACTCGCTAACGTACTACTCTTAAGCAACGCATGCAAGGCTCATTCATGTTTTGTCTCATTCTCGTTGTTAGCTGAAGACTATGATACATTCCTCCACAAAATCTGAGTGTTTCATATGGGTCTAGTCATGTGTTTTTCAGTTTGTCAAGTCGTGTCGCACAGCTGACTTCTCACTCTACATGGAGACTCTTGATTCTCTGATGCCGTGGGTCTTCGCGCTGGATCATACCCACTATGCTCGGAACCTGCCCATCCATCTCCGTGACATGGCAACACTGGAAGAACGCCCTCCCGCGCTGTATGTGGAGTTCCAGCGTGGTTATTTCATGTGACAGAAGTCCAGGCGAGCATTTTCGAAGCTCCCGCATGACCAGATGCACGAACAACTCATCGATTGGCTCAAGAATGTGGCTAGCGTCATCGAGAACCTGGATGACCCGCGCACAGTTCGCCGCGAGCAGGTCGTTCGCCCTGAGATGGCTCGCCTAGTCAGGGAATTTGAGGGTACGAAGGAGTCAGATGAACGGAGGCACCATGAACAGTACCCCAAGTTCCAAGCCAACTACAAGGTAACTTTCTAATAAATTGCAAATTGAGAGATACCCTCATCATTTTCAGTGGTATGAATATGTATGATTTGGCAATGCCTATATATATGTTTCTTTTTTTTCAGTCTGATGTGCTGGCGCTGGTGGATGCCTTTGAGGAGCTGGCAAATCCCTTCATGGAGGACAGTGGCGAGCTGCTCGACCTGGACGAATCAATCATCATGCCTCCAAACGTGGTAGACAATGTGAGGAAGGTGAAGGACATCGGATTGCAGAGATACAAAGCGTTTGTCGACAAGCGAGTCAGCTCCCAGGAGGAGGCGTTCACTGCTCCGATACTCGACACCAAGCTGAAGTTGTTCAAGGCTTCGCTCTCTCAACCATGCCGGAAATCGGAGGTGGCTGTCGTCAAGGACCAACAAGCCAAGGTGACCCAGATTTTGCTTGCAGCGCATTCTGGTCGCAACATCAACGAGTCGGTGTTCTCCCATGAGACCTCTGCCCATCCTCTCTCTCTTACTCGGAAGGGACACATGCACCATGGAACCAAGAGCGAGATCCTGGACTGCATTGTCCCAGCGGATCTCGACAATCGCAGACCGGTGACGACCGCAGCTGTGCTGGATGGTGCTGTGCTCGTTCAAATGCTTCGTCCTGGAAGTGCCGTGACCATCGGAGACTATTTCACAGACGTGTTTCTGACATACATCTTCTCCTGGTTTGAAAGAAACGACCGGGTTGACACTGTCTGGGATGTCTACTCCAGGACGAGCCTGAAGTCAGGAACTCGGGAGCAAAGAGGCAGCGGAGCGCGGAGGCGGGTTACTCTCTCGACCAAAGTTCCTGGCAATTGGGCTGCCTTCTTACGTGTGGACCTGAACAAGCAGTTGTTCGTGGAGCTGGCCAACAGCTTGAAGCTCATGATGCTTCCACAGGTTAGCTGATTGTTGCGAGCTACCGACATATAAATTAATATTTCTTAAAATATTCCTGTCTCTAGTATATGCTGAGGAAGTCAATGTAAATGACTTCCTCAGCATATCCTCAATTACATTGACTTCTTCATTTCAGGGCAAGCAGCTCTTCATCACCATTCTCAGTGACTGTGCAAGTTCACCGGCTGATGCTGATGCACACACGAGGAAGCCGACACTCAGATGTTTCTGAATATCTGCATGTGGCTGCAGCTACCTACGCCGGTCATCGTCGAGTGATCGTCCGCACCAGCGACAGCGATGTTGTAGTGCTGGGCGTCTCCACTTTTGTGGCCCTCGGACAGAGGATTGATGAACTCTGGATTGCCTTCGGATTGCGGCGTCACTTCAGGTACAGTCATTTTATTGAGGTGTCTTCAAGCCAGATGTCTGCGGTGTACCGATATCTTTTAGATCATGAGGCCATTGTCTAACTCATCTCTACATTCCTTGCCAGGTACATTCCAGCGCATGTCATCTCCCGCGGACTTGGACCATCCAAAGCAATGGCACTACCGGTGTTTCATGCGTTAACGGGATGCGACACGACCTCAGCGTTCTATGGCAAAGGCAAGAAGACGGCCTGGTCAGTGTGGCAGTCCCTCCCTGAACTCATCTTACCTCTCGAGCTGCTCTCCTGCCCTAACCCCACCCTGGAGATGATCAAGACTCACACACCCACGCTCTAGAGATTCGTCATGCAGCTCTATGGTGTCTCTGAGGAGGGCATCGTGGATGCTGCTAGACTCTCCCTCTTCCTCCACAAAGGACGCGACTTCGAGCACATGCCTCCAAGCAGCGACGCTCTGCAACAGCACCTCCTCAGAGTAGCCCATCAGGTAAGACAGCATTGCATGGATGGGGACATCACTCATGCTTGAGAATACTGCATGCAGTTGTATTTCTAGAAGTGTTATTTCAACTAATCAGTTATTTCTCTTGTGACTTCAGAGTGGACACGTGTGGAGTAATACGCTCATCAAAGCTCCAGCTCCAGTTTCTCCAACGGAATGGGGATGGCAGCAAGAGTCCCCCGACTCTGCGCCAACTCCAGTCTACACCACAACTCCCGCCATTTCGCGGGACATACCAGAGCTTGTCATTTACCAGTGTAAGACAGACTGTAAGGCTCCTTGTAAGAGCTACGTGCAGGGGCAGCCCTGCATGTATCTCTATAGATGTAAAGGTTCGTGCTCCCACACTGGTAAGATGAGTGAGGTACAGATAGATGAGGAATCAGGTTAGTGTTGAACGAAGGAAATGTCATGAATGTGCTTACATTGTCACAACATTGTGTGATGATATATTTGAGTCGGCTAGTTATTGGTGGAGTATACTATGTATCAATTATACCATTTAGATACCACAGAACTTGTAAATTTATCATTCAATTTGCAATTCTTGCTTCCATGCCTCTAAATTCCGTTTTCATAAATTTTATCAAAATGTCAACTTTGTGTATCATTTCCCGGATTTGACCTTTAAATGCATTCCAAATGTAAAATTGATGCCAGACACAAGTTCAGCGACCTCAAATTAGCTGGAAAACATGTATCATAATAGTTTCTATGACAAACGGTTCCTTGCTCTGAGTCGGCCATGTTTTCCAATATGGCCGACGGCGGCCATCTTGGATTTAAGATACAACTTATGTCTTTGGATAAATTTTTTTCCTATGGCCCTAAGAAACTTCCATACCAAAGGGGACCTTTGCATCGTGATTTGAAATGAAAAGTCACTTAGCATGTCTACTATAATGCGAAGAATTAAAAACTCGGATGATCCAATTGTCCAAGCTATTCATCAGTTCCGCTTTATGTCTTCTAGACTGTGACTTCTTGGTAGGAAAGTGTTTGACTATAGTTCCACTTACTTACATGTACGTTTAATTTTTATAAAGTTGTTATTACTAATTTTTATTATTTCTCGTTTCTTTACGTGTATTATTGTTATTTCTTTATTACGGTAGTCCTTTTTTGTTTTGGTTTTTTTAATTTACTGTTAGATTAAATTTATTGTTTAATTAGTGGTATCGTTGATTACAAAGATGGATACTGTACCTTTTTTCTAGGTGGGGATCTATCTATCTCCTGCCAATAAACAGTATTCTCATCATTATCTATATATATATATATATATATATTATATATATATATATATATATATATATATATATATTTTTTTTTTTAAGTTCGGGAAGAACCGATTCGCCTCTATTTAAAAGGGCATATCTCGGCGGAAAAACAGAAAAAGTGAGAGGAAAGACAGAGGAAAAAGAAAGGGTGGAAGGGACAGTCAAAGTGGAAAAAGACCAAGGATGACAAGGACTGCAGGGTCGAGCCTCATCATCCTTGGGTGCTAGGGCCGGGAGGGTGCACGTGAAACCTCCAGGAACAAGCATGTACAAATGAACACAAAGAGCACTCAAGAGCACGAGCTTAGAACCCCCTTGCGGGGATATATATATATATATATATATATATATATATATCAGGTCATCCCATAAGTAATGTCGTTTTTTAGATTGGAATTTGAAGGACAAAAAAAACTCGACTTGAAACTTTTTAATCTAGTATATATTTTCCATCTGAATCAATGACACTCTGCCAACGTCCTACAAGCTTTTCAATGCCATGTATATAAAATTCAGGCGGTTTTGAGGCAAAAAACGTACAGAGACTGGTGTGCAGGTCATCTAAAGAAGTATACTGTTTCTCGTCAAGATAGTTTTGCAGACTCCTGAAGAGATGATAATCTGAAGGCGCAAGGTCTGGAGAATGTGGAGGATGTGGAAGTTTTTCCCGCCCAAGCTCCTCAATTTTTGCAGAAGTGATCAGAGCGGCATGAGGACGTGCGGTGTCGTGGTGGAAAACGATTCCTTTCCGATTAACCAAAGAAGGTCTCTTTTCTTTTAGTGCAGTGTTCAATCGATCCAGTTGTTGACAGTAGACTTGAGCGTTGATTGTTTGGTTGTGTGGTAAGGTTTCAAAGTGTATTACTCCACCTTTATCCCACCAAACACCAGGGTTGTGGAGTCGGTCCAAAATTTTCCGACTCCGACTCCACACATTGTAAAAATTCGACTCCGACTCCGACTCCACACATTGTAAAAAATCTAAAAATCCGACTCCGACTCCTCACATTTTAAATATATGACTCCGACTCCTCGTGTTTCACTCTATAATTATCATAATAATAAGACATTTCATCACCACCACACTAAGTGTGAAATTTTATATTTTATATTTTATATTTAAATAAATATTAATTGTATATTCTGAAAATGTAAAAAAAAAATATTAAAAAAACTTAATCTAGGAGCTATCAATGAATAAGGTTTATTGACCAAAAAAACTAAATAACCTAAATGTTAGTATTTAGGATTTAGAAATTAAGGGTGACACAGGTAGTGATGTTAAAAAACGGGTTTTTTTATGTCCATGTTGTTTTTTTTGTTGTTTTTGTCGTTTTAGTCGTTTTATTTGTTTTTTATTGTTTTTTTTTGTTTTTTTTAATAATTAATATAGATATTGCCAATTTAATTATAAGGTATACTTTTGCAATGATATATATTATAAAAATAAATAAATAAATAATAAAATAGGCCATATGGTACCAGTATAGAATGTCCTTTTCAGCCTATTTACAGAAAAAAACTGGCCTCTTTCTTGCACTGAAAGTCTTGTATCTTAGATCCATTAAACTTGCGAGAACACTGGTTGGGAGCTGACTGCCCATTGTCCAACCTTTCCAGGACTCTCCCATCCATGCCTCAGATTTTGAATCTCCCACTTAACTATCCTTTAGACCCGCGATGACATATTTTCCCCCCGAGACCATCCATATATATACATACACATACACCCATATACATATATACCAATATATACATAAATACTTATATACATATTTATATCTATTATATACCCCATACACACGCATACATCCAGAATTCCAGATACATACGCACGCATACTCACATATATACCTACACAAACTCATACACCTCTATTTCGCCCTTTCATTACCTCCGAAATCATTTAGCACATCCAGTAATATCCATACAGCCAAAAGAAACCGATTAAGCACAGACAGAGCAGCAAAGCTAGTATTTATATCCCAAAATGCAAAATTCCAAGAAAGTGAAGTAAAACATGGTGCTACATTGGCTTCGTCAACATCCAAATCTGCAATAAGTACCAGTACCTATGATATTGAAACTATATGCTCTAATCAATCTAGTGATAATGATTCTTCAATGGAAATAGAATCAGATAATGAAAGTTAAACAGCATTAGGTTAACACAAAGGTTAAAGAAAGAGATGAATATTTTTTTTATTTTTCTATTTGGAATATATATATATATATATATATATATATATATATATATATATATATATATATATATATATTATATATATATATATATACTGGTATTCTTGCCAATCACAATTATATATATATTGTTTTATACCAGTATTATGTATTTTTTATTATGTATATTATACCAGTACCTATGATATTGAAACTAGCATATATGCTCTACCCAATCTAGTGATGATTCTTCCATGGAAATGAAGGTTAAACAACATTAGGTTAACAAAAAGGTTCAAAAAAGGTGAATATTTTTTTTTCTATCTGGAATATATACTGGTACTCTTGCCAATCACAATTATGTATATTGTTTGAAACAAGGAAGAATGTTTTATGTTCTAGTTAAAAAATATATATACATATAAAAAATGAGGGTTTGTTTTTCCTTTCTATTATATACTTTTTGCGTGATTCAGTTTTTCTAAAAGATGACTATATATGTATACTAGGTATAACTGTATAAGCATGGTAGTATAGTAAATTATAGGTAATACTAATATTAGATTAAAGGAAGAAAAATATGGAATAAGTTTAAAACAATAAAAAACAAAAAAAACAAAAAAACAGACTATCTTCGTTTTAAACAAAAAAAACGACAAAAAAAACAAAAAAAAACGACACAATAAAAAACGACTTACATCACTAGACACAGGACACACAAATTGGAGTCGGAGTCGGGAGTTTTTTACCGACTCCGACTCCGACTCCGCCCTGAAACGTGCGACTCCACGACTCCGACTCCACAACCCTGCCAAACACTAAGCAACACCTTCCGAGGGTGAAGATTTGGTTTTGGCTGTGGTGTCGCTGGTTCTCTGGCACAAACCCACTGTCGACGGCGCTTAACATTCTGGTACAGTATCTACTTTTCATCACCAGTCACTAAACGGTGCAAAAATGGATCTTGGAGTTCACGGGAATGAAGAGCTGTGCTAATGTTTACCCGCACCCTCAGTTTGTCGACCGACAATTCATGTGGCACCCATTTTCCTAACTTAGGCACTTTCCCGAGTTGTTGCAAATGTCGATGGATGGTGGATGGGGATGAATTGAGCTTCTGGGCCAATTCTTCGACAGTTGTTGAACAGTCTTCTTCAAGTGCGGCTAACAGCAGGTCATCATCAAACTCAGCAGGGCGTCCAGAACGTGCTGCATCTGTCAAACAGCAGTCACCATTCCTAAACTTTTGAAACCATCTTTGACATTTCCTCACATGCAAAATGTCGTTGCCATAAACGTCCTGTTTCGCGTTGTTTCAGTAGCACTATTCCCTTTTTTGAACTCGTAAAGCATTATATGCCTGATATGCTCTTCTGATACCACCATGTTTATGAGGGGTTCACATAAAGCAAAACACACGTTTTCACTGGTCAAGGTCTGTAAAGTATGTAGCGAAACACGAAAGATCTCCTCTTAGATATAACCTTCGGAAAATTTATGCTTAAACCGAGTAGGACTAGTTTAAACTTAATCTATCGTAAAAAACGACATTGCTTATGGGATGACCTGATATACAGGGTGTCTCAGGAGGAAAGGTCAATACTTCGGGAGGTGATAGTATCGGTCATTGTGAGAAAAAAAGTTCATATGAACATGTGTCTAATTCTGAATGGTTACGGAGATAGAGCTGTTTAAATCTACAAATACAAAAGCATTGTTAATGGTAATCAAGAAAGAGAAACCAATTACTGTTTCTAACATTTAACGTTTAAACATTGGCATTTTGAATGGTATCAGATACAGAAATGACAAATTTGTTACAGTTTACAATACGTTTTCGAAAATCCCACCGTCAACCTCAATGCACTTTGCAACTCGTGTGCGAAGATCGCGTGTTGTTTGTGAGTTGATCTTGACGTTCCTTTATGCAGGCAGCAGCATCCAAAATGCGCGCGAGCAATTCGTCTCGTGTATCCACCTTTCTTTTGTAAACTTGACTTTTCATCCACCCCCCACAAACAATAATTTAACGGAGAGAGGTCTGGAGACCTTGATGGCCATTGAATGGGACCACCGCAGCCGATCCATCGACCAGGGAAAATTTGATTTAGGTATTGCATCACCAGACGGGTAGAATGTGGAGGAGCTCCGTCATGCTGAAAGTGCATACCAGCGCGTGTAGCCAAAGGAACATCCTCCAATAGTCCTGGCAATTCATTTTGCAGAAATTCTAGGCAACTTTGTCCTGTAAGACGATTCTCTAAAGTAACAGGGCCAATCAGCTGATCATCGATGATACCGCACCACACATTGGCAGAGAAGCGATGTTGAAAATTTGTTTCCACAGTGGCATTTGGATTTTCGTCTGACCACCGATGAGAGTTACGAGTGTTGTTGATACCGTCACGGGTGAAAGTAGCTTCATCGGTGAACAGTATTAATCGAAGCAATCGGCGATTAGCATTTACCCAATGACAAAATTCCAGTCGCATGGCAGCGTCTCCTGGTTGAAGGTATTGTACACGCTGTACATGATATGGATGCAAGCCTTCCTCACGTAATGTTCGCCATACTCTTGTGTGTGGTACACCAAGACGTGTAGAAATTCTTCGTGAGCTAGTAGTAGGACTACGTTCTACCAACTGAAGAATGTTTTCCACTTCATCCACATCTTGTTGACCTTCACGTTCAGATGAAACATGAGCGCTGGGAAGTGTACCAATCTCACGCAATGTGTTGAAAACCCTGGTAAACATTCCTCGATCCGGAATTCTGCGGTTCAGAAACCGTCGACGGTATTCTGCAACAGCAGCTGTTGCACTTCCATCGCAAAAACCGTAGATATACACCATATCTGCATATTTGGCATGTGTGAAGGTGTGTGGCATTCTTAACACTGCTTCGAACACCAAACAATGTCACTCACAACAGTCAGCTGTCGATTGGCTTATGTTACATGCTTACATTACAGCTTACATGGTTCAAGGTTATAGGGGAGGGAAGGGGGAGGAAGAGCTGCGCGCGCATCAGATTCAAACAGCTCTATCTCCGTAACCATTCAGAATTAGACACATGTTCATATGAATTTTTTTTTCTCACAATGACCGATACTATCACCTCCCGAAGTATTGACCTTTCCTCCTGAAACACCCTGTGTGTGTGTGTGTGTGTGTGTGTGTGTGTGTGTGTGTGTATTGTCACTACGTGTACTTTTTCTTTCCTTTTTTTTTCTTTTTGTAGTGTTATCAGTGGGTAGTTTTTATTATTACTTTTTTCAGTACGTGTCTTATTTTTATTTCTCCTTTAGTCAGAATTTTTAGTTTTTAAATTTATTATTGTTTGATTTATCTTATTGTTTATTACCTTCAACAATATTGTACTATTTTATGGGATTTGTGTCCTGCCAATAAAACTCATTATGATTGATGATAAGATAAAATAACATAATAATAATAATGATGATCTACAGAAGCTAAGGCTAACAAAGACCGTAAGATCCACTCTAAGGTTAGCCCGAGAGAAAGGAAAGAGTAGGGGGTTAAGAGAAGAGTAAAGAGTAAGGGGTTAAGTAGCAACACCTATCACTCGTGGGTTAACATTCATTCAGAAAAAGAGGAAAAAGACTCACCATCATCATCCGCCGGCCACTGCCGACAAGTCGGAAAAATAGTCGACGAGAATAGGAAAGGGGTGAAAGATGAAAAGAAGTAAAATAAGAACGCTGACAAACCATGCAAACACAGTCTTAACTCACTGTCATACCATGCAAACTACAGACATGCAAGTAAAGAGAGTTACATACATGCAAGTAAGGAGAGGATAAGAAAAGAAAAAAAAAGTACATAACGTAAAACAAAAAGTGGGTTAGTTTACGCTACGAGCTACATCTACGTTCGTGTTAGTCTAATTTTTTTTTTTTAATAATAATTTTTTTTGCTGGCATATCACACGCTGGCATGTCACAAGCTGGCATTATCGTCGACAGACTCATCCTCGACCACCACCCCCAGAGCTCCTGTTGCTAATTTTTTATTTTATTTTAAACAACGTTAATATTTTTAAAATGCCTATCTAAACGGTTCTCAAACATATTAACGCTGGTAGAGTTAACGACTGACGCGGGAAGATTATGCCATTTATCAATTACTTTAAACGTAAAGAAGTTTTTAGCGATATTAGTAATGAAACGTCTGCCACGCAACTTAAATCCGTTATTACGAGTATTGCTATTATCGAAAGTGAACAGTTTGTCAAAATTTACGTTATCGATGTTATTAACGATTTTGAAAACTTCAATAAGCAACCCCCCTTAATCTCCTAGTTTCGAGTGAATACAAGTCTAACTCTTTAATCCTATCTTCATAAGGCTTGTTGCGCAATGACGGAATTAGTTTCGTGGCACGACGCTGAATCTTTTCTAACCTATCAATATCCTCACGCAAATATGGGCACCAAAACTGAACGGCATATTCTAAATGAGGCCTGACTAGGGACTTGTAAAGGGGCAATATAATATCCTTCGATTTAAATTCGAAATTATGCGCTATGAAGCCTAACATCCTATTAGCTTTTGCGCAAGACTCCAGGCACTGGTTCCTAACTTTTAAATCCTTAGATACGCGTACACCTAAATCTACTTCCTCGTCATCGCTCGCTAACTCTCTATCATCCATCGTGTACGTGTAATTATTGTTAAGAGAACCTATATGCAAAACTTTACATTTGTCTACGTTAAATTGCATCTGCCACTTATCCGTCCACTCCATAATCCTATTTACATCGTCTTGGAGCCTATTTCTATCGTCCTCGTTAACAACCTTACCGCCTATTTTAGTATCGTCCGCGAATTTTGACACGTTACTAGTCAATCCTACATCTATGTCGTTAATGTAAATTACGAATAGCAATGGGCCTAACACTGAACCCTATGGGACACCGCTACCTACATCCAACCACCCCGATTCACTACCATTAACAACGACCCTCTGTCTCCTAGCACGAAGCTATTATTCCTCTAACCAGTTAGCTACCTGACCGCGTATACCGTGCGCTTTAACCTTCGCAATTAATTTTCTATGCGGAACTGTATCGAACGCCTTTTTAAAATCTAAATAAATAACGTCAGCCTCTCTATGCCTATCGTATTCGCGTACTATTTCGTTATAAAATTCTAACAAATTAGTTAAACAAGATCTATGGCGTCGAAACCCATGCTGCCTACTATTAATCAAATCTCTACTTTCTAAGTGATCGATGATACGATCCCTAACTACGGATTCCAAAAGTTTACCGACAATTGATGTCAAGCTAATGGGCCTATAATTGCTAGCTACTGTGCGGTCGCCTTTTTTAAAAATGGGCGTAACGTTAGCTAATTTGAATTCTTCAGGAATAATCCCCGTTTCGAGTGACTGATTAAAAATCTTCGTTAAAGGGCCTAGAATAACGTCTTTCAAATCTTTCAAATGTCTGGGATAAAAAGCGTCAGGGTCTGGAGCCTTGCTAACTTTTAGCCTATCGATATAATGCGCAATCTCACCCTCGTAAACAGTTATTTCATCCAAAATAGTCTCGCTACTAAATGGAACGATATCGTCCACGTCGGGAACATTATTTACGTCTTCTACGGTAAAAACTGTCGCAAAAAAGTTATTGAAAATACCCGCCATCGCCTGAGCGTCAGAAGCCAAAGCGCCGTTAACATCCACTAGAGGGCCTATGTTATCTTTTATCGGCTTACGATTATTGACGTGTTCAAAAAACTTTTTTGGATTATGTTTACTATCCGCAGCTATAAGTATCTCTAAATTATGCTTAGCATTCCTAACTGATCTTTTAACCTGACGTCTAAGCTCGATATATCTATTAAAGTTAGCTGCCGTGCCATTGCGCTTATTATGTCTATACGCTCTGTTACGCTCGTTCATGAACTCGCCTATTTCCCTAGTTCACCACTTGGGCCTACCATGATTTCTAGCGCGCTTGGGCCTACGAGGAATAAACTCCTTTCAATACTCCTAAAACTTTCTTTAAATGCCTCCCAATGCAAATTTATGTCATTACCCATAAATAAGTTATCCCAGTCCACTACTCCCATCCTATCCGCAAAACTATCAAAATTAGCCCTACGAAAATCAGGGACTTCTATTACGTTACTATCCTTAGTGTTTTCTATCAATAACTTAAACCTAAGAATTTGATGATTACTACATCCTAAACTCTCGCCTACTTCTAAACCTTCGACTATATTTTCGCCGTTCGTCATCACCAAATCTAAAATATTGTCACCGCGCGTTGGTTCGGTAACCATCTGTCGTAAAAAATTATCTTCCATTTACTCAATCAATCTCAAACCCTCCTCATTACCAGTCAAGTCTCGTAATTAACATTAGGGCAATTAAAGTCTCCGACAATTATACTATTCCGATTGTCAATAAAGTTACCAAGAAGTGAGTAAAATCTAGTATCGGTATCGAGGGGTTGAACGGGAGGTCTATAAACAACAACAAAATTAAAACTAATACTACGCGCCCTAACTTCAACGCATATCGCATTAATTGCTGCCGGAAAATCTATCTTAACCTCGATAGCCCTAAGGGAATTACGAATGTACAGCAAAACGCCGCCATCAAACCTATGTAACCTATCATTAGTAAAGAGTTTAAAACCCGGTACATCAAGTTCCCCCAACAAGTCCCGAGTCACGGTATTTAACCACGTTTCAGTGATAGCAACTATATCGTAGTCGCCGGAATAAATTATCGCCTTAAATTCGTTTAATTTATTTCTAATACTACGCGCATTACACTAAAAGACGTTTAAGTTATTTTTTATCACGGGCCGGTTTTAAAACTATTTTTTACGTTGGGCCCGCGTTCCCCAGACCCACAACGTTTAAAGGGTAAATTTGTAGTTTCAACCACAACTCGTTTTGAAAAATAAAAATTAGGTTTTCCGGTGGTTTCTGATGTGATTCATCCGAAAATGACATTTATTTCCGTCGCAAATTACTCGTTTTTGTGATTCCCCCCCCCCCCCACAATATGGGGGAATGCGTGGGAAATCGGGGTTTTTGGGTGGGGGTGGGGGGTGGGGGGGATAAAAAACGAGTGAATTGCGGCGGAAATGAATGTCATTTTCAGATGAATCACATCAGAAACCAACAGAAAACCTAGAAACCGAACATGGTAAATTTGCAGTTTCGGCCCCAATTCGTTTTGAACATGAAACTTATGTTTTTCCTATTTTTTTTGATGCGATTTATTCGAATTTGGCATCCGTTTCAGTCTCAAATCACTCGTTTTTTGAGATCCCCCCCCCCCCAACATCAAAAGCCAAAAACGAGTGATTTGCGGTGGAAATGGATGTCAAATTCGAGTGAATCACCTCAAAAAACATAAAAAACATAAGTTTCATAACCAACCCAACTCAATCCAATCCACTGGATTGAGTTGGGTTGGGTTATGACGGAGTGATAAGATAAACGATTCCTTCAGAATAGGTTCCACAAAACGATTCCTTCAGAATCCGGCCGTAAATCAGTTTAAAAAATAAATCGTTAAACTAACGAAAATATCATGACTTAACCTAACCAATCGTCAAGGGTGTACAGTTGCCCTAACCGGGCATTCAATTAACCTAACCAGGCATTCAGTTGACCTAACCAGGCATTCAATTAACCTAACGAGTCAATGTTATTCTTAAAAAATTTATGAATCACTTCAAACGGAGTAAGAGCACAACCTTCACACACTGTACCCATGGCTAGACTGAGACAATATGGCGGACCAAAAATTATTATATTTATTATCTCCGTTATTATCCATTTGCGACGGAAGTGGTATTAGAAAAAGTTGTCCGAAATGAAGATATACAGCTAAACAACACATCAAATATGCAGTAATCAAGTTGTGGTTGAAACTATAATAATACCGTTTAGGTTAATACCGTTTAAAGAAGGCTTCGACCTATACAGCTTTCGTACGTTTTCGTCAATTAACCTACCTAGCCTAGCATTACCTATTTCATTAAAATGCACCCCATCTTTTATAAAAAGGCTAGGATCACTGAATTCGGACCACAGCTCTTTACGAAGGGTACATTTTCCTCAGCACAAATCTCTTCTAATTTATTATTAAAAAATATTGTTTTTGACGTAATCCTAAGACCCAAACCGTGCCTAGGGGTAATACCTAGAACTAAAGACCGATCTGACCTCACCTTCAGGGACCTAATTAACCCCCTATATCTCTCCAAAAGGTCAGGCACTCTCGTATCGGGCCTATACGAGTCGTTGCCTCTTACCATCGTCATCAACATCGAGTGACGGGAGGCAACGTCAATCCTATCCACTTCGTCTCTAACTCTGTCAACCCTGGCCCCTGGGAGACAGACCCTCCTCCTCTTGGTTGGATGTCGTTCAACGAACTCTTTGTCCATATGGCGCACTAAAGAGTCCCCAATTAAAATAGTTTCCCCCTCATTCACGTCCCTTTCCAAATGGGCGAAAGGTTCGAAACCTCGATAGGGGGGGGGGGGGGGGGATTCCTATCACCTAACGCACGCGGCCTAGCTCCACCCTTAACTTCTCTAAATCCCTCCCCATCTACTAATCTCGGATAATCCCTCCCCATCTACTAATCTCGGATGATGATTAGTAGATGATGATGACCTACAGATCTACAGAAGCAAGGACTAAAAGGACCCTTTAAAATCCACTCTAAGGCTAGTCCGTAAGAAGGAAGGAGGTAGGCAAACAGAAGGAGATATCATTCAGTCGAGAATCAGACATTATTGGTATTTATGAAATGTCTATCCAGCCGATTTTTAAACATATTAACACTCGCAGAATTCACGACGGACGCGGGAAGATTATTTCAATTTTCAATTGCTTTCAACGTAAAAAGGTTTTTGGCGATATTGGTCACAAAGCGCCTACCACGTAATTTAAAGCCATTATTCCGGGTAATATTATTATCGAAAGTAAATAAATTGTTAAAATTTACATTATCGAATTTGTTAATGATCTTAAATACCTCTATAAGGTCCCCCCTCAATCTCTTAGTCTCAAGAGAATGTAAGTCTAATTCTCTAAGCCTATCTTAGTAAGATTTATTACGGAGTGACGGAATCATTTTCGTCGCACGACGCTACACCCTTTCTAACCTGTCGACGTCTTCGCGCAGATACGGACACCAAAATTGTACGGCGTATTCCAAGGTGGAGCTTAACTAAAGACTCGCACAACGGCAATATAATAAATACTCTTATATTTAAATTCGAAATTATGCGCAATGAAGCCTAACACTGTTATTGGCTTTGACGCGAGACTCTAGGGCCTAGGCAATGCTTTTTAACCTTTAAGTCCTTTGTTACGCGAACTCCTAAATCTACGTCCTCCTCGACATTTCTACTTACGTTTTGCCAACCCTTTGGCTCCACCTATCAAGTCAAAAACGTAAACAATAGCGTCACATAAACACGAGTTAACCGTTTATCTTTTTTATCAAACGTGATTAGCGATTGTTACAGTGAACTTAATCTCATTCTACTCGATTTTTAATCCAAACTTACGAGGTTTTATGTTAAGTAAAAATAAATAGGGGCTTTTTCGTTCTATGGGCACCAACGAGGTTAGGTTAGGATAGGTTAGGCCATGTTAAGCTAGGTTAAATTAGGTTAGGTTTGGGTTAGGTTAGGTATGACCAATAAATAATGATAATGTAATGTAATAAATCGTCCAATTTTTGAAGAAACGACAAATATTTTTTGTTTTTATTTATGTTCAAAGCTGTTAAATTAAATAAATTAAATTTCTCCTATTCAAAATGTGCTGATTAATTATTAATAAAAAGTTAAAATAAGTTTAAAAAATATTAATTTCTCTCATTTCAATGGTGGTCATAGAACGGAAAAGGTTCAATAAATATTACGAGTTACCTTTAATTTTAAATCCGGAACCAAGGTAGTCCGTGAAAGAAGATTTCATGAGAGAGTTGTTTATGATCAGAGCAATCAGATTCGAAACACCTTCCTCGAGTCCAAAGTTCCTACTGGTATTGTTGTTGCTTTTGTTGTTGTGAATATTTTGAGGAACCAGTTTACTCATTCTTTTTTCCTTACCTTCAGTTCTGATACTGAAAAAGAAGTGTTTATATTAGGTGCGATGGTAAATATACAGTAATTTATAGTAAATTTATAAAACTTATAAATTTGTAAAACCTTCAACAGGGAATTAGCACCAAATTTCATAATTTACCCTAATAGTCTATTATTATTATTATGCTGTCTTTCAGATGTTCCGTGCGATGATTCCTCATTTCACGGAAGTCAGGTTTGTTGTCCCTCCTCTTGAGTTGACCTGGTGAAGTAAAGAGCTGGTTTCTCGCGCTCTCCACTTCACATAACGAAGTACTCTCGGCTCATCTGGAATTGTTCCGAGACGGGCGTCTAGTCTTTTTTTTTAAGATATCCACCGCTACACCACTCGTGTTCCTTGGTCCTTTGAGCAGCTGGTTGAACAGTTTTGGTCCTCTCACGACAAAACCATTTTCCTTCAGAGTTGAGGACGTTCCCTGTCTAGCATTTAATTTGGGAACACGACACATTCTTCCTTTCCTACTTTTCGCTGTTGTTCGAGTGGTTATAGGGTTCAAAGCGAGATTAGTCCGAAATATATAAATAGTTCGGACTTGACCAGCCGCAACTGGATAATGTGCGGAGTGTTCAACCTTATTAGGTTAGATTAAATTAGGCTAGGTTGAGTAAAGTTAGGTTACATATACAGTATAATTGTATATTTCGGACTCTGTCAAATGAGGGAGGACACTCCGCCTTTATCCAGCTGGGGCTGCTCAAAGTCCGCACTATTTATATATTTCGGACTTTGTCATATAAGGAAGGACAATGCGCGGTGTGCCCAGATAAAGCGCGCATTGTCCAACTGCCGGGCTTTGTCCCTAACATATACATTAAAAGAGAACGAGGAAGTTTTAGTAACACACTCGCCTCTCTCAGTCCCCACCTAGGTTGTGTTTCGAGGGTGGGGGGGATTTTGCTGCGCAAGGGGCAGCAGGCATTCTAGTATATATATATATATATATATATATATATATATATATATATATATATGGGATGAATTTCACAATTAAACACGTGAAATGAATGACTGCTGCAAGCCCACAAGGAAAAAGAAAAACGATTCCAAGGTCTTTCGTGTATTCAGAGCTACACCTCGTCAGGGAATGAAGAGAGAAGGCAAGATGTCCATAAATATATACAACGTAGCGGAAACCAAAGTAATTAGCACATACTTAACTTAACCTAACCAATCGTCAAGGGCGTACAATTAACCTAATCGGGCATTCAATTAACCAACCCGGGTATTCAATTAATCTAATCGGGCATTCAGTTGACCTAACCGGGCATTTAACCTAATCGGCATTCAGTTGATCTAACCGGGCATTCAATTAACCAATCGTCAACTGTACGCCCTTGACGATTGGTTACTGGTTAGGTAAGTCGTGATATTTTCGTTAGCTTTAACGAAAATATCACGACTCAACTAACCAATCGTCAAGGACGTACAATTAACCTAACCGGGCATTCAATTAACCTACCCGGGTATTCAATTAATCTAATCGGGCATTCAGTTGACCTAACTGGGCATTTAAGTAGCCTAATCGGCATTCAGTTGACCTAACCAGGCATATATATATATATATATATATATAGCGTTCAATATCCACCCCGGCAATGCCGGGTCGTTCCGCTAGTTTTAATTATATGTGAAGCTCAAGATTTTCATGACTGTGTTCTTTTTTTTAGTTTTATTGATCAAATTAGTTATGAAAACCTTAAGATTCAGAAATCTTGACACAATGTGAAGCTCAAAATTTTCACGGCTGCGTTCTTTTCTGTAGTTTAATTACGGTGCTGGGGCCTTCGGGCCCAGTAATTTTAATTATTTAATTTACTAACATCCAGGTGCACAACCTGGGGACCTAATCAATAAGTGTGTGAAGTTTCATGTTTGTAACTGCTTCCATTTTGGAGTTATGGCTGGAGCACACACACACACACACACACACACACACACACACACACGTCCTTTTATTATTAGTATAGATTATAGTAACTAATGATAAACTTCATAACTGGCTAGTGGGTATGTACTGTAGACTATTCTGAAAAATACGCTACTGTCTTTAATATCTTAAATAAGATTTTTATTAGGGTAGGCGGCGTTCACCTAGCTTTTCCTGAATGTACGCCAGTGAATATATATATATATATATATATATAATATATATATATATATATATATATATATATATGCCTCGGTGGTGATGGTAGACGGCGCGCAGCTAATCCAGCTATTCTTCCTTCCACACAATAAAAATTGGTTGGTAAATAAATGGGTATCCTGGGTATCGTGAGATCGAGTTCGAGCAAGAATTTTGTAATTTATGACCACCGGTGGTGAGTCGCGGGACTCGTGGCTCGGATTTCACATTAAGCTGTAGGTCTAAGGTGGAGTGACAAGCTTGACCTTCGTCAGAATGAACAACTCAGGCAGAAGCAAAACCAACCAACCAAACCAGATATATATATATATATATAATATTTAAGAGAAATCCAATGACAAGGAGAAATGTAAATGCCATGAAAAGTCTTCTTTAATGCGCAACGTTTCGAGCAATACGCTCATCTTCAGGCTGTTTAATAACAATGTGAAATTAAAATCAATATTGAATGAAAAACAAAACAGAAAATTTCTATAACCTATTCGTAAAGACAAATTTTAAAAGACTGAGAAAAGAGGGTTAAATTCTAAGTTATACAGATTTACATATAAAAATTAAGAAGTTATTTTTAAATACATGTAGTAAAAGTGAAATTAATACACTGGAAAAATTACCAATAGTACACTGGAAACACTGGAACTATCTACCTTACACTGCAGTATCCGAGGCCGACTAATTTGAGCAGACAAAGAACGGGAAACACGAGAGAATGGCGAGGGCGATTGGGGACGGAGGGATTATAAGGAATTGGGGAAGGAGGAGGGATCATAGCAAATTGAGAGGGACGGCCGATGAGTCAACATTCAGACTAGGGGACAATGCTTTAATGAACAGCGATTCTAAAATTCTTAGTGAGTTGGGACAAGTATTACAACCAAGAATTTTAAAATTGTCTAAAGTGACATCAACCTTACATTGAATGCTGTGTTCACGAATACTGGAGGATTCTTTAGTTTTTAAAATTTTACCTGTTCGGCCACTTATTCCCATATGCGAATAAAATCTAGCCCTGAGAGAGCGAACAGTGCTGCCGATGTAATTCCCAAGGAGACACCTAGGGCAGGTAAAAAATATACAACACCGCTACGCAACGAGTCAGGGGTTCGATCCTTCGCTGAGAAAAAGCTACCTAAAGACGTTTTATTAATAAATATGATGCGGAAATCAGTATGATAAAAAATTTCCTTAACAATTTTGTAAATTTAAGCTTAAATTCCTTATTCAAAGGACCCATTTCAGGTACCAAGAAATATTTTATATCCTTCGGTACTGTAATACATGGAAGTTGAGGGCTATAAACATTATTTAAGAAGGATCTAATTAGTTTGTCTACATATTGAACAGGAAAACTATTATTAGTAAAGTATGATCTTAGATTATTAAATTCATCATTAAGTAAGGTAAAATTAGAGGTCAAATTATATCCTCTGAACAGGAGAGTTTTAATACAAGACATCTTATAGTTGAAATCAGTAAAACTAAAAAAATTCATGCCCAAACCAGTGAAAGTGGGTTTCCTGTAAACTGATGTAGTAATAGAATCACCGTTTTTCGAAATTAAAAGATCTAAGAAGGGGAGGGAGCCATTTTTCTCAGTTTCCATTGTATACGTTATATACAGCTTTTTCTCAGCGAAGGATCGAACCCCTGACTCGTTGCGTAGCGGTGTTGTATATTTATTTACCTGCCCTAGGTGTCTCCTTGGGAATTACATCGGCAGCACTGTTCGCTCTCTCAGGGCTAGATTTTATTCGCATATGGGAATAAGTGGCCGAACAGGTAAAATTTTAAAAACTAAAGAATCCTCCAGTATTCGTGAACACAGCATTCAATGTAAGGTTGATGTCACTTTAGACAATTTTAAAATTCTTGGTTGTAATACTTGTCCCAACTCACTAAGAATTTTAGAATCGCTGTTCATTAAAGCATTGTCCCCTAGTCTGAATGTTGACTCATCGGCCGTCCCTCTCAATTTGCTATGATCCCTCCTCCTTCCCCAATTCCTTATAATCCCTCCGTCCCCAATCGCCCTCGCCATTCTCTCGTGTTTCCCGTTCTTTGTCTGCTCAAATTAGTCGGCCTCGGATACTGCAGTGTAAGGTAGATAGTTCCAGTGTTTCCAGTGTACTATTGGTAATTTTTCCAGTGTATTAATTTCACTTTTACTACATGTATTTAAAAATAACTTCTTAATTTTTATATGTAAATCTGTATAACTTAGAATTTAACCCTCTTTTCTCAGTCTTTTAAAATTTGTCTTTACGAATAGGTTATAGAAATTTTCTGTTTTGTTTTTCATTCAATATTGATTTTAATTTCACATTGTTATTAAACAGCCTGAAGATGAGCGTATTGCTCGAAACGTTGCGCATTAAAGAAGACTTTTCATGGCATTTACATTTCTCCTTGTCATTGGATTTCTCTTAAATATTAAATTGAAGCTCTGTAGAAGCAACCCGCATGACTATATATATATTATATATAGTGATGGATCGAGTGGTCGGTTTTTCACAACCGCGGTTGCGGTTGTGTTTGCGGTTGTCGAATTTTTTCCAACCGCGGTTGCGGTTGCGGTTATCATGCACTAGGAAAAATGCGTAATTATTAACTGGATTTAGCCACTATAGTGCGATTTAGCCACACTTGGTACATAATATATACTAAATAGTATTTATTTAGTAAATACCTTATGTTGAACACAAGTTTTGCAATACACCGCTACCGCTATTTGTGTGTTGCAAAACTTGTGTTCAACATAAGGTATTTACTAAATAAATACTATTTAAATGAAGTATATTCTAAACTTATATAGCTATTATGAAAGAATAGGTCAAATTAATTAAAACCATATTTTGCACTAAGTGTGTTACCAGGATGAGGGACGAGGACCCATCGCACTGTTCATCCCACCTACCACTTTCCCCAGCCTCCACCCATTGGAAAGTTATGGATTATTATTCATTTGAAAAACTGATGTCAAACTTAATGACAGGCAGTGTGAATTTCAAGAATAATATTTTTGCATGGAGCTCACAGAGTAATAACTTAGAGCGCAGTTTAAACCAATTTTACTACGGCAGCCGTATGACGTCACGTTTAAGCACGCATAAGGAGACCCATCATTTTCTTTTTAAAAAAAGAAATATTTCTAATTAACCTAAAATTAAAATTAACTAAGCTTTTACAACCGCAACCGCACTTATGGAACGGCGGTTGCGGTTACGGTTGCGGTTGTGAATTTTTGTGCGGTTGTAGTGCGGTTGCGGTTATTCGATCCATCACTAATATATATATATATATATATATATATATATATATATATGGTTGTAGTGGTTAGTGTAGTGGTTAGCGTCGCTGACTACGAATCCATCGGCCCCGAGTTCGAGACTCGACGGCAGCCGGCGCGCAGCAAAACCCAGCTGTTCATCCTTCCACACAATAAAGAAAGTGGTTGGTAGATAAATGGGTACCCAAGGTGGCCTAGTGGTTAAAAACGCTGGGCTGCTGATGGGGCGGGGTTCGGATTCCACGTTAAACTGTAGGTCTAAGGTGGAGTGAAAAGCTTGACCTTCGTCAGAATGAACAATTCGGGCGGAAGCCAACCAAAGGTTATATATATCCGGTGGTGTAGTGGTTAGCGTCGCTGATTACGAATCCATCGGCCCCGGGTTCGAGACCCGCTGACGGCAGCCGGCGCGCAGCAAAACCCAGCTGTTCATCCTTCCACGGAATAAAGAAAGTGGTTGGTAGATAAATGGGTGGCCTAGTGGTTAAGACGCTGGGCTGCTGGTGGGGTGTGGTTCGGATTCTACGTTAAACTGTAGGTTTAATGTGGAGTGAAAAGCTTGACCTTCGTCAGACTGAACAATTCGGCAATTCGGGGGGAAGCTAACCAAAGGTGTGTGTGTGTGTATATATATATATACAGGGTGGCGCAAAAGTCGCGCATCATAGGAATTTTCAGTGTTGACTATAATATATATATTTTTTCTTTTAGGTAGGGGATGGCTGCGAAATTAATAATAGACGAGAGGGTGAGCTTGGTTTTAATGCATGGAATACCAGATACAACAAATCGATGAATCGGTACAGAATTTAAATTCTGTACCGATTCATCGATAATTATTAATTTCGTAGTCGTCCCCTACCTAAAAGAAAAACAATAATATATTATAATCAACACAAAATTCCTATGATGCGTGACTTTTGCGCCTATATATATATATATATATATATATATATATATGTGTGTGTGTGTGTGTGTGTATTTGCATAGGCGTATGGGATGGCACCTTACTTGGGGGTTGGGGGGCAGAAAAATTTGCCCCCAAAATTAAAATTTTCAGGGTGCCCTGATTTCCGCATAAACACTATGTGTAGTATAAAATAACACAAAGGTTAGAGTATGAGTAACATATATTAAAGCTTTTTTTATATAAAAAGCATTACAATTTACAAAAATTAGAATTCAGTAAGTCCTCAACTTACGTTTTAATTATTAACTACAAGTATAGTAGCAAGTAATTAATTCACCTCAAGAAGTAAAAAAAAAAAAAGGATCACCTAAAGATCAGGGCCCCCAGCCTTCTTTAGTTAGCTTTTATAAAGCTAACTAACGAAAATATCACAACCCAACCTAACCAATCGTCAAGGGCGTACAGTTGACCTAACGATTGGTTAGGTTAGGTCGTGATATTTTCGTTAGTTAGCCTTATAAGGCTACTAACGAAGGCTGGGGTCCCTGATCTTCAGGTGATCCAAAAAAAACAAAGGAATGTCAGGAAAAATCTGCCCTGAAAATGATCAATTCCCTAGTCCTTGGGGGACTGCCGCCACCCAGACCCCCCGCCTCATACGCCTAAAATTTAAACTACGCTACGCCAAAGATGAAAGAATATTTCTAACATCTTTGAGCTACGCTATAAAGCCAAAGCTTATGCTATTTCATTGTGAGGCTAAGTCTAAGCTATCTCTCTGGAATTAAACCTTGGCAAAACCTTGTCACGATCTAAGTTGGCCAATGAAATGCAAGAAATCTAACCTAAGGCTAAGCATATACTTTAAACTTAATGCATATGGAATTAGACCGGCCTTTGAACCTATTTTAACTTACTTTCAACTTCACGGAAACTGACTTCTCTTCCTTTCAATTCTATAAAAACAGATTAACACGAGATCTTTGTTTTGAAAATGAGCCAAACAAAACGGGTGCGAGTCACTTTATAGGCTAACTAATTTATCAAATCAAACCACATCATTCGCTAAAGTTCATTTTGCAATCAAATTGAGGATACAGAGAACGTTTATTGGATCTTTCCTGTTTCATTAACTGTTTCCGATTTTTATGAAAACAACGTGATATGTACAGTTTTTCACGCTGATTTCAAAATTATAAACCATTTCATCGAGAAATACTTAGGTTAGGTTAGGTTAAGTTAGGCTTATTAGCATTTGATGTTTTCTAGGACACTGTTTTTCTTTCGGTATTAAGTTATATTCTTGTAAAAAATTTACTGCATTTTCTTCTGTCTCAGTCTTCCTATATAATTCTATAAAATTAAATTTGTCAGTCATTGGAAAGTAAAAAGATGTTGAACTATAGTCTATGCTTACAGAGGAAGAACAAAATAGATGTGCAACGCCACCGTTTAAAAAATAGCCTAGCCTATGCTTGCAGTGATAGTCTATGGCGGCGGCCCAGGGGTTCCCAAACTTTTACCACCAATTAATTAAACATTCTACGCTCATTAAACCAGTTTAATAAACACTTACCGAATGTCTAGTGTGAAATGGAAATTTATTTTAATATAGTTAATGTTACTATTTTTCCAAAAGCTTAGAGACCCCCTAGAAGCTTCCTACAGACCCCTGGGGGTAAATAAATAATTATCTATGCTTACAGCGGAAGAACAAAATAGATGCACAACGCCACCGTTTAAAAAATAGCCTAGCCTATGCTTGCAGTGATTACACCGTTTTAGTACTTTTTGTAGTATTCTATAATTTACTTTCATTTCGAAAAAACTTATTTTTAGAATCAGCGTATTATTTTAAAATTTCTATAGCCTACGCTGTTTCAAACATTTGCTAGTTTTTGCACATTATAACTTTTTGGTTATATATTTCTCGATGAAATAGTTTATAATTTTGAAATCAGCGTGAAAAACTGTACAAACTGTATCACGTTGTTTTCATAAAAATCGGAAACAGTTAATGAAACAGGAAAGATCCCGTTTATTGATACATCTTTTTTAAGGTAAACTATACAAAGGCGACTATACACTATACAGAAAAGAATTTGCCTCAAAATTTTTGAAAACTTTCATGTTTGTGGTTCTGTCTTGTGAAGTACTGGATCATTCTTGACTAGCTGTAGGCTAGGCCCACTAGGAAGCATCATTCTAGTTTAGTAGTAGATAGATAGATAGATAGAATAACCTTTATTAATAATAATAAAATAAATACATTTTTTTCAATTTACAATGACATGAATAATTGTGAAGCTCGACTATTTATTTTATTTAATTTGGCCCTTAAGCTTTAGGCTTTACTGGGCTTTTATTAATTAAAAATAAACAGCTAGTTGTTATTAATTAATAATAATAAATAAGTAAATAAGTATTATTAATAGTTAAAACATGTATTACAATATTAAACAATATTAACGGACAATATTAAACAATATTAGTGGACATTTTAATCCTAGATTTTTGTTATGATGCTGAACTTTATGAACATTTTGTGAATTTGTTAATATTAAATTCCGCTTAACTTCAACAACTTTATTCTCATAAGTTTACTGTGTGTGTGTGTGTGATTGTTTAACCTCCTTCATGAAAACAAAGGTCATGTGACGGAGAGGACCTACAGTACGTGTGATCCGAATCACGGGTCGCCACCAGGGCCGGCGAGAGCTGCCATGGGCCCCGGGGAAGGATTGGTATATGGACCCCCCGCTGTTTACTCAGTATTTTATTATGAATATTTTTTGTGTACATAACAAGCAAACTGATTATATGTCCAAGTCACTATTTAAAACATACAGTATGAATAAACAACTCAGAAGAAAATGACCATTTTATTTTTCGAATCAATTATATTAATTCTATGACCATACAATTTACAAATGCAGTACCAATCCATGCAGGCAAGACAATTGTTTACTGCAAGATTTTCATAATTAGAAGCGTACTTTCTTTGCCTTCTCTCTAGCAAAGTGGTAAATGATTCTGATGAAATTTAAAGTACGGGCTAACTGGCTTTCAATTATAATGGTTCCCAGATCTGTCAGTCGGTCTTGGGCATTGGTGGACCGCAGATAATATTTTATCTGTTTCAGTTTGACTATGATAATCCCTATAACATGTATGTTCATTAATTATATTTCCTCTCTGTTATTTAATCAATTTCTTTATTAATATTTTTAGATTTTATCCCCCCCCTCTTTCCGGGCCCCCTAGATGTCCGGGCCCCGGGGATTTAACCCGGCTTCCCCGCCCTCTCGGCGACCCTGGTCGTCACATCATCTTTTTTTTATGCAGGAAGGGGGGCCCCAAGGGCGAACGTCCGCAACCCCCCCCCCTATACAACTGTGTATAGGGGGAAGAAAGAAGAAGAAGAAAGCCAAAATCAAGAGCCAGGGTTTTTGAGATGCCTAGACACTGCGTTTGAAAGATTGGTGGTCATAGACATGGGGAAAGATGGACTGAGGAAGGTTGTTCCAGAGTTCACCAGTTGATTAGATGAAAGACTGAAAATACTGATTAACCCCTGCGTTAGGGAGTTGGACAGAAAAAGAATGAGAATGTGTCGAAAGTCTGGTGCTGCATGTTCTCCTTAAAGGAGGAGCCATGCAGTTAGAAAGTTCAGAAGAGCAGTATTCGTTATAATAGCAATAGTAAAGAGAGAGTGAGACAACACTGTGGTGACTGAAGACAGTGAGTAAGAGGCGGGGAATTGATGAGACGAAAAACCTTTGATTCCATCCGGACAAGTAGGGCTGTGTGGATTGAGGCACCCAACACATAAGAAGCACACTGGTGGCGCCTGAGATGATTACGAAATTCTTAAAAGTTTAGACAAAAGTGTCTAAAGTTTAGACGATTTCTAACATTTGATGACGAAATGAACGCGGTATTTTTGCTAAAGTTTAGAATCTTCTAAAAGTTTAGCAACTTTTTGCCGAATAGGAAACTTCTTAACTACGAGTATGTATACACCCTCGTTAGAGATTTCTGAGTTCGTTTTCAGTTGCAATGTCAGTATAATAAGAATCAGTAGCATTACGTCAATTACTTATCACAAACCATTCTTATCAGATAATGACGTGTAGCTATGTATATATGATATTAATAATTAACATAAATTTTCCTATTTCTTTTATTTTAGGTCTCATTTCAGAGGATTGTGGTTGTCATAAGGAAGAATTTATGGAGCAAAGCTGATACATAATATCAGATAAAGTCACACAAACTAACAAGTTAGAACAACAAAAGATCGTTTATTTATTTATAATAAATATGGAGGAAACTCAGACAGAAAGAAAGTGTTTGGTAAATAAAAGTAATGTATAATTATGATGTTATTACAAGTGTTGTTTAAGGTATCACGTTAAAAAAGTTAAAAAGAACGTACAAATCTTTCGCCTTTAGTACAGAACTTAAAAAATACTCGGACTAAATAGAAGTTATAATGATGTTCAAAGATTATGTTCTCAAATTATTATTATTATTATTATTATTATTATTATTAAATGAGGAAACTTGATAAAAAGTTGACGACTTCAAATCAGGTAGGCCCTACATGAAACTGAATTTTCCTTGTTTTTACAACTCCCTTTTGCACACTGAAAGAATTTATTTAAATATTTAGATAAAACTCCTAAAAATTTAGTATGGTACAAAAAAAAATATAGTGAAGTTGGTTGCCTCAATTTTAGTTCTAGTTACATAAATATTTCTGCATAATGCATAACGTGTAATTTTGTATCAGTTATAATAATATCGATAACTTTCGGCAAGGCATTCTTGTGCTAACAACTAAACACTCGCATAATGAAAGGGGTGCCAGCCTAGCAATGACATTATTGCACCGGAATTAAACTTGTTTACGCAAACGAGTGATGGCTGCGCAAAACATTAAAATTATAACCGATAATGCTTTGTAGTTAACATTATTAACCCTCAATCGTAATAAATAATGGTATATTACAATGAGATAAATTTTGCAATACTATAAAGATTTCTCGTTTATAAATGTTATCACCTTTTAATTACATCTCAAAGCAGAACGCTCCCAAATCCATAACGGTCCCAAAATCATAAGATTTCAAAGTGGGATCATAATCTAGTATAATTACCAAGTCTCCTCATTTCAGTCATGGGCTGTCATACTAAAATGAATATATGAAAATCTACAACTTACGATTACTATTTACAATTATACACTACAACTTTTTATCTCTCGGTAAGTAATGAAAATTAGTTTGTTGTTGTTGTTTCCTCTAATTCGTATGTTGTTACAATGATAAGAAGCACAATATGTAACAAATCCTGGCCCTAATCCGAAATTACCAGCCATTCCAAAAGCGCGTTCTCCCACCCCGACTTCATAATTAACACTGTTGAATTAACATTGTATGATTGTTGAATTAACACCGTGAAATATAAGCGAAAACAAATAAATGTATACCTTTGCCGAATGAAGTTCGCCTAAAACTATAAAGTTTCTAAAACGTATAAAAAGTTACTAATTAGTAATATTTCGTTTTTCTTCCGATATTCTATTATCTTTTCTTCTTTTTTTTGTGACTAATAAAATGTCAAACACAAAACTCAGTCATTAATAATTAGGGATTCTTTATTTTCTTTAGCAATTTAGCAATTTTGGCTCCATGAAAACATTTTTTTCTAAAATTGTACAATACATGTTTGCCTAAGGCATTGCCTATTAAATTAGAAAATAATAATAATAATAATAATAACAATAATAATAATTTCGGTCTTGGTGTCTTCAAATAGTGCAAAAAGCAACTTCAGTTCGTTGTTTGACAATTGAACCTAGATTTTAGCGCGGATTTAAATCGGGTGAGTCTCCATCATCCTAATTTAGCTTATCAAAAATTGCTACATTGATGTCATCCGTCAAAACTACAGAAAAATCTCCCCAAAACTGGCAAAGAATTATATAACACTCTTTTAGTTATCGAACTGTTCCATGTAAAAATTAACTTCTATCTTTCTTTTGCAGAAATGTTTTACAGACTCTCAAATGACAATCATTGTAATAACATTCATCATCATTTCACTCCTGCTTTTTGGAAAAGCATTTCAATCTTCAATGATAATCATTATGTATGGTAAGACCTTTTTTTAGTTCATTTTTATCAAGGCTGTAATTTAGTTGGGTTATAAAATAGATGGACAGTTTAGTAACACTTATATATTATTAAAATTAAAATAACTAAAATAAAGTAAGTTCGAACGCGCCCTTAAAATAAAGTAAGTTCGAACGCGCCCTTAAAGAAAGTATATGTGGAATCACGACTTCCGATTCCAGAATTTTCTGCCCAGGAGCGCGTGATTCAATTTTAGGTTTTTTTCTCTGTTGAACGGCCAGTTTGTGCGCATATGCCTTCGGTATTCAGTCTTAAAATTCTGTTGGTGTTGTTTAAGAATTTAAATTTAGGGTTCAGAAGAATCTCTTTATTTTTTCTTAGTTTTGTTGTAATTACTAAAGGTTTGGTAATGGGTTGTTATAATAGGAATTGTAGTTTAGCAATTTCAGGTTAATTTGATTTGATATTATAAACATTCTTAATAATTAGATCTCTGAATAACTAACAAGTTTTTCAAAACTACGCAGGTGGTAAGTACTCGATTTCAATATTAAGAGTTAGCATTTGTTAATTTATTTCGTTTTAGGGTTTAAGGTTTGTTTATTTATTTCATTATTAAGGTTTAGGGTTTCCAGGGTTTCAGTTAAATTTATGTGTTTGGATTTTGTTTGCTATAAGTAAGCTTAGTGCTATAAGCTCGCAATTTGATTTCGTAATTTGAGTTTTGTTTAGGCATAATTTTAAACAATTAGGTACTGTATTTACTAAACTGAGCGTAGGTTTGATTTAACTATCGGATAAATTATGGCTTAGTTTAAAGTTGTTTATTGGCTTTTGATTGTGTTTAGTGTTTATAAGAGCCTCAAGTTAGGTCTCCTAATTGTTACCTTGGTGTTTTAGTAATTTCACGAAGTGTGACTTAGCATACTGAATCAAATTACCATTATTATACCTCTAATTTACCATTTAGTATTTCAATATTTAGGGTAATTTCGTTTGAGGTAGACGACTGGTAGTGTTTTCCCCCAACTTTACAATGGAAATAGATTTTGAGGATTCTGTTTTAGGATTAATTAATACTAAGGAAACCTCGGAAGACATCAATTCCGTTATAGAGAGTTGTGAAGCGGCTGCACGGGAATTAATAACATCTAGGGCTGTCTTCAAGCGAAAAATCACTCGCACGTTAAATAAAACTTTTAAACTTGTTGATAAGAATGAGCTTACTAAAGAAAACTTAAAATTGCAGTCTAACTTCATCACTTCAACTTTAAAGGATATTAAAACCTATGATGCTAAGTTGATAGAGATTTATAGAACTTATGAATTGTTTGACCTTGATAAAGAATTGTTTGGACGAGAGATTGAGTTGCAGTCTGATTACCATTTTGGCGTTAATACATCGTTGGCTAATTTAAATAAAGCTGTTGAGGATCGTAAGGTAGCCGAAACTTCTCAGGGTAATGCCTCTTTCAATTCAAATGAAGGAAATCAGCCTAATTCTGACGGACTCGAAAATCTTTTGTCAGGTTTTAAAGCTGTATTAAAACGTGAAGCCCTTCCCCCCAATTTGCAGTGCAATACATTTAGTGGTGTATCTGACAAGGATAATTTTCAGAGCTTCCTTTCCCAATTCCAAAATGTTATAGGTTCTAGAGTAGATCTAACAGATTCTTCTAAACTTGCGTACTTAAAGGGTTACGTTAAGGATTATGCCTATACCATAATTAAACATTTATCAAATACAGATGCAAATTATGAAGTAGCGCTGAATCTTCTTGAAGCTGAATTTTTGGATATCCCTTTTATAACAGATGAAGCTTTTAGGAAAATAATTAATGCTAGACCCGTTGAGGAATACCAGTATGATAAGCTTAGTATTTGGCTAAATGAAGTAGGGCTGTGTTGTACGATCTTAAGAACTTTAACACAGATTTTTTTGAGGACAATTCGCCTGGTAATAAATTGATGAGCCATATAATGTATCAAAAACTTCCATTGTCATTCAGAAAAGAGTTGTCATCATAAAATTAATTCAAATTACCCGTCCTTGAAAGAAATTTTAGACAACTACGTGTCTGTCATCCGGACCCTTCAAAAACTAAGACTTTCAAAGAACCTGTCAAATGCTAAAACTGAAAATGATAACGCCCCTAAGTCAAACAAATCCTCTTCTTCAAAATCACAAACTTCGGCTCAAACTCCAACTTTGCAAACTTTCAAAACTGAAATTAAAGTTAAAGATCAAGCCCAAAAGGCTAATACTTTCAATCCTTGTAAGTTCTGTCAGGGTAGTCACAGTATGTTAAAATGCCCGAAGTATGACACCCTTAAAATGCACCTTGATCGCTGTCGAGAGCTCAAACTTTGTGTCATGTGTTCTAGCGAAAAACATTTTAAGGATACCTGTCCCGGTAAAGATTCAAAAATTTCCTTCCCTTGCGCCTTTTGCTCTAAAAAATCTCATTTCAGCTCTTTGTCCTAAAACTTCTCCATCATCTTCTTGACTAGTGCAAGAGAAGTCATTTGTGGTACATTCTGGGGTTGTTGCTGCGGAGGGTTGTAGCGAATCATATTTCAACATAGATTACTTGCTTCCCACTGTGACCTTGGACTTCGGGTTGGGGGACAAGGTCGTTAGTATGCGATGTTTGTTGGACACAGCTTCTCAAAGATCATACATTGGGCCTTCTGTGGCACTTGATTTAGACAAACTTCAAACTCATAAATGCGAGCTACGAACGTTTACCGGTGTTTTCACTAGGTTTTTGAGGGAGGCTGAAATACATGTTCAGTTAAACCCTCATAGTTTTACCAAGTTTTCCTTCCTGGTAGACAGTGAAATGTCGTTGGACTTCTCTGTTGCAGGGTTAAGGGACCACATAAACAACCTTTCAGAAGGCTACACGTTAGCTGACTCTCAGTTCAAGGACCAGAATGATGATAGGGTTCGGGGAATTCGTGGCCTCCTGGGAGCTGATGTACTCCAAAATTTCAAATGTTTCAACTAAATAGCTCTATCCCTGCTTTCGTGGTGGCTCGGGGTATAATACCATTTGGCAGAGTATCCCGCAGCGCTGCGAAGGGACAAGAGCAAGTTGGCAAAACAAATGACCCTCACCCAAAATTTACTACCCCCCCGCCCCCTGTCGGAGTCCGTGGGCCCAAAAACCTGCGTGGCACTGTCGGCTGATTTTAAAACTAACAATTTTAGAGAGGTCGAAAAAAAAGTTAAAAATGAAGCCATTAGTAACCTTGGAGGTGCGAATCCACTTGGCTTGTCTGAAACTGATTCTTGTATCGGCAACATACGCGATAGTAAAACACCTGATACCTTACATACAGTTAAGCCTGTTAAGGCAACGGTGGACGTTTGTACTAGTATAAACTCACTCAATATTGTCCAGATCGGGTAACCTGAACTTGGGTCATACCACCGACAACGAGGAACCGCGGTCGCGGCGTGAAGGGAGTGAGTCTAATTTCATTAAAAGTAACAAAGAACCTTCCTCACTTCAACGTTTGGAGTGTGTTGTGAATACTATCTTGCACTCTTCCCCTATTTATTTCAACCCATTATCAGTTTCTAAATCTGAACCGGACTTAGACTTAGGGTTGGAAAACCTATGAAAATAAAAACCCACTCTAATAGACAGAGTTTATTTCCACAACAGTTTCGACGCCCACTGGCATCCTCCTCGGGTGGATACAGAAAAACGAATGAACCAAAACAAGAGGGAAAAACAGTCCAGGGACCGACCGTTAAGGAATTCGCACCTAGGTTAGATCCCATTCTCCCGACACTGGAAGGCCATTTTCATTAAGTACATTCGCACACATTTAAAACTATCTTCCTGTTCTAAACATACAGATTCTATTATTTTTTATTTTTTTTACATAATTATTACATTTATTATTACATTTATTACATTTAATATTGCATAATTATTTATTACAGAAATTATAAATTAGTTATTACATTGGTTATTACATTGTTGTTTATTATACAGAACTTATAAACCGAAAAACGAATGAAAAAGGCGATTAGGAAACAATCCAGAGACCATTGAGAAATTCGCACCTAGGTTAGATACAGTTCTCCCGACACCGGAAGGGCATTTTATTACAGGGTCCCGCTTATAAGTACATTCGCACAAATTAAAACTATCTTCTTGTTCTATACATACAGATTCTAATATTTTGACATAATTACTGCATTTATTATTGCATTTACATTTTTTTAACATTTATTATTATTACCTTTACCCTAATTATTAAATTTATAATATTACCTTTATTATTACATCTGTTGCATTTATATTTATTTCCACATTTATTAATTCCATTATTACATTTACTAAAAGCGAGAAAGGAAACAATCCAGAGACCTTTAAGAAATTCACACTTAGGTTAGAACACGTTCCCCCGACTCCGTAAGGGATTTTTTGACCAAGAATCTCATTAAAGGGTCTAACTAACTTATAAGTACCTTCGCACAAATTAAAATTATCTACTTTTTCTATACATACAGATTCTATTATTTTTCTTTTGACATAATTATTACATTTATAAAGTACCTTACTTGATTCCCAATCTATAGCATGATTATTTTGGCTGGCGTGATAAAAAATGGCATTATTAGTATTACAACTTCTGAAGGCATATTTGTGTTCTTTAATACGGGTTTCAATATTTCTTCCAGTTTCTCCCACGTATACTAAATCACAACTTTTACAGGGAATGCTGTAGACACAGGCTTGTTCCTCTTTTGCAACGTTATTCCTAACCAATTTACTTTTCACGGTAGACGAATATTTGAACGCCAAAGCAAACTTAAAATCTTTCGTCAACGGTTTTACTCTTTCTAAGCCGGCAATGTAAGGCAAACTCTCATTGTTTTTGGTTAACTGAAGGTTCCCGAGGGACATAAAAAGATTTTCTGGCTTTAAAATACGCCTTTCTGATAAACCACTCGGGATATTTTAAATCCTTAAAAATGTTCCAAATCTTTGAATTTTCCGGGTCCAGCAATGTGGGCTACAAATCCTGAGTGCTCTTAGAAACATGGAAGAAATAATTGAGCTTTTAACCCCTTCATCATGATATGAAAAATAATGAATGTACGAATTACAATGAGTAGGTTTTCTATAGACCGTGAAATTGGGCTTTCCGCTTTCGTTAATGACCAAAACATCTCCCATTCATATTTAAATTTAATAGAGGGAACAAGATTATTTAATAACTGAAAGAAAGTGTCAAAGTTGTTCCAGTGGTCAGGCCAAAATGAGAAAATATCATCTACATAACGAAACCAAATTAGATTCCTGGGACATATTGTTTCCCGAGTGGTTTATCAGAAAGGCGTATTTTAAAGCCAGAAAATCTTTTTATGCCCCTTGGGAACCTTCAGTTAACCAAAAACAATATGTGAGTTTGCCTTACATTGCCGGCTTAGAAAGAGTAAAACCGTTGACGAAAGATTTTAAGTTTGCTTTGGCGTTCAAATATTCGTCTACCGTGAAAAGTAAATTGGTTAGGAATAACGTTGCAAAAGAGGAACAAGCCTGTCTACAGCATTCCCTGTAAAAGTTGTGATTTAGTCAGTGGCGGTCCTAGCTTACATGACGCCCTGGGCGAACCTCACCTTCAGCGCCCCCCCCCCTGTTCGCCAACACACACACATTCGAATCCCCCAAAATAAAGGACAGACATAACTCTTTCACAAAATAACTTTTTATTGGACTAATTGTTGGAACTTCAGAACCAAAACAAAGACTCAAATTTCTGAATTTTACAAATCCTTCATCACTAAATAGAATAACTCACTTAAGAGAATGTAATTATGATACTATGAACAGGAAAAATACAAATTAAATTGCACAACTGCCATAAATAAACTAGAGAATCAAATTTCTAAATTGTACAAATGCTCTATCACATAAATAGAATAAGACACTTAAGAGAGGGTAATTATTATGCTACACTTTGAACAAGAAACAAAATAAATTGCACCACAGCACAACTGCCATCTAAAGCCTGACTCTTCTTACCTTCCTTGATGCAAAGTCATTGATCTTTTATTATTTATTTTATTTTATTTTTTATTTTTATTTATTTCTTTATTTATTTATTCTTATTTTTTTATTTTTTTTTTTTGCAGGCGCTCATGCCGCCCCTCCACAAATGCCGCCCTGTGCGGCTGCCCATATTGCCCATATGAGGAACCGCCACTGGATTTAGTATACGTGGGAGAAACTGGAAGAAATATTGAAACCCGTATTAAAGAACACAAATATGCCTTCAGAAGTTGTAATACTAATAATGCCATTTTTTATCACGCCAGCCAAAATAATCATGCTATAGATTGGGAATCAAGTAAGGTACTTTATAAATGTAATAATTATGTCAAAAGAAAAATAATAGAATCTGTGTGTATAGAAAAAGTAGATAATTTTAATTTGTGCGAAGGTACTTATAAGTTAGTTAGACCCTTTAATGAGATTCTTGGTCAAAAAATCCCTTACGGAGTCGGGGGAACGTGTTCTAACCTAAGTGTGAATTTCTTAAAGGTCTCTGGATTGTTTCCTTACTCGCTTTTAGTAAATGTAATAATGGAAGTAATAAATGTGGAAATAAATATAAATGCAACAGATGTAATAATAAAGGTAATATTATAAATTTAATAATTAGGGTAAAGGTAATAATAATAAATGTTAAAAAAATGTAAATGCAATAATAAATGCAGTAATTATGTCAAAATATTAGAATCTGTATGTATAGAACAAGAAGATAGTTTTAATTTGTGCGAATGTACTTATAAGCGGGACCCTGTAATAAAATGCCCTTCCGGTGTCGGGAGAACGGTATCTAACCTAGGTGCGAATTTCTCAATGGTCTCTGGATTGTTTCCTAATCGCCTTTTTCATTCGTTTTTCGGTTTATAAGTTCTGTATAATAAACAACAATGTAATAACCAATGTAATAATAAATTTATAATTTCTGTAATAAATAATTATGCAATATTAAATGTAATAAATTTAATAATAAATGTAATAATTATGTAAAAAAAATAAAAAATAATAGAATCTGTATGTTTAGAACAGGAAGATAGTTTTAAATGTGTGCGAATGTACTTAATGAAAATGGCCTTCCGGTGTCGGGAGAATGGGATCTAACCTAGGTGCGAATTTCTTAACGGTCGGTCCCTGGACTGTTTTTCCCTCTTGCTTTGGTTCATTCGTTTTTCTGTATCCACCCGAGGAGGATGCCAGTGGGCGTCGAAACTGTTGTGGAAATAAACTCAGTCTATTAGAGTGGGTTTTTATTTTCATAGGTTTTCCAACCCTAAGTCTAAGTCCGGTTCAGATTTAGAAACTGATAATGGGTTGAAATAAGTAGGGGAAGAGTGCAAGATAGTATTCACAACACACTCCAAACGTTGAAGTGAGGAAAGTTCTTTGTTACTTTTAATGAAATTAGACTCACTCCCTTCACGCCGCGACCGCGGTTCCTCGTTGTCGGTGGTATGACCCAAATTCAGGTTACCCGATCTGGACAATATTGAGTGAGTTTATACTAGTACAAACGTCCACCGTTGCCTTAACTGTATGTAAGGTATCAGGTGTTTTCCTATCGTGTATGTTGCCGATACAAGAATCAGTTTCAGACAAGCCAAGTGGATTCGCATTAAACAGTTTAACGACTCTATAGAATTTAAAGAGGGGAAATACTTCGTAGAATTACCATGGCATGACGATTTTATAGGACAGGTCCCTTCTAATTTCAAAATAGCTATTGCCACACTCAATAGAGTAGTCAAACAATTAAAGAATAAGAACTTGTTTGAAAGTTACACTGCCGTATTCCATCAATTATTAGCAGATGGCATTATAGAACAGTTTTCTGTAGATCCATCAGATTATCACAATTTTATATGGATACCTCATAGACCTGTTGTAAAGACAGGACTTCGAGTTACAGCTAAAATACGACCAGTATTTGATTGTAGCCTTAAGACTAATGAAGGTATTTCGTTGAATGAAGCAGCATATCCAGGTATAGATTTGATGTCATCCTTATTTACCCTTCTGTGCAAGTTTAGAAGCAATCCTTTCATTTTGCTTTCTGACATCAAACAGGCCTTTTTGCAGATTAAGTTAAAATTAACAGCAGATAGAAATAGGTTTTGTTTCTTTTGGGTAGGCAACAACGATAAGATAATTACATATAGATACACTACTATTGTTTTTGGGCTTGCGAGTTCACCATTTATTTTAAACTATTTGATTAAGCATCATGTTAAACTTTATCCCAATGATTTAGTCTCTGACGTGCTGAATAACTGTTTTTACGACGATAATCTCATTTACACTCATTACGACCCTAACGTACTGTACAAAGTTTATCAGAAAGCTTATTCACGTATGTCAGAAGGAGGTTTTGAACTTCGTTCCTGGAATTCTAACTTTCATGATTTGAAGGAGGACATGGTGGAGCAAGGTAGGGCGGAAGATCATGGTAGTGGTTCGGAAAGAGTACTTGGTTACTTATACGACGTAGAACCTGACCAACTTAGGTTAAATGAGTATAATCTTGATAGCCATGCCAACACAAAACGTCAAATATTATCACAATTTTCATAAATATCAAAGGTATTTGATCCCTTGTCCCTTTAAAGGGTAGAACTTTACCGTCATTAGAACTTCTAGCTGTATATTTAGGCTTAATATGTTTGCCTGAGTTACTGAGTAGTTTTGAAACCTCATTTCAGTTCATTGAAATTTTTGTTGATGCTCAGATAGTCTTGAGTTGGATTCTCAGTGAGAACATAAACATAAAGAACAAGTCAATCTTTGTGAAAAACCGTATTCAAGACATCAAAGATATGAAAAAAGATATTCAGGAAAACTTTAAAACTAACATCAGTTTTCAGTATGTGGCTACTCAGGAGAATCCATCAGACTTAGTGACTCGCGGTATCTCGTTTAAAGAGTTCCAATCTAAAATAAATTTTTGGCTAAATGGTCCCAGTTGGTTGTTAGATCCACTTCTCAGACCCAAACATCAGTTACGATGTCTCTCTCTTCCAAGCAAAATCAAGGTTGAGCAAGCTCCAAATAATATCGTAACGTCAGTGATAGTTAATGATGAACAAGAACCAATCTTAGACATCAGCAAATATTCTGATATTAACAAGTTATATAGAGTAACTGGTTACGTACTTAAATTTGTGTTTAGATTGAGACGTAAAACGGTCGATGTAGATTTTGCTTCGAAACTTTCTCCAAGGCTAAAGTTGCTCCTTTAAAGGGTAGAACTTTACCGTCATTGGAACTTCTAGCTGTATATTTAGCCTTAATATGTTTGCCTGAGTTACTGAGTTGAAAATGAATTTCTTGAGAACCTAGTTTCTACACCAGTGGTTCCCAACCTGGGGTCCCCGGACCCCTGGGGGTCCGCGAAGGTAGTACTGGGGGTCCGTGAGCTTTCAATATTTCGAGAGGCTCCAATGGAAATCGTACATTTACCCACGATAAGGGCGCTTAGGCTAAAATTTCAAGTTTCCTTGCTCTTGACTGGAATTATTAATACTTTTTTTAATAGGCTGTATTTTAATTGCATACTCTCTTATATGTCCTTTATTTGATAGTGAAAAATGAGAAAACGAGTTAATTATTAGTTAATAAAAACAGTTTGTTTGGTAGACGGAATCTTTCAAAAACATGGGGTCCGTGGGAAAAAAATAAAAATAAAAGGGGTCCTTTGTGGTGAAAAGGTTGGGAACCACTGTTCTACACCAAAGACTACTTCAGAAATTCCCTCCCTAGTTAAAAAATTAAATTTGTTTTTGGATGATGATCATGGTCTGATCAGAAGCAAAGGAAGAATAAGTAAAACAAATTACTATGATTACATCATTAATCCTATATTATTAGGCAAACATCACCAATTAACTGCATTGATAACACTGGTATGCATCAATTTTGCTGTCAAGGGTTTTGTAAGTGATTCTTATAGTTTTTCCTGCTGATTTCGAATCTGCAATCCGTTTTTCTCAATCAGCTCAGGTTATCCGGCTATGGCCTCATAAGTAAAATAGAATTTTTCGTGATTTTGTCAAAGCGGAATTGGAACAGTAACATCTATCATCACTTGTTTCACTTGTATAATATCTTTTTTTACTTTTCAGGCATATAGATAAAATATTCATAATGAAGAGCGTGTGAAAATGATCCCAATAGATTCTGCTACATATGTGGGACGGTTACCATGCCAAATAACCAGTCCCAAATCACTAAATTTGTGAAGACAATGTATAGAGCATACTTTGGAATTAAGCTAGGGGACCAGGACAAAATTTCGCCCCTCATATGTGCTGCAAGACGTGCATTGAAAATTTCAGAAGATGGAGCAAAGGCAGAGCGAAATCTTGCCTTTTGGAATTCCCATGATTTGGAGAGAAGGAAAGGATCACGTGACAGATTGCTATTTCTGCATGACAAACCTCCAAGGTGGGCTTATAAATTTATTTTTCTTAAATATTTTGAAATCCTCGTATGAAACTTGACATAATATTCACCATAATGTAATATTCACCATATATAGCATAATATTCACCATAATGGTAATCATACATTTACATATATATATTGTTATACAAGTTACATTTACATATACAATGATTGTATATTTTCTTTCTTTTTCATTCATATTGTCCCCGAAGGGACAATATGAATGAAAAGAAAGAAAAATATACAGACTCCATCGACCTATTTCATATCTTACAGACCGCAGCCTTCCCTCACGAGCCGCCACTGTCTGAATGCTTCTTCTATTTCATATGCAAGTTTTATATCCATGTTTGTGTTTCTATTTTCAGGAGTTAACAAGAAGAATAAACACATTGTTGTATACCCTGACATTCTTCTGCTATGAGACCTGTACCCCATGGTCCTGGAATTCCAATACCCGACACACCTCAAACCCTGGACTTCGATGATTCTGATGATGAATCAATGACCAATGCCAATGACCAGTCCCAGTCGTATATACCTCAAAATACCGCTTCAAATGAGCCGAGGCCTCTCAACCAGGCCAAACTTAATGATCTTACCAGGTGTTGGTTTACGTCGTCGTCGTCGTTGGCCTAGGCAAGCTACGGCTTGGGACCGTAGCGCATCTATCCGGTATAGGTTAACCTGGATGATGTAGCCATAAGCACTGCCGCTAGTTAAGTGCCAACCAGTGATTATCTCACTAGCCGTATTGAGTCCGTTAGGCGAAACTGCGACAGTACCAAAGGTGGAAAATATAACCTTTGGTTTTCTATTATTTATTGCAAAATGGACATGGTATTAGATTAAAATAATTATTTGAATATAAATATTAACTGACAATTGTGATATATAATTAATTATGTTTACATACAATAAAATAATACAGTATACATAAAATTAGTATTAATGTGGTTCACAATTGAATTATGATGGGTAACTAATTTAAAATGAGTTTATAGCTATTCGAAATTCAAGACGGTAAAATTAACATTTTCTTGAACTAAAATAAGAGTATTCACTACACACTCCCCCACCAGAGAGGAAGTTCAAAGAGTTCCGAACGACACAGATTTCCGCTGAACCTTTTTGGTAGCTACTTGTACCTCACTTAAGTTGATTCAAAAACGCAGGCTTAAGACGATCGATAGAAACCTTGTCGACCTGGAACCGCGCTGGATGAGAAATGATTTGCGCGTACGTCGAGAACTTCATAGGGTCCGTCATATGGACATTGGAGAGGCCGTTTTGGGACAGGTACACGAACGAAAACGTGGTGCAAGCTGAGGGCTGGGGAAATAAGATGTTCTGTTGGCTAGTCAATCGAGGGGAACAGGCTGAAGGGACTGCATGTGAGAGGAAAGTGTTTGAGCGAATTCCGTAGGATCACATGACTTATCCCCTGCAGTGAAGTAGCCACCTGGTAGCCGCAGTGTTTGTTCCATAGACTAGTTCAGCCGCTGTAGTCTCAGATCACTCTTAAATGCAGAGCGAATACCAAGCAACACGAGTGGAAGCTTATCATCCAATGGGAGTCTTCGTGACACATAAGGGATGACTTCAGCTGGCGATGGAAGCGTTCGACGAGGCCGTTAGCTTGCGGATGATACGCACAGGTATGCTCATGTACTGTACCCAACAACTGGTAAACTTCTTCCAAAGCGAAGACTCAAATTGGCGACCTTGGTCTGATGACTTTTGTCGGCAATCCAAATCTTGATACCCATCCATGAAGAAAGGCTCTTGCAACAGTGTCCGCTTGGATATCAGGAAGTGGGATGCTTCAGGCCATCTGGAAAAGCGGTCGAGACAGGTGAGCAGATAACGTTGGCCTTGAATCACTGGAAGAGGGCCAACATGTCTACATGAATTACCTCAAATCGCTGGGATGGGGCGGAATGCGTCAAGGGGGACCTGGTGTGCCTTTGGACTTTGGCACGCTGGCAGGCAAGGCACGTTTTTGGTCCAATGTTTGACATCCTTCCGCATCGAGGGCCAAACAAAGCGAGAGGTAACCAGGTGTTGGCGAAGCACGGATACCAGGATGGGAGGGCTTATGAAGATCCATGAAGACTGCTTTTCTGTGACATGGAGGGACATAAGGCGAATAGCAGCTGTTGATACGTCGCAATAGAGGGGCACAGACAATCCTGGCATACTCATTTTCTGAGGGAAGTGAGTGAGTGGAGTCTTCTCTGAGCAGTTCTTGTAGTTCCGTATCCTTATCTTGATCCTGTGCAATAGCATTCCACAGTGTAGAGCTGAGGGTAACAGAAGTAATCTCTACTCTTGAAAGTGCATCGCTGGAGTGTTCAAGACACCTTTGATGTGGCGGATATCTGTGTAAATTGCGAGATATAATCGAGTTGCCTGATGACTCTGGGAGAGTGGTTACAGCTGTTTTTATTGAAGACAGTGACCAAAGGTTTGTGGTCGGTAAAACACAAAACTCTCGGCCTTCAAGGAAATGTTGAAAATGCTTCACGTTTAAGTAAATAGCAAGAAGTTCACGTCCGAAAGCACTATAACGCGTTTGGGCTGGCTGCAGCTTTTTCGAGTAAAACGCGATGGGTGCTTGTTGACCGTTAATGGTTTGTTCCAACTCCACCGATCGCAACATCTGATGCATCGACCGTCAGAGTTAGGGGGCATTACTGATAGGAAATGACAGAGACAATGCACTATTGATAGCATTTTTGGCATTGTCGAACGCCTGTAAACTATCGCTACACCATACCAATTTCGTTACCTTGCGTTTGTGTGATCATAGCGTGTAGAGGAGCAAGAACACTAGCACAGTTTTTAATGAACTTGTGGAATAATTTACCAAACCTAGAAACCGACGTAACTCACGCTGATTACTTGGCATAGGGTAATTTTTATATCACTTCACACTTGTCCTGAAGGGGGTAATACCGTGCTGCGAAATCGTGTGACCAAGAAATTCCAAGGTTGGCTGTGGCAAACACCACTTAGATGCATTATAGTAACACCGTATTGTTCTAAGCGTTGAAAGAGGAGTGAAAGATGTTCCTTATGTTCCTCTTCCGTTGAGCTGGCCACAAGCAAATCATCGATGTAGGCATAAACAAAGTCTAAGCCTCTGGTGACCTCATCTATAAACCTTGAAAGGTTTGCGCAGCATTCCGTAGCCCGAACGGCATCTTCACAAATTCGAATAACCCCAAATGGTGTACAAACTGCAGTCTTGGGAATATCCGAAGGCTCTACGGGAATGTGGTGGAAAGCCTTAACGAGGTCTATTTTACTGAAGATAGATTTGCCGTGGAGAAGAGAAGTAAAGTCTTGGACATTTGGTACCGGATATCGTCCGGGATGGTTGTCGAATTCAAAACCGGTAATCCCCACATGGTCTCCAGTCTCCTGACTTCTTCTGGACCAGGTGTAGGGGAGAGGACCAACTGCTTTTGGAAGGTCTTATTATCCCAAGATCTATCATAAAGCTGGAATTCCGATTTGGCAGCTTTCAGTTTGTCCGGGGCAAGACGTCTGGGTTTTGCAAACACAGGGGGACCTTTTGTTGTAATGTGATGGGTAATTGTGCTTAATGGTATCACCCATCTGCATCGGTTGAAGAATTCCTGGATATCGCTGGAAAAGGCACTGGTACATGGAATTAGGGGGAACGAGGGAAAGTGCAGAGTTTTCGAGGCGTCCGGAAGGGCAACCTGTTTGGCAAGAACAGAAAGCAGTGTGGCCTGGTCGCATAAGCGTCGCTTGTCAAGATCCACCAGGAGTTTGAAATGCTGGAGGAAGTCAGCGCCGATTATGGGATGCCGCACTTGAGCACAGATGAAAAATCCACTTGAAGGATCGGTGAAGGCCCAAGTTTAGTTCACGCGACTGAGTACCGTACGTGGGTATGCGTGAACCGTTAGCACGTAGTAGAGGCGGAGATTCCGAGTGCGTATGACCAGATTTTTGAGGGAATACACTGACTGACGCTCCGGTATCAACCAAGAAATTGACACCAAGTTCCTGTCCTTTATGATAACAGGTTGGCAGTGCGAGTACTAGACGCCATTAGGACTCGCTGCTGGGTTTTCCGACGAAAAATTGCAAGGGGAGATGCACTTCCTAGCCTTCTTTCCAATTTCGAGTGGTAGAAGCAGATCTTCCCGAACTCGAACGATGCCTCTCGTAAATCTCGACCGAGAATGGCTTCTTTGCCGTTGATTTTGTAGCAGAGAACAAACGTGGTTGAGTTGTTGACTTAACTCTTTCACTTTCACTCCAGTTCCGATTGTGTGTTCACGTTGTTGACCGAGCTGTGTCAATCTCCACTACTTTGTCGGCAGTTTCTGCTAGTTTATCAACTGGAGTAGCAGGATCCATAGTGGCCAAGACACGCTGAGCTGATGGAGGAAGTTTCTGCAAGAACAACTGTCTAAAGATGTCCTTATCGAAGGTTTGTGCGCGTTCACCTAAGCGCACTGCATAGCCCTCAGCATTTGAGTGGGCTTACGGTCTCCAAGTTCTTCTTTGAGATTAACTGATGTAGTTTCTCACGCTCGGAGACAGTGGTGCGGCACAGGATGGCAGACTTCAGATCGTTGTACGGGTCCTCACTCGTGGAAGTAGATACGATGACGTCACGGACTTCAGAGATGATGCTCGCTGGTAAGAGAGGACAAAACATGATCGTATTTTGTCTGCTAGCGGTGATCCTTCCCAAGTTGAATTGTGATTCCACTTGGTGGAACCAAATAAATGGATCACCCGGCCAGAAGACGGGGAGCTTTACGCTCAAGTGGGAGATGGCACCAGCGTCGTCAGGCATCTTCTCCTAGGCTTGCTGACGTACAAGCAAGACGACAAGTTACCAACGAAGGAGTGGAGTTGAGACGAGCGCAGGCACAAGCGCACGGGCTGGGGTGAGGGGCAGAGGGCACGAGCGCATTACAGTCTGGTCCTAGTCGCTCGGGTGAAGGGGGTGATGGGCACGAACGACGTTACAGTCTGGTCCTAGTCGTTCGGGTGAAGGGGGTGATGGCACGAACGACATTACAGTCTAGTCCTAGTCGTTCGGGTAGAAGGGGTAATCCAGCTCCGGGGTCACCAATTGTTGGTTTACGTCGTCGTCGTCGTTGGCCTAGGCAAGCTACGGCTTGGACCGTAGCGCATCTATCCGGTATAGGTTAACCTGGATGATGTAGCCATAAGCACTGCCGCTAGTTAAGTGCCAACCATGATTATCTCACTAGCCGTTATTGAGTCCGTTAGGCGAAACTGCGACAGTACCAAAGGTGGAAAATATAACCTTTGGTTTTCTATTATTATTTGCAAAATGGACATGGTATTAGATTAAATAATTATTTGAATATAAATAATTAACTGACATTGTGATATATAATTAATTATGTTTACATACAATAAAATAATACAGTATACATAAAATTAGTATTAATGTGGTTCACAATTGAATTATGATGGGTAACTAATTTAAAATGAGTTTATAGCTATTCCGAAATTCAAGACGGTAAAATTAACATTTATCTTGAAACTAAAATAAGAGTATTCACTACACAGGGATTTAGGACTTTCCAAATTAGCTGCCGAGATCTTGGGCTCACGACTTCGAGAGGACAACTTGCTGGCTCCGGGAACAACATTCTCCTGGTATAGGAAACGAGAGGAAGAATTCCGCAAGTTTTTTGCAGTGCACGAAAATACCTCTTCCTTAGTGTACTGCTGCAATGTTGAGGGGCTAATCGAATCCTTGGGCCTGCCATATAACGCATCAGAATGGAGGCTATTTATAGACTCGTCTAAACGAAGTTTGAAAGCAGTACTTCTCAACATTGGCAATAGGGTTGCATCAGTCCCTGTAGCACATTCCGTACAACTTACTGAGAGCTACGATAACATGAAAATTTTACTGGATGCTCTCGTATACGACCAACATAACTGGAGGATCTGTGGAGATTTGAAGGTAATACTAATATCATAAGTAAACTATTGCTATTGACTGTTGTTTTTCCAAAGGTTATTTGAGAGCGTATAAGAACTCTTAACTTCCCCACAGAAGTGATACAGTCCAATGCATAGATTTTTTTATCTGGTAGAAAAATTCTCTAAATTCTTTAAATATTTTCTTTTTTTTTTCAGATTGTTGCATTTGTATTGGGAATGCAAGGGGGGTACACGAAATACCCATGTTTCCTCTGCAAATGGGATAGCCGAGCGGATGAGAAGCACTATGCACAGCGTGAATGGGCATCCAGAGAGAATTTTGAACCTGGGTCGCATAATGTCGTTTCAGTGCCCTTTGTACCACCAACAAAAATTTTGCTCCCACCACTTCATATTAAGCTGGGCTTGATGAAAAATTTCATCAAATCAATGAATAAGGACGGTTCAGCATTCCGATATCTCGAGAGTAAATTTCCTCATATATCTGATGCTAAACTAAATGCTGGGGTTTTTGATGGTCCTCAAATTCGAACTTTGATCAAGGATACTCAGTTCGAAAACGCAATGACTCAACTGAGAAGAATGCCTGGCAGGCATTCAAATCAGTTGTCATTGATTTTCTTGGCAAGCGTAGAAGTCCAGAATACGAGTCCGTTGTCGAAAACTTGATGGAAGCTTTCAAAGCTCATGGGTCGCGTATGTCCATAAAAATGCACTTTTTGTGGTCCCACTTGGACTATTTTCCTGAAAATTGCGGGGATTATAGTGAGGACAGGGTGAACGATTTCACCAAGATATCAAAATAATGGAAGAGAGGTACCAGGGAAACTGGGATATCAATATGCTGGCGGACTATTGCTGGTGTTTGAAGCGAGACGTGCCCGAAGAAAAACACAGACGGAAAGCCAAAAAACTTAATTCCTTCCTCAATAAACTTTTTTCCATATTCATTGTATGAATAAAAGTATTTATTCACACAATGTTTTCATTTTTCACGAGTGTTCTTATAATATTACTCGTATCTACAGTGTTTAAGCTAAAAAAATCAATAAATTTGGGGATAAAATTGGACTTATAATAAATGGCCAATCGAGAAAAAACCTGACCTGATTGAGGAAAACCAATGTCATTTTCGAATTCAGCATGGTCGAATTATATAATATGAGTTGAAAAAACCCTCACAGCAGACAAAAAAATTTCATATGCATACCAGTGTAATAAAAGATTGTCACCTTAAATGCAAACATCTCGGTTTACAATCCACGCTTAGTATGCAAAGTTATTGGGTAACTGGAGCTCGACAAATAATCAAATCCGTTCTAGCAGAGTGCATACTGTGCAAAAAGTTCAATCAGTTTGCTTATCAATATCCAAAATTCACAAACTTTACCAAAGCTCAAATTAATTTTTTCCATCCTTTCAAACACCTAGGAGTAGATTTTACGGGTCACATTTTCGTAAAGGATTCAAACACTGGAATGCCTGTGAAAATGTATATTCTTCTTTACACTTGCCTAAATATAAGAGCAATTCACCTTGACGTATTACCCGATTTGACAGCTCAGACCTTCTTGTCATTCTTCCAGCGCTTTACCAATCTCTATGGCGTGTGCGACTTTATTTATAATGATAACAGTAAAGCATTCGTGGTAGCCGGAAAAGCTCTCGAACAATGTTTAACGTCCGATGAATTTTCAGAGCACATGCGAGAAAATAATATTACACACATTAAAATTCCTGTTTATTCAGCGTGGATGGGGGCGGCCTGGGAACGTCTTATTAGAGTGGTGAAGAGTTGTTTATATAAATCCATCGGACGTTCTACTTTGAACTATTTTGACTTCTTAATTTTGCTGTCGAACATTCAAAATGCTGTAAACTCGCGACCACTGACATATGTATCTTCCGAAAACGAACTTAACCCTCTAACTCCGAACTCTTTCCTTAAGATTCATTCCAATAAATCGCTTGCTCTTAAATTTGAAGATGATTTAGATGATCCATTGTGGGAAAGAGATCCTCCTTCACAAGACCAACTAATGTCGTCACTTAAGCAAATTCATCAAAAATTTAACGATTTTAGGAAGATGTGGTACGATTCTTATTTGTTGAGCTTGCGTGAACACAGTCGCGATTTATTCCAAACAAATTGGGAAAACCGTGTAAAAGTTGACGATGTGGTGCTCATAAAATCTCCTGTCAAATCTCGACCCTTTTGGCAGATGGGTAGAATTTTGCAACTTATATTCGGTGACAATAACAAAGTTAGAAGCGTTATTCTTAAACGAGCAGATGGTCAAACGATGAACTACCCTATTTGTCTCTTGTATCCCCTTGATTTGTCAGTTACTCATAAAGGGTCAAAACAAACTCAACCTCAAAATAATCAAACTCAATCTTCTCAGATTTACACTTCCAATCAGACCCCTCATACTCAAGGTCAACCCCAAAATGTAGTTCAAACTTCCAGGCCCAAAAGAAAGGCCGCTTTAGATTGCCTTCAGAAGATTAAAGATCAGTTGAAATAAAAGATAGGTTGAGTTACGATATTCCTTAAATAACGAATATCGCTTTTCTCGCGGCGGAGGTTATTAAAATTAAAATAACTAAAATAGGTTTGTTTAAACGCGCCCTTAACATAAAGTAAGTTCGAACGCGCCCTTAAAGAAAGTATATGTGGAATCACGACTTCCGATTCCAGAATTTTCTGCCCAGGAGCGCGTGATTCAATTTTAGTTTTTTTAGTTTTTTTTCACTGTTGAACGGCAGTTTTGTGCGCATATGCCTTCGGTATTCAGTCTTAAAATTTTGTTGGTGTTGTTTAAGAATTTAAACTTAGGATTCAGAAGAATCTCTTTATTTTTTCTTAGTTTTGCTGTAATTACTAAAAGTTTGGTAATGGTTTGTTATAAAAGGAATTGTAGTTTAGCAATTTCAGGTTAATTTAATTTGATATTATAAACATTCTCAATAATTAGATCCCTGAATAACTAACAAGTTTTTCAAAACTACGTAGGTGGTAAGTACTCGATTTCAATATTAAGAGTTAGCATTTGTTAACTGATTTCGTTTTAGGGTTTAAGGTTTGTTTATTTATTTCATTATTAAGGTTTAGGGTTTCCAGGGTTTCAGTTAAATTTGTGTTTGGATTTTGTTTGCTATAAGTAAGCTTAGTGCTATAAGCTTGCAATTTGATTTCGTAATTTGAGTTTTGTTTAGGCATAATTCTAACTAATATATATATATATATATATATATATATATATATATATATCCCTGCAAGGGGGTTCTAAGCTCATGCTCTTGAGTGCTCTTTGTGCTCGTTTGTACGTGCTTGTTCCAGGAGGTTTCACGTGCGCCCTCCCGGCCCTAGCACCCAAGGATGATGGGGCTCGACCTTGCAGTCCTTGTCATCCTTGGTCTTTTTCCACTTCAACTGTCCCCTCCACCCTTTCTTTTTCCTGTCTTTCCTCTCACTTTTTCTTTGTTTTTCCGCCGAGATATGCCCTTTTCAATAGAGGCGAATCGGTTCTTCCTGAACTTAAAAAAAAAAAATATATATATATTATATATATTATATATATATAATGAGTATTGTTAGCACAGATCCGGATTGTTAGGTTTTAAATCTACTCTACGTATATGCTCTACAATAGGGTAGCGAGCTAGTTTTGGCCAGCCCTTGGCCCCTAAAAATTTCCTGACAATTAATAAAGCGCAGGTATAAATCATTCTAAAACATTATTAAAAGGAAAAACTTAAAGTTAAAGTCAATAAAATTTTCCGTGGCACTCTTTCGTTAGAAGTGCCATTCTTTTATTGGTTCGGCTCGCGCGAGGTTTTCTTTTGTCTTCACTCTTCAGTCGCGTAGAGTATGTCCATTCTTTGGGTGTCCGTCCGTCTGCAAGATAAATCTCAAACGGCCCAACCGTATATATATATATACACACACACACACACCTTTGGTTAACTTCCGCCCGAATTGTTCATTCTGACGAAGGTCAAGCTTTTCACTCCACCTTAGACCTACAGTTTAACGTGGAATCCGAACCACGCCCCATCAGCAGCCCAGCGTCTTAACCACTAGGCCACCTAGGGTACCCATATATCTACCAACCACTTTCTTTATTGTGTGGAAGGATGAACAGGTGGGTTTTGCTGCGCGCCGGCTGCCGTCGGGTCTCGAACCCGGGGCCGATGGATTCGTAGTCAGCGATGCCAACCACTACACCACCGAGGCGTATATATACATATATATAAGTGAACCGTTGAGTATTCACATCATAGAAAAGGCGAATTTGGAATATTTTTATTATTAATTATTTCTCATAAATTGTTTTAATTTGTTTTAAGTTTATTTTTTTATGGTTAAAATTTCTCTCTGGCATTTTCTTCTCTTACTTTTGTTTCTTTAAACTACGATGAAACCAATGCGAACACACTAATATTAAAGATAGTTAACATTTTTACGGTGTATCTTTCTTAATGTTTTTCATAAAAACATTTGTATCTCGAATAGCTTAAAAAAAAGAGTTTGTCAAACGTTGATATTTTAGATATACCAAATACCAAATGTCGGCTCAACGGATGCCGGATGCCTGCTGCTCTCTGTGCTATTTGGATTATTGACATACAGTGAATGTGGTTGGTGTAAAATATCAAGACTTGTGTATATTTGTATTTGAGCCGCTAGGTAGTTGGTGCCAGTAAGATATATATATATATATATATATTATATATATATATATATATATATATATATATATATATATATATATATAATCAGGTTGTAACAAATTCTGTTCGATCAGAAAACAGACGATAGATAATAAAATAACCTCAATGTGAAATAGTTTTAGAAATGTTGCAAAATACACGCAGCGACAGGTTCGCACAGGTTTTATCACGATACAGAATGACTTAGGCTAGTGTAGGATTAGGCTAATGAATATTTTCTCTGGTGTTTTGCATAGTTACAACGCCACCCCTACGATATTACAGTAATTGAAAAAACATGGAGCCCACGAAAGAGCATATTCGACATGTGATGTTGTATGAGTTCCATAAAGGATCTAACGCTAGTGAATCCGCAAGAAACATTCAGAGTTTATGGAAATGATGTTGTGAGCGAATGGATGTGTAGGAGATGGTTTGAGAAGTTCAGAAATGGAGACTTCAGTCTGAAAGATTATCAACGAACAGGACGACCAAATGAGTTAGATGAAGAGTTGCTGAAAGCAACAGTGGAAAAAAACCCAACGGTAACTGTAAAAGAACTTGGTCTGCAACTCGGCGTTAGCCATGTGACCATTCATCGTCATTTGAAGCTGTTAGGAAAAGTAGTGAAGGTTGGAAAATTGGTTCCGCATGATTTGTCATGAGCGGATCTTCAACATCGAATCGATATTTGCACATCACTGCATTCTCGGCAACTGCAGGCACCGTTTTTGAATCGGATCGTCACTGGGGATGAAAAATGGGTCCTTTATAATATTAAGCGTCGACATCAGTGGCTTAGCCGTGAAACAAAGCCTGAACCTCAGCCAAGGAATGGACCCCATCCAAAAAAAAATTTCCTATGCGTTTGGTTGGATATGCAAGGAATTATTCATTTTGAGCTTCTGCCAGATAACCAAACAATCGCAGCTGAAGTCTACTGCCATCAACTCCAACGATTGAAGATGGCATTACAAGAAAAGCGTCCTGCATTAATTAATTGCAGAGGTGTTCTATTCCACCAAGATAACGCGCGCCCTCACACTGCTCGAATCACCACTGCCCAATTGGAGGCATTTGGTTGGGAAAAAATGCCTCATCCACCTTATTCTCCGGACATCGCACCTTCAGACTACCATTTATTCAGAAGTCTGCAACACCACCTAGATGGACAAAAGTTGCAATCCAGGGACGCTATCGAAAACGAAGTGATCGCTTTTTTTAACCCGAAACCGAGGGATTTCTTCGAACGTGGCATAAAAAAACTTTTCTACAGGTGGGAGGAGTTTATAGAAAAAGAAGGGAATTATATTGATGATTAATTTGTCATTGTCATTTAATTTTTGTTCTGAAGGAACTAAAAAATCGAGCCGAATATATGTTACAACTTTATATATATATTATATATTAATTTTCCATTCATGAAATATAAAAGGATAGGAAAAAATATGTGTACCCCAGGACAAGGGGGGCACACGGGAAGACCAGGAGCAGGTAAAAATGGTACTAGCTCGAGCTGATAAATTTGTTAACACAAGAAATAACAACTGCCTAGATTTGGTATTCACAAACAGCGACCTAATTGAAAATGTAGAAATATCCCCAACTATAATATGGGATCACAACATTATTGTAATAACAACCAATATAAAAACAACAGGAAAGGAAAGAACACGAACAACAGAAAGAAGCAAATTCGAAATTTTTTATTTTCACTCCAAAGCTATAAACTAGGAAGATGTTGTATCCAGCATGGAAGTAATGGATTGGAAAACCATTTTCGAGGCCAAGACAACGGAAGCGATGCTAATGACTTTAGAGAAGACGCTGGAAATTGTGGAAAGACATGTCCCAAAAATTCAACAAAGAGGAAAGAGAGGCAGGTTCAAGAGACAAAAGAGGTCATTGTTTCGAAAGAGAAAAAGTGACTGCAAAACTAACTGTAAAGATAACAACAGAAAAATATTAAATGATAAACTGCAGAGTATTGATGGCGTCATACAGGAACTAATTGCGAAGCATACATAAAAAGAAGACGACGACGCTACAGAAGCGATAAAAGTTAACTCAAAGTACTTCTATAATTTTGCAAAAAGGAAGTCGAAAAACCGTGCGACTATCGAACCCTTGAAAAATGAGGACAGTGCTTTATCTGACGATCTAACAGAAGTATCTGAAATATTAAGAGCTCAGTACGAATCATCTTTCAGTATCCCAAAAACTGACAGACTGATATCAATGATATGTGATAGAAAAGCGTTCTTTGAAAAAGAACTACAAGGGGAAAGTATAACGGATTTCGACTTTACGACAGACGATATTACACAAGCTATAGGGAAACTAAAAGCACACTCAGCAGCAGGACCAGGTAAATGGAATGCCACACTGATCAAAAACTGCAAGAATGCAATCGCTGAGTCCCTATATTGGATATGGAGACGATCACTAGACACGGGAGATATACCGGGAATCCTGAAGAGCGCGAACATAGTCCCAATATATAAAGGAGGAGATCGATCCGAGGCCAAAAACTATAGGCCAGTGTCGCTTACATCTCATCTCACTAAAATATTTGAAAGAATATTTATACAGAAAATCTATAACGTTTTCGAAACTCAGGAAAAATTAAGTAATAACCAACATAGGTTTCCGTCAGGCAGATCATGTCTATCACAACTAATGGAACACTGCAACAACATTATTGATGCATTTGAAAGTAATGAAAACTATGATGTAATATACAGAGACTGCCAAAGTGTTCAATAAGTGTGACCATGGAATCATAATATATAAATTGAAATATATGGGAATAACGTGAAAAGTAGGGAAATGGATACATAATTTCCTTAGTGAGCGGCGGCAAGTCGTTACAGTACAAGGAATATCTTCATCAGAATCAGAGGTCCTCAGCTCAGTATCACAAGGAACAGCATGATTATGCAGAGTAGTGGAGCTAATACTAACTGACATAGATGAGGACGTTACCAGAGACAGCACAGTAACATCCTTTGCCGATGACACAAAGATCAGTAGAAAAATAAGAAACCCAGAAGATATAGGATCTCTACAAATGAACGGACGACGACAATATGAAGTTCAACACTGAGAAATTTCAGCTGTTATGGTATGCAAAAAAAGACCTAAAATCCATGGAATATTATACCCCAAATGGACAGGAAATTCAGAGAAGTTCTAAAGCAAAAGATTTAGGGGTTGTAATGACTGATGATGCGAAATTTGAAACACAAAATAAGATAGCAGTAAACAGAGCAAAGAGAATAACTGGGCAGATACTGAGAACCTTTAAACGAAGGGAGTAGTATGGGCGCAAAATGGACCAATGCAATGCATTTGCAAATGTGCAATGTTGCGGGAGGGTTGCGCAACGAGTGGGAGAGTTGCGGGAGGGTTGCGCAACGAGTGGGAGAGTTGCGGGAGGGTTGCGCAACGAGTGGGAGAGTTGCGGGAGGGTTGCGCAACGAGTGGAAGAGTTGCGGGAGGGTTGCGCAACGAGTGGGAGAGTTGCGGGAGGGTTGCGCAACGAGTGGGAGAGTTGCGGGAGGGTTGCGCAACGAGTGGGAGAGTTGCGGGAGGGTTGCGCAACGAGTGGGAGAGTTGCGGGAGGGTTGCGCAACGAGTGGGAGAGTTGCGGGAGGGTTGCGCAACGAGTGGGAGTGTTGCGGGAGGGTTGCGCAACGAGTGGGAGTGTTGCGGGAGGGTTGCGCAACGAGTGGGAGTGTTGCGGGAGGGTTGCGCAACGAGTGGGAGTGTTGCGGGCTGTTGCAAGAGCAACAAGGGGTTATGCAACTTGGAGGCGGAGTTATCCCCAAGAGAAAGAGAGGAGAGGTATTCTATTCGCCTGGCAGGAGCCAAGCGTATATTAAGACTTCAGCCGAGCGGCCGTTGTCTTAATATGTTCCTAATCAGCCAGTTGGTTTAGAAGGCTGAGTTGCCAGTTTGCGCTATTTATTTAATTGAAGCATATATTCTAACTTAACCCGCCAGTAAGTTTAGAAGGCGTAAATGGCTCGCTCAGGTGTTCAGGTTGATTTGCCAGACAGCGTTATTTATATAATTAATGCATATATTCTGGTTTACAAATCCGCTTTAGAAGCCAGCCAATTGATATAATTAAATACCGTGTACAACCAAAAAGAATTAAATAAAACATCATTACATCATTGTTTATGTAGGCGAATTAATGGAAATATATAGAAAATAAATATACAATGGAATATATATGATCAAAAATAATAATAGCATACGGACGATGTATATATAATAAATATAGTGGGATATATATATGATCAAAAAATAATAATAGCATAAGAAACACGAACGGGAAATATATAACCAAAAATATACAAAACGTTGTATTATCAATATATTAGTACAGGAAAAATATAAAGGGTGATCCAGAGAAATGGGACCCAAAAGAAACCCCTGTAACTCTTAAAGTATAAGTCCTTTTATAAAATCATACGCATCATTCGAAAGAGGATAGTTACAAGTTTGTACAGGATTGTATAGGTTTTGACAATACAAGACAAGATAAGATACAAAACAAAATAAAAGTGTTAGTTAAAACTAACCCTTCAAGATGACTGCATGGACTGTGGAACAGCTGCGTTTCATAACTGAGCAATATTATGAGCATGGAAGAAGTGTAGTTTCAGCTCAAAGATCTTTCAAGACAAATTTTCAGATGTCAAAATCACCTTCTAAGAGCTGAAACTACACTTCTTCCATGCTCATAATATTGCTCAGTTATGAAACGCAGCTGTTCCACAGTCCATGCAGTCATCTTGAAGGGTTAGTTTTAACTAACACTTTTATTTTGTTTTGTATCTTATCTTATCTTGTCTTGTATTGTCAAAACCTATATAATCCTGCACAAACTTGTAACTATCCTCTTTCGAATGATGCGTATGATTTTATAAAAGGACTTATACTTTAAGAGTTACAGGGGTTTCTTTTGGGTCCCATTTCTCTGGATCACCCTTTATATATATAGTTATATTAAATAATTAAATATATTGAAAATAATAATATACGAAACGTATAATCAAATGCATATTAGTACAGGATATATATATATATATATATATATTATATATATATATAAACTAAATATACATCCTTTATGTTCTACGGGTATATTAAATAATTAAAAATAATAATATATATATATATATATATATATATATATATATATATATAAACTAAATATACATCCTTTATGTTCTACGGGTATATTAAATAATTAAAAATAATAATATATATACACAATTAAGTAATTAAATATACATCCTTTATGTTCTACGGGTATATTAAATAATTAAAAATAATAATATATATACACAATTAAGTAATTAAATATACATCCTTTATGTTCTAGGGTGCAAAACGCTAAACTCACACGTAAGAGTCTCCATTCACATCAATATTACTTTGTACTACGTGGTAAAACCGTCCAAGCAACATTTCACCGTTTAATTGATACGGATGCATATACTCGACATAAATAGCTTTCATATCGTTCAATACTATTTTTGTGCCTACTTTACATTCGGTTGGCAAGTTATCTTTAAACACGGCTAGAATACAATCAAAAGCACGCACAAAGAGGTCATCGTTAACCACAACATCATTATTAAATAAAAGTTTATAAACACGCTTTTCCACTCAAGGGTTTTTGTTTACCGTCCCGAGCTTTTCAATCGTGAACTCTTCTTCACTCTGCATAGCGGCAATTGAAATAATCTTCCAAGTCGTAACGACAGTTATTCATTATATAGAGGTACAGCTCTTCAGGGTGAACAGTATAGGCAAGCTCTGCCCTGTACCGCTCAAGTGCTTTGTACCAAAGTTCAGGATATTTCGAAGAATCTAAGCCTTTAAAATATGCATCCAGCTCTAGACCATTCTCGCCTTGTTCATTCCTACACTCGATAAATCCATCGAGCAGAGCGGTGGATGCACATTCAAGAACCGTGTCAAAATAAATCATATCCGTAACACGGGCGTCTAATATAGGCTTCAACTTGCGGAATCCGACGATTTCAAACATTCTGTCGAGGATGAAACGGTTTCGCGTAGGGACAAGAACGTTATTATCAGAAGCATTCTTCCACATCAGTCATATATCAATGCATGGCTGTTCGTTATTTATACACGTGCAAACAACGGCATATGAGGAGGCGTCACTAATCTGCTCTCTTCTTGTACCTACACCTGCAGGTATTTTATAACGGTCCTCTCCCCACTTCTGAACTATCACGAAGACTCTATTCATCTCCTCAACACTTAAATAAATAACATTACGTTTACCAGAGTTTGCTTGCCTGCAAATCGTTTCAAGTGCATAGTTAATGGTGCCGGTTTCACGCCTGAACATGCGCAATGACTTTGTCACGGAGACATCGTACGAGGCGTTGAGAATGCTTCTCAAAGGAAGTTCCATCGTATTCGCACGTCCACACGGTTCAAGCTCTGAGATGACTATGAGCCACAGATGGACGGATCGGCTCGACGGGCGGAATGAGTCACGCTGGTGAAACGTGTACGGGTTTGTTCGAACTCGTGTGTTTCGTGAGGTACACGGGTGGGCGGCTCGCTTGGGGGAGCGCGTCACACTGCTAAAGCGATACATTGTGGGGGTGAGGAGATTTATTGGTTTGCAATATATATTAAAAATAGGGAAAGAATGTACTATTTTGATTCACTCTGATTTCAGCCCTGGAATGATTCGGTAATTGTACAGTTTATTGCGCAATTACATGTACCTGAGATTGTTTGGAACCCATATCGTTTTCAAGGATATTATACTGAAACGTGCGGCATGTATTGCATTTCATTTCTCATGCACATGTCACGTGGGAAGGGATTTATAAATTTCTTAAAATTATTCGATTTGTGCGACACAGAGATGAACGATAAAAGTGTATGCAGACAGATAAAAAAAAAAGGTTCCCATATGTTAGCACCCGCTGTAATGTGTAAAGGTGTATATCTATATTGCATAAAGTTGTATATACATTTGTAACTGTAAAATGTAGCCATTAAGACTTATTTAACGGACACTGGTTCCGATTTAACGGACACTGGTTCCGCTTTGTACATGTTTTCCGCCATTTAATAAATGAAAATACAATGTGTCTTGTTCTTAACCTCAAAAATACTTACATTAGTTCCTCGATAATCTGACACTCGCTTGACCGGATGTGAGCCAATACCTCGACTTCTGTATTCAGGTCACTGGGTTGGCTGTGCGGAGAAGCATCCATATCATTTATTCCCGTTTCATCAAAAGTAGCTATAACATGACTGAGTTCCACATCGGTCCTATAAGGTTAAGTAAAAATAAAGAGCTAAAACAAGAGAAATGCCACGAATTTAAATGTAGATAATTCTTAAAAGTTTCGGTAATTTAAAAATCCTACTGCGGTGCTGAATTACCGAGAAAAGTATTATTAAAACTCCACCATACACACATATATATATATATCAGTGGCGATTTCTTAATGAATGCAACGCATGCAATGAATGCATGCGTTAAATATGTTCTCTTTTCAGATCTAAGTAAGGATTATAATTGACAAAAATAATTTTCAGAAACTAAAAATAGGCTAAGGCTTCAATCACGCATGTACTGGCTATTGGGCGGTGTAAACAAAATTATGTCTTATTTCATTAGACAATTAAGAACATTTTTCTGTACACAGATCGAAATACTTGTAGCTAAAGCATTCACTAATTCAGTCTGGGTACAGAAAAATGTTCTTAATTGTCTAGTGAAATAAGACATGATTTTGTTTACACCGCCTTGCCTTGGGCAATTTTTTAAGGAGACTTCTCACTATCCATAAGATATTTTTTTTTAGCCTCATAGCTAAATTCAAAAGGCAATATGCTTTAAAATATGCTTAGAAAATTTACTTAATATTTTTACTAAAAATAATTAAAAAGCTTTGTTCTGATTTTTTTTAATTAATGAAAATAATACGGCATGCATTCAGTTTTATAGGTGCATTCACCAAAAAGTAACATCTGGCAATTCTGACAAGGCTTCTTTCCAGTACCACAGCCGCAAGCTTCACTTGTGTTCGGTGTTCCCTTAAATAAATTATAGCATTGTAGTGCCCATAATGACTGACGATGTGTTTAATCAATTGAAGACTAGAAGATTTTACTCTCTCTTTTGATGAGAAAAAGCGCATATTGAATAATGGCAGACCGATTCCACATTTGAATTTAAGCAAAGAAAATAAAGGCTTCACTAGGAAATTTAATCCTAAGCTGTATGATGATGTTCCCTGGTTATGTGGAAATATTTCAAATAACAAATTGTACTGTTGGTCGTGTTTCCTATTTTCAAGAGATAACTCTGTGTGGAATTCTGTTAGTCGTGGATACGACGATTTAAACAATTTACATACTGCAATTTCTCGCCATGAAAAATCTCTTGCTCACATAAATGCATTTGTTGATCTTAAAACATTTGGAAAGTCAGAAAGAATTGATTTAATACTCGACAAGCAGAAATCAGTTGCCATTTCCAGACATAACGAAGAAGTTAATAAGAATCGAGAAATTTTGAAACGTTTGATTAGGATAACATGGTTTTTAGGTATGCAAGAATTAGCATTTCGCGGTCACAATGAAGAAGAAAACGCTGACAATAGGGGTAACTATATTGAATTGGTATTTTGTATGGGAGAATTCGATGAAAAGCTTCAAAACCATTTAAAAACTGCGACTGTTTTTAAGGAACATCATCTGCTATTCAGAATGACATAATTCAATCTATTAGTGCAGTTATGTTAGAACAAATAAAACGTGAGCTTATCGACTGCATGTATGTGGCGATTTTATTAGATGAAACATCTGATGTCAGCTGTTTTTCTCAACTCTCTACTGTTGTTCGTTATGTTAATAAACATGGAGAGATTTGTGAACGATTTATAACATTCAATGACGTCAGCAATGATAGAAGTGCAGGAGCGATTTCTGATTTATCTATAAGGCAACTAGGTGAACTGGGCTGTTTAAAAAAAATTAGTTGCTCAAACCTACGACGGTGCTGCTGTTATGGGGAGCGATCTTAATGGAGTACAAACAAAGATTAGAGAAACTGTACCAGAGGCTATTTTTCTTCACTGCTACGCCCATAAACTTAACCTTGTTTTATCCCAAGCTGTCGCTGAAATTTCCGAATGTAATAATTTTTTTTCAGTATTAGGAAGTTTGTCATCATTTTTCAGCAGTTCAACTAAGCGAACTTCAATGCTTGACAAAGTTGTTGGAAAGCGTTTCCCTAAACTGGCTCCAACGCGGTGGAACTATTCATCTCGTCTAGTTGAAAGAGTTAAGGAAAATAAAGAAGATATAATAGATCTTTTAAAAAGCATTCTTGAAAACCCAAAGAAATTTGATGAAAAAACAAAAAATAGTGCACGCGGATTGCTTGCTGGTATCGATACTTTCGATTTTAATTTTTTATTAGAAGTATTTTCTTCAATTTTTCCTTTTACTGAATATCTATTTAATGTACTGCAAACAAAATCTATGGATATTGTGTATAGCTCAATCACCGTTGAAAGCACTATGAAAAAAATCAAACAAATAAGGGATACAAAATTTGCAGATATGTGGGACTTGATAACAGAAAGATGTGGTGAACCTGTATGTAAAAGGAAACAGAGTCTTTCTCCACAAGAGAAGTATAGTCACTATTTCATGAAATATTCGATAATATACTTCTTCAAATGAAAGAGCGTTTCAGTTCAATGGAAAAATTGGAATTCATTGAGCTTTTAGATTGCAAAAAATTTGAGTTCTATGATGTTACTTTCCCAGAGAGAGTTTTTGAATCTTTGAAAAGAAGCTACAATTCATTTTTTGAGTTTCCTCGTCTCCGTTCTGAATTGTGTGTTTTATATTCGCACAAATCTTTTGCCAAAAAGAATGTTGCTGAGCTCCTAAAATATCTACTGGAAAGCGAAATGCACAAAGGTCTTAAGGAAATATAAATTGACGAATTTGATTCTAACTATACCAATATCGACAGCAAGTGTTGAGCGATCATTTTCTGTGCTTAAAAGAATTAAAAGTTATTTACGGAGTTCCCAAAGTGAAGAAAGGCTATCTAATCTTGCCTTAATTTCAATTGAAAAAAATTTCATCAAGAAGCTTATGGAGAATCGAGAGTACTTTTACAATTTGGTCATCGAAGAATTTTGCAGGAAAACTAGGAGAGCAGAATTTCAATTCAAATAATGCTTCACAATTATTTAAGGTAAATTTTAAATTTGTATCTTTTTCTTTAGATCAATTCGGTAACTACTATATATAAATATGTCTAATTTTTTGTTAGCATATTTAAGCCTAACATTAAATGAACTTTCCTTCAAAGAGGTCCCCAAAAGTTTGTAAAACACCTTTAACTTGCTAAGTTCTATGTAAACAATATGCAAAGTTTGGGCAAGAGGGTTAGGCGGATGTTTTTCTTCCATTCCATAACATTGCATGCCTGAACAAAAATGTCACGAGTCGCCACGATATATATATATATATATATATATATATATATATATATAATATATATATATATATGCCGAAATAATCACGATGGAAACAGACAATAATTAAAACATGATGGGATTAATTTTTACGTTAGACTAACAACAAATTGTAACCATAAGCAGATATACTGACAGTTTTCAAAAGTAAGATTCCATTTGCCTGCAACGGGTCTCGAACCCGCAGCCAAATCTTAATAGTTTTTAATATTTCTATTGTAAGTTTTTAATATTTCTGAAGTCGTACCTGTACAAGAAATGTACAAATAAAAACACACACATATATATATATATATATATATATATATATAACGTAAAGAACGACGCTTGTATAGGAGAACATTCCGCGCAAGATGAGGAGAGAGAACGAACAAATGAAAAAATGAGGTAACCACCCGGGAATCGAACCCGGGATCTTCCGATTGCCGGTCAGATATGATAACCACTACACCATGGTCCTCACTCGATCAGAAGTCGTAATTCTCCTACATACGCGCAGAAACCAATGCCCCGAGGGGGCACCTTCCGCATGTCGCATCTATATATACATTTCAACTGCAAAGAACACGCAGTATAATTAACGTAAAGAACGACGCTTGTATAGGAGAACATTCCGCGCAAGATGAGGAGAGAGAATGAAAAAATGAGGTAACCACCCGGGAATCGAACCCGGGATCTTCCGATTGCCGGTCAGATATGATAACCACTACACCATGGTCCTCACTCGATCAGAAGTCGTAATTCTCCTACATACGCGCAGAAACCAATGCCCCGAGGGGGGCACCTCCCGCATGTCGCACCTATATATACATTTCAACTGCAAAGAACACGCAGTATAATTAACGTAAAGAACGACGCTTGTATAGGAGAACATTCCGCGCAAGATGAGGAGAGAGAATGAAAAAATGAGGTAACCACCCGGGAATCGAACCCGGGATCTTCCGATTGCCGGTCAGATATGATAACCACTACACCATGGTCCTCACTCGATCAGAAGTCGTAATTCTCCTATATACGCGCTGATGTATTAGTATATTTATAGTACTTAGTAATCGTGTATTGTACTTAAATAACAGTAGTATCCCTTGTTACAGGAAATGGCGGCATTGCAGTTATCGTTTGAGCAACATAAGTGGATTCTGAAGCACTACTGGAAGACGGAGACTGTGGCTGAGGTACAGAGACATTGGAGAAATGAGTTTGTTACCCGTGATGGTGGTAATGTACCAATTACAAGATTACGTGATAAGTTTGAGACTGACGGAACAGTGCAAAACGTCAACAAAGGCCGATCTGGAAGATGTCGCACTTCAACTGACAATGAAAGTGTTGTGACCGTGTTACAGGTCTTCACAAACTCTCCAAATGAGTCTACAAGGCAATGTTCTCGTGAGACTGGCGTTTCTCAATGCAGCGTTCATCGCATTTTGCGACGTGGAAAGTGGAAACCGTACATACCTAGACTGCTCCATGCAATGAATGAAGACGATCCAGATCGTCGAAAAGAATTTTGTGAGTGGTTTTTGCACATGTGTGATGAAAAACAATCTTTTCCTGATTTTATTGTTTGGTCCAATGAAGCCACTTTTAAACTTAATGGTACTATCAATCGACACAACTGTGTGTACTGGGTCACCGAAAATCCAAGCGTAACAGAAGAACGAGCACTTAATCAACCAGGAGTGGTGTGGTCTGTCTTGCAGAGGACTGATAGGGCCATTTTTCTTTGAGGACACTGTCACAGGTGCTGCTTACTTATCAATGCTGCAAGACAACATTGTACCTTCAATCAGAGCTCTCTTTTTTGGAAGAAGAGTGTTACTTTCAATAGGATGGCGCGCCACCATATTACCACAATGACGTTAGAAATTTTCTCAATGTTTGTTTTCCTAGAATATGGATAGGACGTAGAGGATGTACGGAGTATCCACCACGATCTCGTGACTTAACACCCTTAGACTTTTACTTGTGGAGCACTCTGAAGAACACTGTGTATGCTGAAAAACCAAGGACACTACAGGCCTTGAGACACGAAATTGAAATAGCCTGTGCCAACATTCCACTCCGAACAATCCGAACAGTATGCCGATCTGTTGCGCGCCGTTGTCAAGAATGTATTGATGCTAGTGGCGGACATTTTGAACATTTAAAACATTAAAGTAAGCAGCACAACCATGAAGGTATTGACGCTGCTGGCTGATATTTCGAACATTTAAACATTAAAGAAGCCTATTTGCTATATATTTACTATCCGCCTATTTTGCTTATTGATATATATGTTAATATGATGTGTAAACATTTTTTTGGGACACTCTATATATATGCCGGAATAACCCGAAGGAAACAGAATTAAAAATATTTTTGAAAACTCGTTTATTGCGCTAGGCTATATTGTTATAAACGAGAAAGAGTCCTGGGGTTAATTTTTCTTTGTAGGAAAACTCAGAATAAAGCTAGGTTTAGACACTTATAAGTTACTTACATTTCAACAGCGTCTTCATTGAACGGATCTGGCATTTCGTCACAATTTTCCGTAACACTCTGGGTAGATAAAAGCTCCCCCCGATCTATAGCGCTGCAAATTAGAAGCGTTGCGTGAGCATGTCTTTATCTTCAATCAATTCCGGAGAATTGTACAACGATAACTGACTCATAGCTTTTTGAAAAGCACTAAGCGGAAAAACATACGAACTGAGGCTCTGAGATGAAATGCTCCCTTTTATAAAGGGGGCTTGTGACCAACCCACAAAACACATCGTTAGCTTCCTATTGGCTAGCGGTGAATTTTGGGCCGGGCTTGACGCGTAGGCCTGCATAGCGGCACACACGACAATATTTTACATTATTATTTTTTGCAGTCATACTATTTGATCCTCAATTTTTCCCAGTTCGGATAGGGAGATGGACAACTTGATCGGTTGAAAGTCGTTATAGGAATATCTTCATCAGAGCCGCTCAGCTCAGTACCACAGGAAACAAAATTAGCACCGCTACTCTTCATAATCCTGACGTAGATCGTTACCAGAGACAGCACAGTAACATCCGATGACACAAAGATCATTAGAAAATAAGAAATCTAGATCTCTACAATGTTTTTGTGCATTATTATTTTTGCGGTCATTCTATTCTCAGCTTTCCCAAGATTCCTGACACATATATATATATATATGTGTGTGTGTGTGTGTGTTAATTGCCACGATGGTTTCAAATATTTGAAAAATATATGTTTGCGGTCATACTGTTCGATCCTCAACTTTGATTAATATATTCGGCTTGACTTTTTATCTGCCAATTCTTGCGTAGGAGTGTGATTAAATTGTGTTTAGCTCATGAAAATGAATGTCTGCTTGGGTTGGTAGATAAATGGGCGCCCTAGGTATGCTAGTGGTTAAGACGCTGGGGTGCTGGTTTAGAGATCGAGTCCGGGCGATGACATTGTAATTTCTTGGTACATACAATCCCCGATGAGCCGGGTGTACCTATGTAAAGTGAAGAGTGGCTTTCTTTGTGTGCGCGCGCGCCGTCTTCAGTTTTTCGACTCTTTCTCTCTCTCATTCTTTCTCACTCTATATAGATAGATATATATATAAATTTTAAATTCAGTTTTACCTTCATTAGCAAAAGTAATTTTATTCAATTGTTGAGTACTTCCAAAGTGCACGTGTTAATTTCGAAAAAAATGTATACTAAAAATTAAAATAATAATAATAATAATAATAGCCTTTTCATTTTTTCATTTAAACGATGTAAAGGATTGACACGACTATGAAAAAGATACCACACAAATTACACGCAAAGAAAAATAAAATATTTATATACACTGTAGTAGCAAGGGTAGCAAGGGAACAAAATTGAAGGAGTGAGCGGTGGTTTCATCTTGGGTGTTCTAACCGAAAGTGGGTCGAGGAACCTTTTGCGGTCAACATTTTTGACCGACGCTTCAACTGTTTCGAGTTTATGCCGTTAGATCTTCCATTCCTCGAATAAAAAGAGAAGTTGTTTTAACGCATGCCTTATCTTTCGAATTATAGGTAAAATGAATATTGTTCTTATAGAATATTTAAAATGTTTTGTCAGTTTAATATAAGGTGGAGTGAAAAACATAGATTGATTATTGTCCGAAATGAATGAAAAAAATGTACGAAATTGTGAAGACATCTTATATATATATATATATTTACTTTTGTCATTCCTATATATATATATATATATATATATATATATATATATATATATATATATATATAACATTTTCGGTTTGGCTTTAGAGTAAATCACTGTACTGACATGTACATTAGAACGGTTGCCTTTAGCATATAAAAGCACAAGATGTCAAGTAGCATTGTTTTTGAACCATTTCGCTGAAAAGTTTCGCCGAAATTTATTTATAAAAAATATAGAAGGTGTACAGAAAGGATTGCCAAAAGTAAGTAGACACAGTATACATTCTAAGGTGTTAGAATAAGTGAAAGCGAATTATAGCGAATTTAATATTATTCTTAGAGAATATGTTATTGGAATGATTTCTTTTGCTAAACCAATTGTCTAGTGTATTTCTTTTATTATTAATATTAAGTTGAACAACGTTTAAATAATTAGTTCTCTTGCTGAACAACTTTAAGGAGAAAGTCGGTCTTGCCTTTAATAAATAAATAAATAAGTGGAATCTCGTCTAAATAAGTTAAAATAAATGGCGCAACCTGGCAACTCAACCTAATAAGGTATACCAGAACAATTAAAATAAATGGTGGTATCTGGTAACCCCCTCCATATATAAATAAGTGATATCTGGCAACTCACGATCCTCTATATAACGGCTGCTTTGCCCCTGGACGCTCATAATGCGTCTGGCACCAGCCAGGCGAACGCCTTCTTCCTTCTTAGGTTAAGGCTTAGGTTAGGTTCCCCTTTGGGGGGTGAGGACATCCCACCTTCTCCCCCAAAGACCCCCCTCCTTTTTCTTCCGCTCTTAGGTTAAGGCTACCCCTTTGGGGGGAGGTCATCCTCCCTTCTCCCCCCGAAGCTCCCTTCCCTCTCCCCCTTGGCAGCATTGAGTTGTTGCATAACCCTACCCCCGTTTGCAGCATCGATGTTGCATAAACTTTGCAACATTGCTGTTGCATAACCCCTTGTTGCTCTTGCGACATTCCCCCCCCTTTGTAGCATAGCTTGCAACATTCTCAATTGTTGCAGCACATCTTGCAACATTCCCCTCCCATTGTTGCATAACAACTTGCTACATTCCCCCTCCCCCTTGTTGCATAACAACTTGCTACATTCCCCCTCCCCCTTGTTGCATAACAACTTGCTACATTCCCCCTCCCCCTTGTTGCATAACAACTTGCTACATTGACCAACATTTGCATTTGCATTGCACTCGTCCATTTTGCGCCCATGCTACTAAAGGGATAGGAATATAATGATTCCTCTACTGAAAACACTGATCATACCCAAACTGGAATACTGCTTGGTCTTAACATGCCCATATAAAAAGGATGACATTAGACAGCTAGAAGGGATTCAGAGAAGTTCACAGCCAAGATCAAGGAGTGCAAAGAACTAAATTACTGGGAAAGGTTACGCGAACTAAACCTATGCTCACTGGAAAGGAAAAGAGAGAGCTACACCATTAATTTACATTTGGAAACTAATGGAGAAACTAGTCCCTAATCTTACTCTGACCCCTGTAACTCCCCAAACAATGGTGGAAAGAAGAAAAGGAAAACTGTGTCGTGTTCCCAAATTAAAGGCTAGACAGAGAACATCCTTAACTCTGAAAGAAAATAGTTTTGTTGTGAGAGGACCAAAACTGTTTAATTAGCTGCCCAAAGACCTAAGGAACACGAGTGGTGTTGCAGTGGACATCTTCAAAAGAAGATTAGACGCGGGGCTCAGAACAATCCCCACTGAGCCGGGCGTACCTGGCTATGTGAGGTGGAGAGTACAAGAAACCAACTTTCTACTTCACTAGGCCAACTAGAGAGGAGGGGCGACAAGCTTGACCTTCGTGAAATGAGGAATCATCGGCCGGAACATTTGAAAGTTTGAAAGGAAAGATATATATATATATATATATATATATATATATGGGAATGAACTCAGAATGGTCCCCTGAGGTTTTTTATGATACACACAGACAGTGCATGGAACAAGGAACTCTTCTGGGATAATTAAATCCACTATAGTCCGAATAAGTAATGGTAAATGACAAATACCATAGTTTTTCTTTTTCATGATGCTAGCCCGACGTGGGCAACGGGTCTCTCGCAAAGAGGTCCCATAAATATAGCTTCCCTCACCAGCTATCTGCAAAGCAGACAGGATCCAGCTTTGGAGATATATATATATATATATATATATATATATATATATAACGTAAAGAACGACGCTTGTATAGGAGATATTCCGCGCAAGACGAGAAAGAGAAAACAACAAATGAAAAAATGAAGTACCACCTGGGAATCGAACCCGGGATCTTCCGATTGCCGGTCAGACGCGATAACCACTACACCATGGACTCCACTCTTCCAAATGCCGTAATTCCTCTACATACTCGCAGAAACCAATGCCCCAAGGGGGCACCTCCCGCTTGCCGTAACATTATATACATTCAACTGCAAAGAACACGCAGTATAAATAACGTAAAGAACGACGCTTGTATAGGAGATATTCCGCGCAAGACGAGAAAGAGAAAACAACAAATGAAAAAATGAAGTACCACCTGGGAATCGAACCCGGGATCTTCCGATTGCCGGTCAGACGCGATAACCACTACACCATGGACTCCACTCTTCCAAATGCCGTAATTCCTCTACATACTCGCAGAAACCAATGCCCCAAGGGGGCACCTCCCGCTTGCCGTAACATTATATACATTCAACTGCAAAGAACACGCAGTATAAATAACGTAAAGAACGACGCTTGTATAGGAGATATTCCGCGCAACGAGAAAGAGAAAACAACAAATGAAAAAATGAAGTACCACCTGGGAATCGAACCCGGGATCTTCCGATTGCCGGTCAGACGCGATAACCACTACACCATGGACTCCACTCTTCCAAATGCCGTAATTCCTCTACATACTCGCAGAAACCAATGCCCCAAGGGGGCACCTCCCGCTTGCCGTAACATTATATACATTCAACTGCAAAGAACACGCAGTATAAATAACGTAAAGAACGACGCTTGTATAGGAGATATTCCGCGCAAGACGAGAAAGAGAAAACAACAAATGAAAAAATGAAGTACCACCTGGGAATCGAACCCGGGATCTTCCGATTGCCGGTCAGACGCGATAACCACTACACCATGGACTCCACTCTTCCAAATGCCGTAATTCCTCTACATACTCGCAGAAACCAATGCCCCAAGGGGGCACCTCCCGCTTGCCGTAACATTATATACATTCAACTGCAAAGAACACGCAGTATAAATAACGTAAAGAACGACGCTTGTATAGGAGATATTCCGCGCAAGACGAGAAAGAGAAAACAACAAATGAAAAAATGAAGTACCACCTGGGAATCGAACCCGGATCTTCCGATTGCCGGTCAGACGCGATAACCACTACACCATGGACTCCACTCTTCCAAATGCCGTAATTCCTCTACATACTCGCAGAAACCAATGCCCCAAGGGGGCACCTCCCGCTTGCCGTAACATTATATACATTCAACTGCAAAGAACACGCAGTATAAATAACGTAAAGAACGACGCTTGTATAGGAGATATTCCGCGCAAGACGAGAAAGAGAAAACAACAAATGAAAAAAGAAGTACCACCTGGGAATCGAACCCGGGATCTTCCGATTGCCGGTCAGACGCGATAACCACTACACCATGGACTCCACTCTTCCAAATGCCGTAATTCCTCTACATACTCGCAGAAACCAATGCCCCAAGGGGGCACCTCCCGCTTGCCGTAACATTATATACATTCAACTGCAAAGAACACGCAGTATAAATAACGTAAAGAACGACGCTTGTATAGGAGATATTCCGCGCAAGACGAGAAAGAGAAACAACAAATGAAAAAATGAAGTACCACCTGGGAATCGAACCCGGGATCTTCCGATTGCCGGTCAGACGCGATAACCACTACACCATGGACTCCACTCTTCCAAATGCCGTAATTCCTCTACATACTCGCAGAAACCAATGCCCCAAGGGGGCACCTCCCGCTTGCCGTAACATTATATACATTCAACTGCAAGAACACGCAGTATAAATAACGTAAAGAACGACGCTTGTATAGGAGATATTCCGCGCAAGACGAGAAAGAGAAAACAACAAATGAAAAAATGAAGTACCACCTGGGAATCGAACCCGGGATCTTCCGATTGCCGGTCAGACGCGATAACCACTACACCATGGACTCCACTCTTCCAAATGCCGTAATTCCTCTACATACTCGCAGAAACCAATGCCCCAAGAGGGCACCTCCCGCTTGCCGTAACATTATATACATTCAACTGCAAAGAACACGCAGTATAAATAACGTAAAGAACGACGCTTGTATAGGAGATATTCCGCGCAAGACGAGAAAGAGAAAACAACAAATGAAAAAATGAAGTACCACCTGGGAATCGAACCCGGGATCTTCCGATTGCCGGTCAGACGCGATAACCACTACACCATGGACTCCACTCTTCCAAATGCCGTAATTCCTCTACATACTCGCAGAAACCAATGCCCCAAGGGGGCACCTCCCGCTTGCCGTAACATTATATACATTCACTGCAAAGAACACGCAGTATAAATAACGTAAAGAACGACGCTTGTATAGGAGATATTCGCGCAAGACGAGAAAGAGAAAACAACAAATGAAAAAATGAAGTACCACCTGGGAATCGAACCCGGGATCTTCCGATTGCCGGTCAGACGCGATAACCACTACACCATGGACTCCACTCTTCCAAATGCCGTAATTCCTCTACATACTCGCAGAAACCAATGCCCCAAGGGGGCACCTCCCGCTTGCCGTAACATTATATACATTCAACTGCAAAGAACACGCAGTATAAATAACGTAAAGAACGACGCTTGTATAGGAGATATTCGCGCAAACGAGAAAGAGAAAACAACAAATGAAAAAATGAAGTACCACCTGGGAATCGAACCCGGGATCTTCCGATTGCCGGTCAGACGCGATAACCACTACACCATGGACTCCACTCTTCCAAATGCCGTAATTCCTCTACATACTCGCAGAAACCAATGCCCCAAGGGGGCACCTCCCGCTTGCCGTAACATTATATACATTCAACTGCAAAGAACACGCAGTATAAATAACGTAAAGAACGACGCTTGTATAGGAGATATTCCGCGCAAGACGAGAAAGAGAAAACAACAAATGAAAAAATGAAGTACCACCTGGGAATCGACCCGGGATCTTCCGATTGCCGGTCAGACGCGATAACCACTACACCATGGACTCCACTCTTCCAAATGCCGTAATTCCTCTACATACTCGCAGAAACCAATGCCCCAAGGGGGCACCTCCCGCTTGCCGTAACATTATATACATTCAACTGCAAAGAACACGCAGTATAAATAACGTAAAGAACGACGCTTGTATAGGAGATATTCCGCGCAAGACGAGAAAGAGAAAACAACAAATGAAAAAATGAAGTACCACCTGGGAATCGAACCCGGGATCTTCCGATTGCCGGTCAGACGCGATAACCACTACACCATGGACTCCACTCTTCCAAATGCCGTAATTCCCTACATACTCGCAGAAACCAATGCCCCAAGGGGGCACCTCCCGCTTGCCGTAACATTATATACATTCAACTGCAAAGAACACGCAGTATAAATAACGTAAAGAACGACGCTTGTATAGGAGATATTCCGCGCAAGACGAGAAAGAGAAAACAACAAATGAAAAAATGAAGTACCACCTGGGAATCGAACCCGGGATCTTCCGATTGCCGGTCAGACGCGATAACCACTACACCATGGACTCCACTCTTCCAAATGCCGTAATTCCTCTACATACTCGCAGAAACCAATGCCCCAAGGGGGCACCTCCCGCTTGCCGTAACATTATATACATTCAACTGCAAAGAACACGCAGTATAAATAACGTAAAGAACGACGCTTGTATAGGAGATATTCCGCGCAAGACGAGAAAGAGAAAACAACAAATGAAAAAATGAAGTACCACCTGGGAATCGAACCCGGGATCTTCCGATTGCCGGTCAGACGCGATAACCACTACACCATGGACTCCACTCTTCCAAATGCCGTAATTTCTACATACTCGCAGAAACCAATGCCCCAAGGGGGCACCTCCCGCTTGCCGTAACATTATATACATTCAACTGCAAAGAACACGCAGTATAAATAACGTAAAGAACGACGCTTGTATAGGAGATATTCCGCGCAAGACGAGAAAGAGAAAACAACAAATGAAAAAATGAAGTACCACCTGGGAATCGAACCCGGGATCTTCCGATTGCCGGTCAGACGCGATAACCACTACACCATGGACTCCACTCTTCCAAATGCCGTAATTCCTCTACATACTCGCAGAAACCAATGCCCCAAGGGGGCACCTCCCGCTTGCCGTAACATTATATACATTCAACTGCAAAGAACACGCAGTATAAATAAGATCCCGGGTTCGATTCCCAGGTGGTACTTCATTTTTTCATTTGTTGTTTTCTCTTTCTCGTCTTGCGCGGAATATCTCCTATACAAGCGTCGTTCTTTACGTTATTTATACTGCGTGTTCTTTGCAGTTGAATGTATATAATGTTACGGCAAGCGGGAGGTGCCCCCTTGGGGCATTGGTTTCTGCGAGTATGTAGAGGAATTACGGCATTTGGAAGAGTGGAGTCCATGGTGTAGTGGTTATCGCGTCTGACCGGCAATCGGAAGATCCCGGGTTCGATTCCCAGGTGGTACTTCATTTTTTCATTTGTTGTTTCTCTTTCTCGTCTTGCGCGGAATATCTCCTATACAAGCGTCGTTCTTTACGTTATTTATACTGCGTGTTCTTTGCAGTTGAATGTATATAATGTTACGGCAAGCGGGAGGTGCCCCCTTGGGGCATTGGTTTCTGCGAGTATGTAGAGGAATTACGGCATTTGGAAGAGTGGAGTCCATGGTGTAGTGGTTATCGCGTCTGACCGGCAATCGGAAGATCCCGGGTTCGATTCCCAGGTGGTACTTCATTTTTTCATTTGTTGTTTTCTCTTTCTCGTCTTGCGCGGAATATCTCCTATACAAGCGTCGTTCTTTACGTTATTATACTGCGTGTTCTTTGCAGTTGAATGTATATAATGTTACGGCAAGCGGGAGGTGCCCCCTTGGGGCATTGGTTTCTGCGAGTATGTAGAGGAATTACGGCATTTGGAAGAGTGGAGTCCATGGTGTAGTGGTTATCGCGTCTGACCGGCAATCGGAAGATCCCGGGTTCGATTCCCAGGTGGTACTTCATTTTTTCATTGTTGTTTTCTCTTTCTCGTCTTGCGCGGAATATCTCCTATACAAGCGTCGTTCTTTACGTTATTTATACTGCGTGTTCTTTGCAGTTGAATGTATATAATGTTACGGCAAGCGGGAGGTGCCCCCTTGGGGCATTGGTTTCTGCGAGTATGTAGAGGAATTACGGCATTTGGAAGAGTGGAGTCCATGGTGTAGTGGTTATCGCGTCTGACCGGCAATCGGAAGATCCCGGGTTCGATTCCCAGGTGGTACTTCATTTTTTCATTTGTTGTTTTCTCTTTCTCGTCTTGCGCGGAATATCTCCTATACAAGCGTCGTTCTTTACGTTATTTATACTGCGTGTTCTTTGCAGTTGAATGTATATAATGTTACGGCAAGCGGGAGGTGCCCCCTTGGGGCATTGTGTTCTGCGAGTATGTAGAGGAATTACGGCATTTGGAAGAGTGGAGTCCATGGTGTAGTGGTTATCGCGTCTGACCGGCAATCGGAAGATCCCGGGTTCGATTCCCAGGTGGTACTTCATTTTTTCATTTGTTGTTTTCTCTTTCTCGTCTTGCGCGGAATATCTCCTATACAAGCGTCGTTCTTTACGTTATTTATACTGCGTGTTCTTTGCAGTTGAATGTATAATGTTACGGCAAGCGGGAGGTGCCCCTTGGGGCATTGGTTTCTGCGAGTATGTAGAGAATTACGGCATTTGGAAGAGTGGAGTCCATGGTGTAGTGGTTATCGCGTCTGACCGGCAATCGGAAGATCCCGGGTTCGATTCCCAGGTGGTACTTCATTTTTTCATTTGTTGTTTTCTCTTTCTCGTCTTGCGCGGAATATCTCCTATACAAGCGTCGTTCTTTACGTTATTTATACTGCGTGTTCTTTGCAGTTGAATGTATATAATGTTACGGCAAGCGGGAGGTGCCCCCTTGGGGCATTGGTTTCTGCGAGTATGTAGAGGAATTACGGCATTTGGAAGAGTGGAGTCCATGGTGTAGTGGTTATCGCGTCTGACCGGCAATCGGAAGATCCCGGGTTCGATTCCAGGTGGTACTTCATTTTTTCATTTGTTGTTTCTCTTTCTCGTCTTGCGCGGAATATCTCCTATACAAGCGTCGTTCTTTACGTTATTTATACTGCGTGTTCTTTGCAGTTGAATGTATATAATGTTACGGCAAGCGGGAGGTGCCCCCTTGGGGCATTGGTTTCTGCGAGTATGTAGAGGAATTACGGCATTTGGAAGAGTGGAGTCCATGGTGTAGTGGTTATCGCGTCTGACCGGCAATCGGAAGATCCCGGGTTCGATTCCCAGGTGGTACTTCATTTTTTCATTTGTTGTTTTCTCTTTCTCGTCTTGCGCGGAATATCTCCTATACAAGCGTCGTTCTTTACGTTATTTATACTGCGTGTTCTTTGCAGTTGAATGTATATAATGTTACGGCAAGCGGGAGGTGCCCCCTTGGGGCATTGGTTTCTGCGAGTATGTAGAGGAATTACGGCATTTGGAAGAGTGGAGTCCATGGTGTAGTGGTTATCGCGTCTGACCGGCAATCGGAAGATCCCGGGTTCGATTCCCAGGTGGTACTTCATTTTTTCATTTGTTGTTTTCTCTTTCTCGTCTTGCGCGGAATATCTCCTATACAAGCGTCGTTCTTTACGTTATTTATACTGCGTGTTCTTTGCAGTTGAATGTATATAATGTTACGGCAAGCGGGAGGTGCCCCCTTGGGGCATTGGTTTCTGCGAGTATGTAGAGGAATTACGGCATTTGGAAGAGTGGAGTCCATGGTGTAGTGGTTATCGCGTCTGACCGGCAATCGGAAGATCCCGGGTTCGATTCCCAGGTGGTACTTCATTTTTTCATTTGTTGTTTTCTCTTTCTCGTCTTGCGCGGAATATCTCCTATACAAGCGTCGTTCTTTACGTTATTTATACTGCGTGTTCTTTGCAGTTGAATGTATATAATGTTACGGCAAGCGGGAGGTGCCCCCTTGGGGCATTGGTTTCTGCGAGTATGTAGAGGAATTACGGCATTGGAAGAGTGGAGTCCATGGTGTAGTGGTTATCGCGTCTGACCGGCAATCGGAAGATCCCGGGTTCGATTCCCAGGTGGTACTTCATTTTTTCATTTGTTGTTTTCTCTTTCTCGTCTTGCGCGGAATATCTCCTATACAAGCGTCGTTCTTTACGTTATTTATACTGCGTGTTCTTTGCAGTTGAATGTATATAATGTTACGGCAAGCGGGAGGTGCCCCCTTGGGGCATTGGTTTCTGCGAGTATGTAGAGGAATTACGGCATTTGGAAGAGTGGAGTCCATGGTGTAGTGGTTATCGCGTCTGACCGGCAATCGGAAGATCCCGGGTTCGATTCCCAGGTGGTACTTCATTTTTCATTTGTTGTTTTCTCTTTCTCGTCTTGCGCGGAATATCTCCTATACAAGCGTCGTTCTTTACGTTATTTATACTGCGTGTTCTTTGCAGTTGAATGTATATAATGTTACGGCAAGCGGGAGGTGCCCCCTTGGGGCATTGGTTTCTGCGAGTATGTAGAGGAATTACGGCATTTGGAAGAGTGGAGTCCATGGTGTAGTGGTTATCGCGTCTGACCGGCAATCGGAAGATCCCGGGTTCGATTCCCAGGTGGTACTTCATTTTTTCATTTGTTGTTTTCTCTTTCTCGTCTTGCGCGGAATATCTCCTATACAAGCGTCGTTCTTTACGTTATTTATACTGCGTGTTCTTTGCAGTTGAATGTATATATATAATATATATACAGGGCGTCCCAAAAAAATGTATACACACTTTAACAGCTGATAGCTCAATTGATGTTTCTTTCTTTCCAAGTTAAACCCATTAGAATTAATAATGGCAGTCAGACTAAGCTTTGAACAAAGGAAATTCATTCTAAAATGCTACTGGAAGTGTGAAAACGCAGTTGAAGTGCAAAGACAGTTTAGGAGGGAGTTTCAAACAGATCCACCAACGCGACTTACCATCACTCGAATTAGAGATAGTTTGAAGCCGATGGAACTGTTCAGAATGTCCACAAGAAGCGTTCCGGAAGACCACGGACATCGACAAGCCCCACAAAGCAAGAAAGAGTACTGGAAACGTATCACCAAAGTCCAAGAAAATCTGTGCGGCAAGCGAGTCGTGAGGTAGGAATTTCAGAATCGTCTGTCCAACGCATTTTGAAGCGCTGTCAATGGAAAAGTTACATTCCAAGATTAGTCCATGCTATTAATGAAGATGATCCGGACCGAAGAGTGGAGTATTGCGAGTGGTACTTGGCACGATGGATGTGGATTGGACGAAGGGGTTTCGCGTAGAATACCCTCCGCGTTCACCAGACCTCACACCACTAGACTTTTTTTTATGGGGATACTTAAAAGACAAAGTCTACGCTATAAAACCTGCAACAGTCGCTGAATTGAGAGCAGCCATTGAACGAGAATGCACACAAATACCAAACGAAATGTTTCGTGATGTTTGCGATCCATTGCTTCGCGTTATCAGCAGTGCCTGGACCAGAACGGACGTCAGTTTGAAAACAGGCGTTGACAAAACAATTAAATAATGTCTGTAGATTCTATTACATTTTGAAAATGAAATGTATTTTAATAAACACTGCCTTTATAATTATTTAAAGTGTGTATACATTTTTTGGGGACGCCCTGTATATATATGAATGATGTACTGCGTATAAATGAAATTAAAATGAAAAGGTTTATTGGCAGACTGTAGTCCATATGACAAATATTATTAATACAATGACAGTTCATATACTAAGGATAGAAATATATACAATTGATTACAGTATTATTTCTAATGTCGAAGTTAAGTGGAGCTACAGACAGACATTTTCGTACCAAGAAGTCCATAGCTTAGAGGATAAATGGCAGGACTCATGGATAGCTTGGATGATCGGGTTGGTTGATTTTTTAATTCTTTGCATTAGACTGTGTTGAGCACGTCTTACCTCCGGGAAGGTCGGGACATTGCGGGTAGCAAACATTTGCGAAGCTGAGCATCTCGGGGGTAATTTATGTAAGAGTCTAAAAGACCTGTTGTACAGCAAATTTAGGGTTCTGCCAGAACCTTTTTTATAATTCACCCAGAGTTGCTGACCGTATATATTACTGCAGAAAGTACGAAAGAATGGGTCTTTAGTTTCACTTGTACAGAAACGAAAGTTCCTTATGGTCATATTCGCTTTAGCACACAGGCTTCGAGATTTTCTTATATCCGAGTCATCACTCAAGGAGCTGGTAATAGTTTGACCCAAATACTTACTCTTGTACTTCCTCAATTACTTCACCATTCATTTTAAACCTTATATCAGCTGGCTGATTACAGCTTTTAGGATGAAATTGCATAACCTTAGTTTTTGTAACATTAAAAAGAATATGTTTCTGCGAATACACTTCGCAGACTTTTAGTAACCGATCCAGGCCTTTAACAGAGGGACTTATTAACACCATATCATCGGCATAAACTAAGTTATTTATCCTTGTGTTATCTATACAACATCCCACTGTTGCCTCATTAAGTGAAGCAATTAATCCGTCGATATACACATTAAACAGTATAGGGGAGAGCAAGGAGCCTTGTCTCACCCCGCAAGAGGAGCCATAACACACGGATAGTACATTGCCCCACCTAACAGTGAAAGATTGGTGGGAATACCAAAATTTCAATAAATTTAATATGTACATGGGAACCTTCCTGTCTTCTAGTTTTGCAAATAAAATATTGTGGTTCACCCTATCATATGCCTTACTTATATCAAGGAAACAGTAATTCAACCATTTATAGCTGTCAATGTATTTAGATATTGTTTCTTTAAGTACATAGATACACAGGTCAGTTGAGTGGGACCTTTTAAAGCCAAACTGATTAGATGTCCAAGGAAATCATTTAATCGGAGTAACGAGTTTTTCTAGTAGTTTCGAGAAGCAGGAAGCAAGCGACAGCAATAGGCCTGTAATTATGGCTGGACAGAATGTCTCCGTACTTATTTTTGACCAGGGGCAAGATATATACCCTCATGAACTCTGCAGGGATATAGCTATGAGCCAGCATGGCTGATAGGAGCAATGATATATGCAGACATACTACGTCATTTGCATATTTTAAGTGCTCATTCGATAAGTCATCTACCCCTGACGCAGAATCAGTCTTTAACTCTTTAATTAACCTCTTTACTTCAGAAAATGATATCAAAGTATTTTCCCTCGTCCCTCCCACAATCGTTTCGCTGCAATCTATCTTAAGATTATCCCTACTCACACTGTTAAGAATGTTAGAGTAGTGGTTTTTCCACAGCTTTGCAATTTTATCCTCCCCCGACACCCCATCGATTGTCGGAGGGAGGACATTTTTGACACCCGTTTGATTCTTAACAAATTTCCAAAATTTGTTGTTATCGTTATTTATGCGAGCTTCACAGGCTTTTGATGCTCGAATAGACTCTTCTTCCTGTTTACATCACCTTATGGCCTCCTTATACTGACCCCGACTTCTACACATATTCATGTATACTGGTCCTAACCTGGGTCTACCATGAAAGCACCACAAATCATGGGCGTCTTTCGATTCCCTCTTCAGGGGGGCAATAAAATCATTCCATCCAGGAATAACCTTAGTATGATAGTTGTAAGATTTAATCAGGGGCTTCCTGCTTCTCATAGATAGGTATTATAGTAAGATAATACCCCTGTTAAGAGTTTACAGTGAGAATCATTTGAGCAAGGATTATTACAGGCAAGGTGCAAAATTTCTAAATTATTAAAGAGGTGACATGTTCTGTCTTTGTATTCTATTCTCTGCTGCATATTAACATTGGACCAATGGACGCGATTATTCTTACCTTAAAATAACAATCCACGAGTGTAAATATATTTTGCGATCCTCTTTTCACGTATCAAAAATATGCAGACACGTACATTAGTGGGTATAAGAATACACCTTGTAATACATGACGTTTAAAAGTTACACTATGACTAAAATCTCATTACCTGAAAATCAATGTAATTTTTTAAGTCGACGCCTATTTATTACGAGTTTATTGTTAGAATCAAATTTGATTTCCTTCACATTCCTATAACTATAATTGTAGATTTTATATCATGACTGATTACAGTACAGTACTCCAATGTTTACGTGTAGTCAGAGAATCCTCATACGGCGCTAACGTCTTTCACAAGACAAACTTTTTGACCTTCAGTACGTATCAATTCTTGAGATGTCGAGAAATTTTTATCAAATACAAAATTTTTCGATTAAAGTGTTTGAATCTAATATACTATTGAGCTAAAATGTGTCTGTGTGTGTGTGTCCGTTTTTTTCGGAACCGTGCATAGCCTAAACGGCACATCGGAAAATTCAGCAACCACCACCAACTGATAGCCCATGAGCTAACGATGTGCTCTGTCAAGTTTCCCTGTCTTAGGTCACCGGTTACTGGGTCCGAAGGACCCCGCACCGCGATAAAACTACAGAAAAGAACGCAGCCGTGAAAATCTTGAGCTTCACATTTATACTGTGATATATATACTGCGAGTAGCAGTATATGTCACAGTGCTACCCGCCCGGGGGTAGTGGGGTAGTGGGTGGGATAATTGGGGGAGTGGGGGTAATGGCATTTTTTACTTTTGTGTGGGGGAGGGGTAATGGGGGAGAGGGGTGGGGGTAATGGCGTTTTTTTACTTTTGTGTGGGGGGGTAATGGGGGAGTGGAGGTGGAGGTAATGTGGGACAAGGGTGGGGGTAATGGGGGTAATGACGTATATAGCAGTATATGTCAGTGCTAGCCGCCCGGAGGGCCAAGTTGTACAACAGTCGCGAGCGATAGCGAGCTACCGCTTGTCTCTACTAACAACGACGAATGATCTAACCTAACCAAGTATGATATAATCAAACTTAATTTAACCTAACAAAATATGATATAATCAAACTTTATTATATCATATGATATAATCAGTTTAATTTAACCTAACCAAATATGATATAATAAAGTTTGATTATATCATATTTTGTTAGGTTAAATTAAGTTTTAATTTAACCTCTCCAAATATGATATAATCAGTTTAATTTAACGTAACCAAATATTTGGATAGGTTAAATTAAAACTTAATTTAACCTAACTTAATCTTGCGTAAGCTAACTGCGTTTAATCTAACTTTCATTTATGTTAGAAATTTCCGAGACGATAAAAACAGAAAAGCATCTCTCTGAACACCATTTCGCGGGGGTGGGAAATCTATTTTAGATCTGGTTCTGTTTTTTAGGTATCAGGACAACTGCACCCCCGGAAAACTGCCCTCCGACAACTGCAACCCGAACGGGCGGACAACTGCCCCCGTAGGACAATTGCCCCCCGTTACCAGCATTTCAGTCGGATGTTATTAATGCGAGCTAAATCAATATATGAATTATACGTACATGTACTTTAGTTAGGCTGACCATATTTCCTTGAGACAAAAACTGGACATTGGGATGGCAAAAAAGGGACGGGGGTTATGTAATATTCTGTATTCATGAAAAAGTAAGTACATAAACATATTGAGCTTACAATTATTCTTCAGTGACAGAACCCATACAAAAACCCATACAAAACGGTACTGTCCCGTTCAAAACGGTACGTATGGTCAGCCTAACTTTAGTTCATTGCGTGATTTTAATCGGCTTTTCAGTTGAATATAATATGATTGGCCCTATTTTTGTATTAAGTTCAGTGTATAATACGTAAGATTGTACTTGTATGTTAGGTTAAGTGGCTATGGATTGTGAATGATCCGCAATAAAGATGTTTTAATACATTATTTTGGATATGTTATTTCTAAATCAGTAGTTCGACTTGATATACTTTCATTTGGTGTGTAATTTTGCAATTATTTGAATCTTTGACAACAAATAAGGTCAACTGTACAGGTTAACTGTACTGTCAGGACAAATGTACAGGTCCACCGTATGCCCTTGACGATTGGTTAAGTTAAGTGGTGATATTTTCGTTAGTTTTGACAGTAACTATTACAGCTACTGTTGGCCATAGTTGGGTACGACCAGGTCATGGCATTTACTGCATATTAACCTCTAAGTATTAATGCAAGTTATTGGTAAACCCATCCTTTTCCCTACGAAAAGAAGTAAATGTCATTGTTCAATTGGGGTAATTGTCCGGGGGGTTGGGCTGTTGTCCTACGGGGGCAGTTATCCTACGGGGGCAATTGTCTAACGGGGGCAGTTGTCCGAGGTACAGTTGTCAGGGGGCAGTTGTCCGGGGGGGGGGGCAGTTGTCTTAGAACCGGTTTTTAAAGTGTAATATTCCCACCTTTAAATTCGGATAACATTTAACCATATCTTCAGAATTTTTTTACCAGAATTTCGACTTTGAATTCTTTTTTAAATGTAGACAGCATCTTCATGGGCGGATCCAGGGAGGGGGGGGGGCTTAGGTTGCACGTGCCCCGTCTAGGCTGGAACCCCAAAGGAAACCAAGTCGAAATTTTAGTGAATTCTATAAAATGTTTTATACCAATTTTTTCAAAACTGCCTATAAAATCCACAATTTTCATGCAACTACGATAAATTTTATGCCATTGTACCCAGTAGATATTTGTCCCTCCTAAAATATCGTTTTCTATTAGTGCCAGGGGGCGTCATTTCAAATTGGCTTGGGGGGGGGGGTGCGAAGAAAGCAGTGAGAGGCCCCCCACATGTCAAAATTTATTAAGTGCTACTCACAATGTACTTAATCATTCTTGTTTATATTAATTTGATTATAAAATGGTATCAGCTAGACTGGTTATTTACAGTTAACTATCAAATTATTAAATTAAGCAATAAATCATGAAATTTATATCACCTAATGTAGTAGAAGAAGATATCTTCTAGACTTCATTTTTGTAAAATCATCAACCAAAACATCAAAATTAAGGTTTTTGACCACTTCTTTTTCAGAGGCCATCAGAAGCAAGTCATTCAATCGATCATCTCATCTGGAAGAGTGATGATTATTTTCAAAATTTTCAAAATTTCAGAATAAGCTAATTGGTAGAGGTCTTAGCTCTTCATACAAATGAATCAGATTCTTTGACTTTTCACTTTTGTTAGAAAAGTGTCTTTTGGATACAAAATGCACAAAATATTAGGTGCCTTTTTTAAGAAACTATCATTTGGAAGGCCTTGGAGGCCCCCCTGGTGAGCTTGGGGGGTGGGGCGACTGCCCCTCACGGTCCCTTATTTCATCTGGTAAAATTGAAATGATACAGCTGGCCTCAGCTAGGAGTAGGCGTGATTAAGATCCAATCACTCCAATGGAATGATAAATCCCAAAGAACTGACTGTAGAACTAGGCCTAAACCGGATTGTATTCGAACCTTCTACTCACGGGCTGCAATGCATAACATGACAACTAAAAACAATAGTTTCGAAATTTAAATTTAAAAATTATTTCAACCGCATATTAAACTTGATAAACAAATGACATAAATGGGAATTGTGCATTTATAAAGATTATAACGTTTAAGCGCGAGTGTGCACACACACACACACACACACAGATAAATTAGTAAATAAATAAATAAATAAATAACATTAAGATTAATTCCATTTCAGTCATAGGTGCGGGGATGATCTTTGCTGTAATGTTTTGTGTATGGAAAGGATTACACTATCGACGAAGAGAACCAATGACCAGCGACGTATGGGACACTGCTCTGAACTTCACCAATAATTCAAGAACAAACAACGCCAACAGTGAAAGATGCTCTCACCTACACGGTTCAGTCCATTACACCATTAATCAAGATATAAACTTTCAAATAGCATCACTTAATAACAACAACAACACGACTGGTACAAATGGCGAAATCGTTCTTCAACCGGGTGAACTTCTCGTACCGCTCGACACTGACGTTCCTTCTTATGATTCTCTCTTTGGCGAAAAAGAAGTAAAAAATTCTTCACAGATAAACCAAACACAAGAACAACCGCCACCCAGCTACTTCGATGTTGTTGGAAACGCTTGACATTTGCATTATTATTATTATTATTATTATTATTATACATTTATAAAAAATTCAATATATGTTAAATAATTGCTGGTTTTAAATTCTGGTTATAAGGTATTTCAGTTAGAAATTGTAGGCCTCACGAAGCTACGATGAATAAAATATGACGATACGAGAAGAATTGCGCACAAGAAACATGAGAGGGAACTCTCCTGACCTAAACCCAATAGAAAATATGTGGCATTACATAAAAAATAAACTGCACAAGTGTGACACATCTTCAGCGTATATAATAATAATAATAATAACAATAACATATAAAATTAAAAAATATAATGAATAAATACATGAAATAGAGTTAAAAGTACGCTCGAGGCTCCATGGCTTGACTTGAATTCGATTCATTGCTGTGAAATTGGATAGTAATTAGGTTTTATGTACGTTGGTCCACTTACCATTGTAGTATTGTTTTGAAACTCGTGTTGTGATAATTATTAACCCATCATATCAATGACTCATACCGAAGATCACGTGAATACGAGAAAAAATGATGCAATAATGACAAACAATTTTGTTGGTAGGAAATTCTACCAATGGGCACTAATGGTTTAAGATTATAAGCAAACAATAAACATTATTTATGGATTTCCTTTTTGTACCATTTGAGGTTAGCTACTGTTTATTTCATGTAAATATGAGAGGCAATTAAAATTGTATAAAATAATAAGCAATCACAGCGGCACTAATGATAACAACAATAATGATATTTAAAGTTCATTAACCTTCGTAACAGCAGAGGTCATATGGCGGAATGGACTTCAGGTTTTATGTGGAATCCAAACTACGGGTCGCTACATCATCCGAATGTAGAGGAGGATCACCCGTCCAACTATGAAACAGACTCAACGTCGTTTAACCTCGCTAATCTAACGGGAAGCGGTGTTGCCGACGTGGCCACAAACGTAGTCCCTTTAGCTCACTAAAAACAGAACTAAATTGGCGCTTGAAGATTTCACGATGCTAATTGATCATCGCAGTTAAGCCGCGTAACGCGAGTTCCCTTCTAGCGAAGTGAAGACCCGAGGTCGCGGGTTCGAATCCCGATGACGCTGGTAAAACAGGAGTTAGAGCAATGAGTCGCATTAGATGTCCATAGAGCTGTGCCAGTTTCTGGCGGCCCTTCTGATCAAGTTAATTCTAGAGGTGGGGTCACGAGCCTGACCTCCGTACGATAAGGGATTAACCCGCGGAACTCCTACTGAATTTTTTTGATTCAAAAGTAAATATTACAATTCTTGCTATATTACAATGACGCAACGAACAATTGTTGATTCAACTATTTATTTTTTCATTTTATTTAACCCTTAAGTTTTAGGCTTTACTGGGCTCTCAGATTAATTAAATATAATATATGTCATAATTAAATTATAATTAAATAATACGAAAAATTCATGAATAAGAAGTGTTAACGGCTCTTTTCCATTTAATGGGTTGTGACAAAAAATATAAAAAATATTTTTGGGAGGGTTGGAAAATAATAAATTTATTAAGAAAAGTACATTTTAGGGTGGAGAAATTTACTATTTAATGGAACAAAATTATAAAAAAAATTTAGGGGTGTTGAAAAATAATTTTAAAAATTAATTTATTAAGAAAAGTAAATTTTACGACAGACATTTATTACGAGGAAAAATATATCAGAATTCAGTAAAAATTTGTGTTAGGTTACGTTAGTTTAGGGTTAGGTTAGAGGAGGAGATTGTAGACACCAATCGACTAGGGAAGTACTCCAAGGGTGACAGAGAGTGCTGGAACTCCCGTTTGTCCTGTCACTGTCTCCTGCGTAATGTCTTCTTTAGCTGATCTTTTTCTGTGTCTCATCTAACCTGTGAGCAGTCCAGCATACTCTCAAACACACACTTCTCTCCCTATTCTTCACTACACATACATGCATCTTACACACTACATAATCTTTTGAAAACTTAAAAAAAAACAATGGCAACGACTTCAAGAGCCTCAGAGTTCCCTTGGGAGGGGACCATAAACGTTGCCACTTGTGGCTCACCCGCTGTCGATACCGAGAAGGCAGACCCGGGCAACTGGGGACGACTATGATACACCTGACCTCTGATCTTTCTACTATCTCTGACTGGGGCAGAGATTTTGTTGCCTTCAATGCCTCAAAAACTCAGTTTCCTCATCTGTTTGCTTGTCACAGTTTTCCACAGGACTATCCCCTTACCCTAATTAATGCATAACTCATTCCTTCCTCTTCTCTTAACATTCTTGGTGTTTCCTTTTCACGTGATCTTTCCTAGAAAAATCACATACATGCTCTTTCTAAAACAGCTTCTATTCTAAGGGGTTAGGTGTACTGTATCGGCTCTCCGCAGTTTCTTCACCCCCACTCAGTTGCTGTCTCTGTACATGGGTCTTGTCCGTTTCTGTATGGAGTACGTTTCTCATGTGTAGTGTGGCTCAATCCACACAGCTCTACTTGACCGGATGGAGACAAAGGCTTTTCGTCTCATCAGTTCCCCACCACTTTCTAACTGTCTACAATTTCTCTCTCTCTCTCTCTCTCTCTCTCTCTCTCTCTCTCTCTCTCTCTCTCTCTCTCTCTCTTCGCCACAGTATTGCCTCATTCTCTCTTTATTATCGCTATTATAATGGACACTGCTCTTCTGAACTCTCTAACTGCATGCCTCCTCCTGAAGGGGGGGTACACAAAACCCGACTTTCGACACATTCTCATTCCTTTTCCGTCTATCTCTCTAATGCAAGGGTTGATCGGTATTTTCACTTTCATCTACTCAACCGGTCAACTCTGGAACAATCTTCCTCAGTCCTCCTTTCCCCCTGTCTATGACCCTGTCTTTCAAACGCAGTGTCCAGGCATCTCGAAAATCTTGGACCTTGATTTTGGCTTTATTCTTCCTCTATGGTTGAGGAGGAGGCCATTTCTGCGAGCATTCACCCTTGGCCCTTCTTTCTCGCATAAAAAAAGTTAGGTTAGGTGAGAGTTAGGTTAGGTTAAGTTTCCCCACCCTAAAATGTACTTTTCTTAATAAATTTATTATTTTTCACAGCCCGTTAAATGGTAAAGACCCGTATTAATTAATTTATAATAAACAAACTCACTAATAGTTGAAAATATAGTGTATATTAAACTTAAGTCATTATTATTATAGTTATAATTGAAATTCAACCAGTCATAATTATACATATGATACAAATAAAGTACAAAGAATTGATAATTAGTGTAGATAAGAGAAATGAACAAGTACCGTATTTACTCGCGTATAATGAACCATCGCGTATAATGCACACCCTGATTTTCAAAGACCAGATTCGGAAAAAAAAACGTTTGCTTGCGCGTATAATGTTTTTATAAGAAGTCATTTATTTAATCACTAAGTTAATGATTTTGTTCAAGCATTGTGAGTAAAAATAAAATGTGCTAGTTTGTTTACATCTTCAATGGCGGATCCAGGGTGAGCTAAAGGGGCTGTAGCCCCCCTTCCTAAAATTCTCTAGTGCTGAAACTCACGCCAATCATATTAGGCTGCAGAGAAATTGCCGCGAAGTCACTCCACACGTGGTTGAACGGACAGAAACCACATTAGGTTGCCTCCGTAAAAAACTCTGATAACCATTGTCTATTTTATTCTTTTAGTAGTCACACTTGTCGTCACCCAAAACGTCCTCAGTTATGTCAAAGGCCTGACCATGCTAATTCAGCAAAGTTCGCTGGACATTTCAAGCAATGTGGCATTGGTGAGAGATGCCCAGGACGACTTTAAGGACTTAAGAAACGGAGTGGATGATTGGTATAAGTCTGAATGTCGAGAGCGGAAGAACTTGCTCAGGAAGCAGGGACTGAGGTGCCAACGATTCCGAGGTGATGCAAGCAGCAAGTTCACAGAGATAATGTAGAAGCTGATTCCGCAGAGAAATACTACCGAAGATGTGTGACCATTCCTCTTCTCGACCATCTACTTGAGGAAAACATCAGGTTCTTGGAATATGCGCAGAAAGCAACCATTGGCCTCTGCCTTGTGTCCTCCGTCATGATGAAGAAAGACGATTGGAGAGTAAACGTTGACAACCTGGCGACCATATACAAAACTGACCTGCCCTCCCCGCTATCATTGCCCACAGAACTTCATTGTTGGTATAATAAATTTACCAAGTTTGACCCTGACCTCTGGCCGGACATTCCAATCGCAGCTGTGAATCACTGCGACATTAGGTGATTTCCAAACGTCTCGACGCTGTTGCAGCTGGTTTGCACCATTCCAGTAACAACATACGAGGCTGAACGCAGCTTCTCATCCTTGCGCCATTTGAAGACGTTCCTGAGAACGACCATGGCGGATAGTCGCTTGAATGGATTGGCGCTGCTCTACATTCATCAGTATCGACCGTGACAGGGCAGTAGACATTTTTGCAAAGAAGCAGTACAGGCGGTTCTCCCGCGTGTAAACTGTACCTTTTCACCTTTCCTCGCCAGGTATACAGTATGTTTATTCAGTAAGTCAGAGATATTCTAGCCGTCATCAGTTGTGCCTCTGTATGTCTCATACTGATACCCTGTAGTTCAAACATACACAGTTCATTGCCTGTCGTCCCTTGTTTTTTCATAAGCACTATACAGATTTCGATGTGACCGTTTCCTTCAAAATGTACACGGACCCACTTTTTAAGTCCCCCCAAAAGTTTTAGGAACAAGTTTCGGAGAAGCACTTTATCCATAATTTTCTGGAGGAGGTCCCCCAGACCCCACGCAAAGGGCTTCGTGCCTGCGGCGCTCGCGCGTGGGAGTTTCGCCCACCACCATGTTTCCCTTTTTGCTCCTTTAACACGCCCCACCTAACGAAAATCCTGGATTCGCCCATGATCTTTGATCTTTAATAATTTTCGCTCTTTAAAGAATGCACTTCAGTGATCATGGAAATCAGCATCAGATAATAACCTTACTACTCGTGTTTGGATAACAAATATACTGTTTAAAGCATTGACAGCAGAATTTCCCCATGCGAGAATGCAGTTCGCTATTATTATTATTATAATTATATAAGAACAAGGTGTGTGTGTGTGTATTAGGTCATCCCATAAGTAATGCGGCATTTTTAAAATTTTTTTTTTTCCATTTTTATCATTATTTTACAGATAGAAATCAAACAACTCTTTGAAGTTATTTATATTTAAATAAATATTTATTTAAATATAAATAACTTCAAAGAGTTGTTTGATTTCTATCCGTAAAATAATGATAAAAATGAAAAAAAAAAAAAATTAAAAAATGCCGCATTACTTATGGGATGACCTAATATATATATATATATATATATATATATATATATATATATATATATATATATAGTGGCGGATTATCATTGAGGCAATTGAGGCTGAATCCTCAGGTTCCCATGCTTGAGGGGGCCCCCAATCAACTTAGTTTCAATGATATAATTCGAGATTTCGCAAACTTCTTTGATTAAATATGACAGAGTACACAAACTGACAAATTCCCGGTTTGTTTTATAGGCCCTAAAGTAAAATTTGTTTAAATACTGTTTTGTTTTAGCAAATGGCAAAATACAGTACACTGTGTTAAGGTTCTTTTAAGTTTTTCTCAATTAGCCTAAGCACCGTTCATATAATTCATGTAAATGTACTATGTACTGTACGTGTATTGTTAATAAAAATCAAATCTATAGAAAAGGGCCCCCCAAAATAAAATTAGCTTCAGGCCCCAAGTACAGTTAATCCGCCTATAATTCGCCTATAAATATATATATATATATGATACCCAAAGCTGTGTGCGGTACTCATGAAAACTAGCGCCGCTAGCGCGAGCGATAGTGAGGCAAAATAATAGCGGCGCTAGCGCTAACACTAGTCATTTCAAAATTTAGCGACGCTAGCGCTAGTTTTCAATATTAGCTATACCAAATAAAAAATACCTATTATGTTAGTTACACTTCTATGCAGTAATATTGTCAAAAAGAATGTTTAAATGAAACAATTATACTATAGAACCAAAGCTTTTTATTTATTTAAATCCAGTATATTTATTTAAATTTAGCTATAAAAAATACCTAATACCATAGAAAACAATACATTTCTTTTATTTAATTATTTGATATATCATATATACAACAGAAGTATTTCAAGTAATATATTTGTAATTATTCAAATCAAGTAGAAAAAAACGATACAATATAATCAAGCTAATTTAGGTATCAACTTGTTTCAGTAGTACTTTATTACAACGACCTTGGACAATTATTTATTTAATTTTAGTAACAACAGTTTTTCAAAATTTGAATCGGATAACGAGGACCTTTTCGGCTTTATTAATATATCTTTTCCTGTCGAAAAAATCCTTTCCACTGCTGCACTTGACGGAATTGAAGTGTTTAATCGGATAAATAGTTTTTTGAATGAATCGGAAGAGAAGGAAGATGTATAGTCTGTTGCTTTGAAACATTTCTTAGTGGAAGACTGTTTTGATAAAAAGACGTAGTTAACGTGAGCAAGTTTTGACTTTAGTTCATCAATCGTTTGGTTAAATTGCTTAGCAATTTCATTCACTAAAGCTTTTCTTCCTAATACTTGTATTCCCGGTTGAAGTGTTGTGATCAATGTTTTGAAGGCCTCGGCCTCTACTATTTTGAAGGTCAGCATTTCCTCTATTACCAACTTTGTAACTAGATCGTTAACTTTTCTTTTGCTGATTTTGTTGCTGCCTGCTACCATTTCAGTCAGTTTGCGTTCTTTGGGTTTTGATGAACTCTCTTCCAACGCTGCTGAATCAGAGTTTCGTTTTTTTTCCTTTATTTTGAGTGGCGCCTTCTTTTGCGCAGATTTCAAACTCTCTAAGTTTATAAGGATGTTTACTGCTAAGGTGGGATTTTAAATTGAAAGTTGACTTTTTATTGACGCTGATTACTTTGTTCTTGGGTAAACATAACTTACACTTGAAATTAAAACTGTTGTTATTTTTCGCAGTTATGTCACAAACAAACTCAAAAATACTTTTCAATGTAAGGCCACGGATTTTTAACTTCTTCTATTTGCTGGTCAGCAGAAGAAGACGCCATCCTTTCATAAACGTAATGAAAAAATCGAGCGGGAGAGAAACATAAACACACTCCGTGACTTCCGCTGTATGACTAATAACTGACAAGCAAGCAATGCAGAATGAGGGAACCGCCGCCAGCATACATGTTCATACATGTTTGAAACGTTGAAACTCGTATGGAATAGAAGGACTTTAAATTCATTTTTGAAATAAAAATTAGCGCTAGCGCATAGCGTTAATTTTTATTTCAAAAACTAGCGGCGCTGGTAAATGCGCTAGTAGTTTGAAAATATAGCGACGCTAGTGGTGGCGCTATTAAAAAACTAGCGGCGCTAGTCACAGCTCTGATGATACCCACAGACCGTGCATGGAACAAGGAACTCTTCTGGGAAAATTAAATCCACTATAGTCCAAGTAAGTAATGGTAAATGACAAACACTATAGTTTTTTCTTTTTCATGATGTTAGCCCGATGTGGGCAACGGGTCACTAGAGCAATGTAGGGCATATCATACTTTTCCGAGTCCGAATTTCACTCTGGCTAATATGTATTTTTATGTAAAATTTAATTCTCAGAGGGGTTTCTTTTCTGCAACTTTTCCCAAAAATTGCGTTATGTTCAAAATTGCGGTTTTCTGTTCTATGTTGAAATACCAAATATTCAGTTGAACACAACCTCATATTTTTAACCCTTTGTCGTAATTTGTTGCCATTTAGACATTAACTTTGCTTAACTTTTACACAGGTTTAATACATACATACATACATAAGAAAAAATCTACTCCATTTGAATCTTTGTAACCATTTGGACGCAGAAGGCGAAGTTCAACATTCTCTCAATAGATGGCTCTGAGCAATTACGCCAGTTATAATTGTGAAGTAGAAGTGAGTGGACGCCATTTTTTTTTTCGGTAAGTGTTTTTTGTAATTTTCCTAAGTTTAATTACCATTATTATATTTGTTTTGACTGTAATTTCATTCTAGAAGTATTAAGGAAGCTCCCTGTTTACTTTGTTTAAGTAATATTTTTAATAACTGTGAAGAAAAGACTTTATTCAAAGTTCGTTTCGAAATGGACGCAAAGTTTTCATAGGGTTAATTTCTGTCTATGATAACACGTGTGTCCAATTGGATACATGAAATGAATTTTTCATTACGATTGTTTTTATGTACTGTTTTATATATATATATATATAATATATATATATATATATATGAGAGAGAGCCCCGCAAGGGGTTCTAAGCTCGTGCTCTTGAGTGCTCTTTGTGCTCGTTTGTACGTGCTTGTTCCTGGAGGTTTCACGTGCGCCCTCCCGGCCCTAGCACCCAAGGATGATGGGGCTCGACCCTGCAGTCCTTGTCATCCTTGGTCTTTTTCCACTTCGACTGTCCCCTCCACCCTTTCTTTTTCCTCTGTCTTTCCTCTCACTTTTTCTTTGTTTTTCCGCTGAGATATGCCCTTTAAATAGAGGCGAATCGGTTCTTCCTGAACTAAAAAAAAAAAAAAAATATGAGAGAGAGAGAGTACTAACTACCACCCACTAATTACCTTATTAGCCCTTTGTTGACTAATGGACACATAAATTATTTCATTTAGAAATGTTCTTACAAAAAAAAGATTGCTAAAAATGCTTATAACTTATATACCTCCTATGCATATTTCAAGTAAAAAAATGAACCTACGCTAAAATTAAATGGTACTGAATGACAAAGGGTTAAGCAGTCAGTGGTGTAGTGCTGTGGGAACGCGTGGGAATGGCGTTCCCTTACTTTTTTTGGTAGACGGAACGGCGTTCCCTCACTATTTCAAATAAATCCGAACTTACAAATCTCTAACGTCATGAAATTTTAATTCCCACCCCTAGAAGAAATATGAGAAAGAATCATTAACTGGAAATACTGCACCTTCACCTTGGAATATATCCTAATATCCAGTGCATATGACCTCAAAATATCCCTGAAATTGGTCAGATTTCAAAAGATTTCCCGGGGGGCTTACAGTGCCCCCGGACCCCCAGCTGTATGGGCTCGCCGCGCTCGCCATTGTCTCCCCCGCATCTGAGTAACACTTTCAAAATGCGTTCCCTCACTTCTTTATTTAGCACTACACCACTGGTTAAGCTTATGTTACACCCTTATTACGAATTTTAAATTAAATTTGCAATGCCAAATTCAGTTTTCTATTACCAAAATAAATATTCATTACCAAATTTAGGTTAATTTGGTAATTAAAAATGCCGGTTGGCAACCCTGATTATAACAAAATTATATTCCTTGTCTATATTTATGGCGAAAGAACACTAAACATACTGATATGAATTTGTTACAGATTGGACAAGAGCGAGAATAAGCACCGACTAGACGTGATGGCCGAATCTGCCCCGAGGGGCATCTGAGGATGAGCATCAGAGAGCTTTTGCTGTGAGCCAGATAGAGAAGATCAGAGAAGGAAGAGACTTTGGGATTTTTATGGGGCCTCACTGTCGTATCACCAAAGTCAATCTGCAAGCCACTTCACCTGAGGATCTCATCAACTGGGAATCAGAGAATATTTACGCGCCTATTTTCACCTGCAAGATGACCTTGACTGAGCTCGAGGATCTCAGGAAAACTCCACTCAAAGTGGACGCTTTCTCTGTTCATACTCAGTCCTGCGAGAGAGCTGTACAGGAAGTCTCAACTGCTTCCCAAGCTGTGTACGGTCACGAGAGGAGAGATGGGTGGGTGAGAGCTAGGATAGACCATCGAGAAATGCTCCCAGTGTTCAGATCGAAGCAGGACATAATTAAGAGCTTTACAGGTTCGAGTGGCTGATGAAGAGGCTGAAGCCATCGTTAATGCTCATAAGAGCTGAAAGTCCTCATAAGATCTTATGAGGCCACGCTTTTCAGGGATCCAGGAAGAACAGGCGTGTAAACCTACACGTGGAGGTGGCAAGTCTCCCGTTACTCGATCAGAGTAGAGCTGGTAGCTGCGCCTATTCTTTGAAGAAAAACTTAAAATTCTTAAGTTTTACGTGAAATCTAAACATTTTTTCAGCACCCAGAGGTGTTGAAACACGCAAGAAAGCAAGGATGAGGTCAGAAAAGCAGCTTTTAGACTAAATCATATGCAGAACAGCTGCGCGCTTTGGTTTGGATGCCCTGAGGCTACGTTAAGCAGCCTTCAAATCAGAAAATCGCGATTTTGACCATGAAAATGAGGTTTTTCGGAAAAGTTGCAAATAATAAACCCATCTTAGAATTAATTTTTACATAGGAATACATATTAGCCACTGTGTTTTTCCAAAATTTCAACCCTGAACCCAGAGTATATGCCCTAACGGGTCACTCGCAAAGAGGTCCCAAAAATATAGCTTCCCTCACTAGCTATCTGCAAAGCGGATAGGATCCAGCTTTGGGTTATGAAACGGACATGTTATGTCTGTGCCTTGAAAAGTGGACGCTCAATTCTGCCAGTTGAGGTTTAAGTTTTGGTTTTTGGCTAAAAATATCATATAATAGTTACCCCTTTTTCTTTGATGTATTCAATCTGACGTGAATGCAACAAGTCTTGCTTATATTGAGGTTCTAAATGTATCGGGGCTAGACTGCTTTAAACCCTAGATCCTGTCCCAAAGCTGGATCCTATCTGCTTTGCAGATAGCTGGTGAGGGAAGCTATATTTTTGGGACCTCTTTGCGAGTGACCCGTTGCCCACGTCGGGCTAACATCATGAAAAAGAAAAACTATAGTGTTTGTCATTTACTATTACCTATTCGGACTATAGTGGATTTAATTTTCCCAGAAGAGTTCCTTGTTCCATGTACGGTCTGTGTGTATCATAAAAAACCTCAGGGAACCATTCTGAGTTCATTCCCATATATATATATATATTAATATTATATATATATATTATAACTGCAAACACGCAGTATAATTAACGTAAAGAACGACGCTTTGTATAGGAGAATTATCCGCGCAAGATGAGAGCGAAAGAACGAAACAAATGAAAAAATGAGGTAACCACCCGGGATCTTCCGATTGCCGGTCAGATATGATAACCATTACACCACGGGCCTCACTCAGTCAACTGTCGTAATTCCTCTACATGCGCGCAGAAACCAATGCCCCAAAGGGGCACCTCCCGCATGCCGTAACATTATATACATTATAACTGCAAACACGCATTTGTTTCGTTCTTTCGCTCTCATCTTGCGCGGATAATTCTCCTATACAAAGCGTCGTTCTTTACGATATACAGGGCGTCCCAAAAAAATGTATACACACTTTAACAGCTGATAGCTCAATTGATGTTTCTTTCTTTCCAAGTTAAACCCATTAGAATTAATAATGGCAGTCAGACTAAGCTTTGAACAAAGGAAATTCATTCTAAAATGCTACTGGAAGTGTGAAAACTCAGTTGAAGTGCAAAGACAGTTTAGGAGGGAGTTTCAAACAGATCCACCAACACGACTTACCATCACTCGAATTAGAGATAAGTTTGAAGCCGATGGAACTGTTCAGAATGTCCACAAGAAGCGTTCCGGAAGACCACGGACATCGACAAGCCCCATAAAGCAAGAAAGAGTACTGGAAACGTATCACCAAAGTCCAAGAAAATCTGTGCGGCAAGCGAGTCGTGAGGTAGGAATTTCAGAATCTGTCCAACGCATTTTGAAGCGCTGTCAATGGAAAAGTTACATTCCAAGATTAGTCCATGCTATTAATGAAGATGATCCGGACCGAAGAGTGGAGTATTGCGAGTGGTACTTGGCACGATGTGGATGTGGATTGGACGAAGGGGTTTCGTAGAATACCCTCCGCGTTCACCAGACCTCACACCACTAGACTTTTTTTATGGGGATACTTAAAAGACAAAGTCTACGCTATAAAACCTGCAACAGTCGCTGAATTGAGAGCAGCCATTGAACGAGAATGCACACAAATACCAAACGAAATGTTTCGTGATGTTTGCGATTCCATTGCTTCGCGTTATCAGCAGTGCCTGGACCAGAACGGACGTCAGTTTGAAAACAGGCGTTGACAAAACAATTAAATAATGTCTGTAGATTCTATTACATTTTGAAAATGAAATGTATTTTAATAAACACTGCCTTTATAAGTATTTAAAGTGTGTATACATTTGTTTGGGACGCCCTGTATATATATATAAACTGCAAACAACACACAGTATAATTAATGTAAAGAACGACGCTTGTGTAGAAGAGTTCCGCATAAGATGAGGAGGGAGAACGAGCAAATGAAAAATGAGGTGTGTGTGTATATATATATATATATTTATATATTTATTGAAATGAAACGCTCTCCTTTTCTTAGGCTTTAATCAACTTAATTTAACATCATTCCTGTTAATATAAATAACAATAATATAGTTATGGTACACAAAATATATAATTAATGACACAAGTTATAATAATATAGATATAGTAAACATAGGACATTTATATGAATTGTCTATACTACAGATTAGGATTAATTACATCAAAGAAAATATCATTACCTTGATATAATAAAGTATCTCACACCTCATCAGTTTAATTCCGACATCATCAGATTCATCATTTTAATTGAATTGAATATAAGCACAAATGATTTAACTTAGGTATAACATTCTAATAAAGTCATCATAAACCTGCAAAATAATATTACATTTTTCCCTCCGACTTAGATTGAACAATATAGTTCTCAAAATAACTAGGCGAACACCGAGTACGCCCTGATCGCCGTACCTCAGTCATGGGGAACTCTGTATTTTGATTATCATCATCTACTGAAGTCTGAGGAGCGTTGACCAGTGAGGGATTAGAGGGAGCAATGGTGGATGACAGATTTGCGGGCAGGATGGTAGGTGACGGGGGATGGTTGTGTAACACACCATCACCTTCGTTAGTATTTTCGTATTCTCGAGTTTCAGATTCCCCAGCAGGGGCGAGGTGCTTAAGCGAGACAGTAGTCTCTCGGCCTCCCGGGAGACGAACATGAGCATATTCGGGATTAGCCTCAATGAGTTCTACTTCTTCAACTGGAGGCTCATATTTAGTTAGACTGACGTGTATAATTTTTCAATAACACTTTACCCGGGGTGGTAAGCCATGTAGGTATGGAATGGCCATTTCATTGTAGATCGACGCTGATAATGCACTGGTCAACAAAATAATTGTTTTTTTCTGTCACAAGTATTGAAATAGGTGAGCCTAACAGTTTTTTTTACGCTGAATTCGAATATGTTGTTAGGTTTTCTCCATTACGCAAGGTTTTTATGTGGCACACAGTTATATTTTAATAAAAAATGTATATTTCTATATCAATGCATGGCCGTTGTACTTACCTAAAAGGTGACATTGATTGATTTTCTGCTGTATTTCGCCTGTGGAACATCTCTCTTGAGGGTCCAGCAGTAGTCAGCCAGCATACTTGGGCTCCATTTGCCCTGGTACCGCTTTTCCATGTTGGAAATGTCTTGATGAAAGCGTTCCCCGTGCTCGTCACTGACGTTGCCAAGGTTTTCAGGGAAGAAGTCCAAGTGGGAGTGTAAGAAATGTATTTTTGGGGACATATTACAATTATTACATCCCATAGCTTTGTAGGCCTTCAAAAGATCACTCACTATTTCATGGTAGTTTTCGGCCTTATGATTTCCCAAAAAATTCTTAGTAATATTTATGAATGATTGCCACGCAGCTCTTTCCACTTCATTCAGCTGATCTTCAAATTGCTCATCATTTATCAACTCTTTTATTTGAGGACCTACAAATATCCCTTCTTTGATTTTAGCATCATTTAGCCTCGGAAATTTATTCTTTAAATACAGAAATCCCATACCAATTTGATCCATCGCCTTGACGAAATTTTTCATCAGTCCAAGTTTGATGTGCAATGGAGGTAAGTAAATTAGTTGAGGATTAACCAGTGGCTTATTCACCACATTTTTCTTTCCTGGAATAAATGATTCTCGTTTTGGCCACTGCTTTTGTATGTAGTGATTTTTTTCTGTTCCTACTGTCCCATTCACACAAGAAACAGCAGTGCTTAGTATATCCAAGTTGCAAGCCGAGCAAAAGAGCAGAGGCGTACCAATACTTTTTGCCGCTCGGGGCGAAAATGCCAACGCCGCCCCCTCCCTGCAACAATTTTCAATTTTAAAAACAATTCCTTTACAAAAATACACTTCTAAACAAAACTGCATAATGTACCGTACATAATACACTACATAATTTTAACAATAACTATATAATGTATAATGCCTAGTTAAATTTTCGGACTTTCATAACAGACAATTCATGAATGATTTTTTCTATGTCCATTGTCTCTGCAACTTCGCGTTCAATTGAAATAATCGCCAAATTGCTCAGTCTAGATTGACTTATAGTTGACCTGAGGTAAGTTTTTATAAGTTTCAGTTTCGAGAAACTTCGTTCGCAACTTGCCACGGACATGCATGTAGTTAGACAGATCCGGAGGGCAATTGTTATATGAGGCAAAGATTCCACTGGATCCCATTTAACGATCCACTGAAGTAGTTTTAACATATCCCAGTTCTTTGGATCATCGTCGACGCTTATGCTTTCGAAACTGAGCAAATGTCTGCGCAAACGCTTTATTTCTTCCAGTAGACTTCCTGGATTAATGCATTGTAGATGGAAGAAAAATTATTGACCTTGGTATTAATTTCTTCATCTTTGGACTGATTCAAAAGGTACGAAGGAGACAGAAATTCAAAGCGATCATTCATGTTTTTAAGACAAACTGTGCGTTTTTCAATTTCTGCTAATAAACGATCCATGATTTCAAAAAATTCTCTGCGTACATCCTCTTGCACGGTCAATCCAGCATCACGAGCTTGCTCTCCAGGTATTCTTCTCCGTCTCCTGACTCTGCGGTCTATACTGATATCCATTTCATTACAGAACTCTTCGGCGGCATCTGCAGCGTTTGATACTACTGCCTCTCGTTCATTAGTTAAAAAAACGGATAAAGAGTTCATTTTTAATGCACACTGGTCCAAAGCAAGTCCCTTTCTTTGAAAATATAGCTGAGCATCATTGATTTCTTTCAGCACTGGATCCCAGAAAAATAAGTACACAATGAATATGTATGACATGATGGAGGTCAACAGAGCTTCAGCATCGCCCTTTGTGTCCAGATTTTCGGAGACCCCTTCACTCAGTTCTTCCAAGGCACTAACAACGTGAGTCAAGTTCTTCTTAAGACTAGAAACAGCATCATACTTAGCACTCCACCGCGTATCAGAGACTCACTTGACAGTGATTTTGGAATGTTTTGTTAAGACATCCCAACGATGAGTAGAGGAAGAAAAGTAGACGAAAATTCGTTCAATTGTTCCAAAGAAAGTTACAGCATTAGGACTCAGTCCCGCGGCATGAACTCCAGCCAAGTTCAGCGAGTGGTTATTGCAAGGAATGAAAACAGCGTGTTTGCTAACATCAAGAATTCTGCGTTGAACTCCAAGATGAATACCTGCCATCGTAGCAGCATTGTCAATTTGTCATACCCTTGACCATAACAATTCTGGATATCCAGCCCATCCTCACGGAGCTTAGTGACAATGAGATCAGTAACTGCCTCAGCAGTCTTCCCCTCTAATTTAATAAAATCAACGAAGGATTCCTTCACCTCTACATTACCATCTTTAATCGACACATAGCGAATTACCTGAGACATCTGATCAATATGCGATATATCTGGTGTACTATCGAAAATTATTGCAAAGTACTTTGCACTAGACACATTATCAATTATACATTTTCGAACATTACAGCCGATTAGTGTGATGAACTCATTTTGAATGTTAGGTGACAAATACGTAGTGGATATCTTGTCAGTCATTCGTATTTTTGTAAGATGTTCCCTAATTACTGGGTCATATTTGCCCATTAGTTTTATTAACTCCAAAAAGTTTCCAGAATTGCCAGCTAGCCCAGCTTCTTCATTTAAGTTCTCTCGGTGCCCTCGGAATGCAAGATCTTGTTTTGCCAAGAATATGATGCAGTCATAAATTCGTCTCAGTATTTCTTTCCACTTAGCAGTAGCATGTTTTATTTGCAACTGATGTGCATTATCTATTGTAGCATTCAACTGAAGGCGCATAGACAACTCTTTCCATTGTTCAAAGCATCGGGTATGATATGGACTGTTTTCATGTTCAGGTACTCTTGGATAGATAGATAGATAGATAGATAGAATAACCTTTATTAATAATAAAATAAATACAGTAGTCTTTTTACAACTTACAATTTTTACAATGACATAAATAATTGTGAAGCTCGACTATTTATTTTTTTTATTTTTTTTTATTTGGCCCTTAAGCTTTAGGCTTTACTGGGCTCTCATTAAAAATAAGCAGCTAGCCGTTATAAATTAATAATAATAAAATAAATAAATAAGTAAATAAGTATTATTAATATTAAAGCCTGTATTTCAATATTAAACAATATTAATGGACAATATAAAACATTATTAGTGGACATTAATCCAAGATTTTTGTTAGTATCCCATTATTAATCGGGATTTTAACTTGGTTTTAAACAAATTTACATTCGCAATATTTTTTATATCGGCATGCAAGTCATTCCATAGTTTCAATCCAATGAAAATGGGTAGTTTTTGAGATGAAGACAATCTAAATTGAGGTATAACAATCTTTGATCTATTTCTGGTCTGATACGGGTGGATTTCTTGATGAGTTACAAAATATCTATTTACCCATTGCAAATTAATGATTTTGCTCTTACACTTGTAAATAAAAATAAAATGTGCCAGTTTGGTTATATCATTGAGCTTTAGTAGGTTTAGCTCTTTAAATAATGCACTAGAGTGATCAAGGAAATCAGCATCAGATAATAACCTTATTACTCGTTTTTGGATGACAAAGATACCATTTAATGCGTTGTTAGCGGAGTTTCCCCAAACAAGGGTGCAGTATGTTATATAAGGAAGAACAAGAGTATGATAAAGAGTCAATAAAACTTGTTTAGGGACTACATTTCTAAGTTTAAACATTATAGCAACGCTCCTTGAAATCTTTTTCGCGATAGTTTACATGATCACTCCATTGCAAATTCTTATCTAGCATTACACCAAGAAATTTTGTTACAGTACACTCCTTTATGGTGATTTCATTAACATTGAGTTCATCAAGATATACATTTCTTTTATTAGTAAAAATCATGAAATTTGTTTTACTGGTATTTAGGAAGAGTTTATTCGTGGTCAACCATTTCATTACACTGATGAATTCTGAATGAAATATATTCTTAGCTGTATTAACATCTTTGCAAGAAAAGGAGAGAGTTGTATCATCTGCAAGGCAAAAAATCCTTCTTCTTTTCCAAATGCACTGGAGATGTTGTTGAAGAGACGACAGCAAAAGCAATGCAAGCTACATTTTGAAGGTGAGAAGATTAGCCATGACCTTTCAATTTTTTCGCCATTTTCCAAAGTTTTGAAATACCAAACTTTTGACATTGACTTATTGTTTGAATCAGCTGGAAAGGGTCCATTCATGTTTTTCAAATGTGATGGTCCACGTTTAATGAGTTCGATTCTCAAATTGTCCGTCATTGGAACGGGCCAGTTGCCAGAATCGTTAAACAGACTCTGTGGGTGATGGGTGGGTGGGTGACTTTGTGATGTAGATGAGGGTTGATCCTGATTATTTGGGGGTTCACTTGAAGTTGCCGCTTGAACATCTATCTCTAAAGATATATCACATTGCGGTTGATCTCCTTGCTTCCCAGAAGGCACTGAAGGTGTGTCTGAGAATCCCATTAACTGATGAAATCGCTTAGCAGCACGCTTGCCTTCCTCCTCTTTTTTTTCGCGAAGATTCTTGTATGCAGCACCACTGTCTCTGTCGCTTGCTCATGTTTGCTAATTCAGTAGGGTATCTGCAAAATAAAACAACCATTAATTATTAACATCATCAAAGCTCAAAGAATGCAAAGCCTAACCTAAATAATATAGGGAAAGTCTGAAAAATATGGCTGGCACCACCTTTCCGATGTGAAAATTTAACGCAACTATTTGTGGAAATAGTGGCATTGAGGTGGCATATATAGCATTTAATGATGATTTTTCATCAAAACCATGGATATTTTGTACACAAATAACGCGCGACAATGATGAGATATAATTTTTTGGAGGGTTGCATTTTAAAACATAAAAACCCAAAATTTTGCATACTGCGCCCGCCTGACAGTAATTTGCCGCCCCTCGGGAAGTGCCGCTCGGGGCGGTCGCCCCTCTCGCCCCTCGATACGCCACTGCAAAAGAGCAATCACTTTCAAGTCCCCACAAATATGCCAGGAATATTTCTCATACCTAATACTTGTCAAGAGAAGTTTTATATTGTCATATGACTCCATGTTGACAGCATGAGCTAAAAGCACTGACGAGTATTTATTTCCGTTATGGAGAAGCACAGCCTTCAAGCTAAGTTTTGAGGAGTTAATGAACAAGCGCCACTCCGTTGTATTGTGTTGATGCCCAAGGGCCTCCATAAGAGAAGCAGCATCATTACAAAATACTAGACCATTTTCTTGAGAGAAAAAATGTTTAAATTCATCCTGGCAGTTGCGGAAAAAACATTTTAGTGCCCTGCCGGAGAAGATTCCATCCTTTCAATCTTAAAGCTAAAATTTCAGCCAGTTTTTTAGACAAATTTAAATCACGAACGAGGTCATTAAGATCTCCCTGAGTTATTAAATGAGGTTCCGAGGAAGGACCACTTGCTTCAAATGTTGGGTCACTATCATCAGCATCGGAGTCATCTTCGTCCAGGGTCACATTTTCATGAATAGTCTTTCGGTTCTCTCCAAACCATAGGCACGGCGAAGGGCATGTGACGAGAACTATTTTTCCAACCAGTTCGAAGCCTAACACATGTCACACAGCAAATATGAGGGGCCCAGTATTTATCTTGGTCACCTAGTTTGCACCCAAAATAAAGCTTATAACATTTTTTAATCAGTGGAGTAATAGTTCGTTTCTGAGATTTGAAGGTTAGCTCTCCACACACATAACAAACTATCTGGTGATTTAAACACTTTCGTGGCATAATGCAAGCTTAATTAACACAGAACTGTAACTGCAGTATGTAACACACTTCACAGAACAGATTGAGTAACACTTGTGATGCTCACACACAACTGGCACACAACTGACAAAACAGTGCGCCTCAGACAGTGACTCGGTGCATGTCTGAACATGTAGATACATGTATCAGCCCGCCTTGCCTGATAACCCGTACCCAAGGAATCAAGTCAACTGTCTTACAAATGACCTGCTAGTACCCAATTTAGCTTCCTCTCTCCAATACTAACATGTCATCCTTATAAATAAAGCGCAGTTTTCTAAAAAATCTTTATACGCTATATAAAAGATACAGTAATACGTATCAGTCACACAAAACCTATGGGTGATAGAAAGATTCTAATTGCATTTTTTAATTCAGCGTAAAAAAGTATGCAAAAAACACTAAACAGTTTACTTGTGACAAAAATTTTGTTTACCAGTGATATAATTAAATAATCTCTCATGAGGGTGCAGTTTGTAAAAGTACATAAAAGAGATTGTATGCTGTGTAATACATTGGGCAAAACCGTTTCCCAACAGCCAACAGAGTTTTCTCGAAGCCAAAGCTAAATTTACTCCTTTCCATATAATTCCGTTATATCTCTAACTAAACCATTTCCTGGGAATTATGGGGTCGTTCTACTAGTGGCCACTCCGCGTGAGTTCAAAAACTGTTTAAGTGTATACGACATAAAGAAAAAACCTCTATCGGAGTGCCAGTGGCGTAACTAGGGTGGGGCGCGTGCCCTGGGCGCCAAATTGGGGGGGGGGGGGCATTTTTATGATTTAAAAAAAAAAATTTAAGAGTAAAAACATGCTCTTTTGGAAATGTACCGGTACCATATCTCTAGCCATCGAATTTCCATGAATTTCAGATTTTTAACTTCATTTAACTTTATTAATTCATTCTATTTTTATTAGAATTTTATTATGAATTATTAATTTATTCTATTTTTTTTTGTTTCTTTCTCTAGAAAATTTTACCATGAAGCGAACATTGCCGATACCGAAAAGTCCGAAAAAGAAGCTGAGTGGAGCAGAAGGCAGGAAGAAAAGAAAAATGCAAGAAGCAGAAGCTAAAAAGTCAAGTGGCTTTATGATGTCATTTCTTGAACAGCAACAAGCTGGTCCTTCATCAGCATTAACTGCATCAGATATGAGTGTTGATCAAGAAGCCAGAAGATACTAAAACTTTGAGTAGCGAAAAGCAGGAAAAAACAGCACAACCTGTACCAGATGCGATTCAGCATCACGATGTAGGCTTCTTGGAGTTTGATAAAATATCAAAAAAAGTAATTTTATCAGATGCCCTGAGGACAGAAATGGTCACATTGGGTTCGAAGTATTTTCAAAATAGTGAAGGGCCATTTGTTCCCACACAAAACCGATCAATGAATGAAAGATGGTTTAAACGAAAGTTGGGAAATGGATGTGAAGAAGTAGTTTGGCGCTCATGGCTTGTTTATTCTCCAGAGAAGAAAGCAGCTTTTTGCTTTTGTTTGCTATTTTCTCAAATTCACAATCAGTCTTCATTGGAGCAAGAAAATGGGTTCAATCATTGGAAAGCACCAGAAAGGCTTAGCACCCATGAAAATGCAAAAAATCATCGATACTGCTTCACCCAATGGAAGGAAATGGAAAGAAATCTTTAGAAAACAGAGGAATCATTGACGTAGAGCTTCAAGCTCAAATTACAACAGAAAAACAAAAATGGCGAGATGTTCTCCACAGAATTCTCCATTGCATAAAATTTTTAGCAACTCAGAGCCTTGCATTGCGTGATCACAAGGAATCCCTTAGACAGGAAGAGGAAAGCAATATTGGAAATTTTCTTGGGTTATTAAAATTGTTGGCAAGGTTTGATCCTGTCATGAAAGAACATCTCAGTATTGTGGAAAAGCACCCTGGAAGAACATCTTATTTATCTCCGTTAGTGCAGAATGAATTTATTCAGCTGATGGCTTCTACTGTTCGCCAGAAATTGTTACAGAGCATTCATAAGGCCAAATATTTTGGCCTCATGTTTGATTCTACTCCAGATCAAGCACATCGAGAGCAAATGGCAGAAACAGTTCGTTATGTTGATATTGATTTTCAGGAGAAAACAATTTTTATAAAAGAGTCTTTTCTTGGATTTATCCAATTAAAACGAAAGGATGCTGAAAACATTGTGGAAGTGATTTTGGAACAACTGGAAAAAGGCAAAATGCCGTTAGAAGACTATCGATCTCAATGCTATGACAATGCTGAAGTTATTGGCTGGTTATAAAAGTGGTGTTCAACAGAGGATTATTGAAAAAAATAGCAAAGCTATTTTTGTAAACTGCGATAATATTCTCTCAATTTGGTTGGAGTGCGTGCTGCAAACCATGATGCAGTGATGGTGACTTTTTTTGGTGCAATTCAGTCGCTTTATTCATTCTTTTCACGTTCAACTCTCCGTTGGCAAAAGCTGAAAGATGCCATACCAATAGTTGTCAAATCTGAATCTGAAACTCGATGGAGTTCCAGAACAGAGGCTGTGAAGCCTGTTCATGAATACTTTGATATTATAGTGGAACTTTTGCAAAGCATGGTTGATGATCAAAATGAAACTGCTGATACAAGAGGTGATGCAAGGCAGGTGCTGAATCAAATTTTGACTTTTCATTTCTTGGCTTTGCTTGGATTTTGGAACAAAATTCTTGTTCGGATTGATCGTATTCAAAAACGACTCCAACATCATACCATGAACTTTCATGGCCAAGAAAGACTTTCTGCTTTAGCCTTGCTCAGCATTGAACGTGAGGAAACTGAAATAACAAATTTTGATGACATTATTGATAAGTTTGCATCAGCAAAAGTAAGAAAAATACATGTTTAGTGTGAAGTTCCAAATTATTCATTAAAAGAGCCAAAAATAATAGGTGCAAACAAGGCATTTCTTTTAAAGTACCATATAATTGGAATGATTTTTGTTAGTATCTAATATTCTAATTGCTAATTCTGCTATCGGTAATTCAGTAAAATTCAAGAAAACATCAAAGTGTATTCTCATGAATTGTTTCTGTTGTAATTCGGCAAATAATTAATTAACCATACTTTGGTTCTATAAAATTAAATTGTATTAATAGAAATTTAATATCAACCTTAATAGTAAATATACGCGGTTATGTATATGGATAGAAAAACATTAAAGTATAAACTGTAAAAATTTTTATGAATTGTATTTTCATTTCAATTTATTTTTACATATTTTTGTGCAGTTTTATATGTATATAACTGTTTTTCATTTTCATTTGTCATAAAATAAACTTCTTCTTAAAAGTATATTTTGTTAGCGGTATTATTACGAGTAACCAGTTTGAGTACCATTATAAGAATTCAGCCAGAATTTTAAAGAACACTGGTTTTAAGGGGGCCATTTATTGATTTGCCCTGGGCGCGATCAACCCTAGTTACGCCTCTGCGGAGTGCACATACGCGGGTGCACCAAAGATAGCAAAAAGTTGACTAAGACAATCAACTACAGTTTCAGCAGAAGTGTCCGCACATGAAAACGAGAAAGGAAACCTCGAAAATTCGTCTACTATCGTTAGCAGATAACGATTACGGGAATTGGAAGGCAAAGGACCTTTAAAGTCAATATTTAATCTTTCGAAAGGTTGTGTAGCTTTTATTAAATGACCTTGATTACTATTTAAATACTTCGGTTTACACTGGGCGCATCCAGTGCATTTTGAAATAACGTTTTTCACATCTTCAATTGAATATGGGAGGTTCCGGCTTCTAACAAAGTGCCAAATTCTAGTTACTCCGAAATGGCACAAGGCAATGTGTAACTCTTCTAAATGATGTTTATTAATAGATGCTATAAATGCGCGAGAAAGCGTATCTGGAGCTATTTTTTTCTCTTCCTGGTCGATATGCAGTGTCATAACTCATAACTGAAACTTGATAATTCAAGTCTCCACCTCATGATTTTCTCGTTCTTAACTTTTCCTTTATGTTTAGTGTCAAACATAAACGCTACTGACCTTTGATCCGTTACTAGTTTAAAGTGTTTACAAGCAGGTAATGCCGCCATTTTCAGATAGACTCAACAATGGCGTATGCTTTTTTTTTCTATAGAGGAATGATTCCTTTCAGAGGGCGACAGAGTACGGGCGAAAAAGGCGACTGGACGTCCAGCTTGACAAAGTTGAGCAGCTATTGCGTAATCAGACTCATCAGTTTCTACTACAAAAGGAATATTATCATCAATGGCAACAACAACAGAATTAGCAATATCACTTTTAAGATATTCGAAAGCATTAATTACGTTAAGAGGGAGAGGGTATGTTTTATTTTCAACCAAAGGTCGTACTTTCTCGGAAAATTTTCCGATCCCAATTGAATATGGGAGGTTCCGGCTTCTAACAAAGTGCCAAATTCTAGTTACTCCGGGATGGCACAAGGCAATGTGTAACTCTTCTAAATGATGTTTATTAATAGATGCTATAAATGCGCGAGAAAGCGTATCTGGAGCTATTTTTTTCTCTTCCTGGTCGATATACAGTGTCATAACTCATAACTGAAACTTGATAATTCAAGTCTCCACCTCATGATTTTCTCGTTCTTAACTTTTCCTTTATGTTTAGTGTCAAACATAAACGCTACTGACCTTTGATCCGTTACTAGTTTAAAGTGTTTACAAGCAGGTAATGCCGCAATTTTCAGATAGACTCAACAATGGCGTATGCTTTTTTTTTCTATAGAGGAATGATTCCTTTCAGAGGGCGACAGAGTACGGGCGAAAAAGGCGACTGGACGTCCAGCTTGACAAAGTTGAGCAGCTATTGCGTAATCAGACTCATCAGTTTCTACTACAAAAGGAATATTATCATCAATGGCAACAACAACAGAATTAGCAATATCACTTTTAAGATATTCGAAAGCATTAATTACGTTAAGAGGGAGAGGGTATGTTTTATTTTCAACCAAAGGTCGTACTTTCTCGGAAAATTTTCCGATCCATTTAGAATAGTGGGCAAACATACCCATTACTCGGCGCATGTCTTTAGCATTATTAGGAGGAGGCATTTCGAGCAGTGGCTTTAACCTCTCAGGATCAGGCTTTAAAGAACCATTACTTATTCTATAACCTAGTAAATCTATAGATGACTTAGATGTAGAACTCTTATTTTCGTTAATATGAAGATTATACTTTTTTACAACATTTAAAAAAACTGTCAAATTATCATCATGCTCCTTCTGATCGTGTCCACATAGTGATATCATCCACATAAATGAAAGTATCCTTTAAACCCTCTTTACGAATTATGTCATCGATTACTCTCTGAAAACAGGCTACGCCGTTTGTAACACCAAACGGGATTCTATTGAAATGAAACAGCTGGCCACAGGCTTCGAAAGCAGTGTATGGCCTATCTTCCTCCTTGATAGGGATCAAATGATAGGCGCTCTTAAGATTTATTGTACTAAAGATACTATATTGTGCAATTTCGCCCACCATTTCATTTATATTAGGCAGAGGATAAGCGTCCAACTGCGTGTATCTATTTACTGTTTGAGAATAATCGATAACTAGGCGTTTTTTATGAGATTCATTGGCTACAACTAAAACTTGTGCCCGCCAAGGACTTCGATTGGATTCGATAATGCCTTCCTTAAGAAGGCGATCTACTTCGGACGAAATAAAACTCATATCTGTCTGACAATATCGGCGTGACTTAATAGCAATGGGTTTGCATTCAGGACTTAAATTATGAAATAAAGACGGAGGTTCCACCTCGGCTGCTGCAAGGTTACACTCACCTTTTGGAGGAAGAGAACCTTCCTTAACTATCTCAACTGATTCATGTCTAGACAAAAACTCCTGCCTAATCTATGTACTAATGTTATTCTTGGCCATGAGTAATAACTTAACATTTTTATAGGTACGATCCTTGAATGTCAAATCTATACAACAAAACCCATCAACTTTAGTTACATGAGAAGTATTAGCCATTGACATTTGACTTTTACAAGGATATACTTTCCATTTGTTTTCTTTTACAATATTTATATCAATAAAATTTTCGGTACTACCTGTATCCACTAACGCCTTCGAAGACAAACCATTAGCTAAAATAGTAAGAATTGCCTCTTTCAAAGAATGAGAAATAGAGCCTGATAGAGAAGCTAAAGTATTAACAGAAGCAGGAGCTTTTGAATTAGAGCGACAAACTCTGGCAAAATGGCCTTTAATACCACATTTATGACATAAACTATCTCTTGCAAAGTTGCAGGACATTTAGCTCGCGGATGCACATTACTCCCACAAAAGAAACATTTACGAGACCTTGCTGCAGCAGTAGAAGACTCCTCGCAAAGAGTTTCATTAGCACCTTGTTTAGCCTCATGTTTTTCTATTGTAATTGCTTCAGTTTCACAACTAACCGAATTTAGAGGAGCATTAGAACGTATATACAGTAAGTATCAGACTGAATCTGAGCCAACTCAAGGCTGCAAGCTTGATCAAAAGCGATCTGTAAACTGAGAGATTTGTTTTCAAACAATCGTTACTTTTATAAACGGTTTGAATACTCCTTTCATTAGGCATCTCTTATATATTCATTTCTGTATTGATCTGCAGAGACCGATTGAAAGTTAGTCTTTACTCAGATGCTTTAATGCATTCATGTAATGGTCCAAACTCTCTCCCATCTCCTAACGACGAGTGGCCAATAGGTGACGAACAAACGTTTCATTTTTCGGTTTTATATAAAGTTCATTGAGCAACTTTATAGCATCTTCATAAGTAGTACAATCAACTATGTACTCATAGACTAAAGGAGATACATGGTTTACGAGCAAACTTAGCTTTTGTGTCTGAAGATCAGAAGGTAACGCGGCCAGAAAGTTCTGAAATGTCTTTTAACCAGTGACCCCAGAGACGAGACGAACTTGAGATGAGGGATTGGCATCAAATCCTTCCAGCTTCAGAAACTTGTCCATATCCTCTGATCTGGAAATTAAGTTGATTAAATTGAAATGAAACGCTCTCCTTTTCTTAGGCTCTAATCAACTTAATTTAACATCATTCCTGTTAATATAAATAACAATAATATAGTTATGGTACAGTTGGTACACAAAATATATAATCAATGACAAGTTATAATAATGTAGATATAGTAAACATAGGAAATTTATATGAATTGTCTATACTACAGATTAGGATTAATTACATCAAAGAAAATATCAACCTTGATATAATAAAGTATCTCACATCTCATCAGTTTAATTCCGACATCATCAGATTCATCATTTTAATTGAATTGAATATAAGCACAAATGATTTTACTTAGGTATAACATTCTAATAAAGTCATCATAAACCTGCAAAATACAGTAATATTACATTTTAACATTCTAATAAAGTCATCATAAACCTACAAAATTATATATATATATATATATATATATATATATATTAGTGGTGGACCGGATATCCGCATCCGCACTTACCTCTATAAGCTAATTTAATTGTAAATTGCATAATTTATTAAAGTAGCTTATAAGGCCCAGTCATGCACATTTCATGTAAAGTATTAATTATTAATGAACAAACAAATATATAAACCTCAAAATATAAATACCTGGTAACACAGAAAATTGAATGAAACTTGTTTCATTGAATTTTCTGTGGCTGAAACTCTTGAGAAAGTTATTATTTCTATCATAATAAAAACATTAATATTAATTTTAATTCTTATGCATTGCCTGCCATAATAATAATATTACGAAATTTGAAAAATGATGTCATATATATTCATAATTCTATATTATATTGATAGATTAATTAAATATCCGCATCCGCGGATATTTAAATAAAAAATCCGCATCCGCAGATGTTGAAAAACTGACATCCGGTCCACCACTATATATATATATAAGAAGGAAACCACTGTTCAGGAAGACGTAAATTTTTATTTCTTAACACCATTACAGTTTCTGCTCCTCGCGAGCCCTTCTCAATTGGTAATGACCGTATAAACAGAGAACAGAGTTTATATACACCTGGAAGTTAATTATTAGAAATTAGCTGACTGAACCTTCCCATCCTCTTGCAGATGCTTTGTTTTGGTGCCATACTGCTGTCTAAGGCCGCAGTGCTGGGCAAGTTCCGCACACCTTCCGCACCTCCGCACATGCGCACTGTGCGAAAGTGCGAAATGGTGTGCTGAGGTGCGGTGTGCGGTCACCTCGGTAAAAAGGTGCGGAGGTGCGGGTGCGGAAGGTGTGCGGATTGGTCCGCACACCCGTTCGCACACTTGAACTTTAGAATTTTGTCAACTATTGACCAGTAATTTTCTGACCTCTCATAACAAAAAAATGACTTTATTGTATTAAAACTTTACGGTTGTGCGGAAGTGCGAAAACTTAGAGGTGTGCGGAAGTGCTGGTGCGGAAGAGGCTAAAGTGCGGGTGCGGAAGTGCGGGTGCGAACCTCCCATTTGGTGTGCGGTTGCCCAGCATTGTCTAAGACTAAGGGTAATAGCAAAACAACGGCAAAATACGACAAAAACAATCCAACACAACCTCATTGAACTTAACGCGGTAGCCGGACTGAGATAAAGGATGATGCGAGGGGTGACGCGAGAGGGAGGGAGATGCGGGAGTGTTGGAGAGTGTAGGAGAAAACACTAGAGCGCGCATTGGCACGCGTACAGTACTACTGTATTAGAGCGTGTTTGGCGGACTGTGTATAATCAAATTTTCTGCTTTCGGCAAATAATGTTTGCTTATACACGGAAAAATAAATGCGAATTCATATATATATATATATATATATATATATATATGGGATGAATTTCACAATTAAACACGTGAAATGAATGAATGATGTAAACCCATAAGGAAAAAGAAAATGATTCCAAGGTCTTTCGTGTATTCAGAAGTACACCTCGTCAGGGAATGACGAGCTGACTTCCCTGACGAGGTGTACTTCTGAATATACGAAAGGCCTTGGAATAATTTTTCTTTTTCCTTGTGGTTTACATTATATATATATATATATATATATATATATATATTATATATATATATATATATATATATATGGCCTATATTAAAAATTAACATTGTTTTATTTTATCTCTAAATAAAAAATTAATACTTGGAATAAAATAGTAAAACATCAAGGTATTTGGATATGGTATGCAAACTTTCAAACCCTTGTTTTTATGAAAAAGAAAATCATTAAATTTAATATGTGATAATATGTGTCATTTCAATGAAGTACTTCCCTGATTTTAAAAAGGGCGGTTCAGGGTAAGCTCCGCCTACTTTAAAAGTAAGAAATGTATTTCCAAGTAGAAAATAGTTATTTGTATTTAATTACTTAAATAATTTATCATTATAGAAAAAATATTTAATTAAATTTTTATTAATTTTTGGGTAGTTTTAAAAATGATTGAATTCGACCTTCAGAAATGTTTTCCATAAATTCTTATTTCAAACAATTTTATGAAAACAAAAGTTATCGAAAATGGAGAAGGTGGCGTCGATCGAGAATATATTTTCATAAACATTTGTTTTTCTTATGTTTCTTCAATGACATTATACAAATTTTGAGTGTGTAAATCTTTTGCATAAAATTGGTGAGCTTTTTTATTTTATTCGTTTTTAATATTTCTAACAGTTTCATATTTAACGAGCATTTCAGGAGATGCAGATACTGTAATGGCAACATCTTAAATGTTCGGCAACATAATATTGCTCATGCAAGGGTTTCCTTTTACTATTTGTTATCTTTTTTTAAACATTTCTAATTTGACATTCAGAGATTATTAGAATGCCGAAGAGAAGTGACGATAACTTTCGAAATGGGCTTATGCCTAGATGCTTTAATAAATTGGGTTTTCCTGAATTTACGACTTTATTGGCCTAGCTTAACTATTCTAGGCTATCAAATCGAAGGTCAAAAGATCTATCCCAAACTCAAACCATGAAGTTGCGTTTCCCGTAGATTAAAACCTACCATAGGATAGGGCCTAGGGTAGGTAGGAAATTCCTGAGGCCAATCAGAACTCTTAAGTTCCACCTATTGACAAGTTTAGTCCTATGGTAGGCCATTCACCCAACAAATCTAAATTTTCCTTTGAACATTATTGACTAGGGGCCTAGGATAAAATAACTACATATAATCACAAAGGGCCTAGGCCCCTAGGCTACATGGTGAAGAAAGTCAAATATAAGTCATTCTTAACATGTAAGTATAGGTCATATATTGAGAACCTTTGGACAAATATATTTGTAAATATTTTAAATTATTAAACACCATAAGTTTGTTAGCCTATGTATGGTACAGTAGGCTAGCCCCAGTAACCCAATTTGGTCAATATGTATTAAATGACATGGGCTGGACCTGTAAATCAAAATAATGGTCATTATGCAGAAAATGATGGCCTGAAGTTGAATTAAAAAATATATTTTTCTAGTGTATTTTGGTGTGCTCTGTTCAAATATAACCTTCATTTCTTGTGCAAATGAACAGAAATACGTGTTTGGGCCATGCAATGACAACTGTATTTCTGTTCATTTGCACAAGAAATGAAGGTCATATTCAAACAAAATACACTTGAAAAATATATTTTTGATTACATTTTATATAATAAAGCATAACCTAACATGTTCATGTTACAAGATCTCATAAACAACGCATTACCACAGGAAACATTCAAAACACCAAAATTAACCAGAAAAGTTTGCTCTTATCATTTTTGTTTCAACTAACGAAAATATCACGACAACCTAACCAATCATCAAGGGCATTCCATTAACCTAACCGGGCATTCTATTAATCTAACTGGGCATTCCATTGACTTAACTGGGCATTCCATTGACCTAACTGGGCATTCCATTGACCTAACTGGGCATTCAATTGACCTAACTGGGCATTCAATTGACCTAACAGGTTAATATTGGTTATTTCACCTAAATATCTTCTGATCTTTTCATATTAGGCACTCACTGTCACATTTTGGGCAAGTTAAGGATGAGAGAATAACGCTGTAATTGATAAAAACATCCAATGCATTGTCTTCATCTAGGGCACATGACGAATCAAGTTCTCAAAGTCGAAACTACACAAATGGCATGTCATAATTCTATCACACCACGAAACTGAATCTAATTAGGAAAAAAAAATAGCCAGAACAGAAAAACAAACTAATTAAGTCGCAGAGTAGTGAAAAAAATAGCCCAAGATTATACTCGTCGGACCAAAAATGAGTGTATTTATATATATATTATTAGTATCATCATGTTTACCATTAATATGCATTTGCACAAAAAATAAGTGACAATTTGAATAAAGCGACTAAAACTACCTCATAAAAAGTTATTTTGGTCAATATGTATTAAATGATGGGCTGGACCTATAAATCAAAATAACTTTTTATGAGGTAGTTTTAGTCACTGCTAATTTTACTATCACTCCAGTCTCTTCAATTCCCATAATTTATAGATCAATGGATTCGTTATTACACCAGGAATGTGATTTGGATAGTCTCAAGTGAGGGAACTGGCCCAAAACTAAGTTAGGACATGAAATTTGTTTTGGGGTATAAGTGTGAAAAAATACCTTAAAATGCGGGTAATTCCTTTAGTAGAGACTATCTAGGGAGCATTCGCGATGTAAAAACGAATCCATTGATATATAAATTATGGAAATTGTAGAAACGGTCAACATGAGTGACCTAAAAGGTATATATATACACATTTATATATATGTAGTAAAACGAATACTATATATATTATATATACTGTAAAACTATACTAACCTAACCTAACCTTGTGTGTTCCCCTTCTCCGTTTCTTATCACGCACCGACCTATGGCAACGAAATGCTTTTCTGTTTTTATCGAACATACACTTATTACCACAAACAATACCTTCCTTGTTTTTCTTAGGGCAAATAAATTCTTTTAGCAATACACCGTGTTCTACATAAAAATTAAATGTAGCCTCTTCATCATCAAAAAATTTGCATGAAGTTAAACACACTGAATAATTACAACCATCACAAACCAACGCCATCGTGACACTAAAATCTTATGAGTTCAGGTGAAACCACCCAATTTTGTTAGTGGTACCTTCCTAACCTTTGTGGGATCAGCCATTTTATCACTCCCAAAAACATGATCCACGATTTTGTCGCTCAAAAAAATAATTTCTTAACATTAATTTTATAGTTTTAATTGGCATTTGCCCTCATATTGTACATAATAAAAGTTGTTTAAAAAAATGTAGAGAGTCTTATAGTAAACTTTATTTTCAGTTTCCAGAGACCAGACTGATAGTAAAAAATTACCGTTGCTTTATTCAAATTTGTTACTCATTTTTTTGTGCAAATGCATATTAATGGTGAACATTATGATACTAATAATATATATATAAATAGAGGAATTGTTATATTTGTATCCCTTCATTTAAAGGTTCTCAGTATCTGCCCAGTTATTCTCTTTGCTTTGTTTACTGTGATCTTATTTTGTGTTTCAAATTTCGCATCATCATTCATTACAACCCCTAAATCTTTTGCTCTAGAATTTCTCTGGATTTTTTGTCTATTTGGGGTATAATATTCCATGGATTTTAGGTCTTCTCTTTTTCCATACCGTAACAGCTGAAATATTTGTGTTAAACTTCATATTGTCTTCTGTCCACTTGTAGAGTGTTCATGTTGATTTGTAGAGATCCTATATCTTCTGGGTTTCTTATTTTTCTACTGATCTTTGTGTCATTGGTAAAGGATGTTACTGTGCTGTCTCTGGTAATGTCCTCATCTATGTCAGTTAGCATGATTATGAAGACTAGTGGAGCTAATACTGTTCCTTGTGGTACGGTACTGAGCTGGGGACCTCTGATTCTGATGAAGATACTCCTTGTACTGTAATGGCTTGCCATTGCTCACTAAGGAAATTATAAATCCATTTCCCTACTTTTCCTGTTATTCCCATATATTTCAGTTTACGTATCATGATTCCATGGTCGCACTTGTCGAATGTTTTGGCAAAGTCTGTGTACAAATTACATCATAGTTTTCATTACTTTCAAGTGCATCAATAATGTTGTTGTAGTGTTCCATTAGTTGTGATAGGCATGATCTGCCTGACTGAAATCCATGTTGGTTATCATTTAATTTTTTCTGAGTTTCTAAAAAGTCATAGATTTTCTATCTAACTATTCTTTCAAATATTTTAGTGAGATGAGATGTAAGTGACACTGGCCTATAGTTTTTGGCCTTGGATTGATCTCCTCCTTTATATATTGGGACTACGTTCGTGCTCTTCAGGATGCCTGGTATATCTTCCATGTCTAGTGATCATTGCCATATCCAATATAGGGGCTCAGCGATTGCATTCTTGCAGTTTTTGATCAGTGTGGCATTCCATTTATTTGGTCCTGCTGCTGAGTGTGCTTTTAGTTTCCCTATAGCTTGTGTAATATCATCTGTCATAAAGTCATTTGAAGTCCATTATACTTTGCCCTTGTAGTTCTTCTTCGAAGAATGTGTTTCTATCGCATATCAGTTTGTCAGTTTTTGGAATACTGAAATATGATTCATACTGAGCTTTTAATATTTAAGATACTTCTGTTAGATCATCAGATAAAGCACTGTTTTCATTTTTCAGAGGTCCAGTAGTTGCATGGTTTTTTGACTTAACCTTTATTGCTTACTATAGCATCATTGTCTTCTTTTTCTGTATGCTTCTCAATTAGTTCCTGTATGACATCATTGATACTCTGCAGTTTATCATTTAATATTTTTCTGATGTTATCTTTACAGTTACTTAATTTTGCAGTCACTCTTTTTCTCTTTTGGAACAATGACCTCTCTCTTGTCTTTCCAACCTGCTTCTCTTTCCAAGCTTTGTTGTATTTTTGGGACAGGTCTTTCCACAATTTCCAGCATCTTCTCCTCTAAAGTCATTAGTATCTCTTCCGTTGTCTTGGCCTCAAAAATAGTTTTCCAATCTATTACTTCCATGCTGGATGTAATATCTTCACAGTTTATAGCTTTGGAGTGAAAATTAAAAATTTTGAATTTACTTCTTTCTGTTGTTCATGTTCTTTCCTTTCCTGTTGCTTTTATATTGGTTGTTATTTCAATATTGTTGTGGTCCGGTATTATAGTTGGAGATATTTCTACATTTTCAATTAGGTTGCTGTTTGTGAATACCAAATCTGGCAGTTGTTTTTTCATGTGTTTTCTGTTATTTCTTGTTTTAACAAATTCATCAGCTTGAGCTAGTAGCATTTTTACCTGCTCCTGGTCTTACTGTGTGCCCACCTTGTCCTGGTATATACATATATCTTTTCCTATCCTTTTATATTTCATGAATGGGAAATTAAAATCACCACAGATAAAAATATTTGGGGTTTGAGACTGTAGATCTTTTACCCAGTTTCTTACCTCTGTAATGGAATCTGAAAATTTTGAGGTTGGTGTGTTTGGGGGTCTGTACATTACAATTAGTACAGTACCATATTTAATTTTTTAACTTTTGCCGATACACATTCTTTGTAGCTGTTTGAGGTACTTATAGTCATTTCTGCCATATGCCTTTCACGTGTGTAAATAGCACATCCTCCTTTACATCTCACTGTTGTGTCAGCTTGGAGTATGTTGTAGTTGTCAATTTGTACTTCTGTTTTGTCAACACAGAACTTGCAGTTTTCACAGTTTGCCTGGCAGTACCTTAGATGAGTTTCTGTGAGGCATGCAAAGTCTGCTCCAGCTTCTTACACAAGTCCTTTCAGGCATAAAACTTTGTCCAGGGAATGATTTGATTTAAGGCCCTGAATGTTGGCTAGGATTATTTTTATTTTTTCTCTATCATTTTTGCATACAGGTGGCTCTGATTTGTTTTCCAATGGTGGAGCTAGTTTCATTGCCTTGTGGTCCTCCAAAAATTTGCCTCTCTTTATCTTTGTTGGTACCTGTTGTCCCGATAATGCATGAAGTGTCTTTGTATGTTCCTTCTGTCTGGCTCTCTTATTCCTATATTTGTTAGCTAACTTTGTATTTGCTGGATAGTATTTAGCAGCTGAATTGTGTTGGCTATGTCTAAAAATTGGTATGCGTACCCTTCTTTAATATTTGTTTTTCCTGTTCACCCATTGCATTCCTTTGAGGGTGGTGGTAATGGCATTTTTGTCCATATTTGCACCTCCCATATCTTGCATAGGTGTTGCAGACAGTAAGATAATGGAACTTGCACTTTTCAAATTTGCAGTATCCACTTGTGTCATGTGTGTTACATAATGTGGGATGTGCATAGATGCATTGCCTATCCTGATATCTGCAGTTCCCTTTTGCGTAGTACAGTATTTTCTATGCTTCTACTTCTTATCTTATTATTTTCAGTGTTCTTAATTTGGTATTATCATTATTTTTCTTTGGCTGTTTATTTCCTACATTTTTAGCTATTATCTTTTTATTTCGCTCGTTGGACAGTTTTACTACCTCAACTTTTACTTCTCTTTTCTTTCATCTATGTCTTCATTCCATATTATATTGTTTATATTGTTATTCATTATTTCCTCCTCTCTCTCACCCAGGTATGTGCAGAGGGGGCTACAGGGATTTGAGCCCTCCTACTATTTGCCCCTTCATGCCTCAGAAGTGCCCCTTTTTCTATAAATGTATAAATACTGTGAAGAGACTTTTTTTTTTGAGGGGTGGGAGGAGATGGTGCCCTTTTTGTTAACTTTCAGCACCCCCATCTGAAGTGTCCTGTGCATTAGGGTGGATCACTTTTCACTTTTTTTTAAAATTATAGCTGGTCAAAGTTTTTCCCATGATTTGGTTCAGTGGAAGTACACTGACACCATTTTTACCAAAATTGGTCAATATTTAGGGGTCGCGCATCGACCTTGAAAATTTCAATTTTGGAAATTTGGCCAAATTGACAATTTTTTACTGAATAAAGATAAATCATCAAATGACCATATTTTCTGAATCCTCTCAGTGAAAGAAATCCTCTCAGATACTTACCAAGTTGATAGGACAAGTGGTTTAGAAGTTATACTCACCTTGAGATAGCATTAAAATTTAAAATACCGTATTTGTCCCCGTACCTCCATATGCTGTCTGCCATTGTCTGCTTTTTAGGATAAGATAAAACGAATAAGGAAAGATCAAATGTATTTTGTATTAAAACGGTTTACCGATATCACTAAAGGCACTTACTCCGGTGCCCCTAACTAGGTTCAAAAACTGTATGAATCGTGGTTAGAACACACGTCATCTTAAGGCGTGTGCCATGTACTCTCTCTGCTAACTCCCTTTCCCTCTGCGCTACGTCATCTTGGCAAGTGACGACTTCTTGAAGTCACCGAGTTCTTTCCGGCTCTTTTCCACGAGCTGAAGAAGACCCTGCAGCTGTGACTCGTCTTTTGTGACAGTGTTCGCGTAATCTTCTATCAGTTTTATCCCTCTCTCTGCCACGTCGTTGGTAACTTTCAGATGCGAGATGACATTCTTCAGATCACAGTAGTTCTTATCTTGATCCCACTTATTCACCGGCAGAGTGAGCCACGTAGACGCGCACACCTGCAGGCCTGTGAACACGAACCACGATGACTCATCGATCAGGTCCGGAAGGCGCGTCGTGTCATCAACCGAGACGTTGTCATACGTGAAGTCCTCGGGCACAGCGAGGCGGCACAGCTTCTTTGCCATCTCGTGCTTCACAGTGTCTTCCACTTTGTCACTGCAGAGGGCGAAAACGACGGTCTGAGGCCTCAGATACCACAAGTGCCGCCTGATCACTGCCAGTGAAGCCTCTGCAATCTCGCGATCCACAGCCCTGTACTGCAGAAGACGCTGGTACAACACAAGGTCATTCAGCGGGGCATCAGCTGCGACAGGAGCCGCCAGCCAGGCAGGTGCGTAGAGGAGTGCAGTAAATAGTACCACTCTCTGAAGTTTCTGTACCAGCTCGTCGTCGAACTCCAGCTGACCGCTGAACATCAGGAGCTTCGTGTAGTAGATGATCTGAAACGAATACGCACTGTGATGTATAAATACCGATACCACTCCATATAAGTTTGTTTAATGGTAAATTATTTATCTTATTTTTTTCTGGTAGGGACTTCAAATGGCTGTTTGCAGAAGGCAATACAATATTTAACTTCTAATTCAAAATACCAACCTTGGCCATCCACCTCGCATGATGGTAGGCTCCTGGGCGCATGAAGTGTGTGCCACGACGTGGCTGGGCCCCGAGTACCAGGAGTGTAATCTCCGCCACTTCTCGGTAGTCTTCTCTGACAAGACCAGAAGCGGTGCCGAGGAACTTGACTGCCTCATCTCGGAGCTCCATCAGCCACGTCACCTCCGCCAAATGCTCGATCTCCAGCTCGCGATAAGTCGAGAGGTCGAGCTTGTCCCACCTGAAAGGGGAGTTATGAAAATATTGCATGAAAACGACTGAAGTTTCCCTTTTCGACTGCTATTAACATCATTAGTAGAAGGACGCTGATATCTCAATTGCTCTGAAGGCAAAAAATCATTGGAGAAAACAAATGCGCCTTAGACTTGAAATTCACCTTCTCCTCAGATACTGGAACAAAGGTTCAGTTGGTGCTGTGGTTCTTCCAAACGCGGTGATGACCACTGCCCCCACGATGAGCTCCATAACGTGATGGCGACAGCCCAGCTGGAAGAGCGGTTTACCAAGCATGTTCTCCAGCCGGACCACCGCACCCTGCACCCTCCCCGTATTGGAGGAAGTTGTGTCGAAGCACAGTCCAATCACGTTGTTCTCGCATCCCCAGTCTTTGAGAGCACGAAAGGTCGCCTGGGCCTGGGACAGACCGGTGCCGTCATCGGAACGGCAAACTTTCCTTCTGTGCATTGGGGAGCTCCGGAGATGAGAATCGCCTGGCGGTGCTCCAATGATCCAAGAGAGTCCTGAAACGTATGTCATACATGCCAATCCATTATCGTCCACTGGAATATGTCAATCCACTGTCGTCACTGGAACATGTTAATTCACTGTCGTCCACGGTGAGGGCAAAACTGACCTTGATTACTTTACCGTCCCAGTGGACGACAGCATGCCTCGGAGATACGAAGGATTTCTGCACAGCTGTCGACACTTCACAACGATGTGCCACTCTTCCACGGCGAGACGTGTCCTTCGAGATACTGAATTTGTCCAGGTCTGCGGGCGGATCTGCCGAACGTAGGACTGCCGCCACGACACTTGCCACCTATGTGCGAAATTGAAAGGAAATTGACAAGGATGCGTATGGTTTTTATGTGACAAAATAATCACTAAATTTTCCGTCGTTACGTCTATTATATCTTTGTCAAGGAAAGATCATTACTGATATATACACACCTGATTATTGGACATCCGGAAGCGATCAGCCACTTCAATAACAGCCGGTGCATTGAGGATGCGGTGAGGAAGGCTGATTGATACAGTTGATTCTCTCGGCTGTCGGTATGGTGGTTCTAGCTGTGATTCGGAGTTGCTCGATGATCTGCTTTCTATAGATTCATCGTCGCTCTCAGCTTCGGTTCCTAATTTCGTTTTTGAGGTGCCTGGCTCATCACGAGATTGTTGTCTTGAGAGTTGCCGTTTTCTCTTGACAACGAACACTTTATCATTCCCACTCATTGTTGCCTGGCGCAGGCCCCGTTGATCCTCATAAAATTTAATATCTTCTTTGTTGTTGTCTGAGAGCAGTCGACTTTTCTGTATCTCTTCAATAGCATCGGGAGCTCCGATGTCCCAGAGCTTGTTCAGATTTTCTGAAAACTTCTCCCTGCCTTTTCCCGCGTCACTGTCTCTCATCTTGCTCTTCTGCAGCGAGCGCCACTCTTCCCACAGTAACTCCAGTTTTCTTTCGCAGTTACGCCTCGTGATCGTCTTTATACGTGCCATGTTCCAAAATGCCAGAACATTGGCCACCGTGTCTTTTACGGCGGCCTTCCTGTCAGTAGTTTCCTGCTTGGCATAGAAGAAGTACTGGAGAACTTGATGGGTGGTTGGCAATTTGGCACCACCGATCGAGGAAGATGGCTGACCAATTAAGAAGTCGTCCGTGGCTGAGCTGTTGTTGCTGCTTTCTCTTTTCCAGAATAAGTAACTTTCAGAGTCTTCCCACTCCTGGTTGTTAACAGTTTATCCATTGTACTAAAGTCTAGACTTATCAAACAAGAATCAATTGACACAGTTGATCTGTAAAAAGCAAACTGTGATTAGTAAAAATATTGGTCAGACATAGCGTGTGTTGTAATTGGGATTTTAGGATGCACCAGCTACTGATGCTATGATTACGTCCATAATGGGGGACAAATACGGTATTTTAAATTTTAATGTTATTTCTAGGTGAGTGTAACTTCTAAACCACTTGTCCGATCAACTTGGTAAGTATCTGAGAGGATTTCTTTCACTGAGAGGATTCTGAAAATATGGTCATTTGATGATTTATCTTTATTCAGTAAAAAATTGTTAATTTGGCCAAATTTCCAAAATTGAAATTTTCAAGGTCGATGCGCGACCCCTAAATATTGATCGATTTTGGTGAAAATGGTGTCCGTGTACTTCCACTGAACCAAATCATGGGAAAAACTTTGACCAGCTATAATTTAAAAAAAAAAGTGAAAAGTGATCCACCCTACTGTGCATGGGCCTGCTCTCATCCACCCAAATTTTCATTGGGATATTTCTGGACTCTTGTTTCCCGATTATTTCATCCTTTTTTGTAACACTGTAATTTGCTTTCTCCATTTCTTTAAATACTGCAACAGAGTTTACAGTCTGTGTACATGCATCACACACAAATTTGATTCCCACACTCTTTTTCATGTTTGAGACAAGAGATATTTTCCTATCATCCCAATTCATGCAGATAAAGTCATGCAGTTTTTGACAGAAATTGCATATGACAACAAAGGGGCAAAGACTCAGTGTTTATTTAGACATTATAGGGGGAAGATGTGTTGCTCATATGATTTTTAGGTTTAGCAGCTGTATTTTGCATGTCATATTCTTTTAGAGTGTTAGCATTAAATAGTTTTATTACAATTATCCAGGAATGCAAGAGCAATTCCATCATCTCCTTTAGGTTTTATTCAACTTTTCGTAACAAGAGAGTTATTAGAATATTGTTAGAATATTTGTTTACGAAGTTATAGTAATTTCATAAAATTTATTGGTTTGTTTATTTGCCTCTCATAAGTTTATGATTCATTATCTATATCATGCAGTTTTCATTAAAGAAATGTACAGTTGTTGTTATCAAACAATACAGTAAAATTAAATATTAAATTATTCAAAGACTGTCAACATGATCAGAGCACAAACCTATGCGCAAAGCGAACTGCTTGCAAGCCTAGAACAGTTAGCGGGTAAGGAATAGGCACTTGCGTGGATGCAAAAGTATTAAGAAAGAATTTGAACCCATGGTCATGCTATTCATTAATTAGCATAAAAAGAAATACACACACAAATTATTTATTTATTTTTTCCCTTTCTCTTTTCTTTCCTTTTGATGGTCACGAGGGTTTTATGACCTTTTTCCTACCTTGTTTCAAAATTTCTCAAATGTCAACTGTATTACGGTTTATATATATATATATATATATATATATATATATATATATATATATACCACCAATAATTTGATCCTATATATGGCAGAGATGAATTAACCCTAAAAGGACGATGCTACATATTGGTAACCTTTCAAATACATGCATTCATAACTTAATCCTACAAACAATTCCGTCATTAAAGGGTTAAGCTGAACTAAAAACTCAGTTCCATTCAGAGGGATAGTTGGGTATTTCCAATGCTTTTGTCTCACTGCTTGGGAAAAGAAACCATAATGCTCCAAAAATCTAATTTGTATATTATAAATTGACTTGGTATGCATTGGGCCAAGATGGTATATATGTACAGTACTAAGTTGAAATGACTGTAGACCCACACCTATACTTGGACAAATAGAGTGAATTCAGAAATTCCTTAGTTCCTTAACTTTTCTTTGTAATAAACCAATAACATGAGTGGCATAAAGTATTTAAGCATTATAAAGAACTTAAAGGCTTCATAAGTGTTTTTTATTGTCTAAGGCCAAGTATAAATATGGTACTTCATTCGTCCAACATTTGCTGAACAATGTTTTTTATTTACCTTTGAACCAAAGTTTAACTTGTTTACCAAATGGATGGTCTTGATAGGTACCATAAAATGGGGTGACTTTTAAGTGTTCTTCAGTGTTAGTAGTAAGATATATATATATATATAGTACAGGATACTCTGTGTTAACTGGTATTTTATTAACTGGAACTCTTGAGAAACTGGCAAAATTGAAAAACCCCATTACGAGTCACCTCTGGAGTAACTGGCAATTTTCCCTGTAGCAACCACCACCCATCATCGGGTGCTACCAGCAGTTCCTTCTGAGCTGCCATTTGCAGGAGTGTTGTGTTGTTTTTGCTGCTTGTTTAGACTTTTTTTTTACTATATTTATGCCCTATTTGTCATCATGGAGGCTCCAAAAGCTGGTCCAAGCACTTTTCCTTGTCTTTTTTGAAGTTTCAATGTTTTTGTTTTAATTTTTGGTATTTTTCTTCTATACCTCTTAAGTATCTAGCATATTTGATTAACTGGCATGGCCTCAGTTCCGTGGATGCTGGATAACACAGAGTTAACTGTATATTTATAGAAATAAAATATTTGTGACAGCATTTGGAGTCACTATAGCTATTCAGCATCACTCCACTTCCTGGTAACTTTGTCTGAATCTTGAAAAATTGATTTCTTTAATATTTTATAGCTAGTGGGTTATCCTTGACTCTTAGCTTTTGATAGGATATACATATTGAGATACTAGGCTAAGTTTAAAGATTTTATATAATGATACTGTATCATAACTTACTACACATTGTCACATGATTTTATTTATTATTTCTGCCAGTACTATATTTAAGGCTTATTGATTATGTGCTAAGTAGGTTGTATCAGTTGTCAACCAATCAAGTTAGGCTAATTATTTTAAAATGTGGTAGCGACTACTATTTCTTTAGGTCTGTGTTACCCAAGTTTAATTTTTAATTAGCTTCATTAAGAGCCTAAATTCAGTGCAAGAGTATTAGTCCTGAATGAATTTTAACTTGGGGCCTTAATACTAATCTAGTTTTGTTCTTAATGCTTTTGTAATATTCACTCTTGGCAGAGTTTCTCCATAGCTTTGCATTCCTAGATTAAAGAATAAATCCTATTACCGTACATTTTTAGAAATTATATAAAGTTTGGTAGGTTGCCATTTTATTCTTCTTTCCATTTGTTCTAAACACAGTCACCATATATGATTGCATATAATACTGGTACTGTACTATATAAAATTTGTAGTTCATTTATGCTATCCCTATTTTATTTGAGCTAGTAAGCCTATTCCAGATTTTATGAACTGAAACTTAGAAAGTTTAATTACCTACTGTAATGATAATTTATAATTTCAGGGCATTTTCTTCTGTAGCTACTAAATCCAGTTAGCCCACATTAGATTTCCAAAGAATAACTGGCAGGCCCTATGGTAGCCTGGTGCTTCTGTGCTAGCTATGGGTTCATGCATAAAAAAATAGCTTTAATGCTTATTGCTTAAGGTAGATATCTTGTAGGTGCTGGTAGGCATGGCTGTTACTTTGATACAGTATATATATTGGGTACTGGCTGTTTTACTTACATAAAAGTAACTTTTCTTTGTTTTAATAAAGTTAGATGAACTAAAGGACTTATTAGGTATGGCATATTATTAATAATCAGACTATATTGCATTTAATTGTGATATTGTATATATCTAATGTATTTTTATTTTTTTTGCAGATCATTCCTTCAGAGGTATTGGATCACACTGTATTTTAGGGAGTATGCAAGGGGATGGACAATCCTCTTGACTTGAAATTACTCATGAATCAGACGACTAATTCTATTGCTCCCGTTACCACCACCACAGCAACTAAGACTTTCAAGTGCGAGACATGCAATGCCACCTATTCAGATAAAGTGTATTATGATTTACACAAGCAAAGCCATCAAAAAGAGTTTTCTCTTGTTCAAATTGTAATGAACCCTGCTGCTACCCATCAAGTTATTCCACAGCCAACACCTGCTCACCAAGGAGCAGCACAAATAGTAATACAAGATGACCAGGTGGCTGCTTACAAAAGAGCGTATGGCATTGAGCCTCAACAAGTTTATACTTTGGCACCAGTAACTCAATATCAAGTGATAACAGCTAATAGCCGAACAGGAACTGCTTCCCTTTCTCAGTCAATGCAAAATCAAGTCAATATACCCACTTATTCAACCCCTACTTATGTTGTAGCTACAGCTGATGGTCACCAACTTCATACATTGTCTGAACCTATTATTCAACATGAACAACAAACTCAGCAGCAACAACAAACTCAGCAGCAACAACAAACTCAACAGCAACAACAAACTCAACAGCAGCAGCAGCAACAGCAGCAGCAGCAACAACAGCAACAACAACAACAACAACAACAACAGCAGCAACAGCAGCAACAACAGCAACAGCAGCAGCAGCAGCAGCAGCAGCAGCAGCAGCAGCAACAACAACACCAACAACAACAACTTTCTCAGCAGCAGCACCATGCTCACCACCATCAACAATCTGATCAGCCAGACCAGCAAGATCAATTAGTTCAACTGCAACAACCTCAGCATATTCAAATTCCCACAAATAATGTTAGAATGGGGCGTGGAATAGTTGTATCTCAAAAAGAGCGTCCTTTTAAGTGTGACCAGTGCACTGCTTCCTTTATTGAGTCGAGTGAGCTTGAAGAGCATAAAAAGAAGCATACTGGCGATGGTCCTTTTACTTGTGAAGATTGTCACTTTACATTCATGTACAAAAGTCACTTTAAAAGCCATAAAACAAGGTGTTTGAAAAGGAGGGCTATGATGCCAAATCCGCCAAAGCCAATAGTAAACCCTTCTCCAGTTAAAAGACAGTTTCCCACCAACCATGTAAACCAAGTGACACAGAAACAACTCCATCAGAATTCTCACCAGCAGCAGCAACAACAACAGCAACCACAACAACAACAACAACAACAGCAACATCAATACCAACAGCTGCAAACTTCTCAAGTCATCACCAAAATAAATGGACCAAGTATTAATCAGAAAACGAATGTCACGCTTCGACAAGGAAATAAACAACCTCTGCAGAATAAATTTAATCCGAACAATCCCTCTTTCAAAAGAATAAAAAAAGAGAGCCGATTGGATCGACCTTATGAATGTGATGGATGTGATGCTTCATTCCAAAATGAAATAGATTTAAAAAACCACAAAAGTAAGCACACGGGGGGTGGTCCTTTCAAGTGTGAAGAATGCAGATTTGTTTTTCTTTACCGCAAACTCTATGACGCCCATCGTAGACGGTGCGAAAAGAAGAGAAAAGAAATGGGTTTATCTCCCTCCATATCCAGCACTGAAATTGTGACATCTATTCAACATCCAACTTCCACCGTAGGTAATATGGTTGTGGCACCGCAAGTTACGCAGGTTCAGCAATTGCAGCCCCAACAACACCAAGAAGTCCATATTCAACCTGGCCAGACTATTGCTACTGCAGTGCCTGTATCATCTTTACCTTCTACCGTACTTTCAGGTACCCTCCAAATGCATAATGTAAATGTCTCCGGACAACCCACAGTAATTGAAATGAGGCCTAGTAATTCCCAAGGCCAAGAACTTCAACAGCAGATTCAGATTCCCCATCATTCTATTATTGAGCAGGTATTGGTGGCACCAGGTACTGGCATTTCAAGTATAAGCGGAGGAAGACACGACATTAAGTATGAAGTCATCCCGGTACCAAGTGGTGTAGTTGATGTCCCAGATGGTGTTAATGTTAATCAGATAATGAACTTAATTAAAGTTAAAGGACCAAATCAATGAATAAATTAAAAAATTGTAGCTATATTACATAAACTTTTTCCTAACTTGAAACCATTTCAAAGTTAAAAAGTAAAAAAAAAAATGCAGACTTAAAACAGCCATATAACTTTGGTGAAATTCTGTTCCTAAACTTTTTATATAATTAGGCAAACTTTGGATCCTATTGCTTGTATTTACTGAGAAAGGCTGAGTAAAATTGGTAGACTAGCTTAAGGTTCCATGATAGGTCTTAAAAGGTTTTGAAGGAAATATTTTTGAAGCAGATAGCTACCTACAGTTATAAAATTGTTAACTTATATTTTTATAACTTAAGTCTATTTTGAATGGTAAATGAGAAAGAAAAACATAATTTGAATTGTATACTATAAATACTGTTGTTTTGTATCCTAGATTCGATTCGTATGCTCAAGTCTCGTCTCCAATTTTACTTAAGTACTGGTATCATAGTTCCAACTCTGAATATGGTAGGCCTTGGTATATTTAGCCTATAAATTTTACAGTCTTTGACTTCTAGTATGTCAGAGTAATTATAATTATTTAATTTTATTACTAAAATTATACCAGTACTCGTATGTGCTTACAACAGCCTTGCAGAAATCAGACAATATTTTGCTTACCATTGAGGCAGCAACAAATGTAATATATAAAAGTATATTTTCATAGTATAATGTTGATGTATTTAAAAATAAAAATTTTAATTAGGGTGTACTATATTTTCAATACTGCTGTGCCCATCTCTCTTTACTGCACTTTAGGCACTTCACTCTTGGCGAGGTGTGTACATTTTGCAAGGCTGGCGTAAACTACGGGTAACTAGTGGATGGATTTACGTTATATTATTGGAAGTTACCAACGAAAAGTATAAACATTCATTAACAGATGTTAATAATAATAAAAGCCACTACCAGTGCTTCATTTTGTTGGAAGTAATAGTTGACACAAAAAATTCGAAAGTATTATTTCTTTTAATAAATAAATAAATAAAAAAAATATATATATATATTAAACCCTCGATGAGTCGGACTGTGTCCTCTGTCAAGTGCTATTATTCTTTTGGTTATTTTACTGAGAAAAGTGTTTTATTTCCTATGTCAAGTGCCATTATTATTTTTTCTTTTACTAAGTGAAGTGTTTTTTTTAATACTGCATTGTACGAAAAGGTAAACAATAAATTTTTTTGTTTCCTGCTCAAAATAATTCCAGCAACGGTAAGTGAAACAAAGTTTTAATGTTTATTTTGAACATTGTATTAGACTCTCACTAATCAAACTTAAAAGGTTAGAGTATATTTATGCCTCTTTAGGGGTAAATAGGGGGGGGGGGGGGTAATTAAGGTAATTCGCTATGAGTCGGACTTATCGAGGGTTTTATATATATTATATGTGTGTGTGAGTAGCGCAGCGGGAAAAAGGGATAAGCTACAAAATCGGCAAAATGCTGCTTCTGTTTGAAAAGACAGCTTATTCTTCCCTTTATCACCTCCAATTTTGAAGCAGAAAACGCATTTTGCGATTTTGTTGCTTATCCCCTTCTCCCACTGCACTTGAAAAAAAAAAAATCTTGTTTTGTATAAAAGGTTTGTAGCTTTACATTCGGTTATAATTGTAATATAGTGTAAAGTTTTATTTGCTGCTAAAATGAACAATATTGAATGAGAAGTTAAAGCTTATTTTATTATTTAGGTCAGTGGTTGTTGATAATAGAGTAGTTTTTAAGTCTAAAAAAAATGGATGGATTTGGTTTCATTATATGTAATTGGGAATCGTATTTTCCTTTCAAATAATTCCTGACGATGTAAATAAATAATGGAAGGCTTCACTTTTTTGTGTGTGCAGAGAAAATAAGTTTAACTTTACGTAAGGTTTGCCAACTATATTATTTAAGATCAGGAGTGATTTTCACTTATAATTATTTCTTGACAAATATACTTCAATTTTTTTTAAATAAGAATTCGTTTACCATTTTCATTCCATCTTTTTTTTTTCTTTCTTTCTGATGTGCATTTATTTTGAGAAAAGGGCATTGTATTCAAGATAACTGAAGCTAAACATTGATTGGAGTAATTTTAATGCATTTATTTTCATGGTAATTCTATCTTGTGCAATAAATTAACTCGTCTGCCGAGTAATGGAACTGGAAGATGTGATTGGCAGAAGAAAAAAACAAACATGGCAGGTTTTTTTTTTTTTTGTTGTTGTTGTTAAACTGGTATTAATGTTTTCATATTTCATTCCAAGTATGAGGAGTTTCCTTGAATCTTAAAATGGCTTAGCAATACTTCTCATTTTCAAACTTGACATTAATCCTGTTACTAGTACTATTACACAATTCGTCCCAGCCTAACAGTTCTGGTAAGAAGTGAAAATAACATACCCACCGGAATTAAAGTTTTTAGGAATGTACTTGATTTTTTAATCGATTGCTTTAGTATTGTAAATTATAAATGTGCACTATCGCGCCTTTGATCTTATTCAGGGCATTTGGCTGACTTTTTCAAGGAAGCTGAAAATATCGAGATTCATATCCAGCTGCTTTTATATTTTATAGTTATTTGATATTATTGAGCATTTTTTATATATTTTAAATATTGTAACATTTGTATAAAACAAAAATTTTATAATAAAAGTTACTACTTTTCATTAATCTCTTACTTGTACGTTATTAACCTGTCAAGATTTCTCCTCAACTGCCGATTTTTAATTGAAAGAAAATATGTGCATTTGTCTAAAGTTTTTAATAAGATAATTTTTTTTTAGCGAGGTCCAAGCAACACCACCATATAGCTCGGAGTGAGGGATTAAGACAGGAAGCTGCAGTTGTAAATAACTGCACGATTTTAATATCCTAACTAACACCTAGGGCCAGGTGACAAAGGGGAACATAGAATTTGGCGTGTAATCCACTGGGATGCTGTACACGACATACCCACGACGTATTCCGCAAACTAGAAGGTTTTCAGGATTTAAGCACCCCTTTTAATTAATCCAGTTGAAAACGAAAGAGGATGATACCGTGTCTCGTTTCAGGAACAGAGTACTGTATTTATGAAGTTACTGAAGAACATACAGAGAGTCCTTGGTTTTTCTGGTGTAGCTTCAGCAACAAATATTTGGTATACTTCCAAAGCAGGTTACCAAAAACACTTTTGTAGGTTACATTTCTCCCCAAAACGTAATGAAGTATGGGGACTTTGTTAATACAGATTTCACACACTGATGGAATTCGTCGTTAATTCGTTCCGGAATAACACGACGAAATTTAAGGTTGATTATAAGATGTTTTAATCAGAAAACATTTTACTGTATTATGTTATTAAACAGATTATCAAATTCTACTCGTTTCTCGGCAAAATATAATATACTGTATTGCGTTGGTAAACAGTCGAATTTAGTCAATTTCAAAATTTTTTTTTCCACATTTAAAAAAAAAATGAATCTGGGAATATGGACGACGGATTGCAAAACTATAGGTAGTAAAAGGTTGACGACAAAATTCGAAACGACGAATTTTGAGGTATTCCCGTAGTCGAGACAGACCAGAAAAAAGGTCCCGAAACCAAGACCATATGCAATTTTTGCACGTATTCAATATTTTGTAATGCCTAATTCTTAAGCTCTGTATTTCACATTCAGGAATAAAAACACTAGAGAGGTTATCGAGTGACAATTGAAAAATTTACTCTTAATTTATTCACAAATTCAGTTCGACTTCAGCAGTTAACTGCCTACTTGGAACAAGTGTTCGTTGCATTTGAGGAACATCAGTGATGTAGTCCAGACCACCATGACCGAGACCGACCAGAAAAAAAGGTCTCGAGTCCTACATCACTGATCACACACAACCAATGTAATAAGATTGAAATTTCCATTTATATATCAGGTCATCCCATAAGTAATGTTTTTACGATAGATTAAGTTTAAACTAGTCCTACTCGGTTTAAGCATAAATTTTCCGAAGGTTATATCTAAGAGGAGATCTATCGTGTTTCGCTACATACTTTACAGACCTTGACCAGTGAAGACGTGTGTTTTGCTTTATGTGAACCCCTCAAACATGGCGGTATCAGAAGAGCATATCAGGCATATAATGCTTTAAGAATTCAAAAAAGGGAATAGTGCTACTGAAGCAACGCGAAACATTCAGGACATTTATAGCAACGATATTCTGCATGTGAGGAAATGTCAAAGATGGTTTCAAAAGTTTAGGAATGGTGACTGCTGTTTGACAGATGCAGCACGCTCTGGACGCCCTGATGAGTTTGATGATGACCTGCTGTTAGCCGCACTTGAAGAAGACTGTTCAACAACTGTCGAAGAATTGGCCCAGAAACTCAATTCATACCCGTCCACCATCCATCGACATTTGCAACAACTCGGGGAAAGTGCCTAAGTTGGGAAAATGGGTGCCACATGAATTGTCGGTCGACAATCTGAGGGTGCAGGTAAACATTAGCACAGCTCTTCATTCCCGTGAACTCCAAGATCCGTTTTTGCACCGTTTAGTGACTGGTGATGAAAAGTGGATACTGTACCAGAATGTTAAGCGCCGTCGACAGTGGGTTTGTGCCGGAGAACCAGCGACACCAAAGCTAAAACCAAAGGTGGTGGTGTAATACACTTTGAAACCTTACCACACAACCAAACAATCACAGCCCAAGTCTACTGTCAACAACTGGATCGATTGAACACTGCACTAAAAGAAAAGAGACAACCTTTGGTTAATCGGAAAGGAATCGTGTTCCACCACGACAACGCACGTCCTCATACCGCTCGGATCACTTCTGCAAAAATTGAGGAGCTTGGGTGGGAAAAACTTCCACATCCTCCAGACCTTGCGCCTTCAGATTATCATCTCTTCAGGAGTCTGCAAAACTATTTTGACGAGAAACAGTATACTTCTTTAGATGACCTACACACCAGTCTTTGTACGTTTTTTTCCCTCAAAACCGCCTGAATTTTATAAACATGGCATTGAAAAGCTTGTAGGACGTTGGCAGTGTCATTGATTCCGATGGAACATATATACTAGATTAAAAAGTTTCAGTTGAGTTTTTTTTTTTCCTTCAAATTCCGATCTAAAAAACGACATTCTTATGGGATGACCTGATATATATAAGGAATGCAGAGAGACGTAATTAACAGCAACCCCATTTGTTAATATAGAAAGGCAAAGCACCACTGTAAATTGACTGTTTAACTCCTTGCATTAGCTTAAGATCAAAATGTAGAGCGATATTCTAGATTTAACATTGAGCATGACATGTAATCAACTGAACCCACACTACCTTTGTATTTGTTTAGTTTGGTGTTGTACACTTGTACTAAAAGGTATTAGGGAGGTTAACTTTCATATTTACTATGATAGTGTTTTGCCAAAATTCTCCCATTCAGCGTTACTGTACATTTGATTGCATGCATCGAGAATCTCCAGGGGATGTTTGATTCGAACAGTCCAGTCCATCATTGTGCAGAGGGTTTGAAGAAATAGGGGCGGTACGAACGCCATCATGGAGCCTGAGCTGATGCACCGTGTGAGCTGATGCACCGTGTAACAAAAAAAATTTTTTCTTTGTTTCTGGGCAATAACCTTTATTTTCTGATTCATTATGCTTCAAATCACTGGAAAAAAAGCTGTCAGTGATTTTAAACTTCGGGTTTGTTGTCAGTACATCGATTTTGTTGAAATAAGAATATTATTATTTTTTAACCCTATATGGACATCTGTGACAGATCTGTAAACGCTTCAAAATTTACTATATATTTACCGAAACAAGTACATTTTAACTTAAATGACGATATCGTCAAATTTGTAACGGTTCAAGGAGTATGGAAAACTGATGAGTGGGTAGTTGGGAGGTAACGAAAATGGTTCACTGAGTAGGTAGGTAGTTAATCTAACAATTATTAAATTCCTTTTATGTCAATAACTGGGTGGATGAAACCAATTGGTTGCTCACCAGAGTTATTCTCCACACTAGTATTTATATACTGTGTGAGAAGAGCGTGCTCGGTAATAGATATACATTACCGCTCAACCAACCGAGGAAAAAACCAAGACAACGCTGGTGGAAAAAGCCCCGCGAAGAGGAGAACAAAGGAGAACGAAAACGAACAACGGGGCGAGAGGACGCAACAGGGAGAAGGGACGAGAACAGACACCGAAGAAAGATCCCCACCAGCAAGTACGCTCTCGACAATTAAACAGGAAGGAGAAAAGAGACTCTCTAATAACTAGCAGTAAGTGACTAATTGTGTTTTTAACCCAGGTTTACATAGATTCATTAAATTAAGCTGGGTCAGACAACTTAGGCCTACATTGTGGCCTAAGACCCAACATCAACTCATAGCTTAACAAAGGTGAAGGTAGATTGCCCTAACCTAATTTGGTGAGGAATCCTACTGTGGACCTCAATTTATCTGCCCGCTCTGGACCATTTCCGGAATCTCTAGGCTGACCCCTCTAGGCTAGACTTGATCTACTCTATAGTTAGACTGGAGATATAAGGGGTGGGTTAATTGTGGACCAATTCATACAGAGCATTTTTCGCATTTTTATATCACGAATTGGCAACTCCTACTGCAGAAAACCGAGCTTTAATGAAAAAAATAAGTTAGTGCGTCAGTAGAAGTAAAAGTGTGTGGTTACGCAGTTCGTTTTTTATTTTTTATCACTTTATTTGATTAAAGGTAAGTTGAATAATTTTTTATTGCTCAATATATGTTGTTAGAGTGGCTGAAGTAATATAAAACAATTCTGATAAACTGAGCACTAGAATATTTTATTGAAACGTAACAATATTGATGGCTCTGACATCCATGCCTTCTTTGCCACGTGGTATAAGGTTGTCCAATTGTATTATATATATTACATTATATATTTATTATATATATATTATTTATATATATTATATATATATTATTATATATGTAAAAAGTGAACAATGAACAATTCCTACACCATCATTATATGAATTCATTGTCCATTTTTACATAAGAAACCAAAAATCACATAAGCGAGTTTTGGATAGAATTTCGATTTGTAATAATGACTTATGCACTATGACGTCATAAAATAACTTTATTCTCTTTACGTTTCCCACTCTGTCTCTAATTTGTTCTTGTAAATCTTCCTAACAATGATTTGTACTATACGTAAAATTCAATAACTATGACGTCACATTTTTCCTTCATCATATATCTAGTATCCAATGTATGAAAATTCTTTAACATCATGCTAAGGAAACGACACTCTATAGAAGTCATTATTTATATGTTATGTAGCATAAACATTATTATTGAACCATACTCATTCTTACTTCATGTTCTTTCTTGACCGCTATCCTTTATTAATTTTATTACTTATTCATTCATCTACCTATTGTCTACTTATGCCCTATCAACTTATCAGTCTATGTTTACTCGTGTCAATTTGTGAGGCGCGAAACTTATGCCTTCGTTCGAGAACGCAAAAATACGTCTCGTATTATTTTTTTCATTTTTACTTTCAAGTGCGTTCAACCCTCGCAAGATATTAAAAAATGCTGAGATTAAATTATCGAATTCCGCTGACTAACAGATTCGAGCGCCTCAAAGATAAAAATACCTCCGTTCGCTCTGATTTCAAATTTATAACATATTATGTATATAAATCCAAACCATATGTGCCCCATGTACTTTGTATTATATTTCTAACATCTAAATTGTCTATTAATAAGAAACACTGTAAAAACAACAAAGTTGTAGTAACTGTTTAATTGTAATTAACTGTAATTAACAATAACTTGTAATGTACTTCAGTGAAACTGTAATTAAATGTAATGATTTAATTTATAATGTAAGAATGTACTTTAATAGAAGTGTAATTAAACAATGAGTGAATATGAATTAATTGGTAATTGTAATCCATAATTGTAATGAACCAAAATTAATACGTACTCAAAATTGTACTTATGTACTATTACGAAATGATATCGCCTTCATAAATGAAGACTCGGCGAAAAAATACAAATTAGTTTTTATTTTATTTTTTAATTTGAAATTTGCAATCTTTTAAAACATCTGATCATGTGTTTAAAAAGGGAGGAAATTTAACCTTTAACTGTCCTCCCCCAAAAATTTAGGTTATATTATACATATCTTTGTAAAATTACAGTCACTTCATCAAGCCACTTCGTTTAGAGCACTTCATTAGAGAACTTCAGTACGAGCCTCTTTTGGACTGCAGCCTAGCTGCGGGGAGGGGGCAGAGGCCCCTTGCCCCTTAACAAGAACGCCTCGTCTATACGAGACACCCCAGACCCTTGCCAGGATAAGAAGAAGATTACTTTAAGAAGATTATTATTTTAAGATGATGATGATTTTAAGAAGAGGCCACTCTTTGGCCAAGATAGAAATTACCCTGCACCAGGATAACAAGATTATTTTAAGAAGAAGATTTTAAGAAGAGGCCACTCTTTGGCCAAGATAGAAATTACCCTGCACCAGGATAACAAGAAGATTTTAAGAAGAGGCCACTCTTTGGCCAAGATAGAAATTACCCTGCATCAAGATAAAACCAGTTGACCGGCGTGTCACGACTTCTAGTTCGTAACATCCACCCTTGAACCGGTGCGTCACGACTCCAAGTTCTTCACGCCTAGTTTTCATCCAGGAACAAGTAGCCAGCAAGACGTCTTCAGGACACGTCTCAAGGATTTCCCCATAGAAAATTTTGTTAAGTACATTTTGTTTTCTTAAGTAATTTATAAACATTTGAAAAGTCACTATTATTAACAGTTAATAATGAATATTAAGTCGGAATTAACACAAAACACAGTGAACACTTCAGACACCAGTGATACATTTGTTTTTATTGAAACAGTAATTTTAACAGAGTTAATTGTAACAGAGTTAATTGTAACAGAGTTAATTTCAAGAGTTATTTTCACTGTTATATTCAGTATAGAATAATTTTATTTTATGTATCAAACATAATAGTATCGTACCTTCGTGTACATTCGAGTGAAATGTTGTTTACATTTTTTTTATTTTTTGTTTGCAAATTTTTTTCAATTACTGAATTGAATTGACTTGCAAATTAAGAGAGAGAGAGTTTAGAGAGTTTAGAGAGTTTATAGAGTTATAGAGTTACTTGAGGCAGTTTCAAGTTCCATTTTCAGTTTCAGTTTCAGTTGGTTGTAACCAAAAGGGACAACCAAACCCCAGAGATTTATAAAGATACTTGAAGTAATTTTGAAGTCATTTTTTGAAGTCATTTTTGAAGTCAGTTTTTCAAGTCAGAAGGTTGCACCAAGAGGGTCAACCAAAACAGAGGTTAATCGTCTCCACTTGATAAAGGTCAAGTGCAGTCATTTTCCATTTTTAGTTCATTTCAAGTTAGTTTCAGAATACTTGATAAGAGGTCGAGTCAGAAGGTTGCGCCAAGATGGACAACCACTCCAGAGATTTTTATAGAAAATACTTGATAGAGCTCAAGTCAGAGAGATTTATTCCAAGTCAGAGAGATTTATTCCAAGTCAGAGAGATTTATTCCAAGTCATTTTTATTTCGAGCCCCAAGTTAGTTTTCAATGCAGTCAATTGAATTCAACTTTTTCTTTGTAATTTAAGAGAATTTAATTTAAGAAAATGTAATTTAAGAATTTAATTCAACCTTTTTTTGTGTTGTAAAAGAGAATTAAATTCAACCTGAATTGACCGATTTGCGTCTTTGGTTTAACCTTTTTTCTTTGTTTGTAAGACGGAAATTCACCGATTTGTTATGTAGTTATGTAATTTATTATTTGTACAAAGGTTGTAATGACTGATAATCATTGCAATGTATACGTGATAATAATAGTTGTGTAATAATTAATTAATCGATCATGTACCTAATTTATCCTGCTCTGTACGATCGGGAAATTTACCCGTATGACCGCACATACCCTAAATTTCAGTCATTTAATTTTTAATAAAACTTCTACGCAATAAAACAGATGTATTTGTCTATATGCAAACAAGTTTTCAGACTAAAATATCAAATAATTCAAAATTCTATCAACATTCAACGAAAGAGTATGATTTTTCTACTTAACAGGCAAAAATTATTAAACCTTTCTAATATATTTTTTTTATTATATAAAAATAATTTTTAATGTAAAATTCAATTGAAATTATTAAAAGAAAAGATGGTTCGAAATGCTTCCCTTCCATTTCAATAACTTTTTTATTCTTGGTCGAAATTCATCTATGGTTCGATTTACTTTTATTTTTAAGAATATTATAAAATTATGTTAGCTCGTTGAAATGCATAATTGATCTCTTTTTAATTTGTATTTTTATTTTTCTTTTGTTCAATTAATCGTGAGTAACTGTCCTTAAATTGTTATTGTACCATTTGTAAGGTATCAAACGAAAATTATAGTCAAATTGACATACTACTACAGTATATGGCTATGAATTTTAGTAGTCGAAATTAATTGTGTCAAAATTCAATTTTAAAACCGTGAGATGTACTTTCATTAATTGTAAGTCCTCTAAGTTCGTTTTTTTTTAATTACCTTATACGTGTAACTGATTAATTATGTAAAATCTATAATCCTAATTGAATTTTATTACTTTTGACACATATTCGAATTCATTTACGTTCCGTCCCTTCAGTCACTTTTGCATTAAAACTCGTATGCAAACATCATCGTTATAATCTTAATAATTTTTGCTTACTATATATAAATTCTCGTTCATGCATTTATTAAGTTGTTTTATCTATTCCTTAAAGTAAATATATATATATATTAGGGTGACACTTATTTTCGAAAGTTTGAATTTTTATCGGGACGGGCGCGTTTCTGGTTCCATTTTGTCAAAAACTATCGTGTGTAAAATATTTTTGAAATAAAACAATATTTAGAACTGCCTCAATACGGTCAAAGTTTGTATATTTTCTCGAAAAGTAGAAATTTTAGATCATGATCTATGCCTCTAGCAAATAAAATATCACTTCTAGTTTGTTCAAGCTACTAATCTTGACCTAAAACATATAACTGGACTTCATACTTTCAACTCTAGGTCCCCCTCAACTCGAGTATTAGCCCCTCAAGGGGGGGGGGGGTATCATGGCCGCCCATCTCCCTCTCATTGTTGCCTACTTTGCAGAGGTCACGGTGGACTTGCGGGCGGTTGGGAAGTCACAGCGGTGCTTCTCGACCACTTGTAAGAGGAACTGCCTTTGGTCTTCACTCTTGGTAAGGGCCAGGTTGAAAGACTGCATCAACGCCACCCCGCGCTCCGCGAAGTCATTGACAACTTGAAGGGCCTGGACTCGGCGGGATGCGGCGATGAAGGCTGGGTCCGTCCGCCACTCCTCCGGATCCTTGAGCAGGAAGGCGGTGCTGATGTCCAGAACCTTGAAGAACTCCTTTGATGTAGTCGTTGTGAACTTGGCCAATGTATTGTTGGCGATTGAGGCGGTGGACAGGTCCACATTGATACGCCGCGGGGGATCCTCCGATCCTTCCTCTTCTTCCATCGCTTTAATCATCTCCCGCTTTGTCGCCAAGTCGATACCCTCGTCGAAGATGGCCAGGGTGACGAGGCGCTCGCTCAAGTACCATAGGTGCCTGGCGAAGACTGTCGCCGTCGCCTTGGCCACCGCTGAGTCCGGATAATAGACGAGGGCCTTGAGCAGCGCGAGGTCCGCGGCTGGGGCCGTTGCCGGGAGCGGCGCTTTGTACCAGGCCGTCACGTAGATGGACACGGCGAAGATGGTGAATCGCCGGATTCCAGCCGCTTCGCCTGACGACATCTGAAACTGTTCCCGGAACAGGAACAGTTTGATGGCATAGATGACTTTTGCCATCCAGCGCGCGCGATGGAAGGCGCCGGGACGAGCGAACCGGGCACCCCGCTTGTTCGGACCGCCCAGCACAATTACAGAGAGCTCCAGAAGTTCCCTGTAGTCATCACGTGGATGTTGACCGTCGAGGAGGCGGCTGAATTCGATCAGCAGGTCGTCGCGGGCGTCCTTCAGGTGCTGCGGCATGGTTCCATCCTCGAAGGGCTTCGCTTTGGTTTGATCGATGAAGTCCCACTGGGCGGCGAATCGTTTGAACAGGAGGATGTCAGGACCAGTAGAGGGACCGAGGCACGCCGTGAATGCCTTCTCGCACACCAGTTCGTGGATGTGGTGGCCAAATGAAGCACTGTCTTCTCGAGTTTCTGCTCAATGATATAGCAAGCTCCTCCTGAGAGTCCTGTGCTTGAGGCGGTGGTGTCAAAAGAGAGGGCACAGATCCGTCCCTTGATGTCCCAATCCTCGAGGGCAGAGAGGACGGCTTCCGCCATGGCGCGGCCGGTGCCGTCGGGGAGGCTGGGCACAGCCAGAAGCTTGTCGACGTTCTCCCGACACCAGAACTGGAAGGCGATCTTCAGCAGGGCCTCCGTCAGCCGCTGGTACGATTTTCCCGTCCCAGTGAACGGTCAGCGGCACAGTAGGATGGAAGGCTGCCTTCATTTCCGCTGCTGCCATAGCACGGAACTTTGCTCGGTCGCGGCGGGAGGATTCGCGGTTCAAGACCAGCTCCTCAGGGTCGTGGCCCAAGCTCCTCGCAGCCGCCGACAGCAAAAAAACACCTTCTCGGTCGGTAAGTTTCGTCCGATCCATCGCTGCGGAGAGATCAGGGGTGATCATCTTTTTCGACGCGCGGAATCGCTTGGGTGGTAAAGGGGTCGTAGATGCTTCTGCATTCGACGTGGACGGGCCCGGGAGAGAGAGCTCTTCCTCTTCTTCTCGGCGACGACGCCGTGTCGGTGACCGAGTCGGGCTGCTTGCACCTGAGCTGGAGCTCGATGCCAGTTCGACGAGTTCTTCTCGGCTCTCTCTGTTCGCCCTTTCATCATCTTGCCGGCGGCTCCTTTCCTCTTCCTGTCTCCTCGCACGCTCCTCCTCAGTGTGCAGCGTCATGTCACGTGTGGAGGAGATGCGGCCGCGCCGCACCTCGGCCCTTTGTCCCGTCAGGAACTCCCTGTCCTCTTCGATTGTGATCATCGACATCGCCTGTTCGTGTGCGATGTCGAAGAGGCGGTCAAGGGATGAGAGGAACTCGGCCTCGTTCCTGATTTGGGTCACAGTGCGCCGTTTCGAGTTCTTGTTCAGAGCCCGCCACTTCTCGTACATTCGGAGAACCTTGTCCCTTGCGCGTTGGTCTTTCTGCGTAGGAATACGGGACCGCTCCCAGAATTCCTTGACTGCGGTCACTGTCTCAGCGGCTGCTTCCTTGATCGACTTCTTGACGTCAAGGTGAAGGTGGAAAAAGTACTGAAGCGCCTGCTTTCCCGTAGGCAGCATGCTTCCTGTGATGCTGTGGTCCACGGTCCCCAGGAGATAGACTGCTGTTTTAGATCTTGTTGCCGAAGCCATCACGTCGTTTCAGAACTCACTGAAAAAGAGAATGAAACACTGTTAGTGTTGGCAAAACTCGTCCCAACCCATTTTCTACTTAGAATAACATGTTCTTTCGCCTGTATCAATATTTGGATAAACTCGTGTTACACCCTGTATAATACCTCATTTTAGTCTTCTGTACACCAGTGCGGAAGACTAAACCAACGACTCTGACCGTCCGTCTGTCTGTCTGTTATCATTTTTCAACTCAGAAACTACAGCAGCTATCGAAACGAAAACTGACATGATAACAGAACGCCATGAGTACTTTTCGACAAAAAGTATAAACTTTGACCTCGTTGAGGCAGTTCTAATTATTATTTTATTTCAAAAATATTTTACACACAATGTTTTTAGACGGAATGACACCAGAAATGCGCCCGTCCTGATAGAAATTCCCAAAAATGAAAAAACCCCAAATAAGTGGCACCCACACTATATATATATATATATATATAATCCTAAGCCACCAATGACCCCTAATGATCTAGTTCTTCACAGGATGAACAAATTACTCTCATATTCTACATACTATTGTACCGACTCACTCATCTACAGATGCTTCTTACCAATATTTATAGATACATATGCACACTGACGTACAACTTCAACTATAAATCCCCTTTCTCCTTCTGGACGTATCACCAACCACTACAATTTGTACCTAATACACAAAAATACACATTTGACCACAGGTCTATACATCATCCACTACGTAATTCGATTTGTACCTACAACAGTCAATAAAAATGCATGTATGCACACTATATATACAAACCTCATGCTAAAATCATTGGATATCACAATAAACTATTTCATTGCGTGTAATTTAATCTTAATCATTTTTGCTTACTAACTATAAATTTTTGCTCATGCATTTATACAGTTAATTTAACAATCCTCTCAGCTAATCTGTCTCTCGAACTTATAAAATACACACTTTGTACCCAATAAACATAAATCCACACTAGACCACAGGTCTATACATCATCCATTACGTAATTCTATTTTTACCTACACTAGTCAATAAAAATTAGTTTATAGATTGTACGATTTGCATTTTTCCCTTTTACCTATTCATTGTTAGAAAATCTAGAAGAGGAAGAACCATTGTTGTCCCAAGGCGATATGATGACTAAGCTGATTGATGCAGCATTGCTTGTATATATTAAGTTAAGGTGTATATATATCCATCTCATAATTGTAAGGTTAGTGAAAAATTCACTTAATAAGAGCTAGCATTTTTGGGCTCTTGTGGCATCAGTGTTTGGGACGCTGGTGGCATCATTTTGGGGCGCTGCGCGCCTGCGCGTCATTTCTACTCGTTTGTGGGATGTCGTACGTACAGGGTGTGGTCTGATAGAGATTAGAGAGCTCTCTTGCAATTCAGTTTGGTTGTGTAGATACAAGATTGTTGCATCGTGCAATAGTCCAGGTTGCGTTGTTGTTGCAAGGTGGAGAAAGAAGACCATAAATAGTACCCCCTTTGTTTATATTAAATTCATGTAACAAAGGTCTAAGGTAGGCCCGCATCGAGTCAGCAACCCTGAGGTTACCCTGAGGTAGGACCTAATAGGATCTCAAATCCGTAAGTTTTAATTTAGCTTAGCTTGGGCTTCAGGTAGAACTGGCCCTTTAGAATTTGGCCGTTCACGGCTCAGCTGGGATTTTGAACCCAACAAATAAATAAAATAACATGGTCCTTCGAACAGGATTCTACCCCAAGACTGAGTCAGTGACTATTTTTCGGCAAAGTTTTGATTGTGCAAATTGTAGCCCAAGTTAGGCCTAGACGGGTTGAGTATTATTGAATTAAGGTCCCAGGGTAGAAAGTTTGGTAGCCCAATTGCGAAACTTGGCCAGTCGTCTGTCGTTGTTTTGGCCTACATTTTACCGGTCTGGTTAATTTTGGGTTATTATTGAATTAAGGTCCCAGGGTAGAAAGTTTGGTTGCCCAATTGCGAAACTTGGCCACTTGTCTGTCGTTGTTTTTGGCCTACATTTACCAGTTTGGTTAATTTGGTTTATTATTCGTAGGCGAAGGTTGCAGACCAGTGCGCCAGTTACTTGGGTGGAAAAATTGGTATTCCATACTGGTGTTGGTTAGTACCCCACCTAGCAATTCAGTTTATTTGAAAGTAAAATTTACGTTTGATCAGTTCGGTTAAGTATTTCTGCCAATTCAGCTTATTTGGCATTGAGCCCAATTGTTGTTTGCATTGAAGATGAGTGCATCTGAATTGAACAAATTTATAAAAAGGAGAAGCGCCTACAAAGGTCTAATTACAAAGGTCATTGCCACTATAGATTCTGCCATAGAGCAAGAGGATTTACGCTTAGTGACTGCGCAGCTTTCCATATTAGAAACTAAAAAGGTTGCTCTAAGTGAGGTAAATGTTAAAATTGAGGCTCTTATAGAAGAGGATGAAATAGAAAATAACATAATTTACTTTGAAGAGATTATTGATGATATAATTAAAGTAGGCCTCCGAGCAAAAGAGTTTAGCAGCTCAGTATAGTTAGAGACCAGGTCTGATAATGAAACACAACACTTAACAAATGATGTTTGTGAAGTTAAGGTTAACAGATCTGTAGTTCAATTACCGAGGCTTGTACTCAAAACATTTTCTGGGAGTATTCAGGAATGGCAAGGATGGGCAGACAGTTTTCAATCAGCAGTTCATTCTAGTCAAGTGTTAAGTGCTGTGGAGAAGTTTAATTATTTGCGGTCCCTCTTGGAAGGGGAGGCAGCAAAGACTATAGCAGGATTAGCATTAACAGAGGCTAATTATAATGTGGCTTGGGATATATTAAAGAAACGGTTTGGTAAGCCAGAGATCTTAATTAAAAGCCACCTCCGTGCACTTTTAGCTATACCTCCTGTTAATAATCCTAATAGTGTCAAGGAGTTACGGCAGTTATATGATGAATTTGAAATTGGAACTAGGTCCCTGGACAACTTGGGTGTAGGAATGGAAAAGTATGGTATAATGTTGGTTCCTACACTAGAGTCTAAATTGCCTAGCTCAATTTTGCTTGAATTAAGTAGGGGACACTCTGCAGAACATGTGTACATCCCCTTCAGCAGATGTTAAGTCTTTTAGGCACAGAATTAGCAAGACGAGAGGGAGTTGAGTTTGCACAGTGGGATGGTAAACAAGGGGACAAAGGCAGGCACAGCACCAAAGTTTCCACAAAAGGAATAGCCCAGGTACAGTGTCAGCTCTACATGCCTCCTCTGAGAATAAATTAAAGGGAATCAAGGAATGCATATTTGCGAAGGCAACCACAAGTCATATAAATGTGAGGTGGCTGAGGCTTTACCCCTTGAGGAGAGAAAGGACAGGGTAACTAAGTCCACAGCATGTTTTAAATGTTTTTTGAAAGGTCATAGAGCAAGGTTTTGTAAGTTTAAAATTTTGTGCAAAAAATGTCATGGTAGGCATCAGCCATTATTGTGTGAAAACACTCCTAGTAGGCCTACCCCAGAAGTAGAGACATCAGTGGCACATGCCACTGCTATGCAAGGGAGTAAAAGTAAAGGGGATTATTGCAAACAACTGCAGCCTTATTAATTGGGAATGAGGGAGAAGCTACTGTAAGAGTGTTGTTTGATAGTGGTAGCCAGTGTAGTTTTATTAAGACCAGAATTTCCAGAAAATTGAAGTTTAAAGAACTTAAGAGGGAAAATTTAAGAATTTCTGGGTTTGGGGGTTCCGTTCAAAACCGAACCAAATTTAAGAAGGTAGAAGTTTTGGTTAAGGGGTTGTTATCGCAAAGTCCCACTATCAAGGTCCAAGCTGTAGAGATTGAGGAACTTTGTGCTCCAGTCACTACTTGTTTAGATATGGCATGTGTCCAAGAATTGCAAGTTAAAGGAATTAATTTGGGCAATAATAAGTTTGAGGGAACAGAAGATATTAGTCTTTTGATTGGAGCTGACTATTATTGGGACTTCATCACTGGTAATATTGTCCGTACATCTCAAGGCCCGGTAGCTATTGAAAGTAAGCTAGGCTGGATGCTACATGGTAGTTATTGCAATGAAATGGAAGTTAAGGCTCTTTTTGTTAAGATTGAGGAGAACAGCCATGGCCTGGAAAGGCATTTGAAAGCGTTTTGGGAACTTGAATCTATTGGCATAAAGGACAACCAGGCAAGTACAGTGAACAATGATGTTTTAGAGCAATTTGAAAAAGGGATTGGGTTTAGAGATGGTTGCTATGAAGTTGGCCTACCATGGAAGGATTCTTGCAAACCCGGTTCAAACCTTCAGCTAGCTAATCGGAGGTTGGAGACTTCATTGTACAGGCTAAGAAAAATGAGGAGTTGTTAATTGAATACGATGAGGCCATCCTAAGTTATGTAAGGGAGGGCTATGCTGAAAGGGTGCAAGGTGAGCTGGTGAGCCAGGAGGCACATTATCTGCCACACCATGCAGTGGTACGGCGAGACAAAACTACCACCAAACTGAGGGTAGTTTTTGATGGCTCAGCCAAGGACAAAGGTGGTGTGTCCTTGAATGACTGTTTGGATGCTGGGCCAAATTTAAATGCAGATTTATTTTCCTTGTTACTGAGATTCAGGTTTGGTAGAGTAGCATTGACTGCAGATGTGAAGCAAGCCTTTTTGCGGATAAAGTTAAAACCAGAGGACAGAGATGCAGTAAGGTATCTGTGGGTGGATACGAAAGACTTGTTGGAAAATGAACCTAAGGTTCAAGCATATAGAATGAAGTCAGTGTTGTTTGGCCTCAGCTCTAGTCCATTTCTGTTGGCAGCTACTATGCAGTACCATTTTAAATATTCTGAAGTCTATCCTAACACTATTGAACACATAAAGAAAAATTTTTATGTTGATGATTTGATGTGTTCCGTGGATAATACAGAAATGGCTAAACAGATATTCATGGAGGCTAGAGCTATAATGAGGGAGGCTGGCATGGAGCTTAGAAAATGGCAGACCAATCATTCGCAATTACAAGAGTTTATGAGTCATTCCTGTGTAGTACCTGATGCAGCAGAAAGTATTGAGGATTCTGGTATTAAGGAGTTGTGGGCAATAGATGCAAAGGTGCTAGGCATTGTTTGGCAGCAAAATGATGATTTGTTTAGCTTCAATGGGAAATCTTTAGTAGAGCTGGCTGAGAATGAGACAAGGTGGACAAAACGTACAGCTCTTAGTTTGGCTTCAAAGGTCTTTGATCCTCTTGGATTCCTGGCTCCATTTGTGATAAAGTAAAAAAATTTGGTTTCAGAGCCTCTGGGAAATTGGACTTGGTTGGGACCAAGAGTTACCTGATCATATGGTGGTAAAGTGGAAATATTGGTTCAAAGAATTGGCACATCTTGGAGACATTGAAATCCCAAGATGGTACTTTGGAGAGTTGAACAATAGTCCAGACAATTTGGAGCTGCACATCTTTTGTGATGCAAGTGAGGAAGCCTATGCAACTTGTATTTATATAAGAGGCGCATTGCAAGAGGAAGTAAGTTGCAGGTTGGTTGCTGCAAAGAGTAGAGTAGCACCTTTGAAAAGGCTTTCTGTTCCAAGGTTGGAATTGATGGGTGCCGTTATTGCTAGTCGGCTTGCAATCACAGTGCGAAAGTCTTTGGCCCTCTATGAAATTCCAAGCTATTATTGGACAGACTCCACTATAGTTTGGCACTGGTTAAGAAGTCAGGCAAGGAAATGGAAACCATTTGTTGCCAATAGGGTGGAGGAAATTCAAGCGCACACAGATCCCAAGCAATGGAAGCATTGTCCAGGCATCCAAAACCCCGCTGATTTACCAACACGAGGAATTTCAGTGAAAGATCTTTCACAGTCAAGTTTGTGGTGGAATGGGCCAGAGTGGCTAAAACTTGGAAGTGAAAACTGGCCTTCTAATCAGCCTATTGTAGGAGAATGCCAGGCTGAAGAAGCATGGGTGAGTGAGGTGAGAAAATGCGCTGTGAACAGTTGTCAAGTTATGCAGCAGGACCCCATATTGAGGCTTGAGGACATTAGCAGTCTGAAAAGATTAAGAGTGACAGCATGGGTATATAGATTTACCAACAATATTAAGGGAGAAACAAGAAGGGAAGGAATTCTGAACAGTAATGAGATTCAGCAAGCCAGGAAATACTGGGTGATATATATGCAGAAGGAAAAATTTGGTGGAGAGAGAGAATTGCTCACCAGCCATCCATTACAGGTTCTACCAACACATTCTGCGCTCAAGGGTTTGGATGTGTTTTTGGATCAGGATTTATTGAGAGTAGGAGGTAGACTACAGTTTTCTGGGCTTCCAGAGGAGAAAAGACATCCAATTTTGCTACCTTCTGGGGGGCACTTTGTGGGCCTTTTGATCCTGGATACTCATCATAAGCTGTTACATGCGGGAGTTAGAGAAGTGATAATAGAGTTTAGACAACAATTTTGGATTCCCAAAATTAGACAAGTAGTAAAAAAGGTCGTGCATAACTGTGTGGTTTGCAAGCGTTGGAGTGCAAAGCCTATTTGAAAAGGTGGCTCCACTTCCAAGAGAACGGTGTCTCTATACTGCCCCATTTGATGTAGTGGGAGTAGACTTTGCAGGGCCAGTCTATGTCTATGAGCGAGGGGAGTCTAACAAAGGTTATATATGTCTTTTCACCTGTGCTACCACCAGAGCAATCCATTTGGAGTTGGTAAGCAACTTAAGTAGTGATGTATTTCTTTTGGCCTTTAAAAGGTTTGTGAACAGAAGGGGTTTCCCAAAAATCATATCGGATTGCAAAAACCTTCAAAAAGGCTGCAAAGGAACTCCAAGAAATTTGGTCCTTGCTAAAAGAGGAAGGATTCCAATCCTACTTTTCACACCAAGGGGTACAGTGGGAGTTTATTGTTGAGAGAGCACCATGGTGGGAGGATTTTGGGAAAGGCTAGTGAGAAGTGTAAAGTGTCCATTAAAGAAACTTTTAGCTAATGCTCATTTGAGCAAAGAAGAATTCTGCACTGTTTTATGTGAAGTAGAAGCAATGGTGAACAGTAGGCCTATCACTTTTGTTTACAACAGTATGCAGGATGCAGAGCCATTGACACCAAATCATTTTCTTTGTGGTAAACGATTAACATCAAGCCCTGTGCCAGAAGACTTGCAGCCTATCCAGAGCACTCAAGGAGAGTTAACCAGACGGTTCAGGTACCTTGAAGAGCTACAAGATCAGTTATGGAAGAGGTGGCAGATGGAATACTTGCCAGAACTCAATTATTACCCATCAGGCAAGGTAAAGGGCTCCAATGCAAATTGTATCAAGGTAGGAGACGTGGTAATGATTGGGGATGAAAGACCAAGGCAATGCTGGAAGCTTGGCATAATTGAAGAGTTGTTTGTTGGCAAATACAATTTAGTTAGGTCTGCACTGGTAAAGACTTCAGGAGGAAAGTTAAATAGACCTATACAAAAACTCTATGCTTTAGAAATCAGCAAAAACACAGATAGTCAAGATGAAACATTTGAGTTACAGCCTCATGGAGAAGGCTTGGCTAACCTTGCGGAAAGTAACAACAATGCCTCTTCGGTGGGGTGTTAGAAAATCTAGAAGAGGAAGAACCATTGTTGTCCCAAAGCTGTACGTACGACTCGTTTGTGGGATGTCGTACGTACAGGGTGTGGTCTGATAGAGATTAGAGAGCTCTCTTGCAATTCAGTTTGGTTGTGTAGATACAAGATTGTTGCATCGTGCAATAGTCCAGGTTGCGTTGTTGTTGCAAGGTGGAGAAAGACCACCATAAATTTATATTAAATTCATGTAACAAAGGTCTAAGGTAGGCCCGCATCGAGTCAGCAACCCTGAGGTTACCCTGAGGTAGGACCTAATAGGATCTCAAATCCGTAAGTTTTAATTTAGCTTAACTTGGGCTTCAGGTAGAACTGGCCCTTTAGAATTTGGCCGTTCACGGCTCAGCTGGGATTTTGAACCCAACAAATAAATAAAATAACATTCATTATGTACATAATTTATCCCACAGAAAAAAATAAAATTTTGTAAATTTTTTTTAACCATATCATTGTTTGTCTAACTTAATGTATTAATCCTATTAAATGTTTGTCTAAACTAAAGTATTAATCTTTGATTTTTTTATATTTTGTAAGCAAGTGTCATTTTAAAAATTTGGATACTCTGCATTGTACTCGACCACGCGAAATCGTTCTGTATAAAATTTGTATTGTAACTAATGGTACCCTGTTAGGGTGTTATTTTCTCATTGTATTGTATTAATGGTACCCTGTTACGATGTTATTTTCTCATTTGTATTGTATTAATGGTACCCTATTAAATTATTGTATAAATATCATTTTTAAAAGGGGAGAGTAATGTAAAAAGTGAACAATGAACAATTCGTACACCATCATTATATGAATTAATTGTCCATTTTTACATAAGAAACCAAAAATCACATAAGCGAGTTTTGGATAGAATTTCGATTTGTAATAATGACTTATGCACTATGACGTCATAAAATAGCTTTATTCTCTTTACGTTTCCCACTGTCTCTAATTTGTTCTTGTAAATCTTCCTAACAATGATTTGTACTATACGTAAAAATTCAATAACTATGACGTCACATTTTTCCTTCATCATATATCTAGTATCCAATGTATGAAAATTCTTTATCATCATGCTAAGGACGAAACATTCTATAGAAGTCATTATTTATATGTTATGTAGCATAAACATTATTATTGAACCATACTCATTCTTACATTCATGTTCTTTCTTGACCGCTATCCTTTATTAATTTTATTACTTATTCATTCATCTACCTATTGTCTACTTATGCCCTATCAACTTATCAGTCTATGTTTACTCGTGTCAATTTGTGAGGCGCGAAGCTTTATGCCTTCGTTCGAGAACGCAAAAATACGTCTCGTATTATTTTTTCATTTTTACTTTCAAGTGCGTTCAACCCTCGCAAGATATTAAAAAATGCTGAGATTAAATTATCGATTTCCGCTGACTAACAGATTCGAGCGCCTCAAAAGATAAAAATACCTCCGTTCGCTCTGATTTCAAATTTATAACATATTATGTATATAAATCCAAACCATATGTGCCCCATGTACTTTGTATTATATTTCTAACATCTAAATTGTCTATTAATAAGAAACACTGTAAAAACAAAACAAAGTTGTAGTAACTGTTTAATTGTAATTAACTGTAATTAACAATAACTTGTAATGTACTTCAGTGAAACTGTAATTAAATGTAATGATTTAATTTATATGTAAGAATGTACTTTAATAGAAGTGTAATTAAACAGAGTGAATATGAATTAATTGGTAATTGTAATCCATAATTGTAATGAACCAAAATTAATACGTACTCAAAATTGTACTTATGTACTATTACGAAATGATATCGCCTTCATAAATGAAGACTCGGCGAAAAAATACAAATTAGTTTATTTTATTTTATTTTTTAATTTGAAATTTGCAATCTTTTAAAACATCTGATCATGTGTTTAAAAAGGGGGGAAATTTAACCTTTAACTGTCCTCCCCCAAAAATTTAGGTTATATTATACATATCTTTGTAAAATTACAGTCACTTCATCAAGCTACTTCATTTAAGGCACTTCTCCATTAGACTTCATATTAGCACCTCATTAGGAGGGGGCAGAGGCCCCTTGCCTTCTTAATATTTTTAGATTCCGGCCTGAGCCATGGTCGAGAGAGGTCGAACCTCTACCCTTGTAAATTCAGAGAACTAACTGTACATTTTTAGAAGTAAACTAAATGTAAGAAAAACTTTTTATTTTTCCCTTCGAGCCGTGCTCTCTTCAGGAACTCAGTCAAGTCGACAAGTTATAAAAGAAAAGTCGATAATTTTTAGTATCAGAGTATTATTGAAAGAAAAGAATTAACAGAGTGTCGACCCCATAAAGCGAGAGAAAAGAATTATAGAAAAGTATAAAGAAGAAACATCCGTTGCTTGCCTCCTAACTAGAACCCGTCGATTCCGAACCGACTCAGGGCCATAGACGGAGGGGTTAACATATATATATATATATTACATTAAAAATCACATATTTATGTTCAAAGTACTCTAAATGAATGTTTAATCATCATCTTTCTCTTCGCCCGTTCCCGCCTCTATGCGGGGTCGGCGTTTCTGACCAGCCTCCTCCACACAGCCCGGTCCTGGGCTTCTTCCTCCGACAAACCCTTCTCCATCCACCTTCGCTTCGGTCTGCCTCTCTTTCTCCTGCCATGCACCTCCATATTCATCGTTCTCTTACCCACATAATCTTCGTCCTCTCTCATCACATGTCCATACCATTTCAGTCTACTTTCTTGTATCTTCCTCGAGATTTCTCCAACCTTTGTTGTGCCCCTTATCCTTTCATTCCTTACTCTATCCAACCTTGTCACTCCGCACATCCATCTCAGCATTCTCATCTCCGTTACATCTAGTCTTTTCTCATGATCTTTCTTTATAGCCCAAGACTCAGCCCCATACATCATAGCCGGTCTTACCACAGTCTTATACACCTTTCCCTTAACCCTTGCGCCTATTCTTCGGTCACACAACACCCCTGAAACTTTCTTCCAATTTTTCCAACCAGATTGCACTCTGTGTTATTTCTGTGTCCAGCTCACCGTCCTCAGCCACTGTCGATCCCAAGTACGTAAACTTACTTACTCTCTTTAACCTCGCTCCCTCTAAACTAATTTCTGAGTCTTGATTTTCGTAGAACCTCAGGTACTCCGTTTTCTTTCTGCTGATTTTCAACCCTCTGAATGTTTAATATAGCTAAAAAAAAAATTTAAGACAAAAATAAGAATTATGTCCATATAGGGTTAAATTAATCCATTATTTTTACTTTTTCAGACGTGTGACGTGTGACGAAGTTACTGTTATGGCTGCTCGTGGTTGCAAATACCCAGCGGATTCCTTCTGCTACGTGTGCGGCGAGTTCTTCGCAAAGACGGCTAAAAAACACTGCTTGGACAGTTGGACCCGTGCAAAGGAAGCCTATCATGCCTACTTCGGAATGCCAGTCGGTGACCAAGACAAACGCTGGGCACCACATGTCATCTGTGACTACTGCCGCCGCACTCTTGAAGGTTGGTTTAGAGGAGAGAAGAGGGCAATGCGTTTCGCTATCCCCCGTGTCTGGCGTGAGCCCTCAGACCATCTCACGGATTGCTATTTCTGTATGGTGGACCCAACAAAACGAAGAAAGGGGAAGAATGCGCCTCCCATTGAGTACCCTGACATTCCGTCATCTATTGCACCTGTTCCCCATAACGCGACGGACCTACCTGTGCCACAGCCTCCCTTGAGAGATCAATCTTGTCCAGCAGAAGAAGCAAGCTATGATGATTCCGAGGAGGAGCAAGGTGCGTCATCTGCTGCGCGCCGTCGACGCCGGGTGGCCGGTGAAAGGTGCCCCTACTACCCCAACCAAGAGGACATCAACGACCTCATCAGGGAAATGGCCTTGACAAAGTCCAACGCCGAGCTGCTCATTTCCAGACTGAAGCAGTGGGACTTACTGGACGACAGCGTTCGAATTACTTCCCAGAGGAAGCGGCATCGCGGCTTTTCAGTGTTCTTCACTCTTAGAGATGGGTTGTGCTACTGCCATGACATCAGAGGACTCTTCGACGCTGTGGGCATTCCCTGCAACACCTCTGACTGGCGGCTCTTCATCGACAGTTCATCTAAAAGCCTCCAGGCTGTTTTACTGCACAACACAAATCAGTGGCCCTCGATTCCTCTGGCTCATTCAGTGCACATGAAAGAAGAGTACCAGAACGTCAAAATCCTGCTGAGTGCACTGAAGTACGACCAATTCAGCTGGGAGGTCATTGGCGATTTCAAGATGGTGGCCTTCTTGATGGGGGCTTCAGGGAGGCTTCACCAAGTTCCCTTGCTATCTGTGCCTCTGGGATAGCCGAAATACAGCCCTTCACTACGAGAAGAGGAACTGGCCCCTCAGGACCGGCTATGAGGTTGGGGCCCATAACGTGAAGCAAGAGCCGCTGGTGGAGCCAACGAAAGTGCTGATGCCACCCCTGCACATCAAATTGGGCATCATTAAGCAGTTTGTTAAACAGCTGGATCCAGAGGGTGAGGCCTTGAAGCACATCCAGGAGCTGTTCCCGTTGTCGGAGGCGAAGATCAAAGCAGGAGTATTTGTGGGCCCTCAGGTGAAGCGACTTATTGACTCCGACAGCTTTCCTGAGAAGCTGTCTGAGGTTGAGCGGGCAGCTTGGACAAGCTTCGTTTCTCTAGTCAAAGGTTTCCTCGGAAACCACAAGGCAGAGAACTACAGGGAAATCGTTGACGAACTTGTGGACACGTACCGGAGCATGGGCTGCCGGATGTCGTTGAAACTGCACGTACTACACGCCCACCTTGATGAGTTCAAAGAAAACATGGGAGACTACTCAGAAGAACAAGGTGAAAGATTTCACCAGGATGTCAGCTCTTTCGAGGAACGCTACAAGGGACAGTACAATGAAAGTATGATGGGGGACTATATCTGGAACCTTTTGCGTGAGAGTGAACTGAAATACAATCGCCAATCTCGTAGACAAACTTCTTTTTGATTAAACTATAACGCTAGAATTCTTGTATCAATTCTGTATCAATACTCTTTATCAACGCTCTGCATCACTGTCTGTGTATTAACATATTATAATACATAATTATTCCCTACTCGTTTCCTTCTTTTTATTTTCATTTCTAAAGACTGGGCCTGGAGAACTTCATTTTTCATCATTGATTTATCATAATCGTGTTAACATCAATTAAAATTATACTTAACAGGATTCATTTGATTTAAAAGCAGATAGTGTGAAAAACCCTTAAATTAATAAGCAAAAATGGCAAAAAATCAATCTCATGAACTCAGAACCGAAGTCTGAACTTGGTGACTGCTCATTTTTACTTATTTATGCCCTAAAAAATCAGAAAATAATAGTTTAAACTCATGGACAAATTTTGTGTTACACGATGTAATGTAAAAAATGTGGTGCCAGAGGAGACCAAAAGCAAGGTTTCCTGAACCTACCTGGAGTTTCTACCCGAAATTTAGTTCTTTTGCTCCAGATTCTACTATTCTGACAGCAATGAAGTTAAATATAATAGCTATTCTTCACTTATTTTACTCCCGAGTTGCCTCTTTTCTTACAGATTTTTGGCAAGATAATTATTCTAAAAAATGAGGAAGTTTATATATCTGTTTAGCTACAAACAAATAATGAGCTTCGTAGGTAAAATCTCCGGATTTGGAAACGATCTGATCTGGCAACCCTAAGGAGGTCCCTTGTCGGGCCTTTAATTTGGGAACACTACACAATTCTGCCTTTCCTATTTTCCATTGTTGTTTCGATGGTAATTGGGTTTAGTTTGAGGTTTGGTACCAGTTTTTCGATCATTTTCCATATGCAGATTATGATATACATCTCTTCTTCTTTTTAGGGAGTACAGATTTAGTTTACGTAGTCTTTCCCAGTAGTAGAGTTCTTTGCAGCCATCAATTTTGGCTGTGAAATGTCTTTACATTTCTTCCTTTTTATATGGGGAAGTCAAAACTGAGCAGTATTCAAGTTTTGGTATAATCAGTGTTTTTAACAGGGGAATCATTACTGTCCTCTCTCTTCTTTTGAACGTTCTTAGTGCTTGTCCCGCGACTCTTTTTGCTTTATCTATGGCTATTTGATTTTGCGTTTCGAATTTTGTATCATGTCATTATCACCCACAGATCGATCGCTTTCGTGCTCCTCTAAATTTCCTGTCTGGAGCATAATATGCAGTCTGTTTTAAGTTCCTCTTTTCTATAATATCTCAAGAGCTGAAATTTCTCCGTGTTAAATGACATCTTCTGACCATTTGTATATTTTGTTCGTGTCCCTCTGCAAGGCCTCCACCTCGTTTACAGAGCTGATCTTTGTATCGTCTGCGATGGATGTTACTATACTGTTGCTGTTTACTCCGCTGTCTATGTGTGTTAACATGATAATGAACAGGAGTGGGGCCAGTACTGTTCCTTGGGATACTGAGCTGCGTACTTCCGATTCTGATGATGATATACTTGAATTTTGATCTGTAGACGTTCTCTGAGGAAGTTGTAGATCCATTTTCCCATATATTATATATATATATATGCGCGATGATTTTCACAATTAAGCACGTGAAATGAATGAATAATACAAACAAGGAAAAAAAATTATTCAAAGGCCTTTCGTGTATTCAGGAGTACATCTCCTCAGGGTGTCATTCCCTGACGAGGTGTACTTCTGAATACATGAAAGGACTTGGAATCATTTTTCTTTTTCCTTCCCCACCCACCCACACACACACACACACACTTCAGGTTCAAAGCCAGAGCACAGGTTCAAAGCCAGAGCACCTTTTCCTGGAGTGGAAGAGCAAAAGTCAAAGCACTGACAACCCTAATTCAAAAGTTTTTTTCCGATTTTTAACATAATGGACTATTTTCACTTCAAACTTGAATTGGAATGGCAGTTTTCCTGAAATAAGGAATTCATTTATACTGTCGCTTTTCCTTCTTGTCTCATTCAGTTCATGATTACTGCATATATTCTCACATCTTCCTCATTTTCAATATAATGGGATTAAGTCAACTACAATTTTCAGTTTATATATTAACATCAACCTACTGTTATTATAGTTTAATAATAATAGTTCAGTATTGCTTCACAATGAAAAAATTGCATCAAAGTCTAACTATGTAACCAGTCTTGAAGGAGATGACCAAGATGATAAAAATATTTAAATATGAACATTTGAACACGCTTTTACTCTGAAGTAACAAATCAAAAGGAAAAATATACAATAAAACTACAAAAAGAACTGCATGTATTAAGGAGAAAACCTTTAACACGTATATACAATAATGGATTTCTGCTGAAAAAGTAGATTAAAGGAGTCAATCAACTTATCAACTCTACTCCATTCCCGCATCAGACTCCAAACATCGACACTAAAAATAGCCTTCATTAAATGTGACAAAATTCAATTATAAAACTCATCACAGAATTAAACTAAACAAAACATACCCAAACAACTGAGAGAGCTATATTTAGAAGATTTAGCCAATAAAAAAGCCAAAACAAAAATTGGTCTATAAATCAATGCATATAGGCCTATGTCCATTCAAACTTCCAAACTGGAAAATAATTTATTTTCCCTTTTAAATATTAACCACGAAAGAATGGATGCGCAGTGGTTTACTCAACATCATCTTCCGTAACTTTGGCTTCACCCATCTCTTTCAATATACTCTGGGGAGAAAAGTGGTACTTTAGAATCTTTAATACGAAGATTTACTAAACACATCCGATTAAAACTTCAATATTACCTTGCGTAAAAAGAAAGCTTAGCCCGTACATTTCCCTTTCGTGGGGTTTGTATACATTAAATGATGTATAGTTTTTTGCTTAAACAGTCAATGATCAATCTTGTGATACGTGAAAATTATATACTTTCATTTGCTATTTCAAGCGTATAACTGCATTACAAAACTGAAGTCTCCTCTTTGTTGATTAAACTTCTGACCCAGGCAATAGAAAGAAATGAAATTCACATTTAGGTCAATTAACGCTAAACTCTAGAAATAAGGACCTTTCTGATTAACTAAAAAAAAATTCAGTATTTTAATTTAAAGCAGTTCAATAAAATGTAACCATTTCAGGACGAATATAACTTATTTTCTCACATAAAAAAAAAAGCACCCTTATATTTAAGAGTAGAAAAAGAAAAAATATGTCTTCATAAATGCTTTATATAGTTATAAAATTACCTCTCCTACTGAAGGCAACTTCTGGATGAGCAACTGAAATACTTGAGGTGGAAGAGTCTGTTGTAGTACTTGTAGTAGTTGTTGAGGTTGTCCACACACAGCCACAGCCCGTGTTAGGTGCTCAACACCAGCCTCAATATCACCTTGCGCAAGCAATTCTTCCCCAGTCTATGAATCACATTAATAATTTAAAAATGAAGGGGGGGAAAAAAAATGCATTTGAGTACCAGTTCTAGTAGGCTAATATATTTATTTAATAAAATAAGATTTATTTAACTTCATACAATTTTTTTGTAATTTTTTCCATACTGACCTATAAAAAAAAAAATGAATTTATACTAAAAGGGATTCTCAGACAGATTCACTAATATATATATATATATATATATATATATATATATATATATATTATATATATACTGCAAACCCACAAGGAAAAAGAAAAACGATTCCAAGGCCTTTCGTGTATTCAGAGCTACACCTCTGAATACACGAAAGGCCTTGGAATAGTTTTTCTTTTTCCTTGTGGTTTTGCAGCATTCATTCATTTCACGTGTTTAATTGTGAAATTCATCCCATATTATATATATATATTTTTTTTTACAGTACTGAAATAAAGCTTTCAGGATATGCAGTAAACAAGTGAATCCCATAAACTTTCATTTGAGTAATGTCAGGGGAAAAATAAGTGATATATTTTTTATTTTTTTTGGTTTCAAAGTATAATAGTTCATGGCCACCAAAAGAAAGGTGGATTAGCAGAGCGACTACAGGACGAAGACGAACAGCGAACGGAAATTAACAATATACAGAGGGGGGGGGGGGGGGGGGGCAACAGAAAAATCATAGCGGAGTCACAGCCAGTAAAGGAGGAGGAAGAACAACCCGGTTACCAACAAGTAGGGACCTTCAGATAGAATAGCGCCAAGCCTATCACAAGGCCCGACGCTCACCAAAAATGGAAAATATTCAGCGCGCAGCACAGAGTAAAGCGGACACTCCACCAGGAGGTGGGCAACTAAGTGGAACATTACAATTGGGACATCGGGGCACCCGATCCCTGGCCATCAAATAGCCATGGGTCAGGTGGGTGTGGCCAATACAGAGGCGGGCCAGAGCCACCTCCTTATGGCGCGACCGATGGAAGAAGAGGCCCAACATCCCAATTTGGGTTTAATCTTGCAAAGTTTATTATTTGTAGCGCCATCCCAGCGACTCTGCCACCAGGAGCGCAAAAACCTACGAAAACCAGGGATGTAATCGGAAAAGGGGAGGGACACGGGTGAAACCTGTAGTCGGCACGCGGAACGGGCAGCTTCATTTCCAGCCACATTAACATGTGCAGGGACCCAGCAAAATACCACCACCTTCCCACCAGAAGTGACAAGGATATGGCACAGTAACTGGATACGTCGGACCAGTGGGTGGACGGGGTCAAAACACTCCAAGCCATCCAGGGCACTGCGGGAACCCTAATAGATGACAAACGACCCATCCGGATACTCCCGCACCAGCTCCAGAGCACTCAGAATGGCAGAGAGCTCCGCCGTGAAAACGGAAGCATCATCATGGAGGCGGGTACATCGGGGCGCAAGGGCAGACGACTGGGGAACAGCCGCAGCCCCAACGCCCCCCGACGACCTCGAGCCATCTGTGAAGACCGCAACACATGCAGAGTGACACGCTGCATGCTGAAGGAACAGAGACCGAAGCAAGGCAGAGTCAGAATTGGCCCTGCGAACGGGGCGCAACGCCCTACAGCATGCAACATGGTGCTCTCCCAAGGTGCAACACCCTCGAAAGAGACCGGTATGACGGATGAAGGAGTGCCCATACCATCGAGGAGGGAGGTCACCGTGTCGGTGAAATACCAACCCCCATCCCGGCAGAACGCCCTCTCAACCACCTGGAACAGAGGAGAGTTGGGAAGGCGGAGAATCCGGAGACAGTGCTTGGCAATGAGGAACGACCTCCGATCCTCCAAGGGAGGGATGTCGCACTCAACCTGCAGACTATCAACCAGAGAGGAGCGGAAGGCGCCAGATGACATGCGCAGTCCTCTAGAGAGGACCGGGTCCAGTATCCTAAGGGCCGTACGGGAGGCAGAGCCATACACCACACTCCCATAGTCTAATTGTGATTGTACCAGGGACACGTACAAACGGAGGAGTGTCCGCCTATCCGCGCCCCATGTAGTATGAGATAGATGTCCCAGCAAATCCAGGGTGTCTTGTAGTCTCACGCAGCCTGCGAAGGTGGGGAACCCAGCTCAAACGGCTATCGAATACCATGCCCAGGAAACTTACTGATGGAACGAGGGCCAGAGGCTGACCCCCGAATGTAAGATTAAAGGCCGGGACGGCGCCGGATCCCCGTCTCCTCGACGGAAGGAAGGCCACACACGAAGTCTTCGGGGAAGACAGCTTAAGGCCCACCGACGACGCCTAACGTTCAACCCGATTGACTGCGAGTTGGACTTGCCTCTCCACGAGGGGGTGACTCGTCCCCGCGGCATAGATGGAACAACGCACTGAGGGCGGGAGGGCCCCCGGTAGCGCAGACATGACCAAATTGAAGCAGGAGACGCTTAAGAGGCACCCCTTCCTCCTGAACATACAGGTCAGATAGGGCCGCCCCATTACGGACGCGGAAAGTGCGACGACAGAGGAAATTACGAATAAATGTGGGCAAAAAGGCCACAAAACCAAGAGACTTCAAACGGTCCATGACAACTCCCCGACGGGTCGTGTCATAGGCCTTTTGGACATCGAAAAAGACGGCCAGAACAAGATTCCGGCGGGAAAAGGCCTCCTGTACATCATGACCAAGGAGAAGAAGGGGGGTCCAGAGTACCCCGAAATCGACGAAAGCCATACTGGGTCAGGGGTATAACCCAAGCGACTCCAGTGTAAAGTAAAGTCCGACGGCCACCATCTTTTCAAGGAGCTTGCATAAGCAGCTCGTCAAGGCAATAGGCCGATAGCCCGCCACCTCCGCCGGATCCTTCCCCGGTTTAGGTATCGGGACCACAATCGCCTCCCTCCAACGGGAAGGGAACGACCCCTCAACCCACATTCAGTTGAAAAGATCCAGCAAGAAGTATAGGGCCATTGGGTGCAGGTTCCAAATAAAGTCATACGGAATGTCATCAGGGCTCGTAACATCCGACAAAGGACGATCCGCAGCTGAAAGCGAACGAGAAACCGCAGCAAAAGCCCCGGCCAGCCGATCGACCACAACAGTAGGATCCGAAAGGAAGCCGTCCCCGTCCCGAAGGACAGGGCGACGAGCAGGGACCGGCTTCCCCTCGATACTACGTACCTTCCGCCACAGCAGCTGAAGGGGTAGACGAGGAAATGCCAGACACAAAAGCACGCCAAGAGGCCCGACGGGCGAAAGCCTTCGCCTTCGCCCGCCACATCTCAATCAAGTGGTCCGTGCGCCGGGTACGGTGGAAGCGGCGCCGTTGCCCTCTTCCTCTCACACACCGCCTGGTGACATGCTGGAGTCCACCACGGGGGGCTACGCGTCCGCGGGTTACCGGAAGATCGAGGAATACAGTCCTCCGCGACGCCCATCACCACCCGCTCGAAGAACTCCAAGCTCTCATCCACGGAGCCAAAGTCCAACACCGAACGGGCAATGAAGGAACGGGCAATGAAGGAACGAGCTCTGAAGGATGGCCAGTCAGCCCGCGCCAGGCACCACCTCGGTCGAGACGAGACACCCGGCTGCGGTCCGACCGGCTCAAGACAGACTGGATAATGATCACTGCCATAAGAGTCCCCCCCAACACCCTCCACGAAAAATCGATTAAGGCATCGAGGGACACCAAGGAGAGATCAATACAGGTAGATGAATCCGTGGGTTCGTGGAAATAGGTAGGTTCGCCGGAATTGAGGCACGTGAAGGAAAGTTCCTCCATTAAGGAGAGCAACATACCAGCAACATTAGTCGACCGGATGTCTCCCCAAGCGGGTCGCGACTGTTAAAGTCCCCAAGGAGGAGAAACGGTCGAGGCAGTTGCAACACCAACTCGCGAACCGCGTCGCAAGGAGGGTCATGGGTAGGAATATAAATCGAGCAGGCAGTGTACTGGCGATCTAAAAAGAGCCGCACAGCCACAGCCTGCAAGGAAGTACGAAGAGGCACACCTCGCGAGGGTAACGAATGATGGACATAAATCGCCGCACCCTGCCAGCGTGTGCGCTCATCCGGAGTGCAAGGGAAACCAACATAGCCAGAGAGACGAGGGAGCCCCTGCGCAGCCAGGATAGTCTCCTGAAGACAAACGCAGGAAGGCCGCTCGCTCTCCAGCAGGGAGGCAAGGTTCTCCCAGTTAGCTAAAAGCCCCCTACAGTTCCAACGCAAAATGGAACTGTAAGGGGAAGGGGCATTATATGCAGAGAAATAACCACGGACCAAGCTGAGCAGCAAACTCCACGATCCGTAACCAGGGACGGAATCGGCTTCCCCGACTCACCCCAGACGGGGAGGGTAGGGACCACAGGGGGGCAAGCCCGGGAGACGAGGATCCCGATTACAGGAGGCCACAGACTCCGCGGCTGCCTCACCCGTAGCAGAACGAGTGGGAAAGTGGAACAGGGAGTTCGGGGGGGGGGGGGGGCGAGTAGACGACGAGACGGGCCCAACCGAAACCCCCGACTCCCCACCAGAGGTGGGGCAGGAAGAACCAAATGTTCGAGGACTCGTCACACCAGACAAGTGCTGACGGAAGGGGGGGGGGGGGAGGAAAGATCCAACACAGGTGGGAAAGGTAGATCCAGGAGAGAGATCCGACCACTCTCAGCAGAAGCCGAAGGGAGAGAAACTCCATGAAGAAAGGCCAGGCCCCTCTCGACCGGGTCCACCGTGGGAACCGAGTCAGTAATAGAGGGTGTCATGGGGCGGTGTACCTCAACCGGCACCCGGACACTAGTTGGGGCACGGGAGGTGACGCCCCACCAGCCATCCGTATAGGGGGTGGAGGAGTCCCGAGCGGATTAGGAGCAGCGCGCCGCTTCCCCTCGGGTGAAGAAGGGGAAGCAGGGTGAGCAGTGGTCATGAGCGGGTCTGGAGGACTCCGACCACGGTGACGCTTCCTCCTCCCCTTCGGGGCATCACCTTCCCCACCCGAGAGACGGGTAGACAAGGATCCAGACCCCAAGGCCGGAGAGGGAAGGGCACCTGTAGGCAGGGAATCAGACGGGATGACAAAGTGAGGCAGGGGGACAAGAAGGTCCCGTGGACCCAGGAAGACCACCAACCCCCGGAACTTCCAGGGGGGGCACCACTCCGGTAGGCGCCCAAGGACCCGCAGCATAAGACAACCCCCGCCGCGGCTTCCAGTCACGGACCCTATCGCGCGCCTCCCGCGTACGAAGGAATTCGGTAGTCCTTAAGGACCGCACCTCGAATTCAAACTTGAAAACGGGGCAGTCCCGAGAGGAGGAAGGGTGGGCCCCGAGCAGTTCGAGCACCGCGGGGGTTTCGTGCATGGGGGAGGGTGCGCAGGCCCACGCAACGAACACATAGCTTACCCTCACGGCGGCACGCAGAGGTAACATGGCCGAACCAGTTGCAGCCAAAGCAGCGAACCGGGTCAGGCACATACGGCCGCACCGAAAACTCGCACGACCGGCGATCACCCACGCCCCAGAACACCTGGGCCGGAGGCACAAGGGAGTCAAAGGTCAGGAGCAGACGAGGTAAGAGCACCATCCCGGCGCGACGAGAAGCGGAAGATCTTCGTTACCCCCTGTGGGGCCAGATCCTCCTGCAACTCGCCAACCGGGATCGACAGCAGACGGGAAGCGAAAATGGTGCCCTGGCAACTATTCAGTTGCGGATGAGTAGTCACCAACTCTGCAAACCAGAACATCCTGCAACTGTAGAAGGGACTCAGTCACCCCCGAAGAACGGGACTTCAAAAGAAGAGACCCATCCTTCAGAGGGCGGATATCATAACGGCAGGGAACCCCCACCGTCTTAAGACGCTGAAACACCCATTCCGAGTTGCCCGGAAGGGCGGAGAATAAGGAATCTGTCCACCGGACAGAAATTGACAGCAGAAACAGGTCCTCGTGTGATGGTAACCGAGAGTGGGCGAGAAAACGAGGGCCCCACCCTGCGGCCACCACGAGCCCGGCCACGAGAGCCAGACGCCGCAGAGGACGAGAGGGAGCCATACGGCTTTAAGGTCAATCCAGTGGAGGCAGAGGCTGCTGAACGACCAGAAGTAGTAGTCTTATCCAAATCCAAGGATGGGCCAGAGTCAGGGTTGGCAGAAAACCCACTTTTTTTGAAAAAGCCCACCCCAGGTGGGTTTTTTCGTTTTTTTTTTTACCTAAAACCCAAAAAAAAACCGGGTAAAATTGGGTTTTTTCATATGTCCATTTTTTTGTCATCTGCTGGCTTTAATATCATATATGGTAGTTCATATTAGACCTACCTATTCTTATTTTTATAATAATACTGTACTGTACCGTACACTATTAATATAACATTTGTCTTGTTTTTAGCAAAAAGGTTGCCTTCCAGGCAATTAAGCATAAAAAGTTATTATTTTCTCAGATTGAGCTTCACAACAAAATTTGGAAAACATGGACCAATTTGAACTAAATTTGGTGTGGTAAATTATCCTATTTGTTAGGCTATACTTCCTATGGAAGACAGGCCCCTGTGTCTTCTGCTGGAAGTAGATGAATTACAGCTCCCAAAGGGAACTTAATTCAGCTAGTTATATCTATTTAATTCATATTACTGAATATTTTTTCTCTTATTTCACAGTTAAATAAAACAAACTGGCAACAGCATATTTATCTTTACTGCTAGCCTACAGAATTAGTCTGTTTGAAGTTATAACTGCATTAAATAATGCCAAAGACCTTTGGATCAGGAAGAAAATCAGGGCATGAATGGAGTGAAGTCAATATTATTGATGGGACTAGTAAAGTTAGATGCAAACATTGCAATAATGAAATAAGTAATAAAATAGAGCGAATAAAAATGCATTTAATGAAATGTTTGAAACACATGGAATCAAGAAACAAGACTGACAATACTGCCAGTACATCATCTTCATACTGCCATGACATAGACCTCTCACATGATCCAGACTCATCCTCACCACCACTGACACAATTACAGATGAAAAAAAGAAAAATTCAAAAGAAAGTAAGCAATTTTGGCATGACAACAACAACTTTGCAGAAAAATGTCATTGATAACAAAATAGCCAAATTCTTTTATGCAAATAATATTCCATTTCTATGTGCAGAGTCTAAGTATTTTATTGAAATGATAGAGACTCTAAGACCAGGCTACACTCCACCTTCCCGTCGAAATTTGTCTGGTCCACTTTTAAATACAATCCATGAAGAAGTTGATTTATCCACAAATTACTAAGCTGCCCACCAAGTTCAGCCTCGATTGAAAGAGTGTTCTCCACATTTGGCCTTGTCTGGACCAAATTACACAATAGATTAGGCCTTGAAAAAACTGTAAACCTTGTAAAAATTAACAGGCAATTGAGGATGACTGACCCATCTGATTGGAAAAGTGATGAAGAATAGTTAGTCATTCAGTAGATGTATATTCAAATTTCAAACAATATATAGTTTCATTTGTTCAACTTACTGTACACAATTACAATGTTCAATATAACCACATATAATAAGTCAATATTTTTCTATGTGTATATACTAGTATGTATTTCATGCTGGAAATTTTGGAAAACATTTATTGATTTTTGTATGGATTTATCTAGTAAACTTTTGAACTTTGACTTTTACATTACATGGGAGGGAGAAGAAAAGTCTGATGCCCATGAAACTTCCCTCCCTATGAAAAGCAAAAGTTGGGGATGCTGAGATGCTTGGACACTTAAAACTTATTAGGATTGTTTAACCTCCTTCGCAACATGCTATATATAGAGTTACATGACAGAGGAGGGGACCTACAGCTTAACATGGGTTCTGAACCATGGGTCGCTGACTGACTTCCACCCACCACAATCCTGGAGTACCATACCACCCTGATTGGCTGATGTCTACACTCTATAACCTGCTACCTCACCCAAAGAGTTATACCTGTAGGTCTATTTGTTGACTCATGTTTGCTTGCTTTGCATGTAAAATCATTATAGGCGCCTATATGACAATTTTTAAAAATAATTGCATATGCACTTAAGTTTCATGAAAAAACCCACAAGTGGGTAAAATAGTAAGTTTTTTCAAGTGGGCTTTTTTGAAAAAACCCGGGTGGGTTTTTCCGGGCTGGGCCCACTAGTTCCAACCCTGGCCAGAGTCATTAACAGGTGGGGATTGAGTTTTAGAAATTTTATCCATAAACAATATAATTATAAGGAAGACAGCCTTGGACCCAAGGCAATGCACCAATTCACCACTGCATCCTTCAAGGCGCAGGCCCAACATCCCGGGTAGCCCAACCCCCAACCAGACTGTCATTTTAAAAACATCAGATTAGCTCTCCTGGAGTTTTGTCTGTTAAGGGCCTAGCAAAAACCCGATCTAGATGCAGCAGCGGTCCAGGCACCCACACCATCCCCAGAGCCCAGCTCAGCCACGGAGTGATGCCCCCCAGCAGGTGCACTTGATGACCCCAAGACTGCCAGCAAAAACAAACCGGGGGGGGGGAAATACTACAATTGACAGAGGCCCAAGACTGAATCAAGACAAGAGAAATTCCTTAAGATACAGAAAAGGGGAGCAAAAAAAAAAAGGGGGGGGGGGGGGGGGGGGGGGGGGGGGGGGGGGGGGGGGGGGGGGGGGGGGGGGGGGGGGGAACCAAACTGCAACTAGTTAACTCTTTGCCCACACCCCGCGAGGAGTTGAGGAAACCCCCAACAACCCACGAGGTGTGCAAGCCCCCTCAGCCCGGCAAGCCGGAGTACCTATGTATGTGTCTGCGCTCATGGATCCAGAATGAGGCTGAGGGGCAGAGGTGTCTGCGCTCATGGATCCAGAATGAGGCTGAGGGGCAGAGGTGTCTGCGCTCATGGATCCAGAATGAGGCTGAGAGGCAGAGGTGTCTGCGCTCATGGATCCAGAATGAGGCTGAGAGGCAGAGGTGTCTGCGCTCATGGATCCAGAATGAGGCTGAGAGGCAGAGGTGTCTGCGCTCATGGATCCAGAATGAGGCTGAGAGGCAGAGGTGTCTGCGCTCATGGATCCAGAATGAGGCTGAGAGGCAGAGGTGTCTGCACTCATGGATCCAGAATGAGGCTGAGAGGCAGAGGTGTCTGCGCTCATGGATCCAGAATGAGGCTGAGAGGCAGAGGTGTCTGCGCTCATGGATCCAGAATGAGGCTGAGAGGCAGAGGTGTCTGCGCTCATGGATCCAGAATGAGGCTGAGAGGCAGAGGTGTCTGCGCTCATGGATCCAGAATGAGGCTGAGAGGCAGAGGTGTCTGCGCTCATGGATCCAGAATGAGGCTGAGAGGCAGCCAAATAAATATTTATTTCAACTAAATCTACAATTTCAGTGTGTACATGTTTATTTCAGTTTAGAGTAGACTTATCTATTACTTTGTCTTCTATTACTATTACAGCCAAAAAATTGTGATCTATTACTATTACTTGAACAAATTATTTGCAATCATTCGCAATTGAAGACTGAACATTCTACAATGTTTAGTGGTAGTTCTTGTGGTCACCACCAGGGAGCATCAGTTCATGTCAATCTGCCATTGCTTGTGTTGTAATTGATAGTGTGGAGTAACTTTCACCCCTTCATTATAATCTTTATTGTGCAGCAAACTGAATTGTATTCCATATGTTTCGAATTTATCGTGTAGGAATAGGTAAGTGAATCTAGTATTTGCAAAACATTCATATTCAAAATAGTTCCAGGCCTCACAAATAATTGAAGTTCTATTGTATACACAATTCTCAAAAAAAGTTCCCACTGACCACAAATCACAACTATTTTTCAAGTATGTAAAAATTAGAATGGTACATTCCCAGTTCAAGTAATCTTTCCTAAAAGTCTGTGACAAACAAAACAGTTACCAGTAATAAGATTTCATTTAAACTTTGTCAGTGAAAAACTAAATTTCTTATTTTTCTTAGTGAAAAATTATAAGAATTCTAATTGAAAACCATTACAAATAATATAAATTTAGTGAATCTGATTATTACACTAACATAATGAACTCAGAGAGAGAGGCATAAAAATATTTGGGAATCAACACTTTCTTACGTTATTTTAGCGCAAAAAATAATAACCCAAATAGCTATAAATACCTGAATTTGAGCTAAGAAGAACTTTTGGAGAGAATCATGATCCTTCAAATTGGGCCACTCAACAGAACTGTTGCTGTTTGTCTTGGTTGTTTTCTTTCCTGAATTTAGAAAATATACATATTTATAGTGACATCTCCAAATGTAGCTAAAGTCCAAAATGATCAGGTTTGGGTTTTTCCTTTTAAGTGATAATACTTAAGCCATATTTATCACATTTTAAAATTATTTGCACTATTGAAATGTAACAAAGATAAATTTGTTACTATAACAGTGATAAGTAGGGACCACAGATACCAAAAGTGAAAATGCTATATGATAATTATATAAATTAGTCTAACCCACAAATGAAATTTAACCCTTTAGACATGGATTTCATTTCCAAGGTCTGTTCCATAAGTGACAAACATTGCATAAATGGAAAAATTTTTTTTGGGGGTATGGAGAGTCTAATATAGTGTTTTATGCTAATAAAAAATTGTTCAACTGCGGTCAAACATCGCATCTAAAGGGTTAATCTCCTGTGGAAGCTAAGAAATTAAATTAAATTGTAAAAGAATAAGCTACACGTAAATCACAGACTGAAACCTTATGCCTCTGACAGAAAATTGCCGTTTTATGACATTTTAAAACATTCAAGGTAAAATCATGCAGTTGATATCCTGTATTTGAATTATTAAAAGTATTAAAAGAATAAATGTGAAATGATTCCAAAACCTTATCCTTTTCCCAAGTCAATTTCCCTTTTAATTAAACGACTTGGGCATTATGAATATCTAGTCTATGATTAAAATATTTTATGTTTATCCAAACAGCTACAGTCATCCCTCACCTTTTGCAGGGGGTTACGTTCCTGAAAACCCCCATGATTGGCAAAAGTGCAATAGGTAAAATCTAGGGCCTATGGGAAATAGAGAGTTAGGGAAACAACCCCCAGACACCACTTACTATGCACACTTAACTCTAGAAAAACGTTATATATATATATATAGGGTGGGCCGAAAGTCTGGATCCATAGGAAACTATTTATTTTAATACATAAATTACAAAAAATGGTAAATACTTAAAATGAATATCAACTTTAACTCGTAAATGCGTATCCGTGATACTGTACAGTAGTTCATACTCCAGTATAAATACTCAAATACGTTTTTATTTCAGCCCAGAAGTGGCTTTGAATCTAACAACAGAAGACTGGGTAGAACTTGTGCTCATGTACGCAAGACACAGAGAAGTTGCTACCAAATTCAATAGAAATCATCCTGATAAGCATCCAGTAACACATGCGACTGTTGGCAAGTTGTTTAAAAGTTTCAAAGAAACAGGAAGTGTACATGATCAATGGCGTTCTGGTCGTCCAAAAACTGCAACTGATGAAAATACCTCTGCAATGGTATGTGAAACTTTAACGAATAGTCCAGTAAAGTCAACAAGAAGATTATCAAATGAAACACTCATCTCGAGAATGTCAATTCGAAGAATTATTAAAAATCATAAATTCCATCCCTAAGTGTCTCGATGTCAGAAGCCACCAATTTGAGCATTTGTTATAATTTGTTGTTTATACTGGAGTACGAACCACTGTACAGTATCACGGATACGCATTTACGAGTTAAAGTTGATATTCATTTTAAGTATTTACCATTTTTTGTAATTTATGTATTAAAATAAATATTTTCCTATGGATCCAGACTTTCGGCCAATGTTCCCTCTAAGGTGTGCGCGTGCGCGCGCGCACACGCATTGTGAAACCTGCGCACACAGCAAAATAAAATGCGCACAGGCTCAAGCGTATCATGAGTTACGACAGTAAATGAAGTAATTTCATAAATCTATCGTCACACAAGGTCTGACCATTTGCATCAACATACTCTATAGTCGCTCTTTCAAGTATTAACCCCTTCCACCCGACTTCGCCCGCGCAATTACGCAAAACGGATTTTTTTTACTCTATGTATTTGCATTTTTTTCTCTTATACATTAATGCATTGAATATAAACCTTCGCTTTCTTATTTTTGCATAAAAACGAATAGTAATTACCTCATAATTCATAAAAAATAAAATTATTTTATTCCTATTTTGTGAATGGATAAAATCATGAATTAATCTTGATAGTCTATTTTAAATCGCTAAATGCTAAAAATTGTTTTGAGAAATGATAACTAAAATAGTCATTTTCAATTAATGTTATTTTTATTTTATTTCTTTATTTTGTTGAATTTTATTTTATTCATATTTTTAGAATGGATAAAATGTTTTCTTTTTTAAGAATATATAATATTGTAAACAGTTTTTTAATATCCATTTAATAGTACCGTAATGATCAAGCTATCACCTTATGGAAATAATATTTATCAAGTATTTAATATTTATATATATTTCATTTTGAAGATAATAACGCTCAGAAAAGTTTGCACAATTTTCACCATGAATGTAAATGTATGCACAACGAAAATTTCTTGCGCACACGGACTAAACAAAATTAGAGGGAACATTGCTTTCGGCCCACCCTGTGTATATATGTGTATATATATGTGTGTATATATATATTATATATATCCGTGGTTCGGATCCCACGTAAAGCTGTAGGTCCCCTCCGTCATATGACCTCAGATGTTGCGAAGGAGGTTAAACAACCCAATTAAAAAAAAAAAAATAATAAAAATATATATATATATATATATATATATATAATTATTAGCAGCATATCAGTACCTTTATTTATGAAAAGAACATTAAAAAACATCTTATAATCTAGAAATAGTATACAGTAAATAACTTTAATGAATACAAGTAACAAATTATGCCAACAAACATTGGCTGGGTGTGTGAGGTGGGTGACACGCAGCTTCCGGATAGTGTGGATAGAGAATTATATTAATTCTAAACTTACACTTAATTAATGGAACACTGGTATCAATGGGCTGAAATCAAATAAAATATAGTATAAATTTCCTTATATGGGTATACAGTAATTTATTCATTCATAAATCATAGCACTGTGATTCAAGATACTGAAATCCAAAATATCAGTTGGGCTCCTTTGATGATCCATGAATGAGCAAAACTAGACCCCATGATAGGGAAAACTGGTGTACATTGCGTATCACCACAAATAGCCAAAACCCGCAAAATGCAAAACCATGAAAGGTGAGGGATGACTACTTTTGTTACCAGTACAGACACTATATTTATACTAATAAATTCTTCTATCCAGATAGGCAGTTTTTCCAATGTAACTTTTTGAACAATTTTTACATTCAAGCAAATGCAGTACTAATAACCCTTCCAGCGTAATCTTCATTCCAGGCCTAATAATCTTCCCAACAGTATTACTAAAACTACCCATCATTTTAATCCCTTTCAATAAGAATGTATTAGGGTGTCAATGGAGACAAACTTTTAAAAAGTTCTCCTGGATAAGGAGAAGAGATGGTGGCAACAAGCTTAACCTTTGTGAAATGAGGAATCATCACATGGAATGCTTCAAAGGTTGAAAGGATAGAAGACTTTTAAGCTGTTTTTGGACCTTTGTGCAGTTAATGGCATTAATTTTAGGTTGCATGCTAGACGTAAATTAACACATTTTGAAGGCTATTTTGAAGCTTCTGTGTTACAACACACTGCATAGGGCAGATGCACTGAAGCATACAATATGAAAGCCAGGTAAGCAAATTCATCTCTAGTACTTATTTATATTTGAAGTTTACATCATGAGCTACGCAGTAAAACATTGGAAATTAGGTTACTTAAACTTTTGACTGGTAGCATATATAAAAATTGACAATTGGTTAGGTTGTCAATATTTTTATTAGTTTTAACATTTTATTTGATTAGGTATACGTGGACAAAGTTGGGGAACCCAAACTACACTACGATAACTTGTAGGGGAAGAACCCAAACTACACTACGATAACTTGTAGGGGAAGAACCCAAACTACACTACGATAACTTGTAGGGGAAGAACCCAAACTACACTAGGATAACTTGTAGGGGAAGAACCCAAACTACACTAGGATAACTTGTAGGGGAAGAACCCAAACTACACTAGGATAACTTGTAGGGGAAGAACCCAAACTACACTAGGATAACTTGTAGGGGAAGAACCCAAACTACACTAGGATAACTTGTAGGGGAAGAACCCAAACTACACTAGGATAACTTGTAGGGGAAGAACCCAAACTACACTAGGATAAAATGTAGGGGGAACGCAAACTACACTAGGATAATGTAGGGGAACAAACTACACTTGCTCCAACTTTTGTACTGTACTTTAGAAATTTGCATATATGTTAATTTTCTTCCATTTTCAGCATAAATTTTGAGATTGTGAATTGTAGGCCTAATGTATACAAGAGATGGGGCCTTGTGAAATGTTTTAATATGTTTGTGTATTGCAATAAAATGATCAATAAAGCACAAATAATTTTTTTATTCATTTCTTCTGCAACAGTACTTGTACTTCATCATTAAGTACTTGGAATTACTTTACCAAATTTCCTATAGATATCAAGTCAGGCATGCAGCAATTACTTTGTGAATATATTTAATTACAAATACAATTACTGTAGATGGTCAAATACTTAATTACAATTACTTAATTTACAAAGAATTGCCTTTTTTTTTTTCATAAATACACACTATTTGATTTATGTCATGCTTTCCTACCTACATATTTCAATTCCATTTTCATTTTGGCCATCATCATGAATGAAAATTAGATAATAATAGGCCAATAAGATGTACTCTCTTTTTTAACATTGCACAGAACTATTTTTCATCAAGTAGTTCTTGCTATGGATAATTGAACATGTCTGTGATATGGTCTAATGAAACCAAAGATAAGGCACTCAAAAAATACTAATAAAAGACAAAAGAACTGGCATTTATTTTATCAAAATAAGAGCAAAAACTGGCACTTTAGTTAGGAATATTCGGAATAAATGGAACATTTTATTTCAAAAGAAAGCTCCCTCAGACATGATGAGTGAGTAGTTTAAACTATAACCTTTTAACTTTAATATTCATGTAACTAACTGTAATTGCAACAATAAAATCCACATTAAGAGAGTTTATTTCCATAACAGTTTTGATGCCCACTGGCATCCTCTTCGGGTGGATACGGAAAAATGAATGAACAAAAGTGAGTAAGGAAACAATCCAGGAAAGGTAAGCAACATTCTAGAAGGCCAGAGACCATTAAGAAATTCACACCTACGTTAGATCCCATTCACCCGACACCAGAAGGGATTTTTTTTTTTACCAAGAATCTCATTAAAGGGTCCAGCTTATAAGCAGGGCTGTGGAGTCGGGTCGGAAGCAATTTTGGTGCTGCTGGAGTCAGTCAGTAAAAATGTACCGACTCCGACCTCAATACAAATTTTAATAAAATATGTTTTTGTGTGTGATATCACTGGCAGCTATGGTGGTTAAACCACTTAAATAATAAACACAATGTTTTCCATTTCAGACACTAATGCCATTAATTCATTTTTTCTTTTCAGATAATATTTTTTTATTTTTAATGCTTATTTAATTTCGAGTTCTTTCTAAATTTCATAAGTTTTTAACTTTCAAGTCTAAAGCCCCTTTCACAATGGCAAAGACACTTCCAACAAAGTGTGCAGTTTTTGAATATTTTACAATAACCACAGATGGGAAACATTTTGTGTGTCAGTGTATGATAGATGATGATGGTGGAAAAATTATGTGAAGCAAAAATCAGTGGTTTTACTGGCTCTGATAAAAATGCACCAACCAGAGTATCAAATTTGAAGACACATTTGCAGCATTTCCATCCCAAAATTTTAGAAGTTGTCATTGAGAAAGATAGTAATAAAAACCTTCCAACTACTTCAAAGTTAACAAAAGATCAGAAATCTACTGAATGACAAGCACCACTTACAAGATTCTTTACTACAGACAAAGTTACCGTAACAATGACCACAGAAAAGTTCAAGAAGCACATCATCAAACTGGTGGTAAGAAATGGTGTAGCCTTATCTTTATTTTCACAACCAGCCTTTCTAGGCCTAAATGGAGAAATGGCCAAGAAACTTGGAGTTTCTCTGGAAAGACAAAGTATCAGAAAAATTATAGATGAAGCCACAAATAAAAAGGAAGAACTTCGAAGAACTCTTAAGGGACGCTTCATGTTTATTAAAATAGATGCAGCCACGCGTCATAGAGTTAACTATTTTGCCATCAATGCTAGATTTGTTGATGAAAACACTAAAATGGTAACTTGGACATTGGGAGTAAAGGACACCGAGGCGCATCATGACAGCGACTATCTTCAGAAGTTAGTGGAGGAAGTTTTATAAGACTTTGTAATTAAGAAAGAGCAGATTCTATGTATTATCACAGATAATGCTTCAAACATGCTAAGCATGATAGAAAAGCTGAATAAAGTTGATGAAGAAAAAGTGGCTAAAGATGATGACATTCCTGAAACTGATTCTCAAACAGCACAAACAGAACAGAGCGATGAAATTTTAGATGATATTGTTGAAGAAGTATCTAAGCTCTTTCTAATCCAACATATGCATTGTGTTGTACATACATTGCAGCTAGCAATAAGAGATGGATTGAAAGATCGCCATGCAGCTACTCTGATAGGCAAGTTGAGGCAAGTAGCCACTGCAGCCAGGACCTCTAAAATTGATGCTATTATCCAGAGATGTGCAGGAAAGGGAGCTATTTTGGACCAAGCGACACACTGGGGGAGCACACATATGATGATTAAGCGTTTGCTTGATCTAAAACCCTTCCTAGAAGACATGGATAATCCCAATGTTTCACTAACTGAAATTCAATGGAGGGAGGTTACACAATTAGAAGCTCTGCTTGCTCACCCTTATACTGTCACCAAAAAGTTGCAAGCAGAGGATTTAACTCCTGGTACATTCCTATGGGAATGGAAAAATTTATTATTTCATCTATCCCAAACTGGAGGATTAATTGCTGATGGAATTGTATCCTCAATGAAGGAAAGAGAGGGTCTGCTACTGGAAAATGAGATCTTATTAGCTGCTGTCTACATAGATCCAATGAACCAAATTTTGTTGACCGAAGAACAAATTGCTAAAGCAAAAGAGGCCCTCCACGAGGTTGCAATTCGCATAAAAGGGCTATTACCTGAAAATCCTGAACCAAAGGATGAAGATATGAGTAGTAAGTCCCTCTCATTCTCTTCAAATGATGAAGAATTAGACTTTCAAAAATATTTAGATAAAATTGAATGCTCAAAAGCAAAGCGTCGCCACTTAAATGTGCATAGGCAACCTTTTGATGTTAAACTAATGAAATTTAAGCAAGATTTTTTTGATGGCCTAAAAGAAGTGGAAAAATATGATCACTCATCTAAACTGACAATACAAGAAGTCATCCCTGCATATCCAGAGATTTTAAGAGATACAGCTGTGATAGTAACAGCCATGCCACCGACTCAGGTCAGTGTGGAGAGACTGTTTTCCACACTGAAAATAATTAAATCAGATTTAAGGGCTTCAATGAAAGAGGATCTGGCAGAAGCAATTCTGTTCCTAAGAACAAGTTATTCGTAAATTTTAGATTTTCACCCTTGGCCTTAGGTTTAATAAATTTTGCAGGAATACTTTTATATTTCTGATTGCATTTAATGAAATTTTTATTTTGTCAGTCTTAAATTTAATTTTTTTTTTGTTTTATGCTCAATGAATTTTGTTTTTTCATAAACAAAAAATAAAAAAGCCATAATGGCATCACTACAACCATTAGACTCAAACTTTGCAGGTTATGGGTTTAAAAAGTAGCCTAATGATTCACGTGGTGGTGATGAAATGCCTCTTGTGTAATTATCATCATAGCAGATTTAGAATTAATATACCTTGAGTCGGAGTCAGATAGACAAAAAAATTGAGGAGTCAGAGTCAGTTTTTTATGTGCCAACTCCACAGCCCTGCTTATAAGTACCTTCGTACAAATTAAAATTCTTCTTCTTCTATACATACAGATTCTATTAGTTTTCTTTTGACATAATTATTACATTTATAAAGTAACTTACTCGATTCCCAATCAGTGGCATGATTATTTTGGCTGGTATGATAAAAAATTGTATTATTAGCATTACAACATCTGAAGGCATATTTATATTCCTTAACCTTTACTGCTGAAATATTTTGTAGGGTTAAGTTATGAATGCGTGTATTTGAAAGGTTGTAAATTTGTCCTTTTGGGCAGTAAAGGGTTAATATGAGTTTCAATATTTCTTCCAGTTTCTCCTACTTATACTAAATCACAATTTTTACAGGGAATGCTATAGACCCCATCTTTCTCCTATTTAGCAAAGTTATTCATACCCAATTTACTTTTTACAGTAAACAAATATTTGAATGCCAAATCAAATCTAAAATCTTTCATCAAAGGTTTTACACTTTCTAAGCCAGAAATGTAAGGCAAACTCAAATATTGTTTTTGGTTTACTAAAGTTTCCCCCCAAAGGGGCATAAAGACATTTCCTAGCTTTAAAATACGCCTTTCTGATAAACTACTCAGGATATTTTAAATCCTTAAAAATGTTCCAAATCTTTGAATTTTCTGAGCCCAGCAAATGTGGGCTACAAATCCTGAGTGCTCTCAGAAACATGGAAGAAATAATTGAGCTTTTAACACCATCATATGAAAAATAATGAATGTACAAATTACAGTGAAATTGGGCTTTCCATTTTTGTTAATGACCAAAACATCTAAAAAAGGTAATTGTTTGTCATTTTCCCATTCATATTTAAATGTAATAGAGGGAATGAGATGATTTAATGACAAAGAAAGTATCAAAGTTGTTCCATTTGTCAGGCCAAAATGAGAAAATATCTACATAATGAAACCAAATTAAATTACCGAGACATGGTTTGTAACAATCCCAACTCATAGTATTCCAGTATAATGTACTTAGTATCGGGGATAAAGGGTACCCCATTCCCATGCCAAAACATTGTAAATAAAGTTCCTCACCGAAGGAGAAGGCATTATTGGTGACAGTTTTATTAATTCTAAAAATACAAGTATGGGCATGCCAAGTTCTATGTTACATGTTGGCAATTTTCTACCTCAAAAACTAAGTACATCATCAATAGGAACTTTCATAGTTAAACAATTAATAAAGATCAAAACTGATCATTCTTCCACACTTTGCAAAACATGAGAAAGCTGGTGTGTACAGCATTCCCTGTAAAAATTGTGATTTAGTACCGTATATGTAGGAGAAACGAAGAAATATTGAAACTTGTATTAAAGAACATAAATATGCCTTCAGATGTTGTAATACTAATAATGCAATTTTTTATCATACCAGCCAAAATAATCATGTCATAGATTGGGAATCAAGTAAGTTACTTTATAAATGTAATAATTACATCAAAAGAAAAATAATAGAATCTGTATGCATATAACAAGATAATTATTTTAATTTGTGCAAAGGTACTTATAAGCTGGACCCTTTAATAAGAATCCTCGTAAAAAAAAAAAAAAAAAAAAAAATCCTTTCCAGTGTCAGGTGAATGGGATCTAACCTAGGTGTGAATTTCTTAATGGTCTCTGACCTTCTAGAATGTTCCTTACCTTTCCTAGATTGTTTCCTTACTCACTTTTGTTCATTCACTTTTTCTGTATCCACCCAAAGAGGATGCCAGTGAGCATCAAAACTGTTGTGGAAATAAACTCCACCTGTTAGTGTGGGTTTTATCATTGAATTTTGACCTCCACGTAAAAAAGTGAAGTTTTGCATTTATGACTAATTGTATCAGTTACTTTGGTTTCCTAATGTGATTAATTACAATTACTCGCAAATTACATGAAAAAATTTAATTAATTACAATCAATTACAATTACCCCATGACTGTATCAAGTACTTGTACTCAAAAAGTACTTGACCCCAAGCCTGTTAGGTGGTCATTTTAGATTGCTTAGTTAGGGTATTTCCAAAGTGATCAATTTCAGCCAGCCAATCAGGATTTTTGTAACATTTCAATTGTAAAAATAATTCTTCCCATTAAACTTCATATTTACGAAAATTTTTAATGGATTTTCCAATCTGACTTCACTCATCTTTTCAGAATCTATGCACCACTTCTGACAAACTTCTCATACTACAATTGGTAACCTATTCCTAAACATGTATAATAAATCTGTAATCAGCACCCAAAATCTAGGTACTGTACAGTGCCCGCGAAAAGTATCCGATCACTCAAGAAAATACAATATTTTCCCTTGATATTCAGAGACACGTAATTCACTTTCTATTTGTTCTAGCGACATCTGGTAACTTTGAGGTTGCTCGCTGATATGAGAGCTATCCAATGCATTCTCAAATTAGTGTTCTGGTAGCCTTCGTTGCGGGTGGCTGTGTCTCAAATTTGTCAGATTTCACTGTTTGTGTAAATTTCTTGATATTTTTTTTTTTTTACAGAAAGTGGTGTAAATAAAATTTATATATATGTGTGCTAAAAAACAACTTAAGAGTGATTGTCGAGGTGCTATTGTTGCTTTGCATGCATGTGGGAAATCACAGAGACAGATAGCTAAGGAATTAAACATATCCCAAAGTACCGTTAATTTATGGGTTTCACGGGCTGAGAACAATGGTGGCCTAACCACGCCAGTCCCTAAAAAACGATCTGGCAGACCGAGAAAAACAAATTCGCGAACAGACAAACTTATGAAACGTTTAGTATTGAAAAACCCAACAATAACTGCGAAAGAAATAAAATTTAATATGAATAATTTGTTATCTGGTGTTTCTGAACGAACTATCCAGGAGCGGCTCCAAAAAGAACTCGGATTACCATCTCGCCATGCTGCTAAGAAACCATTCATTAATGAAAAAATGCGTAAAAAATGTGTCACATTTTGTAAAAAATACATTCATTGGACTGTTGATGACTGGAAGGTGGTTTTATTTAGCGATGAGTCGACATTTTTGACATTCAGAAGTTGTCCAAAAAAGGTTCACTGGCCTATTGGCTCAAATAGGATGGACCCTAAATACACCCTAAAGACAATGAAACACCCTCCAAGTGTGATGGTTTGGGGTTGTTTCGGTTACTATGGGCGTGGAAACTTATATTTTCTTCCGAAGAACACAACTATGAATGGTGCACGGTATTTAGCAATGCTACAGGATAAACTTCCAATGGCAATGGCAATCCAAAGGACAAAAACATACATGCATGATGGTGCACCATGTCACAGGGCCAAAATAGTGACAAAATGGATTACTGACAATAAATTTGATATTTTGGATTGGCCTGGTAATAGTCCAGATCTCAATCCGATAGAAAATCTGTGGCTAATAATAAAAAATAAGGTTGAATGCCACGACACTGGCTCAGTCGAAAAATTACAAGAGGCCATCAAAAAGGTATGGTGCAAGGAAATATCAGTGGAAGTTTGTCAAAACTTGATTAAATCCATGCCAAAACGTCTAGAACAAGTCATCCAAACCAAAGGACAGATGACAAAATACTAATATAAGGTTAGTATACATTTAAACATTGTTTTTTATGTAAAAAATACAAATTTTAAGGGTGATCGGATACTTTTCGCGGGCACTGTATATTGGGGCATATAAGTTGGTATTTTAAGCTTAAAATTATGCCCCTAAAGTAGGGAGTCAACTCATAAGGCCCAGTCTAAAAAATTGACCTTCCGCTTTCCATTTTAGCTTGTATTTAAAGACAGACCTTTTAGAGTTTTGAAACAAGTGCCATTCTGTTTTTCTCACCGAGATCTATAAGTGTGCCAATTTTCAAAAAAATCTGTGATGGTCACGTTTTTTTGACCCAAAATTCTGTTGAACTGACATGGAATGACCCGTATATATGTTTCTATTACAATATGGGATTGCAAACATTTAAGTGATTTAAGTTATTTGATTAACTGACTTGGTAAGCGTGAGTGTGTCTTCATAATTAGGTTTCAAAAGGTGCTAACTTTTTATTGAATAAAAAGGATTCACCATTTGAATGAAGATGTTAGTACTCACTTTTGATTCTGTTATATGTATTCTTTAAAATTTGAACTTTGAATAAATAAATACTGAAAAATGTTCAAAAACGACTAGCAATAATTTTAATTGGTAATGAACAACAATTATAATTTGTATAAAAGCTGCAAAAAATTGTTCAAAATAAATTTGATTGATTTTTTAATTTATTTATAACATGATACTCACCCTTTTTATGTTTTTTATTTATCAACCATAATATGAAGTTTAATATTCATAAAAAAAAATTGGGGGTTTTAATGTCCAGCAGGGGTAAGGGGGTCAAGCAAATGGGGGAGATGGGGAGTAAAATTTTGAAAATTGCTTTACAAAGCTAAAATTAGTATCATTGGATAGATCTAGGCTTGCTGATTCAAAAATGGGTTAATATTAGTCTTAACTCACGCGCGGTTAAAACAGTACAATATATTGATTTGCCATCATCATCATGATGAAATGTCGGAGGTCTAGCCTTTTCAACAGCGCCTCCTGATGTCTTCATCCTCTGTGCTGTGCTTTAACTATTTGATATCGTATTTTCCAGAATTTATATATCTGTTTTTTGTGGTCTATATTTTCCTTCCTAAAGATAAACCCCCCAATAATCTCCTCTGTCTGCCTTGAATGGCTGTTGTAATTCAATGGCTTTTACATTCTTCCTCCCTAATATATCTATTATTTATTAATTATTAATTTATTTATCTAATCTACAATATATATTAAAAAGACATCTTTATTTCACAAAGTTCAGATATGAGATAATAATAATGACATATTAGAATTTTCTCAATTTTAATTTTAGATCTTTCCTTTATTTCTTAACAGCAGATTTCAGCTTTATTTAGACTTAACTCAAAATTAAATTTTTAAGATGCCAAAGAGTTATAGAGGTGGAAGATCTAAAGCTAGCAAATGGGATGAGGTGACTTTATTAAGTGATCAGCCTACTAGAGTACTATGCAATTATTGCAAAGAAAGTATCACTCAAAAAATTGTGTGTGTAAAACATCTAGAGAAAGTTAGACCCACACATACTGGTGGCATACCTAAAGCTACTGAATGGGATGAAGTAGAAATGTTGAGTGACCAACCAAATAGAGTTTGGTGCAAATACTGCAGATGTGTATTTAAAAAAAAAAAATAGAATGAGTGAAACATCATTTAGATTGATGCAATAAAAAATGGGTGCAGGGTCGTGATGATGAAGCGGATGAGCTTACAAATACAGCTACATCAGCAACCCTTCCTCCTACACACAGACACGGCAGTTTTGAGAGTAGACCCTCTTCAAGCAAATCATATGAAAGCCTGGTTCATGATGATGCTACAATTCATAGTAGTGAGACTTCATTCACTTCAACCGCTTCTGAATCTTCCATACCATTTTTTCATTCTACTCCAGCCAAGAAAACACAAGGTCAGATAATGCCATATGTGGTTAGAACTGTAGATCAAAAAGAACAACTAGATTTGCAAATGGCCAGATTTTTCTTTTCAGCAAATATTCCATTTGTAGTTGTAGAGAATAAAGAATTTATTAAATGGGTCCAAAATTTAAGACCAGGCTATTGTCCTCCAAGCAGAAAAAATTATCTGATGACTTTCTAATCAAAGTGAATAATGAAGTAGGTACTGAATTCAATGAAAAAAAGAGACACGGTCAATTCTACTGTAACTTTAATTCAAGATGGTTGGAGCAATGTGTCAAATGATCCAATAATTGCCCATAGTGTTCACAATGGGTGCAAATCCTTTTTAATAACTTTTCAGTTTTTCATAAATCTTTATTTACACATTGCATGATTTAAGAATTGTTTTATAAGTCAGCTTACTTGAATTAATCAACATGCCAAATCATTCTAATTAGCTACAATTTAACAATGTAGCAATCAGAAAAATTAATTATTTTAAAATAAACATCTCAGAACAAAAACCCAAAAACCCACTGAAAATCCCAGTGGGTTTTTGGGTGCCAACCCTGTAGGAGACTACATTCCAACAAGAAGTGCTCCAGGTCTTCTTTTTCATATGCACACATGGGCATTTGGTGTCCCCTCCTATAAATCTATTTCTGTCATTGAGTTCTAAATTATTTGTTCTACATCCGTACAATATGGTTGAGGCTGGGGTGTTATCTTATATATGCTCCGTGTCTCCAATGTTTCTTTTCCATTTCCTATATATTTTTAAACTTTCCTTTCCATCCGTATCTTTCTTCCAGTGGTCCTCATCCCAGGTACATAGTTTGTTTGCCAGTTCCTGTTTTTTACAATCTTTTAGGTATTTTATATTTATTTTTAAGTCAATCATATATCCCTCAACCTCCTTCATCCACTTCCCCCTTGTTTCTTCTTTTACTTTTCTAAATACTTCACCTACCAACCTGCCTGTGCCATTTTTCAAGATACTTTTTACATAGTTGAGCTTTCCTTTCATTATTCTTGTTCTCATCATTGATGCCCCTATTTCTCCCCTCAAACCACTCACAGCAACACTTCTTCCTGCTGATAGTATCATTCTGTATACTCCATTCTCATATTTCTGTAGCTGTTGAATTTCTGTTTTGTTTAGTTCTATAATAGTTGTTCCATGTAGTATTGATGGCAGTGCCAAGCCCTTCCAGAATGCCTTTCCTACAACCAGTTTGTTACAACTCTTTTCTATTACTGAGTAGGTCATATTTGCCATTTTCTGTGCTTTTGTAATATCAGTTCTTTTTGTTTTTGGAAACAGTTCCATGTATTATTAATAGTTATACCTAGATATTTTATTGAATCTACCACTTTAATTCCCTCTATCTGTTCTGGTGCTTCTTTTTTATTGAATATCATAAAATTACTCTTACTTTTGTTAATCTCCAGGCCATATGTCCTCCCTATTTATATTACTTTTTTGATATCACTTGCCTCATCTATTGATATTGATAGCTGTAATCTATCATCTGCAAAAAATAATGTATTTATTTTAAATTTCTCATCTTTATATCCTCTAACTTCGTTATCCAACTTCACCAGGATCTGGTATGTCACCAACTAGAATAGTTGCTGATAAGGTACATCCTTGTCTTATTCCACTGCATACTTCCATTTCTTTACATAGCTCATCATTTAGCCTCACCATGGTATTGTCCCCCATATAGATTTTTGTTATGACTTCTACTATGTTTGGGTGAATCTTATATCTCATGAGAGCCACTAGTTTCTCTCTTTTAACCAAATCAAAAGCTTTTGCGAAGTCAATTGCTGTCACTATCAAGGGTTTTCCATTTCTGTAGCTATTTTCTATACAATATTTCAAGATATAGATATTATCCTCTATTCTTCTCCCTGGTGAAAATCCAGCTTGCGTGTCCTCATCATCCTCATTCCTAGTTAGGTGTTCTTCTATCTTCACTTTTATGATAGACATGAACAGCTTGTATGCTACGTCAGTTAATGCTATAGGTCTTAGGTCTTTCTCTGTAGGTTTGTTCTTCTTTGGCACCATTACTGTTTTTGACATTTTCCAATTCCTTGGTAGACTCCCTGTTCTCAGGATCTGGTTGTAGCAGTTTGCTAATGCTTGGGTGCACACTTCACTCTTCCTCAATGTCTTGAAGAATTCTGGCTTTAAACCATTTGGTCCAGCATCTTTCCCATTTTTTATACTTTTTAATCCTTCTTTTATCTCCTTTGTTGTTATAAGAGGTTCATCCATATATCCCATCCCACTTCAAAACTAACTAAGAAAATATATATCTTGTGCAGATTTGTATAAAAAAATTTTTTATTAAAATATATTTCCTATTTTTTGCATTTTTTTCAATACCCTATATATATATATATATATATATATATACTATTTGGTGAATATTTCTTATTTTTGGTGATTCTGGCTACTTCTGCATAATTCAATTTGTCCTGTTTTAAAATTAAATCATTATTAGCGATTGTTATGTTAGTTCGGTGTTTTTGTGACCAGAAGTATGACATGTCAGTTTTGCATATTTGACTTTGAAGATGTAATCTGCCATATTGCCCTCGATGAAGACAAGAGTTTAGACCTTTTTAAGGTATTGTGGTTAGGTCAATTGTATGCCCTTGATGATTGGTTAGGTTAAGTTGTGATATTTTCGTTAGTTTAAACAAAAATGACGAGAGCAAACTTTTCTGGTTAATTTTGAGGTGTTTTGTAAGAAACTGTCATCCATTTCATGTGCAAATACATAGTTTTCGAGATGACAATATTGTGGGGGTTATGAAGTTTCTCAACCCCCCTGATTTTCAAATCCCCCTTTTAGGGTTTGTGAAGTTTTTCACAAAAATCTCACCCTAATTTTCAAGTCCTATCTGATTCTTCTCAAGTTTTTCTCTCCCCACAAGAGTCTAGTTATTAAGCCAGGCAATGATAAAACCTATTAAAGGGTTATGAAACCAGAATAGAAGGTTGGAAGTAGTGATAAAAAAAACTGACATAAAAAAAAACATTTTTTAACATCATTTTTTTTTTTTTTTAATAATTAATATAGATATTGCCAATTTAATTATAAGGTATACTTTTGCAATGATATATATTATAAAAATAAATAAATAATAAAATAGGCCATATGGTACCAGTATAGAATGTCCTTTTCAGCCTATTTACAGAAAAAAACTGGCCTCTTTCTTGCACTGAAAGTCTTGTATCTTGAGATCCGTTAAACTTGCGAGAACACTGGCTGGGAGTTGACTGCCCATTGTCCAACCTTTCCAGGACTCTCCCATCCATGCCTCGGATTTTGAATCTCCCACTTAACTATCCTTTAGACCCGCGATGACATTTTCACCCCGAGACCATCCATATATATATACATACATATACACCCATATATACATAAATACTTATATACACATTTATATCTATTATATACCCCATACACACGCATACATCCAGAATTCCAGATACATACGCATGCATACTCACATATATACCTACACAAACTCATACACCTCTATTTCGCCCTTTCATTACCTCCGAGATCATTTAGCACATATAGTAATATCCATACAGCCAAAAGAAACCAATTAAGCACAGACAGAGCAGCAAAGCTAGTATTTATATCCCAAAATGCAAAATTCCAAGAAAGTGAAGTAAAACATGGTGCTACATTGTCTTTGTCAACATCCATATCTGCAATAAGTACCAGTACCTGTGATATTGAAACTATATGCTCTAATCAATCTAGTGATAATGATTCTTCAATGGAAAAGAATCAGATAATGAAAGTTAAACAGCATTAGGTTAACACAAAGGTTAAAGAAAGATGAATATTTTTTATTTTTCTATTTGGAATATATATATTATATCCACACATCCTTCAAACAAACATACACAAACTACAAACATGCAAACTGGCCTTCTTTTACAGGATACATTGAAAACGAGCTTCAGGAATTCTCCACTACTAATTTCCCCTCTATAGACAAGGCTACCGCCCACATAAACAACACTATCACTCGCGCTAGCAAACAATTCATCCCACAAGGACACAGGAAACACTTCAACCCAAACTTCTCCCCACAAATACACAATCTAATCAAACAAAGAAACTCATTACGCCAGAAACACAGTCCCACTGCAGAAGACATCGACCTCATACACCACCTTAACACTGACATCACAAATCTAATTAACACTAAACAGTCAGAAAACTGGGAATCCTATTTAACTACACTCACTCACAAGACCAACAATACCCAACTTTGGAAAACCTTGAAAAAAATCCACACTTCACACACTAACCCACCCCCACACACGAAGCTCTCCTTTCCAACTGTAACCAAATTCCATCCCCACAAAAACACTGCAACCTACTCATGCACCACTACTCAAAAATTAGCCATAAAATCACTATTCCCAATAATAGAAAAATCCTCAAAAACATACGGAAACTCTCGGCCGACCCACAACAACCACATCCATTTACACCCCAAGGCACAGCTGCAGCCATAAAATCCCTTAAAAACTCTCATGCCGAAGGCCCAGACCACATTTCAAACATACATCTCAAACACCTCGGTCCAATTGCTCTTGCAGCCCTCACAAACATATTCAATTACTCCTGGCTTCACAATATCATACCCTCTACCTGGAAGCTGGCACACATCATCCCGATACTGAAACCCAATAAACCCCCCAACCTACCTGCTTCATACCAGCCAATCTCCCTTCTCTCAACCATTTCCAAAGTCCTCGAAAAACTGATATTAAGACGCATACAACCACACATTACATTTTCACAAACCCAACACGGCTTCAGGTCCACCCACTCCACCACAACGCTTCTTACAAACCTAACCAAACACATCTTAGATGGCTTCAACCAACTATCCCCCCCTGCCCACACAGTCCTTGTTGCCATCGACATCAACAAAGCTTTCGACACTGTCCCACGCCACATTCTTGCACAAAAGATTATTGATCTCGACATCCCCACCAATGACAAGAAATGGCTTACTAATCTCATCGCAGGCCAACTTGGCAAAGTCATACACAAACAACACTCATCCAAAACCTACAGACTATACAATGGCATCCCACAGGGCTCCATACTCTCTCCAATCCTCTTCAACCTTTTCATGCACGACCTCCCACAACCTCTCTCCCCCCATGTCCACGTCTCCTCCTATGCAGATGACCTGACCATAACAGCACACCACCATAACCGTAACACCGCCACATGCCTGATCTAGCAGTACATTACTAATCTGGAACTCTGGCTGACTAACAATAGGATGTCAGCATCCCCTCAAAAATCCTCCATCACCCTCCTAACCTCAGACGCCACGAATCCCAAGCACACCCGAGGTCACCCTCATGGGACATCCCCTACCTCTAAACAAAACCCCAACAATCCTTGTCCTCACCCGAGAGTCACCCTCATGGGACATCCCCTACCTCTAAACAAAACCCCAACAATCCTTGGCCTCACCCTAGACACACACACGTCCTTTTCCCCTCACATATCAAACATTTGCTCCAAAGCAACAAAAAACTCAATGCTCTCAGAACACTCACCTCCACAACATTCGGTCAGCAGAAGGAATCCCTTAGTATCCTATACAAACAGTTTGTACGTACTACCCTAACTTAAGCTGCCCCCGCCTGGTCCCCGTCCATCTCCCACACAAACCAGAAAAACATACAGATACATGCAGATACGAAAATACTCCCCATCGAACACCACATGAACATGACGGACTCAATTCTTCTCTAGAGCACTGGCCCCAGACCACCCCTGTCACCATCTCACATTACACAATCCCTCACCCTGCAACAAAAAACATACTCCTGCTACTCACTATTCGCAGCTACTGAGCAATATCCCCCCTCCTCCCCTAAACATCAACCCCATTAAACATCTCCACACAGAATTTACCCAGAAATACCTACTCGACCAACCACACAACACTGTCCTTCACGATACTCCCCCTGTAGTCCATCAGAGCGAACAAACCCTCCCAAGGAAAACAAGTTACTCTGGCCAGGCTCCGTTCAGGCCACCACCCCTCCCTCCAACAATACAGACACAGACTCCACCTAGCTGACACCCCCACCTGTCAAAAATGCTACCTCCACCCTGAGGACACAGAACACCTACTCTTACACTGCCACACTCTCTCTCAACAAAGACAACTCCAACATTACCTCTCTACGAGACCTATGGACCCATCCCACGGTGGTCGCGGGATACCTGAGTGCCACCGGGTTCGCATAAGAGAACCCGGGGGCTACGAAGTAAATATATATATATATATATATATACTGGTATTCTTGCCAATCACAATTATATATATAGTTTTATACCAGTATTATGTATTTTTTATTATGTATATTATACCAGTACCTGTGATATTGAAACTAGCATATATGCTTTACCCAAGCTAGTGATGATTCTTCCATGGAAATGAAGGTTAAACAACATTAGGTTAACAAAAAGGTTAAAAAAAAAGGTGAATATTTTTTTTTTCTATCTAGAATATATATACTGGTACTCTTGCCAATCACAATTATGTATATTGTTTGAAACGAGGAAGAATGTTTTATGTTCTAGTTAAAAAATATATATACATATAAAAAATGAGTGTTTGTTTTTCCTTTCTATTATATACTTTTTGCGTAATTCAGTTTTTCTAAAAGATGACTATATATACTAGGTATAACCGTATAAGCATGGTAGTATAGTAAATTATAGGTAATACTAATATACTTATTAGATTAAAGGAAGAAAAATATGGAATAAGTTTAAAACAATAAAAAACACAGACTATCTTCGTTTTAAACAAAGACAAAAAAAAAAAAAAGACAAAAAATGACTTGCATCACTAGTTGAAAGCCAAAGGAGTTTCGAAAGCCTTTAAAGGTATGATGTTAAGTGCTTTAGCTTGTAATCCTTGGCCAGAGTACAATAGGAATAAAGATTTGTTCATAATCTTTATTCCTAGTTATTGTGGTGGTGTCATTTGTATTTCACCATCATTATCATTGTTAATTATTATTATTAAAAGTAGACATATATATTAGGGTGTTTCATACCTATAGGGTAAAATAAAAATGAGCTTGGAGTTTTAATCCACACATTTCTCCGTATTCTAAAGAACAAGAAAACACGTTTGTGCAAGTTTGAACCAGATCGCACTGCATTTAGAGGTCCCCAACTTTGACGACTTTTTGTCAGTTCATTTCTCACCTGCCTGCAGTGAAGACGGTTTTCTTCGTCACTTGAGCGGTTCGTGTTGTATAGCCTATTGGACAACTATGGAGGTAATTATATATGCTACTAATTATCTCATTTTACTGTGGTATTAAAATTTATTATTATTTAATTTCTGTCATTTTACTGTGGTAGTGATATTTATTATTAATATTACATGAAAATAATTAGTCTGTTGCATATTGGACAACTAAGCTGGTAATTATTTATGATACTAATTAATGTAATTTTACTGCAGTATGGAAATTTATTTATTTAATGAATTGTCAAAGAGAACGTAGTGTACACGTATCAGTTTTATAAATAAAGAAAAGCAGTAACTGGGACTCGAACCAGTGTCATAGCCGTTTGGCGGCATCGCTCAAGTCGGCGTACACAGCACGCTATCCACTCCCTAGATGGTGTAGTGGATAGCGTGCTGTGTATGCCGACTTGAGCGATGCCGCCGAATGGCTATGACACTGGTTCGAGTCCCAGTTACTGCTTTTCTTTATTTAATTAATGAAATTAATTACGATGTGAAATTATTTCTGTGGAATTATTTAGTTTGTTTTCTTTTCCAGGTGTCTACCAGAGCAAAAACAGAAGTGTTTCTTATTGGCCAGATGGATGCGAACATCACATCAAGTGGCCTTCCAACTCAGTTGCAAGTACTCAAAAAGTACTTTTACCACCAAAAGGAGCAAAAATTTGGACGTACTAAATGCCTGAACCTGTGCCTGGATGCGTCTCATATTTTGGGAGAGAGCGAGAATCCCCATGATGTGTCGAGATTCGGCCTTGAGGAAGATGGAATCCCTTCTCAAGGAATACGACCGGCTTGTGAAGCACAAGTCACATAAAGCAGAGTCCTTCCGAGTGAAGGAGGCGATGTTCAAGGAGGCAACAGCAAAGGAGATCATGGACATTGCTCATTCACAGGCTAAGGAAATGATGAAGAAACAGGAGGACATCCACTTTCTCGACATGCAGCGTGAAGATCCAAATTCCTGCAGCATGGGCCCTGTTGACATGAAGCTTCACTATAAGGATTAGGAAAAGGAAGAGGCTGGACAAGATTAAAGACAGTAAAGAAAACCCCAAGCGATTCTTTCAATACGTCAATAATAGAAATCTAGTAAAAAGTGTCTTAGGTCCATTAAAAAATGTAAATGGAGATCTAGTCTCTGAAAACAAGGAAATGGCTACCTTGCTAAACAAATTTTTTATGTCAGTTTTTACATAGAAGATGTAACGAATATCCCTACGGTCATAGACATAATACCTTTTGATAATGGTAATATTTTGGATAATATTGTCGTTAGTGAAGGCGAAGTAATGCGCTATATTGATAAAATGAAAACGCGTAAATCACCAGGTCCGGATTCCATATATCCCATACAACTAAAAGAATTAAAAGATAGCATTGTTGCGCCGCTAACAAAGATTTTTAATGCGTCTATTTCTGAGGGGTGCGTACCAGATAATTTCAAGTTAGCAAACGTAACACCTATCTTTAAGAAAGGCGATAAAGGTGCGGCGGGAAATTATAGGCCAATCAGTTTAACGTCTGTTGTAGGTAAGCTTTTGGAATCAATAATTAGGGATCGTATAGTCAAACACTTAGAATACCATAAACTTGTTAGAAATACGCAGCACGGATATAGGCGAAACAAATCTTGCTTAACTAATCTTTTAGAATTTTTCCAAAGCAGGTTGACAATTACGAGAGACATCGGGCGGTTGATGTAGTGTACAGTGCCCGCGAAAAGTATCCGATCACCCTGGAAATTTGTATTTTTTTACATAAAAAACAATGTTTAAATGTATACTAACCTTATATTAGTATTTTGTCATCTGTCCTTTGGTTTGGATGACTTGTTCTAGACGTTTTGGCATGGATTTAATCAAGTTTTGACAAACTTCCACTGATATTTCCTTGCACCATACCTTTTTGATGGCTTCTTGTAATTTTTCGACTGAGCCAGTGTCGTGGCATTCAACCTTATTTTTTATTATTAGCCACATATTTTCTATCGGATTGAGATCTGGACTATTACCAGGCCAATCCAAAATATCAAATTTATTGTCAGTAATCCATTTTGTCACTATTTTGGCCCTGTGACATGGTGCACCATCATGCATGTATGTTTTTGTCCTTTGGATTGCCATTGCCATTGGAAGTTTATCCTGTAGCATTGCTAAATCCGTGCACCATTCATAGTTGTGTTCTTCGGAAGAAAATATAGGTTTCCACGCCCATAGTAACCGAAAACAACCCCAAACCATCACACTTGGAAGGTGTTTCATTGTCTTTAGGGTGTATTTAGGGTCCATCCTATTTGAGCCAATGGGCCGGCGAACCTTTTTTGGACAACTTCTGAATGTCAAAAATGTCGACTCATCACTAAATAAAACCTTCCAGTCATCAACAGTCCAATGAATATATTTTTTACAAAATGCGACACGTTTTTTACGCATTTTTTCATTAATGAACGGTTTCTTAGCAGCATGGCGAGATGGTAATCCGAGTTCTTTTTGGAGCCGCTCCTGGATAGTTCGTTCAGAAACACCAGATAACAAATTATTCATATTAAATTTTATTTCTTTCGCAGTTATTGTTGGGTTTTTCAATACTAAACGTTTCATAAGTTTGTCTGTTCGTGAATTTGTTTTTCTCGGTCTGCCAGATCGTTTTTTAGGGACTGGCGTGGTTAGGCCGGCATTGTTCTTAGCCCGTGAAACCCATAAATTAATGGTACTTTGGGATATGTTTAATTCCTTAGCTATCTGTCTCTGTGATTTCCCACATGTATGCAAAGCAACAATAGCACCTCGACAATCACTCTTAAGTTGTTTTTTAGCACACATTATATTAAATTTTATTTACACCACTTTCTGTAAAAAATAATAAAATATCAATAAATTTATACAAACAGTGAAATCTGACAACTTTGAGACAGCCACCCGCAACGAAGGCTACCAGAACACTAATTTGAGAATGCGTTGGATAGCTCTCATATCAGCGAGCAACCTCAAAGTTACCAGATGTCGCTAGAACAAATAGAAAGTGAATTATGTGTGTCTGAATATCAAGGGAAAATATTGTATTTTCTTGAGTGATCGGATACTTTTCGCGGGCACTGTATTTAGATTTTCAAAAAGCGTTTGACACCGTGCCGCACAAAAGACTCATTGAAAAAAACTAAGGCTCATGGAATCAGGGGTGTAGTAATAAATTGGCTAGAAGAGTGGTTGCGAGGCAGGAAACAGAGGGTGGTCATTGATGGAGTGGAGTTGTGCTGGGCTAATGTAGCGAGTGGCGTTCCTCAGGGTTCTGTATTGGGCCCCTTGCTTTTTCTTATATATATTAACGATTTAGATGTCGGCCTAGTCAGTACAGTTTCAAAGTTTGCAGATGACACAAAGCTGGGTGGTAGGGTGATTAATGACGAAGATAGAGGTAAAATTCAGGAAGATCTGAATAAAATCTTTGATTGGTCAGTCACATGGCAAATGAGATTTAACGTTGATAAGTGCAAAATTTTGCATATAGGTTCGCGTAATGGTAAATTTGCGTATAGTATGTCAGGGAAAGATTTAACAAGCGTAGAGCAGGAATAAGATTTAGGAGTTATATAGTCACTGGTGATTTAAAAGTAGCGAAACAAAGTACAGCAGTATTCAATAAAGCGAACAAAGTGTTAGGTTTTATAGCTCGAAATTTTGAGTACAAATCGCGCGATATTATAGTTCCACTTTATAAATCATTAGTTAGACCCCATTTGGAGTACGCGGTCCAATTTTGGAATCCGTATATGCGCAAAGATATAGACAAAATCAAAAGAGTTCAAAGACAAGCAACTAAGATGATTCCGTTGCTTAGGTCAAATTCGTACGAGGATAGGCTTAAGGAGTTAAAATTGACAACACTCGAGACCAGGAGGTTAAGGGGTGATCTAATCCAGGTTTTCAAAATTATGAATGGGTTCGATAACATAGATAGAGATAGCTTTTTCGAAATATCTCAATATAATAGGACTAGAAATAACGGGTGTAAGTTGACAAGTAGAAGGTTCGAGACAGCAGTTGCGAAAAACTTTTTTACGCATAGAATAGTAAATAGCTGGAATAGTTTGCCGGTAGAAGTAATTAGTAGCACGTCTATAAACATGTTTAAAAATCAATTAGACGCATATGTTGATAGAAAGGGTATAGTTTAAGGTAGTAAAATTAAGGCTTTCTGGGGATAGATCCCACAGCTCAACACAAGTGTTGTGGGATATAGGGAGGCAGCATCTTGGGTTAGGGGATACTCTCTGTCCTTACACACCCCATTTAAAGAGATTCCTCTGCCGAGCGGTGCCCCCCATAGTACTGTGAGGTATTGAAAAACTCATGATCTTCACTTGCCCCACAAACACCTTTAAATGGGAGACCCAAAATGGGTGCACACACATTTCTACATTACTGTACAGTCTTACAGCCACACCTACTCTTTTTCTCGTAAGTGTATATATTGTAATGTATATGATTGTAAATTTTGACTTGGTCCGCTATCGATATGGACCGTGACTTGATGGATACCGTAATGAAATTGACTGGATTCTTTGGATCCGATATATTTGCATGTCCTTTATAAATAGATATAGAGTGTAACATATTTGTGGATAGTAGTCTATTATGACTTGATCCTCTGGATCAGAGATTCCATCTTTAATTTTAAATCGATAATTAATTAGTTTTAAATTGATAATTTTTTTAGTTTCGTAAAAATTGGTCGTTGCCAATTTACCGGCAGTTTTTACATAAATTTCTTATGTTCTTGTGGTTCGGAACCCACGTAAAATTGTAGGTCCCCTCCGCCACCACGGAGGACATACACAATACACGAACACAGTTAGGTAGACCAGCCATGAGTGGATCCTAGGGTCTTTGTTGGTCTGAAACATTATAACATGAGAAGGCCAGGAAGGAACAAGGAGCTGCAGAAGATACGGGGGCTTTAGTGATTTCAACTTCAGAGACTGACTCAGATGTCGTTGACCCAACCATGGAAGTTTTTCCATCCTCCTCTAAGGGAAATACCAAGAAGCGACGCAGGAATCTGATCTCACAGGATGTGACGACTACCTACAATTGGCTGAATATTTCATACCGCGATTCAGCTATGTCGTACGCTGCAGCGGCTAAATCACTAGGTTTTGACTTGGATGAACTGTCCATTTCTGCCAGTACCATGTACCGCACACGCAAGGCTCTCAGGAAGGTGGCTGCTGAAAGTTATCAATCCGACGGTTTGTCCTGGTCAGTCTCTTGTCTTGCATTGGGACGGTAAGCTCCTACCTGACAATGAGCAATGGAAGGAGAGCGTTGACCGGATCGCCGTCCTCGTCTCTGCCGACGGCAAGGAGAAGTTGCTCGGCATTCCTAAGGTGACATCCGGAACCGGCGAGAAGATAGCGCGAGTTTGCTTGGATTTGGTCAAGGAACACAGGATGGAAGAGCGCGTGCGGGGACTGTCTTTCGACATGACAGCGTCGAACACCGGGATTCATATCTGGGCCTGCGTCCTGATTGAGAAAGGTCTTGGCAGAGAACTCATGTACTTCCCCTGTCAGCATCACATCTATGAAGTCATCCTCAGCTCTGTCTTCAAGCGTGCATACGGCCCTTCAAGTGGCCCCGATATACCCGTTTTCAAGAGGTTTCAGGCATAATGGAAGTTCATCAGGCATAATGGAAGTTCATCGACCAGTTGGACGTGCGGCCGTACAATTTTGCTCAAGTCAATGACTCTATGAGGGAACTGAGGGAGAAGTCAGTCCTGCTGGTGAGAGGGGATGGTGAGCACGTTGCATCAGCGCGATGACTACAAGGAACTGCTACAGTTGGTTCTCATCTTCCTGGGAGAAGCAAAAGTGGTGGATTTCCCTCTCAGAGCCCCTGGCGCTTACCATCACGCTCGATGGATGGCGATAGCCATCTACTCCTTGAAAGTAATTCTACTGAAGAAGCAGTTCAAGATGTCGAGTCATGAGTTGGAAGCTCTGACAGCCATAGGTCTCTTCGTGTCCCTCATCTACATCCGAGGTTGGACTCGTGCTGCAACCTCAAGCAAGGCTGCCGCAGTTGATCTGGAATTTCTGCGTGACGCGGAAGCCTTTGCCATGTCGGGATATTCGTGTGTTAACGCTGCGCAAGAAGCCATGTCTCGACACCTATGGTACATCTCTGAGACTCTTATTGCCATGGCGTTCTTCGACGCAGATGTGGCAGATGAAGAAAAGGCTCAGATGGTCGTCAGTTTGGGTAAGCCTGCATCGAAAAAGGAACTCAAGCGACCCCAAGGGAAGAACGTCAGGAATCTTGCCTCGAAACACCTGGTGGAGTTCATGACAGGAAAGACGATGGCTTTCTTCCATGCATTCGACTTGGACACAGAATTCTTGAAAAAGCCAGTTGCCGAGTGGACTGAAGTAGAGGGCTTCAAGCAAGCAGCGGCAACTGTTAACAAAATCTCTGTTGTCAACGATCGGGCTGAAAGAGCCATTGCGCTCACCAAAGCGTTCAACTGTTCTCTGACGAAGAACGAAGAGCAGAAGCAGTATTTGCTCAAAACTGTGATGCAGCATAGGGCGAAATACCCGAATAAAACCAAGAAGGATTTCATGGACAAATGATTCGCAAGAAGTGGTTATGTTTTTTGTATCTTTGTGAAAATGTGTAGTGAAATGGTACTCGTTTGTTGAATAAAAATTCATTGACAGATTTTTGTTTAATTTTTTCCGTTTATGATCTGCCAGAGCATCAAACTGGGGACCCGTAAACTTTAAACTATTGAATTAATACTTCAGTTTATCAGTCTCCTCAGCAAATGAAACAAGGGGATCCATGTGGATTAAAATTTTTCCAAACTTTTAATTTATGAAACACCCTAATATATATATGTTGTTGAAACTGACTGAGTATAGGTAAGTTTGCCACCCTGTCATGTAACTAGCTAGAGAACCAATTATTATTATAGGTCACCAATCATATTATTTTAGAGTTAGGTTTTTGCCCATGCTTGTTTGGCACTGACTACTATAGGTTGATTAACGCATGTGAGATAATTGGCAATTAGGCAAACCTATTTTTTATGTTGGTTATTTATTATTTACGTGCTTTGATTTCATGAGTATTTCTTATGGTAGTTAAAATATTTAAACAAAAAATTTATTTAAATTTAGTATATCAGGATCATATAGACAATATTTTATTTGGTTTGAGTTTCTTATAACTGGAAGTCATGATTCTAGTTAATATTTGTGGTTAATTGCCTGTTATGTTATTATCGTGATTAATCGTGCCTGGTGCATGTAACTGATAATCTTGTGTTGTCTAGGCAACCAGTTGGGATTCAACTCACGTGGTCCAGATTCATCAGGTATGGATTGTGGATCCAATCCAGTTTGTCAGCCACTGGGATCTGCCCTGGAATCAGGCTGGTGATCCTAGCCCTACTAACTAGATGGTGTATAAAGAAAACTCAGGTCATAAAAGGGGGGGGGGGGGGGGGGGGGGGGGGGGGGGGGGGGGACAGGGGTTAACATCCTGTGCAAGTCATTTCTGGTACTTATCTCCCACTTGCTTTCTATCCTTTCTGCCAAATCTCACTAAGTGTTATTGGTTTTTCCAGGAGGTTTTGTTAATTAGGATTCATTGCCAGTCTTTTTGTTATGTTTATACTTTCATACTGAATAATTGTTTATTTCAGATATAATAAAGAGAAAAGCAAACATACCAGTAGTAGTTTACTTCTATTAGGTCTACCTTTGAATTCCAGCCCTTTCTTGGACTCTGAGTGATTGGTTTTCCTACTCATTGGAGAGTCAGATTTAGATACCTGAACTGGGGGAAGTCCTTTACAGTTAACGTGAGAGTCAGACCTGAATAATCTCCTGGAAATAAATTACTGACAAGAGAGGCATTCCTAGATACCAGAGGAGATTACATCTTTGCCCAGTCTCTTGACTATCCCGAACCCAGAAACGTGAAAAGGTGCTGGGTGGTTTGATAATACAGATACTTGGAGACTACAACCTACATAGCCACCACAGCAGTATCTTGAAAACTACGCATTTGCACAAGAAACATATGGTAGATTCATGCAAAACACCTCAAAATTGACCAGAAAAGTTTGTCATCATAAAAACAGACTGGGTGTAAAAATGAATAATTACCTAAAAATGTATAATATATTCAGCTTATGATTAACTGGATGCGAGATATTACCCGTCAAAGTGGGCATGGTAAAGGTGGGGGGGGGGGGGGGGGGCCTAAACTTTGGGGACCAATAACTTAAAAACTGTTTGTCATAGAAGTTTTTTGGGTACTTACGTATTAACAGGGGGCCACCACATATTGATGATTGGTTAGGTTAAGTTGTAATATTTTCGTTAGTTGAAAATTGCCAATACATCATATTTTTTAAATAGCAATATTTTTTTAAATATTTTTTTATACAATTTTCTGAAAAAAATTAATTTTTTAGGCTTATTCATGATGAAAATTGGGGATCTACCAAAAAGGGAAGATGCAGTCTCTTTTTCGCAAGCCAAAGAAATTCTACCTGCTGAACGTACGGTATATACAAAAAAGGTCAAGATGAAGCTGGACTTCGGGGAAAGAATTCGGTTAGTATTTACTAAATGCCATGAGCTGAACCTGTGATTGAAAATAACTTTTTATGAGGTAGTTTTAGTTGCTTTATTCAAATTTGCTACTTATTTCTGGGGCAAATGCTTATTTATGGTAAAAATTATAAGATAATATATATAAATACATGCATTATTGCGCAAAGAATCATAATTTGGGGATTTTTGTAGAGGGAAATAATGATGACATCATATGACATAATTTGCTATGCATTACTCACATGTCCCACAATCCCATCTTCATAGGTTAGTTTTTCTAGGATGGCCTTGTGTGAAGGGTGTGATGTGATGTACATTCGAGCAATTGAACGTTTTGGCTATAATAATCCAGCTTCAATTAAATATTTTCAAGATCACAACATTCTTCCAACTTCAAAACAGTGTCCAAAGTGCAATAACCTGTTAGGTTAGGTTAGATGAAGTCAAAAATACATTTTTCTAGTGTATTTTTGTGTGGTAGTAAATATCAGTTTAGACAATGATTCAAGCAAAAGGAAGGTTAGGTTAGATTAGATATCAAAAATATGACCCATTTTCTGTGCACATGGAAAGAAATATGACTGAAATAATGTCTAAAATATCATTTCTTTCCATTTGCACAGGAAATGAACGTCATATTTGAACAGAGCATACCAAAATACACTAGAAAAATATATTTTTTACTTCAACTTCAGGCCATGGCATTTTGTAAATAGTTACCAAGAATTCAATGATGCTGTAATATTAGAAGTTGCCATAGTAAAGTAAACATGCACATTGGGAACTGGTTTATGGGATCATGGCTTCCTTTTGTAACTGCTCTCCATTTTATTTACTGCTGGTCAGAAGAAATGACCAAAAGATTAATGCCACCAACATTTGGACATGGCGGACAAAACTACTATAGACTGGAATAATTACCTCAGAGAAGTGTGTGTAGATACTCTAAAAGCACGGTCAATTAAGAAACATGTTTCTAATGTGTAACATGTATTAATCATTGTAAATATGTGAAATATAAATCATTGCATATATTTAAAAAAATTGTTATTTAAAAGTATGATATACTAGAAATTTTCAACTAACAAAAATATTATAACTTAACCTAACCAATCATCAATATGTGGCGGCCTCCCATTAATACGTAAGTACCATTTTTTGTTTGAACCAGTGGATTTGGAACTCTGTCCTTACACACCCCATTTAGATATATTCCTCTGCTGAGCAGTGCCCCCCATAGTACTATGAGGTATTGAAAAACTCATGCTCTTCACTTGCCCCACAAACACCTTTAAATGGGAGACCCAAAATGGGTGCACACACATTTCTACATTACTGTACAGTCTTTACAGCCACACCTACACTTTTCCTCCTAAGTATATATATTGTAATGTATATGGTTGTAAATTGTGACTTGGTCCACAATTGATATGGACTATGACTTATTTTTGGTTGGCAAGGTACTGCTATTGATGGGTACCATAATGAAATTGACTGGATTCTTTGGATCTGATATTTGCATGTCATTTATAAATAGACATTTGTGGATAGTAGCCTATTATGACTTTGATCCTCTGGATCCAGAGATTCTATCTCGTTTTAAATTGATAATTAATTAGTTTTAAATTGATAATTAATTAGTTGTTGCCAATGTACAGGCAGTTTTACATAGTGGAGCCACCTCGATGGGCCAAAGTGGCCCCTAGTGTGCCCACTATAAAAATTTTGGTTAATATTCGTCTTTGAAAATGCTCACACGCAGTTAAAACAGTACAATATATTGAATTGCCATTCAAAACTGACTAAGAAAATATATATCTTATCTTGTGCAGATTTGTATAAAATATATTTTTTTTATTAAAATATATTTCTTATTTTTTGCATTTTTTTCAATATATATATCAACTATTTGGTGAATATTTCCTATTTTTGACGATTCTAGCTACTTCTACGTAATTCAATTTGTCCTGTTTTACAATTAAATCATTTTTAGCAATTGTTAGTCTGTTCAGTTCGATATTTTTATGACGAAGTATGGTGTGTCAGTTTTGCATATTTCACTTTGAAGACGTAATCTGCCATATTGCCCTCGATGAAGACAAGAGTTGACCTTTTTTTCAATCATGGTATAATTAAGACATCCGTGACCTGCCCTAAATGCAATAGTGCTTGTATTTTAAGAAAAGACCAGAAGGTCTTTAGGTGCCGTAAAAAAAATCCTAAAAATAAACGTGAGTGTCGTTTCAATATTTCAATCTTTAAGGGCATGTGGCTAGAGCATTGTAACTTTTCAGCGAATAAACACCTCCGTTTCATAAATATTTATTTGCGTAAATTTTTTTCACAAATTTATGCACAAATATTTCTAAAATTAGGCAGTGAGAGCATTGTTAATTGGAAGTCGTACTGTGGTAAAGTTTATGAAAAATGGATGGATAATAAACAAACAATTGGTGGGCCTGGCATGATTATGGAAATTGATGAAATTGTATTTTAGCCATACCAAATATGATCGTGGGTGGAAAATTCAGGGATTATGGGTATTCAGTGGCATTGAGCGTGAGTCTAAGGCTAAATTTGTTATCCCTGTGGAAGACAGACTGGCACAGACCATTTTGCCATTGATCTAGAAAAATATTAAGCCAGGTTCAATCATTATTAGCGACTGTTGGCATGCCCATGATCGTATCAGTGAGCTTGGTTACACATATAAGCGAGTTAATCACAGTGAAAACTTTGTGGATCCCCATGACAATAGTATCCATACACAAAACATTGAACGCCTGTGGAAGGATGTGAAATTGTGGGTTTTACGTGCTAGGAACAAATGCCCTCATTACCAGAAATATTTTGCGCGGTACTTGTTCCTAGCAGAACATACCAACAAGTCCACAAAATTACATCACTTCCTGACTACAATTGCAGAACTCTACCCTTCGCAATAAGGTAAGGTATTGTGTATAATTTAGGTCTCGGGGGGATGGGGGCAGAGCCCCCGTAAAGATCACACATCACAAACTGATTGGTCCCAATGACAAGTGCAAACTTTTCTGGTTAATTTGGAGGTGTTTTGTACGAAACTGCCATCCATTTCCTGTGCAAATGCGGTTTTCGAGATGACAATCTCAAAAACTACACATTTGCACAGGAAATGGATGGCAGATTCATGCAAAACACCTCAAAATTGAACAGAAAAGCTTATCATAAAAACAGTGTAAAAACGAATAATTACCAAAATTTCTTATGTTCTTAACACAAACTAACCCTATATACCAATTTTCACCCAAATCAGAGTCGGAGTGGTGTTTTGCATTGGTTGATCGTGTCCTCACTGGTAAATTTTTACAAGTGTACACTACAGGCTTTGTAAATCAAAACTATGTTTTTTGATGTTTTTTGATGGGTTTGAAAAATCAACCAAAAAACAGTTTTAATATATAACCTAACCTAACCTAAAATTCCAAAAATCCTCAAAAGTCTGTAATGTACACTTGTAAAAAAAATACCAGGGAACTTTTGGCAAATGAAAGCCTGTCCTAAATTATATCCAATAAAGTTATTCCACGTGACTTGTTAAAATCAAAAACAATTCATAGCCTAGGCCTGGGGCCGAAGTTACTTTTTTCACGAAGCTTTTTCTTGAAGCTTGGATCACTTCGCCTCTTCTGATCAAAATAAATACAATATCCTAAAAATAATGCACCAGCTACACCTGCACACATTCCTAATGCACTTTTAGAAATCATTTTGTGCAAAATTAATTTATTAACATAAAAATTTAAAAGTACATTATTAAAAACAAAAACCCAATAATTCACATATGAATCTTTAGTTGAAGAGAATTAGTTGGTTGATATTCCAATTTACTTCCTTAACCCAACTGAGAACAAGAAGATGGGCTTAAGAGAGAATGGGTATAAGGTTTAGTTGATTGGTTGGTTATTTTGTTTTACCTCCGTCCAACTGTAAATCAGAAATAGGTACAAGGTGTCCCAAAAGTCAGTTTACCGAGGAAAATGTTTTTTCGTGATGATTATTCTAAACATTATGACTAGGCTGACCATATTTCCTTGAGACAAAAACGGGACAGTGGGATGGCAAAAAAGGGACGGGGGTTATGTAATATTCTGTATTCATGAAAAAGTAAGTACATAAACATATTGAGCTTACAATTATTCTTCAGTGACAGAACCCATACAGAACCCATAAAAAAACGGTACTGTCCCGTTCAAAACGGTACGTATGGTCAGCCTAATTATGACACAATTTTTTTTACAGCAAAAAGCCAGCATGTCTTCAGGATCTTAAAGACTACATTTGTGAAGAATTCCAGCTGTTAAGCAATGATAAGGAACTATGTAAAGCAATTTGCCGGTCAACCATTGACAGATACAAGATGTGCATCGAACAACATGGACGACATTTTTGAACAGTTATTGTAACCAGAACTATTCTCATGTTTTGTAAATATGTTTCAGAATTTTTTTCTTTGTTTTCTTATGTTTTTTAAATATATTTATGAAGCAAGTTTTTTCTTTGTAGTAAACTCACCTTAGGAGAACATTTTTTTCGGTAAACTGACTTTTGGGACACTCGGTATGTATATAATATATATATATATATATATATATATATTATATACAAAGGTGGGCACCCGGGCCTCAAAAAGGACCGACGGTCCCGGTCCCGGTCCTTGCCTCAAACTGGACCGACGGTCCCGGTCACGGTCCTTTCTGAAGATAGGACCTAGGAACGACTCGGTCCTCGGTCCTTATATATAATATAAGTGAAAAATTTGATTAAAATGAAAAATGAAATTAAAGACACCGGAAATCTTTAATTTTATTAACGTAAATTATAATTAATACAATACATAAATGATGAAAAAAAGTTATTAAGTTAAATGCTTGAGTTTCCCTTCAAGAAGACTAGCATTTCAAAATGGCTGTCACTGAGCCCTGACCTTTTCGGCTTGAGGTTGTTTTGGCTCTTGTTGCTTGTCGAGAGGATGTTCTTGTTCGGCAGGCACAGCAAGCACTTGTACTCCAGGTTCTGCTCACCCTTGGGGCCCAGGTATTCAAAGTATTTGTCCAGGTACGGCCAGGGATTTCCGGGTTCAGTTCTTCCGCTAGGAGCTCCAGTTGCTTGACTTGACGTTGAAGCACTAACATCAGTAGATTCTTCGTCTCCTCCAGGTGTTGAAACAAGTTTCAGTTCAGTCTCAGTCTCTTTCTGAGTCTTCTGGAGGAAACGATCCATCTTCTTTAGAACTTCAAATAATCACTAAACACACTAAAATCACTAAAAAAGACCGTCCGGACCGGACCTTCCGGAATTGCTTAAAAATGGACCGTCGCTCCTCATTTTGGTCCTCACTGAGAAAAGGACCGACTTTCCCGCTCAGGTCCTTAAAAAGGACCGAGTTCCTGGAGTTCGGTCCTTTTGGAACTCGGTCCTGCCCACCTTTGTGTACATATATATATACACAGTGGCGTACATAAGGGGTGGCATAGGCTCTCCCACCATTGTAAAAATTATTACTACTCTCATTAAAGATATTTGAAAAAGAAATTTTCAAAAATTGATAACTTTGCAACATTCACCACAAGAAAAACTTGATGTCATATGGAATTTCAGTCATTTTATGGTTACCAGACATGTTATGAACTCAAAACTCAAAAGCAATTTTGCCTGGCTTAGCAACGTTTATGTCTTTATACGTCCGATTAATTTGTGCAAATTTAATTCTTTGCCCATAAATTGGAAATAAAATACAAATGAAGCCTTCCAAGATGCAATTAATTTTTATTCCAAATCAATCATCAATTTTGATCATCAATAAGTATCCGCACTTTCTATTTTCACAATTTTATTTTCACATCTGATAGATTATAAACACATCACTTCTCAACATAGTCATTTTATTTTCACATCTGATAGATTATAAACACAACACTTCTCAACATAGTCTCCCTGTTTCTCAATACACTTAGTCCAGCGATCTACAAGCTTCCTAATGCCATCACAAAAGAATGTTTTTGGCTGTGTGCGTAGCCAGTCATGCACCGCCTCCTTCATGTCATCATCGCCTTGGAATCGCTGACCTCTCAAAGCGTCTTTTAGTGGTCCAAACAGGTAAAACTCCGAAGGTGCCAGGTCTGGACTGTAGGCTGGATGGTCGAGAACTTCAAATTTAAGTTCTTGAAGACATTTTCTAGTCTATGCAGCGGTATGAGGGCGCGCATTGTCGTGTAACAGAATGACACATTCCGACAATCTCCCTCTCCTTTTTGTGCGAATTGCTTGCTTTAACTCATTCCGAAGCATGTCAGAATACGATGCACTTGTTACTGTAGTTCCACACTCTAGATATTGTTCAAGGATAGGGCCTCGTGTATCCCAAAACAGTGTTAGCATAACTTTACGTGCTGACGGCTGCGCTTTGAACTTCCTTGCAACGGGAGATGTTGGATGCTTCGATTGCATGCTCTGTCGTTTGCTTTCTGGTTCATAGTGATAGATCCAGGTTTCATCTTCAGTGATAATGCGCTCCAAAAAGTTTTCACCTTCATTATGATACCGCGCCAAAAGACGAGAGCAGACGTCCATACGAATACGCACAAACCTTGTGAAAGCCAAGAATGTCATGAACTATCGAATAGGCTGACGCCTGACTGATGTCTAATGAAGATGTCATTTCTTTTATTGTTAATCGTCTGTCATCGAAAATCATGGCTCTGGCTTCTTCATGCTTGTCACCACTGGTTGATGTTGACGGTCGTCCTGAGCGCTGAGCATCTGTCACACATGTCCGACCTTCCTTGAACATTTGAATCCACTCTTACACACTTCGCCGTGGTAACGCATTATTCCCATACTGAGCACATAAACGCGCGTGAATTTCAGCTCCTTTCACACCTTCTGCCCACAAAAAACGAACCACGGATCTCTGTTCTTCCAGAGTACAAATTAAAAGCGGCGCAGCCATGCTCACTACTCGTACGATATGTGACAGCTACGAGTAGCCTAAATAAGCCTATACTGTTGCTAGCCTAAATAAGCCTATACTCTTGCTAGCCTAACTAAGCCTATAGATCTCAGTTTGGCTCGTTATTACGAGTATATATTATATATACGTACTATATTATCATTAAAATAAAAAGTGCGGATACTTATTGAAGTACCCTCGTATATTGGTGTGTGTGTGTGTGTGTGTCCCCCTTAAGAAATGCTGTGTACGCCCCTGTGTTTATATATATATATATATATATATATATATATATATATATCTTTTTATTAACAATACATGTACATGTACAATACATAGTACATTTACACGAATTATATGTACGGTGCTCAGGCTAATTGAGAAACAAACTTAAAAGAACCTTAACACAGTGTATTTGCCGTTTGCCAAAACCAAACAGTATTAAACAAACTTTACTTTAGGGCCTATAAAACATAAAATAAAACAGGGTATTTGTCAGTTTCAGTTTGTGTACTCTGTCATATTTAATCAAAGAAATTTGCGAAATCTCGAATTATATCATCGAAACTCAGTTGATTGGGGGCCCCTCAAGCATGGGAGCTTGAGGCTTCAGCCTCAATAGCCTCAGTGATAATCCGCCACTGCCTTATAGTCATATTCGCTTTAGCACAAAGGCTTCGAGATTGTTTTCTTATATCTGAGTCATCACTCAAGGAGCTGGTGACATATATATATATATAATATTTAGGAGAAATCCAATGACAAGGAGAAATGTAAATGCCATGAAAAGTCTTCTTTAATGCGCAACGTTTCGAGCAATACGCTCATCTTCAGGCTGTTTAATAACAATGTGAAATTAAAATCAATATTGAATGAAAAACAAAACAGAAAATTTCTATAACCTATTCGTAAAGACAAATTTTAAAAGACTGAGAAAAGAGGGTTAAATTCTAAGTTATACAGATTTACATATAAAAATTAAGAAGTTATTTTTAAATACATATAGTAAATGTGAAGTAGTTATTTTAAATACATATAGTAAATGTGAAATTAATACACTGGAAAAATTAACAATAGTACACTGGAATAATGGAACTAGCTACCTACACAGCAGTATCCGAGGCTGACTAATTTGAGCAGAGACAAGACGGGAAACACGAGAGATGGCGAGGGCGATTGGGGAAGGAGGGATTATAAGGAATTGGGGAAGGAGGAGGGATCATAGCAAATTGAGAGGGACGGCAGATGAGTCAACATTCAGACTAGGGGACAATGCTTTAATGAAAAGCGATTCTAAAATTCTTAGTGAGTTGGGACAAGTATTACAACCAAGAATTTTAAAATTGTCTAAAGTGACATCAATTTTACATTTAATGCTGTGTTCACGAATACTCGAGACTTCTTTAGTTTTTAAAATTTTACCTGTTCGGCCACTTATTCCCATATGCGAATAAAATCTAGCCCTGAGAGAGCGAACAGTGCTGCCGATGTAATTCCCAAGGAGACACCTAGGGCAGGTAAATAAATATACAACACCGCTACGCAACGAGTCAGGGTTCGATCCTTCGCTGAGAAAAAGCTACCTAAAGACGTTTTATTAATAAATATGATGCGGAAATCAGTATGATAAAAAAATTTCCTTAACAATTTTTGTAATTTAAGCTTAAATTCCTTATTCAAAGGACCCATTTCAGGTACCAAGAAATATTTTATATCCTTCGGCACTGTATACTGGAAGTGAGGGCTATAAACATTATTTAAGAAGGATCTAATTAGTTTGTCTACATATTGAACAGGAAAACTATTATTAGTAAAGTATGATCTTAGATTATTAAATTCATCATTAAGTAAGGTAAAATTAGAGGTCAAATTATATCCTCTGAACAGGAGAGTTTTAATACAAGACATCTTATAGTTGAAATCAGTAAAACTAAAAAAATTCATGCCCAAACCAGTGAAAGTGGGTTTCCTGTAAACTGATGTAGTAATAGAATCACCGTTTTTCGAAATTAAAAGATCTAAGAAGGGGAGGGAGCCATTTTGCTCAGTTTCCATTGTATACGTTATATTGGGGTGCAAAGAATTTAGGAAGTTAAAGAATTGTTGCGCTTGTACCGCATTATCAAAGACTGCTATCGAATCATCAACGAAGCGTCGATAGAAAATTGGCTTGAGATGAGTGGGAGATTGTCTAAAAATTACACTTTCTAAATGAGTCATAAAAAAGTCAGCTGCTAACGGTCCGACTGGTGATCCCATCCCTACCCCATCAATTTGTTGGTAAACCTTATTGTTGAAAGTGAAATAGCATTGTTTGAAGACCAATTCTAAAAGTTCCTTAAAATGAGACAATGAAAAACCATGAAAATTATCAACTGAGCTAAAAACCCTATCTAAAATAATGGCAATAGTTTCAGATACAGGTACATTTGTGAAAAGTGACTTTACATCAAAACTGACAAAAAACTTTTTTGAATCGAAGTTTTTACCAAGGAGGTCTTTTTGGAATTCAAACGAGTTATTTATAGTGTAAGCATTTTTCGCAAAGGGGGACAGGAGACGAACAACAAATTTTGCCAATTGAAAGGTGGGTAAGTTATACGAAGCTAAAATAGGACGGAGAGGTGTTCCAGCTTTATGGATTTTAGGCAGACAGTATAATTGAGCAAGATTAGCACCAGATGCGAACAACTGAGAGTAAGTATCATTTTTTATTATCTTTAAGGACTTTAGTCGTGACAGAAATCTATTAACCTGGTCTTCTAACCTTACAATGACTTTATTTACAGGTTCTAGAATTTGTTTGAATTTAGTAAGATCACTTAGGATTTCATTAGTTTTGTTTATGTAGTCCGATTTATTCAAAATAACCACTCCGTTACCCTTGTCTGGTCTAGTCACAACAATCTCCTGGTTCTTTGCCAAATTCTTAATACACTGCAAATCACTCTTCCTAAATATGAAAGATTGAAATTTAAGATTTCTAAGTTTAAGAAAAAATTCTTGAGTTAAATTTGAGAACTGACATTTGAAATTATTGAAATCCCCCACATGGGGAACATTTTTCAAGCCATTGAAAAATTTTTCAAAGTAAAGAAAAAACGAAGGCTTATATATTTGAAACAACGGAAGCTTAAATTGCAAACCAAGTGACAGTAAAAACTTTTCCCGAGGGGAGAGTGTGTAACTAGAAAGATTCGAAATTACCTTCTCTGAATTGAAAAAATTTGGTGAATTCATTCCCAAAGCCTTTAACTTACGTTCATGTGTTTCCAAGATGGTAGAGTGAAATTTTTCTAGTTCACGTTGTACAAGAGAAATTATTAATAAATAGTCCAACAACGACAAGGTATTTTTAAGAGTAGTTATATAATGCCCAAGAGACTTGTTATGCGAATCTGATATTTTGATTTTATAATTAATTTCATTATTTAATAAATATTCCAGGGACGATTGATAAAATTCAGAGTCATATAGATTATCACGGTAGAGTTTGAAGTAAACAAATTTCGGGAAAATCCTGCAGGTCCGACACATTTCAAGAAAATAACAGTCCAGTTTTGACTTGAGAAACTTTCGTGAAGTCTTCCAAACATGGCGATAAGCCCTGAGGCCATCTTGTCCATACCTTGAATATATATAATCATGCGGGTTGCTTCTACAGAGCTTCAATTTAATATTTAGGAGAAATCCAATGACAAGGAGAAATGTAAATGCCATGAAAAGTCTTCTTTAATGCGCAACGTTTCGAGCAATACGCTCATCTTCAGGCTGTTTAATAACAATGTGAAATTAAAATCAATATTGAATGAAAAACAAAACAGAAAATTTCTATAACCTATTCGTAAAGACAAATTTTAAAAGACTGAGAAAAGAGGGTTAAATTCTAAGTTATACAGATTTACATATAAAAATTAAGAAGTTATTTTTAAATACATTAGTAAATGTGAAGTTATTTTTAAATACATATAGTAAATGTGAAATTAATACACTGGAAAAATTAACAATAGTACACTGGAATAATGGAACTACTACCTTACAGCAGTATCCGAGGCTGACTAATTTGAGCAGAGACAAGACGGGAAACACGAGAGATGGCGAGGGCGATTGGGGAAGGAGGGATTATAAGGAATTGGGGAAGGAGGAGGGATCATAGCAAATTGAGAGGGACGGCAGATGAGTCAACATTCAGACTAGGGGACAATGCTTTAATGAAAAGCGATTCTAAAATTCTTAGTGAGTTGGGACAAGTATTACAACCAAGAATTTTAAAATTGTCTAAAGTGACATCAATTTTACATTTAATGCTGTGTTCACGAATACTCGAGGCTTCTTTAGTTTTTAAAATTTTACCTGTTCGGCCACTTATTCCCATATGCGAATAAAATCTAGCCCTGAGAGAGCGAACAGTGCTGCCGATGTAATTCCCAAGGAGACACCTAGGGCAGGTAAATAAATATACAACACCGCTACGCAACGAGTCAGGGGTTCGATCCTTCGCTGAGAAAAAGCTACCTAAAGACGTTTTATTAATAAATATGATGCGGAAATCAGTATGATAAAAAAATTTCCTTAACAATTTTGTAAATTTAAGCTTAAATTCCTTATTCAAAGGACCCATTTCAGGTACCAAGAAATATTTTATATCCTTCGGCACTGTAATACATGGAAGTTGAGGGCTATAAACATTATTTAAGAAGGATCTAATTAGTTTGTCTACATATTGAACAGGAAAACTATTATTAGTAAAGTATGATCTTAGATTATTAAATTCATCATTAAGTAAGGTAAAATTAGAGGTCAAATTATATCCTCTGAACAGGAGAGTTTTAATACAAGACATCTTATAGTTGAAATCAGTAAAACTAAAAAAATTCATGCCCAAACCAGTGAAAGTGGGTTTCCTGTAAACTGATGTAGTAATAGAATCACCGTTTTTCGAAATTAAAAGATCTAAGAAGGGGAGGGAGCCATTTTGCTCAGTTTCCATTGTATACGTTATATTGGGGTGCAAAGAATTTAGGAAGTTAAAGAATTGTTGCGCTTGTACCGCATTATCAAAGACTGCTATCGAATCATCAACGAAGCGTCGATAGAAAATTGGCTTGAGATGAGTGGGAGATTGTCTAAAAATTACACTTTCTAAATGAGTCATAAAAAAGTCAGCTGCTAACGGTCCGACTGGTGATCCCATCCCTACCCCATCAATTTGTTGGTAAACCTTATTGTTGAAAGTGAAATAGCATTGTTTGAAGACCAATTCTAAAAGTTCCTTAAAATGAGACAATGAAAAACCATGAAAATTATCAACTGAGCTAAAAACCCTATCTAAAATAATGGCAATAGTTTCAGATACAGGTACATTTGTGAAAAGTGACTTTACATCAAAACTGACAAAAAACTTTTTTGAATCGAAGTTTTTACCAAGGAGGTCTTTTTGGAATTCAAACGAGTTATTTATAGTGTAAGCATTTTTCGCAAAGGGGGACAGGAGACGAACAACAAATTTTGCCAATTGAAAGGTGGGTAAGTTATACGAAGCTAAAATAGGACGGAGAGGTGTTCCAGCTTTATGGATTTTAGGCAGACAGTATAATTGAGCAAGATTAGCACCAGATGCGAACAACTGAGAGTAAGTATCATTTTTTATTATCTTTAAGGACTTTAGTCGTGACAGAAATCTATTAACCTGGTCTTCTAACCTTACAATGACTTTATTTACAGGTTCTAGAATTTGTTTGAATTTAGTAAGATCACTTAGGATTTCATTAGTTTTGTTTATGTAGTCCGATTTATTCAAAATAACCACTCCGTTACCCTTGTCTGGTCTAGTCACAACAATCTCCTGGTTCTTTGCCAAATTCTTAATACACTGCAAATCACTCTTCCTAAATATGAAAGATTGAAATTTAAGATTTCTAAGTTTAAGAAAAAATTCTTGAGTTAAATTTGAGAACTGACATTTGAAATTATTGAAATCCCCCACATGGGGAACATTTTTCAAGCCATTGAAAAATTTTTCAAAGTAAAGAAAAAACGAAGGCTTATATATTTGAAACAACGGAAGCTTAAATTGCAAACCAAGTGACAGTAAAAACTTTTCCCGAGGGGAGAGTGTGTAACTAGAAAGATTCGAAATTACCTTCTCTGAATTGAAAAAATTTGGTGAATTCATTCCCAAAGCCTTTAACTTACGTTCATGTGTTTCCAAGATGGTAGAGTGAAATTTTTCTAGTTCACGTTGTACAAGAGAAATTATTAATAAATAGTCCAACAACGACAAGGTATTTTTAAGAGTAGTTATATAATGCCCAAGAGACTTGTTATGCGAATCTGATATTTTGATTTTATAATTAATTTCATTATTTAATAAATATTCCAGGGACGATTGATAAAATTCAGAGTCATATAGATTATCACGGTAGAGTTTGAAGTAAACAAATTTCGGGAAAATCCTGCAGGTCCGACACATTTCAAGAAAATAACAGTCCAGTTTTGACTTGAGAAACTTTCGTGAAGTCTTCCAAACATGGCGATAAGCCCTGAGGCCATCTTGTCCATACCTTGAATATATATAATCATGCGGGTTGCTTCTACAGAGCTTCAATTTAATATTTAGGAGAAATCCAATGACAAGGAGAAATGTAAATGCCATGAAAAGTCTTCTTTAATGCGCAACGTTTCGAGCAATACGCTCATCTTCAGGCTGTTTAATAACAATGTGAAATTAAAATCAATATTGAATGAAAAACAAAACAGAAAATTTCTATAACCTATTCGTAAAGACAAATTTTAAAAGACTGAGAAAAGAGGGTTAAATTCTAAGTTATACAGATTTACATATAAAATAAGAATATAAAATATTAAGAAGTTATTTTTAAATACATATAGTAAATGTGAAATTAATACACTGGAAAAATTACAATAGTACACTGGAATAATGGAACTATCTACCTTACACTGCAGTATCCGAGGCTGACTAATTTGAGCAGAGACAAGACGGGAAACACGAGAGATGGCGAGGGCGATTGGGGAAGGAGGGATTATAAGGAATTGGGGAAGGAGGAGGGATCATAGCAAATTGAGAGGGACGGCAGATGAGTCAACATTCAGACTAGGGGACAATGCTTTAATGAAAAGCGATTCTAAAATTCTTAGTGAGTTGGGACAAGTATTACAACCAAGAATTTTAAAATTGTCTAAAGTGACATCAATTTTACATTTAATGCTGTGTTCACGAATACTCGAGGCTTCTTTAGTTTTTAAAATTTTACCTGTTCGGCCACTTATTCCCATATGCGAATAAAATCTAGCCCTGAGAGAGCGAACAGTGCTGCCGATGTAATTCCCAAGGAGACACCTAGGGCAGGTAAATAAATATACAACACCGCTACGCAACGAGTCAGGGGTTCGATCCTTCGCTGAGAAAAAGCTACCTAAAGACGTTTTATTAATAAATATGATGCGGAAATCAGTATGATAAAAAAATTTCCTTAACAATTTTGTAAATTTAAGCTTAAATTCCTTATTCAAAGGACCCATTTCAGGTACCAAGAAATATTTTATATCCTTCGGCACTGTAATACATGGAAGTTGAGGGCTATAAACATTATTTAAGAAGGATCTAATTAGTTTGTCTACATATTGAACAGGAAAACTATTATTAGTAAAGTATGATCTTAGATTATTAAATTCATCATTAAGTAAGGTAAAATTAGAGGTCAAATTATATCCTCTGAACAGGAGAGTTTTAATACAAGACATCTTATAGTTGAAATCAGTAAAACTAAAAAAATTCATGCCCAAACCAGTGAAAGTGGGTTTCCTGTAAACTGATGTAGTAATAGAATCACCGTTTTTCGAAATTAAAAGATCTAAGAAGGGGAGGGAGCCATTTTGCTCAGTTTCCATTGTATACGTTATATTGGGGTGCAAAGAATTTAGGAAGTTAAAGAATTGTTGCGCTTGTACCGCATTATCAAAGACTGCTATCGAATCATCAACGAAGCGTCGATAGAAAATTGGCTTGAGATGAGTGGGAGATTGTCTAAAAATTACACTTTCTAAATGAGTCATAAAAAAGTCAGCTGCTAACGGTCCGACTGGTGATCCCATCCCTACCCCATCAATTTGTTGGTAAACCTTATTGTTGAAAGTGAAATAGCATTGTTTGAAGACCAATTCTAAAAGTTCCTTAAAATGAGACAATGAAAAACCATGAAAATTATCAACTGAGCTAAAAACCCTATCTAAAATAATGGCAATAGTTTCAGATACAGGTACATTTGTGAAAAGTGACTTTACATCAAAACTGACAAAAAACTTTTTTGAATCGAAGTTTTTACCAAGGAGGTCTTTTTGGAATTCAAACGAGTTATTTATAGTGTAAGCATTTTTCGCAAAGGGGGACAGGAGACGAACAACAAATTTTGCCAATTGAAAGGTGGGTAAGTTATACGAAGCTAAAATAGGACGGAGAGGTGTTCCAGCTTTATGGATTTTAGGCAGACAGTATAATTGAGCAAGATTAGCACCAGATGCGAACAACTGAGAGTAAGTATCATTTTTTATTATCTTTAAGGACTTTAGTCGTGACAGAAATCTATTAACCTGGTCTTCTAACCTTACAATGACTTTATTTACAGGTTCTAGAATTGTTTGAATTTAGTAAGATCACTTAGGATTTCATTAGTTTTGTTTATGTAGTCCGATTATTCAAAATAACCACTCCGTTACCCTTGTCTGGTCTAGTCACAACAATCTCCTGGTTCTTTGCCAAATTCTTAATACACTGCAAATCACTCTTCCTAAATATGAAAGATTGAAATTTAAGATTTCTAAGTTTAAGAAAAAATTCTTGAGTTAAATTTGAGAACTGACATTTGAAATTATTGAAATCCCCCACATGGGGAACATTTTTCAAGCCATTGAAAAATTTTTCAAAGTAAAGAAAAAACGAAGGCTTATATATTTGAAACAACGGAAGCTTAAATTGCAAACCAAGTGACAGTAAAAACTTTTCCCGAGGGGAGAGTGTGTAACTAGAAAGATTCGAAATTACCTTCTCTGAATTGAAAAAATTTGGTGAATTCATTCCCAAAGCCTTTAACTTACGTTCATGTGTTTCCAAGATGGTAGAGTGAAATTTTTCTAGTTCACGTTGTACAAGAGAAATTATTAATAAATAGTCCAACAACGACAAGGTATTTTTAAGAGTAGTATTATAATGCCCAAGAGACTTGTTATGCGAATCTGATATTTTGATTTTATAATTAATTTCATTATTTAATAAATATTCCAGGGACGATTGATAAAATTCAGAGTCATATAGATTATCACGGTAGAGTTTGAAGTAAACAAATTTCGGGAAAATCCTGCAGGTCCGACACATTTCAAGAAAATAACAGTCCAGTTTTGACTTGAGAAACTTTCGTGAAGTCTTCCAAACATGGCGATAAGCCCTGAGGCCATCTTGTCCATACCTTGAATATATATAATCATGCGGGTTGCTTCTACAGAGCTTCAATTTAATATTTAGGAGAAATCCAATGACAAGGAGAAATGTAAATGTCATGAAAAGTCTTCTTTAATGCGCAACGTTTCGAGCAATACGCTCATCTTCAGGCTGTTTAATAACAATGTGAAATTAAAATCAATATTGAATGAAAAACAAAACAGAAAATTTCTATAACCTATTCGTAAAGACAAATTTTAAAAGACTGAGAAAAGAGGGTTAAATTCTAAGTTATACAGATTTACATATAAAAATTAAGAAGTTATTTTTAAATACATATAGTAAATGTGAAGTTATTTTTAAATACATATAGTAAATGTGAAATTAATACACTGGAAAAATTAACAATAGTACACTGGAATAATGGAACTAGCTACCTTACACAGCAGTATCCGAGGCTGACTAATTGAGCAGAGACAAGACGGGAAACACGAGATGGCGAGGGCGATTGGGGAAGGAGGGATTATAAGGAATTGGGGAAGGAGGAGGGATCATAGCAAATTGAGAGGGACGGCAGATGAGTCAACATTCAGACTAGGGGACAATGCTTTAATGAAAAGCGATTCTAAAATTCTTAGTGAGTTGGGACAAGTATTACAACCAAGAATTTTAAAATTGTCTAAAGTGACATCAATTTTACATTTAATGCTGTGTTCACGAATACTCGAGGCTTCTTTAGTTTTTAAAATTTTACCTGTTCGGCCACTTATTCCCATATGCGAATAAAATCTAGCCCTGAGAGAGCGAACAGTGCTGCCGATGTAATTCCCAAGGAGACACCTAGGGCAGGTAAATAAATATACAACACCGCTACGCAACGAGTCAGGGGTTCGATCCTTCGCTGAGAAAAAGCTACCTAAAGACGTTTTATTAATAAATATGATGCGGAAATCAGTATGATAAAAAAATTTCCTTAACAATTTTGTAAATTTAAGCTTAAATTCCTTATTCAAAGGACCCATTTCAGGTACCAAGAAATATTTTATATCCTTCGGCACTGTAATACATGGAAGTTGAGGGCTATAAACATTTTTAAGAAGGATCTAATTAGTTTGTCTACATATTGAACAGGAAAACTATTATTAGTAAAGTATGATCTTAGATTATTAAATTCATCATTAAGTAAGGTAAAATTAGAGGTCAAATTATATCCTCTGAACAGGAGAGTTTTAATACAAGACATCTTATAGTTGAAATCAGTAAAACTAAAAAAATTCATGCCCAAACCAGTGAAAGTGGGTTTCCTGTAAACTGATGTAGTAATAGAATCACCGTTTTTCGAAATTAAAAGATCTAAGAAGGGGAGGGAGCCATTTTGCTCAGTTTCCATTGTATACGTTATATTGGGGTGCAAAGAATTTAGGAAGTTAAAGAATTGTTGCGCTTGTACAGCATTATCAAAGACTGCTATCGAATCATCAACGAAGCGTCGATAGAAAATTGGCTTGAGATGAGTGGGAGATTGTCTAAAAATTACATTTTCTAAATGAGTCATAAAAAAGTCAGCTGCTAACGGTCCGACTGGTGATCCCATCCCTACCCCATCAATTTGTTGGTAAACCTTATTGTTGAAAGTGAAATAGCATTGTTTGAAGACCAATTCTAAAAGTTCCTTAAAATGAGACAATGAAAAACCATGAAAATTATCAACTGAGCTAAAAACCCTATCTAAAATAATGGCAATAGTTTCAGATACAGGTACATTTGTGAAAAGTGACTTTACATCAAAACTGACAAAAAACTTTTTTGAATCGAAGTTTTTACCAAGGAGGTCTTTTTGGAATTCAAACGAGTTATTTATAGTGTAAGCATTTTTCGCAAAGGGGGACAGGAGACGAACAACAAATTTTGCCAATTGAAAGGTGGGTAAGTTATACGAAGCTAAAATAGGACGGAGAGGTGTTCCAGCTTTATGGATTTTAGGCAGACAGTATAATTGAGCAAGATTAGCACCAGATGCGAACAACTGAGAGTAAGTATCATTTTTTATTATCTTTAAGGACTTTAGTCGTGACAGAAATCTATTAACCTGGTCTTCTAACCTTACAATGACTTTATTTACAGGTTCTAGAATTTGTTTGAATTTAGTAAGATCACTTAGGATTTCATTAGTTTTGTTTATGTAGTCCGATTTATTCAAAATAACCACTCCGTTACCCTTGTCTGGTCTAGTCACAACAATCTCCTGGTTCTTTGCCAAATTCTTAATACACTGCAAATCACTCTTCCTAAATATGAAAGATTGAAATTTAAGATTTCTAAGTTTAAGAAAAAATTCTTGAGTTAAATTTGAGAACTGACATTTGAAATTATTGAAATCCCCCCATGGGGAACATTTTTCAAGCCATTGAAAAATTTTCAAAGTAAAGAAAAAACGAAGGCTTATATATTTGAAACAACGGAAGCTTAAATTGCAAACCAAGTGACAGTAAAAACTTTTCCCGAGGGGAGAGTGTGTAACTAGAAAGATTCGAAATTACCTTCTCTGAATTGAAAAAATTTGGTGAATTCATTCCCAAAGCCTTTAACTTACGTTCATGTGTTCCAAGATGGTAGAGTGAAATTTTTCTAGTTCACGTTGTACAAGAGAAATTATTAATAAATAGTCCAACAACGACAAGGTATTTTTAAGAGTAGTTATTATAATGCCCAAGAGACTTGTTATGCGAATCTGATATTTTGATTTTATAATTAATTTCATTATTTAATAAATATTCCAGGGACGATTGATAAAATTCAGAGTCATATAGATTATCACGGTAGAGTTTGAAGTAAACAAATTTCGGGAAAATCCTGCAGGTCCGACACATTTCAAGAAAATAACAGTCCAGTTTTGACTTGAGAAACTTTCGTGAAGTCTTCCAAACATGGCGATAAGCCCTGAGGCCATCTTGTCCATACCTTGAATATATATAATCATGCGGGTTGCTTCTACAGAGCTTCAATTTAATATTTAGGAGAAATCCAATGACAAGGAGAAATGTAAATGCCATGAAAAGTCTTCTTTAATGCGCAACGTTTCGAGCAATACGCTCATCTTCAGGCTGTTTAATAACAATGTGAAATTAAAATCAATATTGAATGAAAAACAAAACAGAAAATTTCTATAACCTATTCGTAAAGACAAATTTTAAAAGACTGAGAAAGAAGGGTTAAATTCTAAGTTATACAGATTACATATAAAAATTAAGAAGTTATTTTTAAATACATATAGTAAATGTGAAGTTATTTTTAAATACATATAGTAAATGTGAAATTAATACACTGGAAAAATTAACAATAGTACACTGGAATAATGGAACTAGCTACCTTACACAGCAGTATCCGAGGCTGACTAATTTGAGCAGAGACAAGACGGGAAACACGAGAGATGGCGAGGGCGATTGGGGAAGGAGGGATTATAAGGAATTGGGGAAGGAGGAGGGATCATAGCAAATTGAGAGGGACGGCAGATGAGTCAACATTCAGACTAGGGGACAATGCTTTAATGAAAAGCGATTCTAAAATTCTTAGTGAGTTGGGACAAGTATTACAACCAAGAATTTTAAAATTGTCTAAAGTGACATCAATTTTACATTTAATGCTGTGTTCACGAATACTCGAGGCTTCTTTAGTTTTTAAAATTTTACCTGTTCGGCCACTTATTCCCATATGCGAATAAAATCTAGCCCTGAGAGAGCGAACAGTGCTGCCGATGTAATTCCCAAGGAGACACCTAGGGCAGGTAAATAAATATACAACACCGCTACGCAACGAGTCAGGGGTTCGATCCTTCGCTGAGAAAAAGCTACCTAAAGACGTTTTATTAATAAATATGATGCGGAAATCAGTATGATAAAAAAATTTCCTTAACAATTTTGTAAATTTAAGCTTAAATTCCTTATTCAAAGGACCCATTTCAGGTACCAAGAAATATTTTATATCCTTCGGCACTGTAATACATGGAAGTTGAGGGCTATAAACATTATTTAAGAAGGATCTAATTAGTTTGTCTACATATTGAACAGGAAAACTATTATTAGTAAAGTATGATCTTAGATTATTAAATTCATCATTAAGTAAGGTAAAATTAGAGGTCAAATTATATCCTCTGAACAGGAGAGTTTTAATACAAGACATCTTATAGTTGAAATCAGTAAAACTAAAAAAATTCATGCCCAAACCAGTGAAAGTGGGTTTCTTTCTAGTTACACACTCTCCCCTCGGGAAAAGTTTTTACTGTCACTTGGTTTGCAATTTAAGCTTCCGTTGTTTCAAATATATAAGCCTTCGTTTTTTCTTTACTTTGAAAAATTTTTCAATGGCTTGAAAAATGTTCCCCATGTGGGGGATTTCAATAATTTCAAATGTCAGTTCTCAAATTTAACTCAAGAATTTTTTCTTAAACTTAGAAATCTTAAATTTCAATCTTTCATATTTAGGAAGAGTGATTTGCAGTGTATTAAGAATTTGGCAAAGAACCAGGAGATTGTTGTGACTAGACCAGACAAGGGTAACGGAGTGGTTATTTTGAATAAATCGGACTACATAAACAAAACTAATGAAATCCTAAGTGATCTTACTAAATTCAAACAAATTCTAGAACCTGTAAATAAAGTCATTGTAAGGTTAGAAGACAGGTTAATAGATTTCTGTCACGACTAAAGTCCTTAAAGATAATAAAAAATGATACTTACTCTCAGTTGTTCGCATCTGGTGCTAATCTTGCTCAATTATACTGTCTGCCTAAAATCCATAAAGCTGGAACACCTCTCCGTCCTATTTTAGCTTCGTATAACTTACCCACCTTTCAATTGGCAAAATTTGTTGTTCGTCTCCTGTCCCCCTTTGCGAAAAATGCTTACACTATAAATAACTCGTTTGAATTCCAAAAAGACCTCCTTGGTAAAAACTTCGATTCAAAAAAGTTTTTTGTCAGTTTTGATGTAAAGTCACTTTTCACAAATGTACCTGTATCTGAAACTATTGCCATTATTTTAGATAGGGTTTTTAGCTCAGTTGATAATTTTCATGGTTTTTCATTGTCTCATTTAAGGAACTTTTAGAATTGGTCTTCAAACAATGCTATTTCACTTTCAACAATAAGGTTTACCAACAAATTGATGGGGTAGGGATGGGATCACCAGTCGGACCGTTAGCAGCTGACTTTTTTATGACTCATTTAGAAAGTGTAATTTTTAGACAATCTCCCACTCATCTCAAGCCAATTTTCTATCGACGCTTCGTTGATGATTCGATAGCAGTCTTTGATAATGCGGTACAAGCGCAACAATTCTTTAACTTCCTAAATTCTTTGCACCCCAATATAACGTATACAATGGAAACTGAGCAAAATGGCTCCCTCCCCTTCTTAGATCTTTTAATTTCGAAAAACGGTGATTCTATTACTACATCAGTTTACAGGAAACCCACTTTCACTGGTTTGGGCATGAATTTTTTTAGTTTTACTGATTTCAACTATAAGATGTCTTGTATTAAAACTCTCCTGTTCAGAGGATATAATTTGACCTCTAATTTTACCTTACTTAATGATGAATTTAATAATCTAAGATCATACTTTACTAATAATAGTTTTCCTGTTCAATATGTAGACAAACTAATTAGATCCTTCTTAAATAATGTTTATAGCCCTCAACTTCCATGTATTACAGTGCCGAAGGATATAAATATTTCTTGGTACCTGAAATGGGTCCTTTGAATAAGGAATTTAAGCTTAAATTTACAAAATTGTTAAGGAAATTTTTTATCATACTGATTTCCGCATCATATTTATTAATAAAACGTCTTTAGGTAGCTTTTTCTCAGCGAAGGATCGAACCCCTGACTCGTTGCGTAGCGGTGTTGTATATTTATTTACCTGCCCTAGGTGTCTCCTTGGGAATTACATCGGCAGCACTGTTCGCTCTCTCAGGGCTAGATTTTATTCGCATATGGGAATAAGTGGCCGAACAGGTAAAATTTTAAAAACTAAAGAAGCCTCGAGTATTCGTGAACACAGCATTAAATGTAAAATTGATGTCACTTTAGACAATTTTAAAATTCTTGGTTGTAATACTTGTCCCAACTCACTAAGAATTTTAGAATCGCTTTTCATTAAAGCATTGTCCCCTAGTCTGAATGTTGACTCATCTGCCGTCCCTCTCAATTTGCTATGATCCCTCCTCCTTCCCCAATTCCTTATAATCCCTCCTTCCCCAATCGCCCTCGCCATCTCTCGTGTTTCCCGTCTTGTCTCTGCTCAAATTAGTCAGCCTCGGATACTGCTGTGTAAGGTAGCTAGTTCCATTATTCCAGTGTACTATTGTTAATTTTTCCAGTGTATTAATTTCACATTTACTATATGTATTTAAAAATAACTTCACATTTACTATATGTATTTAAAAATAACTTCTTAATTTTTATATGTAAATCTGTATAACTTAGAATTTAACCCTCTTTTCTCAGTCTTTTAAAATTTGTCTTTACGAATAGGTTATAGAAATTTTCTGTTTTGTTTTTTCAATATTGATTTTAATTTCACATTGTTATTAAACAGCCTGAAGATGAGCGTATTGCTCGAAACGTTGCGCATTAAAGAAGACTTTTCATGGCATTTACATTTCTCCTTGTCATTGGATTTCTCCTAAATATTAAATTGAAGCTCTGTAGAAGCAACCCGCATGATTATATATATATATATGTTACTCACAGACTGTGAGTGGAACAAGGAACTCTTCTGAGAAAATTAAATCCACTATAGTCCATTACTTATTCGGACTCTAGTGGATTTAATTTTCCCAGAAGAGTTCCTTGTTCCACGCACGGTCTGTGTGTAACAGAAGTTTTTCAGGCGACCATTCTGAGTTATTATATATATAGTCTCGGGGAATATTCTTGTAAAAATACCTGCGATTATAACTACTAGTGACTAGCCAAATATGGATATACGTACGTTTTTAAAATGAGGGTGAATCAGGCAATTTTTATTATGTAATTTCAACCCAGCTAACAATTTTACGTAGATACAACGTTGTCACAAGGTTGCATTTTAGCACTGTGACGTAGATACAACGTTAATTTGTGTGGTCTCATTTACGTCTTCACAACGATGTGATATTACATAGACTTTACGTAGATACAACGTTGTCTCATCGTCTCAAGGATAGAATTTGGTCCAACAAAGGCGCCCTGTTAGAAATAGTTCTTTCTTCATAAGGACTCTGGAATCAGTTCGCTGGGAGAAAGGGTGTAGACCAGTGGCACCCAAACCTTTCAATATTGGGGTTTATTTTTTTTCCAGTAACTCTTCGGTGGTCTTCTTTAAAGTAAATACTGTATATAAACATAAAAAATTGTCATTTTTTCATAAAGAAATGTGTTGTATCTGTAATATTTGAAAAAAGATGACTTTAAAACAAATTTAGTTATGACAGGGTCTTTGTTCATTTTGTTTTGAGGGTGGTTATCATTTTAGCAATTCGCAATTTGCAATGGGAAATTTTAATTTTACCATAATTTTACTATTTATTGTCACTATAGATCTAATTTGTCAAGACTATGCTGCCGACTTCACATTGTTTTGTGGGAAACTGTTCACTCGCATTTCACGTTTTGGGCGCCCCTAGTATAGACAAACACAGGTACTACTGTTCTGTTAAGTAAAAACTTTTTAAAGGTAAGTTCAGGAAAACTGCAATTGAGTTTTATTATTGTTTAAATTGTTTGTAAAGCTCCTCAAGCAGTTAATGCAATAATGTCATCTTACGTAGAGCTTTCTCCTGAAGACTAAACTGATAACCTGATAATATTTTCCTCGTAATAAAGTTAATAATTTCCTAAATAGAATTTTGTCAAAGATTCTTCCCTGTTCGGAAAGATATACTGTACATATCGGACGGTAGTTTGAAGGGATTTCCGGATTGCCACTTTTAAATACAGGGCATATATCAGCTACTTTTAGAACATTGGGACAGTTTCCGGTCTGACGAGAATTATAATTGGACGCTTGGAAGTGAAAGTGATTCAAGTACTTGAGTCACCTCTGATCAAGGTTTTCTTCTTCTCACAAAATGAGAGTTGAGTAATTTGAGTCACTTCGTTACCACGTACTCGGTATGCAGAGTGCGGGGATTCAAGTATTCGAGTCACTTTTTGGCAAAAGACAAAACTCGGCAAAAAATGCACTTGAATCACTCACTTCCAGTTATAAAGAGCTGGAAACGGTTCACAAATAATACCATGACATGATCTATGAGACTATGATATATCTGTATTTTGTTTAGTATGGAATGTGTCGTTCAATGTTTGTTTTCATACTGATAAACGTTCTAAGCTTAAAAAAAAAAGTACATAAAACATGGTTAATTAACATTAATTAAAGAATATGTTCAGTGTAATCTCTTTTTCCTTCTAACACAATATTCAACCTTACACGAATGTTTGACATAATTTTTGGAAATAGCTCAGTTGGGATGTTGTTGATTACCTATGTTATAAACTTTTGTCTTTAGGTCTTCAAATGTCTGTGCGCAGCACCTCGTCGGCAGCAGCGTACGCCATCACTGAAAGTCTCTCCCTTCCTTACCCCTGCATCCATTCTCTAATGCTTGCTTCTTTATCCTATGGACCATGGCAAGAATAGCCACTGAATAAAAGTGGAAGCCATGATGTAGTACAACAAACAAACAAACGAGGCACAGAGTATTTACGTCGTGACAAAGACAAGCTGATTAGGAACAAATCTGACTGGACACAGTGAAAATAGTCAATAGTATTTCAGGTCAGAATTGCCAAGTCAAATTATCGATCCTAAAAAAGGTGAAAATCGGTAGATTCACGAGAAATGTTCTAAAATATTGGGACATAAAGACATCCACGCAAACGCAAGTAAGTGACCAATGTATGGATTTTAGGTAAATAGAAAAAACAGATAGATATAATGAACACTTTTGTAGGTAACATGAAGAAAAAAAGAAAGGCTAAGAAAAAGTATTTTACGCGGCATTTGGGGGAGGGGGCCAAAAGTGATGTTAGGTCCACCTTTATTAGCTTTGGGGGGGCCACGGCCCCTTTAGCTCCTCCCTCTGGATCCGCCAATGAGTAGTTTACATTTCATAAAATGCTTTTATATGATATTAGAAGTTCCTTTTTATTTGTATTTCAATCCCGATAATAATTGATTAAATATATTAAGAAATTGAGTGCTGTAAAATTAGTTTCTTATAAGATAGCAGCAGTTGAATGGGTTGCATGGGCCGCTCCTAAAAAAAATTCCCGGGCCATTTTGAGGTCCCAAGCAGCCTCTCTCTCTCTCTCTTTTATGATGAATAAAACCACGAAGGAAAGGAAACACAGAATGGTGCTCATTAGACGAAAGCGCTTGAGCACCATTCTGTGTTTCCTTTCCTTCGTGGTTTTATTCATCATATATATATATATATATATATATATATATATATATATATATATATATATATTTTAATAATAATTAGAGAAAGAAGAATAAGTAAAAATAAGTGTTGGCAAAAAATTCGACGCCAATTCAGGTTTAAAAAATGTCCTAAATATGAGTTATAATTTATTTGGATTTCTTTAAACAATACATACGTGGCAGTGTGAATATCAACAAATATTAATTTGCATTTATAGGAAATTATTATGTATTCCTACAGTAATTTATATATGAGGCGTCGCGCGGCGCAATGACGAATGAGCCAAAACAAAGTTTTGAAGGAAACAGCTTTAAAGTTTGTGAAAGTTTAAATACTCATAACTTTATTAAAATAGATGTAATTCCATGTTTTTTTTTTTAAATTTTGTAAGTAATTTTATGAACATTCAGTGAGTGAATGATTAAATGATAAAACAGAAACGTTTAGAGTTTTTATAAGGTAAAATATGATAACAATAAAGGTATAAAGATTGGAGGATTATAGCAATGACTTTATAAGAGCGAATTCTGATTGAGTTTTGTTGCATTTTTGCAGTGATACAATGACGAATACGCCAAAACACGAATCGGTACATGAGAGAGGAAAGGTTGAAGTTTACTGTGGCATACAAAACGGAATTTTCGCCCTTTGGTTGATTCGTCATTGTGCCGTGTGACACTCATATATATATATATATATATACATATATATATATATATATCATGTGCTACATTATTATAAATATATGTGCATAAACTTGATGTACTGTATATAATCTGGAAGACAGTCAAAAGGTTTTAAAAAACTGCTTGAAAAGATGGTATATAACAGGGATGACCAAGAGACAGACCACGGTCTGGATTCGATCCGCCAATAGATTTTAGTCAGACAGTCGGGAATAAAAACATACTCTCATTACAGGATTTACTTTCAAATCCGGCAAACTTCGACATTTCCAAAGATTCGAAATTAAACTTTTTCTTAATTTTATTTTGTGAAATTTAAATTTACTTAATTTACGATAATTTCGATAAAATAATGTCGACCGAATCATGAAAATACACAAAAAATAAAAAATAAAAAAAAGTGTAGTTAGCGAACCTTGAGTTACAGAAATACCTTCACAGACCCTCAAATGGTGACCCCTGGTATGTACTGGAGTTAAAAGTTCATTAGAATAATGGAAATGAAGCACTATTCTCTCTAACTAAAGATTTTGCTGAGCAATTAACATCAAAGTTTAATGAATACAATTTTATGTATATTTGTTAAGTGTTCAAAGAATTGTGTAAAACGTTTCTCTAACGGAGTAAAAGCTGTTTTTTTCAGCTAAAAGTTGAGCCCAGTAAAGCCTAAAGCTGAGCCCAGTAAAGCCTAAAGGCTTAAGGTCCAAATTAAATAAAATAAATAGTCCAGCTTCACAATTATTTATGCCATTGTAAAACCAATCTATTTATTTTATTATTAATTAATAAAGGTTTTTCAAATCAATTCAATTCAATTAAGAAGAGAAGTTTATTACAATAATAGATTTTCACCTAAGTACTGAAAGGAAAGCATATATTGTATATAACAGGGGTTCTCAACCGGTGGGTAATTACCCCCCCAAAGGCCCAAAGGGGTAATTTTGGATATCCAGGGGGGTAATGGAAGCCATACATATTTTATTTAATAGTGGTGTATTAAATTGTATAATTCTAAACTACTATTTTAACTTTTGGTTAATTTACGCGTCAGTAGGGGTAACGGGGTGAGCGCCAATGCTTCAGGTGGGTAACGGAAGTAAGTGGGTTGAGAACCTCTGGTTTGTGTGTATAGTCTTTAAAATGAATTATGAAAAATATATTGTAATATACTGTAGATATACAGTGTGTCCATATATTATCTCTAAAATTGAACTGAAATTCAATTGAATAATTGAATTTATGAGGATAATTTATGGACACCCTGTAGATGCCTCTATAAAAGTTTAATTAAGCCACTAAATATCGGTTGCATTTTAAAATATAAGATTAATAATAACGAACCCGTTGCTAAGAACAATATATATATTATATAATGAATTTCACACTTAAACACGTGAAATGAATGAATGATGCAAACCTACAAGGAAAAAGAAAAAAAATTATTCCAAGTCCTTTCGTGTATTCAGCACTACACCTCGTCAGGGAATGAGAGAATTCCTCGACGAGGTGTACTGCTGAATACACGAAAGGCCTTGGAATAATTTTTTCTTTTTTCTCGTGGGTTTACATCATATATATACAGAGCTGGGCAATAAATACATTGAATGTATTTAAATACTAAATACTAAATACATGGGAGAAATGTATTTAAATACTAAATACTAAATACATTTTACGAATGTATTTAGATACTAAATACAAAATACATCAATTGTATTTAAATACATTTGTAAATACATTTTAAATACATGCAAATTTTAACATATGCATTCACTAATTCACTAAGCCATGACACGCACACGATAAAGAAATCAACCGCTTTCGACTAAGAGTGGCACACAACGGATTGAACTGATACGTTGAAACATGAACCATGCTGTACTACACTGTCGACGCGTCGTACTGTGCTAGTACAGAACGTGTATTAAACCAGTAAAAGTATTTACATTTTTATATTTTGAGTATTTAAATACATTGTATTTAAATACTCATTAAAGTATTTAAATACTGTATTTAAATACATGAAAAACAATGTATTTAAAATACAGTTCTAAATACACAAATGTATTTAAATACAAATGTATTTAAATACTGCCCAGCTCTGTATAATATATATATATATATATATATATATATATATATATATATATATATATATATATATAATTGAGACGAATCTGTAAATACAAAGTCAAGAGTATAGAAACTAGCAATGAACACGTGCGTATAAATAACATGAATGGTTTTGCAAGCGCTTTTCCGTATTATCAAGAGATTATTAAGAAAGTGATGAACGATGCACGAAAGAAATATATCGCGATTACTATTTGACTTTATTCATTTATATCAGGTTGTAACATAAATTCTGCTCGACTAGAAAACGGACGATAGATAATTAATAGAATAACCTCAAGATAATGTAAAATAGTTTTAGAAATGTTGCAAAATACACGCGGCGACAGGTTCGCACAGGTTTTATCACGATACAGAATGATACAGAATGACTTAGGCTAGTGTAGGATCAGGCTAATGAATATTTTCTCTGGTGTTTTTCATACAGTTACAACGCCACCCCTACGATATTACGGTAATTGAAAAGACATGGAGCCCACGAAAGAGCATATTCGACATGTGATGCTGACAGTCATCATTATCATCATCATCATGCTGTATGAGTTCCATAAAGGTTCTAACGCTAGTGAATCCGCAAGAAACATTCAAAGAGTTTATGGAAATGATGTTGTGAGCGAATGGATGTGTAGGAGATGGTTTGAGAAGTTCAGAAATGGAGACTTCAGTCTGAAAGATTATCAACGAACAGGACGACCAAATGAGTTAGATGAAGAGTTGCTGAAAGCAACAGTGGAGGAAAACCCAACGGTAACTGTAAGAGAACTTGGCCTGCAACTCGGCGTTAGTTAGCGATATGACCATTCATCGTCATTTGAAGCTGTTAGGAAAAGTAGTGAAGGTTGGAAAATGGGTTCCGCATGATTTGTCACGAGCGAATCTTCAACATCGAATCGATATTTGCACATCACTGCATTCTTGGCAACTGCAGGCACCGTTTTTAAATCGGATCGTCACTAGGGATGAAAAATGGGTCCTCTATAATATTAAGCGTCGACATCAGTGGCTTAGCCGTGAAACAAAGCCTGAACCTCAGCCAAGGAATGGACCCCCATCCAAAGAAAATTTTCCTATGCGTTTGTTGGGATATGCAAGGAATTATTCATTTTGAGCTTCTGCCAGATTACCAAACAATCGCAGCTGAAGTCTACTGCCAACAACTCCAACGACTGAAGATGGCATTACAAGAAAAACGTCCCGCATTAATTAATCGCAGAGGTGTTCTATTCCACCAAGATAACGCGCGCCCTCACACTGCTCGAATCACCACTGCCCAATTGGAGGCATTTGGTTGGGAAAAAATGCCTCATCCACCTTATTCTCTGGACATCGCACCTTCAGACTACCATTATTCAGAAGTCTGCGACATCACCTAGATGAACAAAAGTTGCAATCCAGGGAAGCTATCGAAAACGAAGTGATCGCTTTTTTTTGACTCGAAACCAAGAGATTGCTTCGAACGTGGCATAAAAAAAACATTTCTACAGGTGGGAGGAGTTTATAGAAAAAGAAGGGAATTATATTAATGATTAATTCGTCATTATAAGTCACTTAATTTTTGTTCTGAATGAACTAAAAAATCGAGCAGAATATATGTTACAACCTTACATATATTCATATATATGCTTCTTCTATATAGTGAAATATAGTTAATAAATGTGGTTGTGGTTGATGTTGATGTTGTTGTTGTTAACAGTAGTAGTAGTTGTTGTAGTTGTAATAGTAGTAGTAGTAGGAAGAAGAGGAGAAGGTGGAATATAGTAGTAAATAATGTAAATTGTATGCTGCAAAAAATAATAATTAGTGAGAATAAAGGACTGAAAATTTTTCCCGCAATTGTACCTTGAAATTGATTATGAAAGTCTAATGCTACATGTTTAACATAATGTTCATAATAGCAGATAAAAATTATTATAATATGGAGTAATTCACGATGACAACCTATAATGCTGATGTAGAGATATGGGTTTGGAAAACCCACACATTGCGTTCTGGTCTGGGTAAAAACTCGCACTACAGTTAGTGAAAAAGTTAAATAATAAAACATTGTACTTATACAGTATTTATGTATGAAAGAGAATACTAAAGGCAAAGATTATATATATATATATATACAGTATATATGCAAAGGTGGGCAGGACCGAGTTCCAAAAGGACCGAATTCCAGGAACTCGGTCCTTTTTAAGGACCGTGAGCGGGAAAGTAGGTCCTTTTCTCAGTGAGGACCGAAATGAGGAGCGACGATCCATTTTTAAGCAATTCCGGACGGTCCGGTCCGGACGGTCTTTTATAGTGATTTTAGTGTGTTTAGTGATTATTTGAAGTTCTAAAGAAGATGGATCGTTTCCTCCAGAAGACTCAGAAAGAGACTGAGACTGAACTGAAACTTGTTTCAACACCTGGCACCATCCAGTGCCGCCGTGGAGAGGCTCTTCTCTTTGGGGAAGGACGTCCTCAAGCCGAAAAGGTCAGGGCTCAGTGACAGCCATTTTGAAATGCTAGTCTTCTTGAAGGGAAACTCAAGCATTTAACTTAACTTTTTTTCATCATTTATGTATTGTATTAATTATAATTTACGTTAATAAAATTAAAGATTTCCGGTGTCTTTAATTTCATTTTTCATTTTAATCAAATTTTTCACTTATATTATATATAAGGACCGAGGACCGAGTCGTTCCTAGGTCCTATCTTCAGAAAGGACCGGGACCGTCGGTCCAGTTTGAGGCAAGGACCGGGACCGTCGGTCCTTTTGAGGCCCGGGTGCCCACCTTTGTATATATGCATAACAAGATATGAAAATAACGATATTTTCCATTATTTATCGAGTTATCCTGCCAAATGAATAATAGGTACACGTGACAGTGTATGGAGGGAGAACTATGTTCTTTGCCCAATGGCAAACTCTCCTAATGTAGAAGTATATTACCAAAAACTGAATACAAGTTTATTTCATTTCATGTATTTCATTATACATTAAACTATGTAATAATAAATGTTAAAGTATAACTGAAGCTAAAGTTTCTTCGCGGATAATTTAGTTCTCCTTCGAAACACTAGATGGCGGAAAAGAAACAAAAATGCTAACTCAAAAGTGGTCGGAGTTTCGGATCTTGTTATGAACAATCTTTGCTAAGAGTGAAAGCAAAGAAATTAATTTTATTATTACCTTTCAGCTCGTAAACTATTTAGGAATTATAATTTTTTAGGGGACCATAATATGTGATCGCCCCAGAGAAGCTTTCTGACTTGATTATTTAACATTTCATCATCAGTGGACATGTTTTCCCGAGAGACCTTTTCGCAAGTCTTTTTGTACTTTAGTAGTTCAGCAACAAGACTTTTGATGTATATCGGATTACGACTGCCATGGAGCGTCGCTGCGTTGTATGGAAATGTCCTTACCCAATCTCCGCATTTTGATGGCTGTCTGTGCTGTGGACGTCCGTCTTGGCGGGAAGATAATGGTCTTGCTATGCTTTCAAGAGAGGAAAGAGAACTCCAACTTGAGCCTGTTGCGTAATACCTGTTAGAAACTGAATAATCTGATATCAACTGACGCCTCAGTCTTTGAAACGTTGAATTATTAGTTAGAGGAACGTACGTATCACGGCAAGTTTCTTCGGCTATGATGGCATCCGTGATGTCTTCGCTGAATGTGGTGACAGAACGCCTTCTTCTGGAGTTGGTGCTGCGATTTGTTGAACGTTTCTTGTTCATGTTTCCTTCTGAACGACTGAGAGCGTTGAGGATGTGGTTTACATTAGGAGACAAGTGGATCGATTTAGAATTCCTTAGACCATTTCTCCACTTTAATAAAGCCAAACTTTGGTCATTGCTTTGATATAAAGTAGATTCTTCGCTACTGCTGCCTTTACTAATACTGTCATCGCAATCTTCGCATAAACTGCTCCTTTTACCTCTACTTACAAATTCTTTATGAAGTTTATCGGTCGAGGATGAAGTTTTGAGGTTGTTGTTAGTTTCTTTCCTGAAAGGAGGACCACCCTCAGTCAGACTCGAAATTTTTAACGGCCTTTCAATTGGCTGAGAAACTTTCGGTGGACCTACTAAGTCGAAGAGCTGGTGCAATAAAGGCTTTTTGACCACTCGATCGACGTCGCAGTCGTAAGTAAGAGATGGACACCGATTGACTTCTAGAAGCCAAGGAGTGAGAGTTTCATCTACCTGTTGGAGAATTTTTGACAAAATAATTAATATTTCATATAAAAAGTCTCAATGAACATTTACCAACACTCACGTTAAGCATAATATAACATTTATTTTACATTATTCAATCGCTAACCAAGCAGTTTTGAAAGACCTACCAGTATATCAAATCCATAGAGCTCAAAGCAGGTTCCAAATCTGGGATGGTCTGAACCACTTTGGAACTGGTTGTGGTTATTGTAAGCAATGCGACCTACTTGAGACAGTAAAGTTAGGGACACAAGAATGTTCACTTTCTGCCATAGAAGCCAGTCTCTCTGCCCATTGGATTTTAAATATCGTCGAAGCTGTCTCAAAGTCCATTTGCAACCTTTTATAAGAAGAGAACGCTACAGAGAAATGTTCTTGGTGAGTTGTTGTAGTTCAGAATCTGCTTTAAAATGTTGATTACTTTCCATTCTGCGAAATAACTCTAGTGACGCTGTAAGGGAGGTTAAATTCTAAACCAAAGCAACAAAGGGAATGAATGAATACGAAGAGAAGTATTAAGTTATTATTTTAGGTTTTCAAGTGAAAATAAAGATTTTTACTTTAGCTAATAATTACTGCATAAAGTTTGCAATTATTTTTTTTTTATTCTTTGCTTTAGTAAAATCATTTAGTTATCTTAATTTTTAAGATGTAGTGTCCTACTCTGGGTGAAACTTTCCTGGTTCGAGAATGAAAACTAACTTAATCCTAACCTAACTCATCTTTAATTTAACTAATCTAACATAACCTAATAAGTACCAAAGTAGGAAATGAGAAATGAGAGAGGGAATAACATGCAGCGGGAAAGAGACCGGTTTTAGATAAGCTTCATCTGGAATTCTCCTCAAAGTGAGTATACTCGCGTTGATTCTCATTTTCAGATTTCTCATTCTTTGGTCACATATGAAAATGAAATGGCCAAGATTGAACAGGTGGTGCTGGAACCTTTCGAAAGATGAACCTTTTGTCCGACGGACAAAATTTATAGAATGTTGAGAAATTTTTCTCGAACCCAAGCCTAAAATGATCTAGTGCATGGACGTGCAACCTTTCAGAGGCGTACCAATACTTTTTGCCGCTCGGGGCGAAAATGCCAACGCCCCCCCCCCCCCCCCCCCCTGCAACAATTTTCAATTTTAAAAACAATTCCTTTACAAAAATACACTTCTAAACAAAACTTTTATTGGAAGAAAAACTTAAATAAAGCAACTTCAATTTTAACATTACTACATAATGTACTGTACATAATACACTACATAATTTTAACAATAACTATATAATGTATAATGCCTAGTTAAATTTTCGGACTTTCATAACAGAAAATTCATGAATGATTTTTTCTATGTCCATTGTCTCTGCAACTTCGCGTTCAATTGAAATAATCGCCAAATTGCTCAGTCTAGATTGACTTATAGTTGACCTGAGGTAAGTTTTTATAAGTTTCAGTTTCGAGAAACTTCGTTCGCAACTTGCCACGGACATGCATGTAGTTAGACAGATCCGGAGGGCAATTGTTATATGAGGCAAAGATTCCACTAGATCCCATTTAACGATCCAGTGAAGTAGTTTTAACATATCCCAGTTCTTTGGATCATCGTCGACGCTTATGCTTTCGAAACTGAGCAAATGTCTGCGCAAACGCTTTATTTCTTCCAGTAGACTTCCTGGATTAATGTCATTGTAGATGGAAGAAAAATTATTGACCTTGGTATTAATTTCTTCATCTTTGGACTGATTCAAAAGGTACGAAGGATACAGAAATTCAAAGCGATCATTCATGTTTTTAAGACAAACTGTGCGTTTTTCAATTTCTGCTAATAAACGATCCATGATTTCAAAACATTCTCTGCGTACATCCTCTTGCACGGTCAATCCAGCATCACGAGCTTGCTCTCCAGGCATTCTTCTCCGTCTCCTGACTCTGCGGTCTATACTGATATCCATTTCATTACAGAACTCTTCGGCGGCATCTGCAGCGTTTGATACTACTGCCTCTCGTTCATTAGTTAAAAACACGGATAAAGAGTTCATTTTTAATGCACACTGGTCCAAAGCAAGTCCCTTTCTTTGAAAATATAGCTGAGCATCATTGATTTCTTTCAGCACTGGATCCCAGAAAAATAAGTACACAATGAATATGTATGACATGATGGAGGTCAACAGAGCTTCAGCATCGCCCTTTGTGTCCAGATTTTCGGAGACCCCTTCACTCAATTCTTCCAAGGCACTAACAACGTGAGTCAAGTTCTTCTTAAGACTAGAAACAGCATCATACTTAGCACTCCACCGCGTATCAGAGACTCGCTTGACAGTGATTTTGGAATGTTTTGTTAAGACATCCCAACGATGAGTAGAGGAAGAAAAGTAGACGAAAATTCGTTCAATTGTTCCAAAGAAAGTTACAGCATTAGGACTCAGTCCCGCGGCATGAACTCCAGCCAAGTTCAGCGAGTGGTTATTGCAAGGAATGAAAACAGCGTGTTTGCTAACATCAAGAATTCTGCGTTGAACTCCAAGATGAATACCTGCCATCGTAGCAGCATTGTCATACCCTTGACCATAACAATTCTGGATATCCAGCCCATCCTCACGGAGCTTAACAATGAGATCAGTAACTGCCTCAGCAGTCTTCCCCTCTAATTTAATAAAATCAACGAAGGATACTGCATACTGCGCCTGCCTGACAGTAATTTGCCGCCCCTCGGGAAGTGCCGCTCGGGGCGGTCGCCCCTCTCTTGATACGCCACTGCAACCTTTTAACTGAAAAGACCACAGGTTAACACCAGTCTATGCGCCGCCGCTACTATGAAAACAACATTTAAAATAAGGTAATATGGAAGGTTTATTGATCAGAAAGCCGATTGGGGGGGGGACACGTTTAGAATATTTGTAGGACGGATTATGACTCGCGGGCCGCAGGTTGCACACCCATGAGTTGTATGGGTGCACTTAAGGAGAAGGGGGTGGGGGTGCCAGTGACAATGCCAGTGTCAAGTGAGAGGAAACGAGGGGGAAAGGGGGAGACGGGAAAATAGGGGAAAAGGAAAAAATTAATCACAGCTGTGTACGAAACTTCTCAGCTTTCTTTGTAAATGAAGGTAAGGTATAGTTAGGTTAAGTTAGGTTAGGTTAAATTAGTTTTGGTTATATAATTTTTTAAGCTTGGAATATAACACTATGTTTTGTCTTTGTTAGCGAAGGTTCAAATATTTTCGTTGAAGAAAATTACATTCGACAAATATTTGTCGATGTTTCAAAATTTGGTCCGTTGGTCAAGAAAGACTCCCCATTCATAAGGTCCCAGCACAGATCTAACCTAACTTAGCCTAACCTAACTAACTTATGCTAACCTATCCTCAGTGATGGGCATCGATACATGAAAATCGCTAAAGCGATACCGATACGCCGATACTTTCTAGATGTCTTAAGCGATATCGATACCGATACATGCATCGCCGGTACATTTTTATAATTATTCATTTAATATGTAGGTATTAGATATTATTGTTTATACTAGTAATTTATATGCAGTGTAAGTAAAATCAACGACATTTTAATGGGTTTTATAGATGTAAATAAAAACAATTGCTTTATTTAATGAAAGTGTTTTAATTTTGTAGGATACATGAATGACTGAAAATATTACACTAACAATTAAAAGTAATTACTATTACCCTTCAAAAATACCAGCTGGCTAAACATCTGGTCAGACAGTCTATTCCTTTTTGGAGCGTGAATGTGACCAGCCAAACTAAACAAGAGACACAAGCAAGATAATTTCAGTCGCTCATCACAATTCGCAATCTTAAAATATTTACCGCAAGTTATTAGGATTGATTTTGACCAGTTGGTATCTTTAATTTTATGGAAATGATTTTCTGTCGCGTCATTTTCACCAGGTTGTTCCTTTTGTGGCTCACTCCCTGACGCGTTATTATTACTATTAATATCTTCACTCATTATTATCGCACAACTGCTCGGCGTGACGTCTACTTAATGAGTGACTGATTGATAAGAAATGCCTCGGGGGACCAAGAGGAATCGCTGCGTTACAAGTATGAACCTGTTTAAACTCAACACCGAGTGGGCGTGGCCAATAGTGTTGCAACACCAATGAGCGTTTCTATATTATATGAGCGTTTCTATATTATGAGCGTTTCTATAATCTCAATAACACAAGTACAAACGTGTTTAAACGTTGCGCCGTACTGTGTGACGTGACCAGTAGAGTAGTACTGTCATTAAATAAATATTTAATAATATTATTATTTATGTATATTCATAAATATAACTCAGTAGTGTCATATTATAACATCTATTTAAATATTTAAAAATTCTTATTAATGTATCGATGTATCGAAGTATCGATTTTTTTCGATACATTTAAGAAAATTGACCTTAGCGATACCGATAAATCGATACTTTTGTCAAGTAGCTAAAGCGATACCGATACCGATACAAAAGTATCGATCGATACGTATCGGCGATACATGTATCTAGATACTGCCCATCACTGCCTACCCTAAGGTAACTTAAGTTAACCTAAAATAACTTGTCGATTTTATGTCACATCGATCAAATGTCATTAACCTGCAAATACAGACGGACTCACCTGTTCCTACCCTATTCTTCTCTAATTTGTAGCCCGGAGACATTCTGTTGATGGATGTGTTGGTCAAATGGCTGAAAGGATTATCAAGAGCTTTCAAATTATACTTCTCTGTTCCGAATCTGGAGAAGAAAACCGTCATTTATTTAATAAAATGTGTTTTGAAGGAAGTCCAAACGAACTGTTTAAATTAAAGAGTATTCTTTAGTTAAAATTTATGGATAACGTAAATGTACTGTAAGCATAATGTATATAATAATAATGATGATAATAATCTGCCATGGAATTATATGTGCAAAAGGTTATGGTTTAGTTTGTAATTAGTGCAGTTAAAATTAAAGTATTTAGCGAGTTTTTATTACATATTAGATACTTCAGAATGCCAATAAATCAGACTTTAGTTTATAATTGCTATCTCTGAGTGAGGTCATTAATAATAACTGTCAGTTTAATGGTTCTTTGCATGCTTGGATAATTACAATGAACTGAAATTATTAGCTTTTATTACAAAGACTTTTGAGAATTTCAGAAATATAGGCTAGCATTGTGGCTTCCAATTCCTACGGTGCAATATGATTTGAAAGCTTACTGTAGCTCAGGTTACATACTGTTCTTAAACTTTTCATTTTAATTGATTTAAAAGCGTGCTCATGTGGACAAATGTTTATTATTTTTAGGCTGATTAGTATTGTTATACTAAACTAAGAAGATAAGAAACCTTGAGTCATGCGGGAGAACGCCATTAGGCTTATGAAGATTCCGTCCCATAATTTCTGACGTAATCACACTTGACTACTTTTAATTATTACAAAATACTGTGATTACCATTCACAAAAGAATTTGAATTTGTTATGTTTATGATTTGCGTAATTTGTAAAGTAAGTTTGTGTCTCCATTGTTCATATACCATGACATCGCTTTTATCCAGGAAACAAATGAAATGAAGTGATAATACAGCCTATATTTACGCAGTGTGATCGATCTGACTTCCAAAGTGTTGAAATCACTTATTTCTGTTCAGCTTAATTGATAATGGTCAAGTGTGACTACGGCTTTATTTAATCTCAAACCAAGTTGTCAAACGTTTTTTACCACGACGTGGCACCCTGAAAATCCTTATTGAAGTAAGACACTGGTAAGAATATTTGTAGGAGGAACTCATAAGATAAAGCAAATAACAAAGAAGAGAAAAAAGTTATAAAAAATAACTAAAAGTTAGGATAAACTAAAAAGGCAACGACGCTTGGACTATCGGAGAAAAAGTTACAAAGAGATCTTGTCTTCTCCAACCCTAGTCATGGCCTTTTTATTTTATTTTTAGTGACTTTCTTAACTTACTTTAGCTAACCACGGATTTTATGGCGATTTTGAAACGAAAAGCACAGATTCTAACCTAACAATTCCCTCTGAATAAATGTAAATTGATAGAGGTACGAATGATGTCACTAAAACGTAAAGTCTGATGTCACATTTGTAGCCTCCAACCAAAAGCGGATGTTCAAGGTACCTTTGCACAACGGCACTTCCGCCATACGTAAGTTCATGCAAGTCCTTTATGAAAAATATGCACTTAAATAAAAGTATACTTGTATATACACTTTAATTTATGGCAAAAATTAGGCCTTTTCTTTGCACTAAAGTTTTGTAAAATGTTTTTTAATTATTTACAAACAAATAGTTTTGCATATAAGCTGTTTTCAGTCAAGTTAAAACTCTGATTATTAAGTAATTTTATAGTTTTGTTAACTTATTTGCTAAGATTAACACCTTCATTTGTTGAAATTCTATTCTGATGCTCTTCTATACACATATGTAAATGATATATACTGTATATATATATATATATATATATATATATATATATATATATATATATATATATATATATATATATACACAATAATAATAATAATAATGAAAATTAATTCAGATATTTTAACGTAAATAAAATATTATGTCAACCTGAAATATTGATATTCCCTTTCCTTGAGAACTGCCAGTAGGTTTACAAATCCAAATGTTTAGCGATGAATCTTCTGCCGTTTCTGAACTTCTTGGACTGGGAGAAGAACCCTGATCTTCTTGAGTACTTCCATTATTCTTGTTAGATTTTGAATGATAAAGAATACGAGTGTACTCCGCTACTAATTTTGTGTACTCGCCTGGTAACAGGAATGTTGAAGGACTGTTTTGTATTTCGCAGTCAGACACAGGTAAAAAATAAAGATTAGTGAATGAGGATCAGATTTCATAATACTGCTTACAGACTAATAATAATAATAATAATAATAATAATAATGCGATAAATAAAATGTAACTTGATATATCGAATATCTGAGTTTAAATATTAATAAATATACTGTGTTCACTGTGTTCATCTATGAATGTAATGAAAATCATGTACAGTTGCCTGAGAAAGGTCGGCGAGAAAAGGAAATTAAAAATTAAAGTAGAGAAATATCCTTATGCTATGCTTTTGCTTTTTATGATTGTAATTGTAAGTGTGATTGTGGAGGAGACTGTAGACACCAGTCGACCAGAGAAGCACTCGTAGGTTATGGAGGGGGGAAGACGTTAGGCAGGAGACAGGGAGTGCTGGATGTCTTATCTACCCTGTGAGTGGTTCAGCATGCTCTCAAACACACACTTCTCCCTCTATTCTTCATTACACATGCGTAAATTTTACACACTACACAATCTTTTCAAAATATACATATAATGGCATCGTCAGCTTCGGAGACCTTGATTTCGGCTCTCTCTTTCTTATAAAGGGGGCTATTTTTGCGGTGGCCCGCCCTTGGCCCCTCTTTTCTACATAAAAAAAAATCAAGTACGCTGGTTTTCCACAAACGCCCTTTTACACAACTAAATATGAAAATAATAAAAAGCAATTACCCTGTTTCCCCCCTCTCCCCCGACCACTCCCAGAGAATGTCATTCACAATTTATATTTAAAGTTTCCCCTGTATTGTACAAGGTGTTTCTAAAGTCACGCAATCCAATATATATATATATATATAACGTTATATACATTGGATTGCGCGACTTTAGGAACACCCTGTGAGAAAGAAACAAAGTCGCAAATATGTTCTGACTTTCTAAATAAATAAACCCGTTTTTAGTTTGCTTTTAAAAATAAAGAAAAAATTAATATCCTTTACAGCGACGTTTTGTTCCTCAAACCTAACCGTCAACCTCAACCCCATCATTACGCGGCTCCAGAAATAAAAATTCTACAAAGAAATCAATGTATTTATTGTCTAAATTTTTTTATATATGGAGAATTATGCATGCAGCTATTCCTTACAGGAGAGTATTCATCATATTCTCTATTAACATTTTAATACTTTTCAGCATAAGAAGTTAAACTAGATTAAATACAGCTTAAATAAAACATCAGCCAATTCTTGTATTTTCTTTTCGCTACCGCTGTTGTAAAAATGTAAAAATCTGAAAAACAGTTTAGAAAGTTAAAACATATCTGTAGTTTTAATTCGCTGATACACAACATCAAATATTTTATTGATAGCTCTCCCTTCATTCTCATATGTAGTATGAGCTATGAAGACTAGAGAAACTGAACCATATTCTCCTATTTTCGATTTTACTTTTTCTTTTGTGGAAAATTAGTGTATTTGATAACCAATCATATAAAAACAAAGGCGTGGCATATGGAAATTTCGCGATCATTTTTAGTTCCTCGTTTTCGGCGAACTATTTTCCGCAACTGTACCTAAAATCAAATGCTTGTGGGAAGGAGTTACTCATTTTATGAAGAGTTCGTGCTAAGATATCTTTTCTACATAAACCGTTGGCACGAGCGATATGATTCAGGACCTGCAAGGACAAAAAAATTCAAAGATAAATTTAATTGTATATTTGAAAGAATTAAGCAAATCAGAAAAAATAATAATTTTAAAATTACAATAAAATAAATGTATTTCTTTAATTCTTTCAGTTCTTTATTTAAAAAAGTATACGTTTTACAGACTGTATATCTATTTTTTATTATTACAACACGTACATATTTTACGCAATTATAAACTGCCTTTAGCATGCGGATGCCCGACAGAGGCTATAGTGGAAGGGGATATAAATCAAAAGGTTTCAAAACGTAACCCCTGCTCGTGTGCGGACGGGATGCCGAATGCACTTTCGCCGAAAGTCAGGAAGCCGAAGCCAAGACGCCGAATAGACGAAGCCGAATAGACATGAAGCCGAATAGACAAATTAATATCAAAATATATAATTGGAATATTTAAGAAATAAAACACTATCAAAGGATGATTTTTTAATTGTAAAAATTATTTTAATAAATTAATATTAAAATATATAATTGGAATATTTAAGAAATAAAAAAAACTATCAGAGGATGATTTAAAAATTGTAAGCTAATGCTCTTAGGAAAGCCAATCCTCTTCGTTTATTATACGAACTGAAAATGGATTTTATTCTTTCGTTAATGGCGTCATACTTTTTGTTAGGCTTGGAAACGTTCATTCCTATAGACGCCTATTCAATCAAAATTTCATTAAATGCCTGTTCGCTTCTAAGTTTTTGTAGCAGTTTAGGCATTGAAGGATGAATTACCGCTACTCTTTTCTTGAAGGCTTGATGCCATCCTTCTAGTGAGTTATTTGTTCTCGGCAAATTATTTTGAACTCGAGTGTAAACTGACCATAATTCGACATCAAACATTGGTCGTCTTCGCCTACCTCGTTGAATTATTCCTAACCATGTGCTTTCAAAATAAACTAAAAAATCACCCAATACTTCATCAGTTTCTGCATTTAAGGAATGCACCAGATCGCCAAATAATGCGTAAACATCAGGAGGTGAGACGAAGGCAAGAGCTTGTAACTGCTTAATGAAAAGCGCATTGTCAGGCTGGATATACCATTGTCGTAATCCACGGGACTGAATATTACGCCATAGACACTGGCCAAAATGGAAGAAACAACCATAAATTGACGCGTTTGGGAAGTTCTTTTTGATGCTATTTATCGTTGCTCTCTCAAAGTCGACTGTTATCGAAATTGGATTCAGAACTCGTCTATCTTTCAAAAACTGAAATATTTCGTCATACGTTCTTTCGTCCTTCTTGTTCGCAATGCAATACACTAATGGTAAAGTTTTACTATCGGAAATAATTGCATGTATAGTATACAGTTGTTTTGCAACGGGGGCAGAATCAAAAGCACCGTCGCAAAACCATCTTTGTTTTTTGGTTAAAAGTTCCAAATTCTTTTCTGTCGATAAGATAACAACATCGTTACTTTCATAGAGTCGGAAATTTTCCCCTCTCGTTGTCACACTTAAATCTTCATGTGCACATACACTTCTTGCTCGCCTTACCTTTCGTCCAAGTGATTCCTTCTTAGGTAGGGCTCCAGCAACACTTAGGGGTAAATCTACTGTGGTATTGTTAATAACACTGCTTGTTACCTCTTCGGAATGCTCGGCTCGATTTTTCATATCCTCCATAACTTTTAAAGCACAATTACGAGCACCATCAGGAGGGTGTGAATGATCCAAAGCAGTACCCTGCTTAATATCATTTATGGTTTTAATTCCAGCACTGCACTCTTTACGTTTCTCACACCTCCAATATATGGTTGCATCAATTTTTTTGTCCACAACGTATACGAAACCATTAAGAAGAAGCTTCCTGCCACCTCTTGCCGTTTTAACGAATTCCATGATAACTGTGAAGGGTTTATGAAAACGAATAGCTTATCACCTCTTGGTTGGTTTGTCAAAAACAATAGTTTATCCATATATATATATATATATATATATATATAATATATATATATATATATATCATGTCCATTCGGCTTCATGTCTATTCGGCTTCATGTCCTTTCGGCGTCTTGGCTTCGGCTTCCTGACTTTCGGCGAAAGTGCATTCGGCATCCTGTCCGGCTACCCCTCTGCTATTATATATTTATTTTTCAATGATATAGAGGTATTTGAAGCATGTAAAGTATATACACGTAAACTATTCGAAGGGAAGAATGGCTAATAAGCATACTTAGCCGGAGAAGAGTTATATGTGGAAGTATATGGAAAAATGTGAAGCAAAAATGTGAATCCAAATGACCCATATACTCTCAAAGTCACTTTCCTCAGCTATACTTTGAGGCCCACGTACCTGATTCTGTTTCAAACGCCTATAAACTATCCCAGGAAAACTGTGACGCCACCAGAGTTGCCACTGATGGGGCGTGGAACCCTCTGTGCTTATAGTGTTCTCTTTTGTGTCCCAACTTCGCCAACCCCTTTCATTGCACACCTGCAATAAATATTTTTATCGTATTATACGATACTCATTAAAAAGACGCACAGGGTGCCCATAAATTATCTTTACAAGTTCACTTGAATTTGCAAAACTAATTTATGGATACCTTGTATTACATTCTTTCACACCAAAGATTCAAGGGTTATTACTTATTACATTAGTATTTCTTCCACATACCCATATCGTATTATAGGATGTAAGAGTATTGTAAATTCAACATAAAAACAAACACGACACCGGAGATTTATTTATTTATTTATTTATTTATAAAAAATGTTTTTTTGTTTTGTTTTTTTACATTTTTTGCCAGAAACGAATCCAAATTATGAGATCCATTTTCTGTTTGTGATATTTTATGCAGTACTTGCATGAAGACTTTCTCAGAAGTTCTTCGTGTGTTTACTTCCGTTTCTAGGTCTTTGTAGAGGTGGTTTGTTGTGCCAAAGTACAGTTATACGAATAACAGATGTACAGTTTAGGAGTACGCGGTTTTAATTGCGGGTATTCCTTCATTCAAGTTCTACCTTCGCTTTTTTTTCCTTTTTTATCTAATTAGTTTTAAAATAATTATAGGATTTTTATACCAGTAAAATTGAAGTTTGGAACGTTTCATTGAAAATAAGTCGTATGCAGTTACAAAATTAATCAGTAAATTATATATTAGTATCACTTCCCATCTTGGTTTATTATCTTTTGGGTCTTGATTTTGGTTTCACACTTCCTAATCGTACGTATGACGAACACGTACCGCTTCTGTTTTAGTACACGAGCGAATCTCGCGCAATTTCTATATAAAGTTATTTGAACGACGGATGTTAAAACCAAACATCAAATTAATTTTTAAGAATGAGAGTACCTTTAATCCACTGACCAGAATCTGCCTCATGTCACTCGTATCACAAGCGGAGAAAAGGGGGCGATGAAAGTTCATGTCATTTCTAAAATAAAATTACCGTGTTCGAGGTTCGCGTTATACAACTTAATCAATTTAGGTAACGACATTCAACGGTCTTCCCTTCATTGAAATACCAATTACGCATTTCGTTATTCGACTCCTGTTATTAACGTCTCTTCATTCGTTGTGCGTGTCGACAGCTTAACCAGTGGCTCGACAACGTTTAATATAATAGA